>CM032877.1:5823333-7030000 GCA_019176425.1 Megalops atlanticus | reverse complement strand
TGTAATGTAAAACACAATTACCTATGGCCTGTAGTAACATTCTCAGGGTTTCTAACTGAGCACTCCTACTTCCTGTCAATAAAACAGAATGAAATGGTAGCTGGGAGACACTGAAGGTAATACTGAGCCTTGCTCAAAGGAGAACAAATGAAACGAAATGTCTGTTTACTCTTTTTGCTTCATGTTAGAAGCATACAAAGGATGGGTGATCCGTGCATTAAAACTCCTGCCGCACTGGATCCGGTTAACACTGCGTTTTACTGATGAAAGAAAGATGCAGTTGTTTCAACAGCACTGGGCTGATTGAAAACACAATCAGTGGTCTGTTCAAATGGAATATCTTCCCCAAGTTCAAAAGGAGCCGGAAATCTTTAAAACATTTTAATAACTCCCACTCACTCCCTTTCTCGTCTAATGCACAGCTTTACCAAATAAATCCTTGTATTTTTTTTTTTTTTTGACAGACGAGACGCGTTTGAACGGTTAATGTTTCGTGGGTGCTTTTTTATGTTCGATACCCACGCCTGCTTTCAATTCCCGAGACTCCATGAGCCTTTTTGATGGAGTTATTTATTTGTACCAAATGAGAGGCCGAGTCCATGACTCCTTAGCGTTTGGCACATCTGGCTCGCTCATGTGATCCGGCTCAGGAGTTCAGCTTTGAGAATGGTTTAAGATTGCTTATGTCGACCCAGCATGCCGGGCACTGCTTTGAAATGGTGCTCATCATGTTCATTGTGGTAGTGCACTGCTCCTCAAAGTGACGGCAAACTGTTTCTAAGCCTATTCCCTGAACAGAATGTGCCATTTGGACCAGCTTTATGGTCTATGAAAAATATTTAGACACACGGGAAAGATATGAATGCTCATACTGAAGACACTTATCATTTCAGGGATGTCTGCTGTGGTGTGTAACTCTGTTCAGGCAGCATGTGTTGTTGTCAGAGATTGTTCCAGTTCACTTCTTGCATTACCATTGGCTCAGGATTCAAACTGGCTATCCCTGGACTATCCACCAAAGGTAAATGGGAGATTTGAAACATGCTGCCCAAGTGGACTGTGTAACAGTCTACACCTTTATTTTAATTGGAGAGGCCTTATTTACTTAACATTCCTGGTACTAAGGTGTTCTGTTTCCCGGACAGAGCTTTGCGAAAACAGACACTAATGAAATAAAACACACGTGTTAGGAGCAAGTCGCCGAAGCGCTGTGATCGTATTGTGCTTGGCAGCACGTGCGTGCGTGCGGACGTGCTCTCAGGATGTGCTGATCGTTACGAGGGGCGAATGCAGCGAGCCGCGGGGTGGCTGTGTCTGAGACCGCCCTCGCCCCGGACCTGTCTGGGCCCGCCGCCGCCGTCTAGCCGCACTTCAAAGCAGCGCCTGGGCCAGGTGTCCGTTCTCCGCCGCCGCACACACGCTCCCCTCGCACCACAGAGAGCCGTTTCCGCCGCGCCGTTGCTGGCCCCGTCCAGCCCCCGCTCAGTTCGCCAAGCCGCCATTAAGCACCCGCGCTTATCTGTCAGGGTTTAGACTGAGTCTAAGTTGTTATTCCAAGCTACTTGGATAGAAATTGATTTCACATTGAGGAAAAAATGCTGAATTAACTCAACCACTTCCTGCAAGAAATATTGTCTTTCTAGCGAACATTTTCAGAGGGATACTTTTATTCAATGTTCTTTGAAACACATCATAAAGTACCATAACATGAGACCTAGCCAAATTATTAGCCAGTATTATTGTTACTGATATTAGTATATTGTTTTCCACTACAGCACTGTAACACTGTAAACTCTAATGGCCACAAGTCAAGCTGTGTACAAACAGGCTCCAGCCACTGCACCCTGCAACCAGTTCTATTTTTCTATTTCACTGGATTTGTGCAACTACACAATACGTCACCTGTAAATGATTAATTTTCTGGTTTGATATCAAAGAAAATAGCAGGAGACTTCAAACCAGTTGCAATGTATCATTCTGTACTCTCTTCTGAAAAAAAAATTCAAAAGGCTCTCCAGCTAAGTTAACTCTCATATACATGTGTAAAGGAAAGAGCAATGACTGCCTAGCAATGTGTTACACTTACCATTTCAAGATTTACATTAAAGTCCACCACCATCATGAAAAGCTGAGTGGATGTGGAACTTCTTTGTTTCTTTTTTCCCTCAGATCTACAATGACAAGAAGAAACACATTCCATTTGATCATGAATGAAATGCTCTAGACTGCATATTTTTATCCTTCTTTTGTATCACAGTAAAAGAACAAGAATTGTGAGGCAATTAATTGACCCACAGGCCACTAGCTTAAAGACAGAAACCTTTTCAACAGGTTTTCAATTAAACACTGTTTATTACTAAGGACTATAAATGACCCCAGCAAATAGGTCTCAAATTCAATCTTCTGTTTCAAGATGATTCAGAAATCAAGGAGAGGTCTGACATTTTGTCAAAAAAAAAAAGTAAAATTGATACCAGTGAAGATAGCTGTGCAGTCTTTGGGATTATGAATCTTTTTTTGTGCATACAATTCCAGTTCAGTCCAGTTAGAGCAGAGGTGCCCAAATTCTTTCCTATGAAGGGCCAAAAATTAATCTGGATGTAGGGCCGCAGGCCAAAAATAAATGTTGATGTTATGAAATTACATTACATTAAAATGCATTATATTTTATAGAAAATTAACATTCTAAATCTAAAATAAAATAATAAAAACACTACTCTTTAATCTGCTTAACAGTAATTATATTAATTTGCAGAGATGATTGTCAAAAACAAAACATCCATATGCTTCTTTTTGGGAGCATAAACATATTTAAAAGGAAAGACACCTTTCTGACAGAAAGTGCATGCAACTCAAGGTGCTTTAGAAAATTAAGATGAAAACAGCCGTAAATTATTTTATATTATATTATAATATAATACAGAAATGGCAACTAATACCCCCACATTTTTATGGTTTTGCCCCCGTTTTCTTCTATTAACCAAAAGCAGAAAAGACCCGCTAATTTTGTGGTATCTTTCCCCCACAAAGAGAAAGAACAAAGATTCCCGCATAACTGCCTCATAATATGTATAATTATAGGCTAATTGTTATACGCAAATAAGGATAATTTTACATGTGTGGATACCCATCGGATACAGATTGCCAGGCATTCCACCGGGGGTATGGAACGCCTGTAGTTAGTGTCCATCCGTGCATCTGGGCTCCGACCCTCAACAGCAGGTCATCAAACTGGCCCCGAATTAGCCGAAAGTACCGCTGAAACCGGCCGTCGTCCAGATGCAACTCCTGTACGAGCCGGTGGAATTCGCCAAGCTGGGCACGTCTCCGGTTGATACTATGCACCCAAACTGACTGCCGACGCCGGGTCCAGCGGGGCTTCCAGCGAAGGTAAAGCACAGCCACAGCACTGACTCTCTGTCGCTGATCCATGATCATAAGAAACACTGACAAACTGCTTGTGCGGTATTTATATATGCTAATTAACTAGCTAGCTAGCAACGCAAGATAACTTAGCTGTCTTCTATTGTGTCTAGCAAACTTGCTAACAGCGTTGGTGTAATGAAAATGCTTGCTGTGACGTGGCGCGAAATTCGCTTGCTCATTTTTCAGGCAAGCGTTCAAACCTGCGCGAGGAAAGCGAAGCGAAATTTCGCTTCGCAGTTTAACAGCACTGTGCTGTACATTGCCGTAAAACTCAGATTATGTACTTTTTAGCTGCACAAAATTTACGTTTCATAGTCATTACGGTTAGGATTTTACAGCACTTTCAAATTAAGAGGAGAATAAGCATGAGCTTGTCAAATGCCATGGCGGGCCAAAACAAAGGGAGTGTGGGCCAAACGTGGCCCGCGGGCCCCAAATTGGGCGGCCCTGAGTTAGAGTGAAGTGACTCTTGACCTTTTAAGAGAGAGTACTCTGAATGGTGTATTCCCAAAGGAAAAATGAGACCTTTTTACAACCTCCTTATTTAAAATGGTGTGCAAAACTCAATTTCTTTTTGTCAAGACTTATGAAGACCCTCTAATTCTAAATGCAGGAATTCAAATTGAAAATATGTCTTTCTAGTTTCTCTGAAATTTTCTTAGAGCAGCAGAAGTCTGGTAGTGCAGTGTGAAGAGATTGTGGCTCAGCAGTGATTGATGTGTGAATGGCACTGGTCCAGGTGGTATGATTGACTCCAGATGGCACATTCCTCCCATGCCCCGCAATGCTGCAGAGACAGCAGGTTCATGCAAGGACTAACAAGGTGCTCTCTAAATGGACACACGCGGCAGGAAGTCCCCCCGCAGCTGGCTGGCAGGTCGCTTAGACAGCTGGTGGAGTGTGTCTCTTTGCCATGCCAGCACAGCCCCATGTTCAATGTTTTCAGAGGGAAATTGGAGCAGCACTCACACATGTACAGTGAGCTGTGTCCCAATCGCTATGGAAATGGCTGTTTGCTTTCCTCCCCGCGCACAAATTACAGGGAGAGCCGAGAGGCACAGAAGTCAAAAGCACACAGTATGGAATAACACTGGAAAAAAAAGACTTCCTTTCCCTTGGAATGGATGCGTGACAGGTCATATTCATGTGTGCTTAATGAAACACTCCCTGGTGGTCACATAACACCTGTGAAAGAGGGAGTTGATAGAGTCACACACTGAGCCCTGCGTACTTTGGCAATGACAGGGGAGCCTGGGAGCGTTTTCGCACCTCAGTGCCATGTGAGGTCAGTTTGTGTCCTGAGCACGGTCAAAGGACACCGTCTGCCAACGGGTTATGCATTCTTTATTAAAGAAGTTGCTGGTAGAACATTTGCATGTTCAAGAGGCCTCAGCCCATTTGGATCAGAGACAACAGTCTGATCCAAATGGGTTCCAGTAATTCATTTCAGGCCTTGTCAGGTTAGCTTGCGTCGAAGGAATGCAGTTACAATATTTCAGCAAGTGATGCGGTCCGTGCTATTTAAAGAGCACAAACCACATGTTTGTGTTCTCAATAGATTTTCGCTCCAAAGAAGAATGTCAGTACACTGGAAGAATTTCATGACCCAGATTTCCTCCTCTGAAATGAATCCATTCAGAATACATTCAGTGATCAGTGAAATCCCTCTGAATACAGCACAAGATTGAGCTGTCCAAATTCAACATGCTAATTTAGTTTCTCTGATGTCATAGATAAACAAGTTCTGAAGAACTTGCGGACTTGATCGCTAATACAATGTTTGAAGTGGTTTTATTTATTTATTTGGTTGGAGGGTAACTTCAAAGTTTTTCCTTTTCTTTTCTGCCTTTAATTTCACTCATTGCTTCTAGCATGTCACCCAGGTGACTAGTTACTATATTCCTAAGCAAAGTAAGCTTCTTTCTCTGCCACACACCCAGGTCGGTAGCGCCACAGATGAAAGGAGCTTGTTCAATCAAGGTTTGTTTTGTGATGTCTTCTGTTGCAGACCACACGCTGGGTTGATTTTTGTCTGACAAGCTTGTGGGGTAGAAAGATCTAAGGACTTTCTGAACCTCTTCACAACACAAAATTTCATTGAGAACTTTCATAATATGCATTAATTCTTTAGATAAAAGTTTCATCTTTTTCCAGCTTGCAACTTAAAAGTAAATATAAAAGGATTCATTTCTGATTGTTTTCTGCTTTTATGTTAGGTGCTAGACATCTAGCACCTAACATAAAGCTTTATGGATGAGAGAAGGAAATTACAGGTTGTATAGAACTTAACAGTCACTATCACTATCATACTTTACTATCACTATCATTTACATTAACAAAATATTGAAAAAAACATGAATATATGAATATAGGTTAATGGTGATAAGGAGGTGATGTGGACTCAAAGATCTGGACATGTTTCAAAAATATCAGACTTAACATCTGCTGTGTGTTGATGATTTTTGTTGGGTTCCCGTACAATCCTCCTCAGTACGTGTAAAATAGGTGCTCGAAATGAAAGGGGTGCTAAAGTGACCTCAGCAGTGAGGGCACATAAGTACATTTTATTCATTGAAAGGAAACATACAAATGTACAATTAACATCTGGTTGCAATGTCTTAATTTCAGCATTAATAGAAACTAGAGAATGTAATTCCAGGGAATTACGAGTGCATGAAAATGCAAACAGTCTAATTTTACATAGATAAAAGTATATAGGCCTACATCAAACAGATGTAGGTGGTCAGAACAGCTGCCACAAGATTCTAATTGCTTAATGGCTCTATTGTGATGTCATAAAGGCCAATGTTAAGTCTATGGGGAAAATTTTGATAGTTTTTAATTAATAGTTTAAAAAGTATAAATGTTACAAAAATAAAAATACATAGCATAAGTGTCCTTTGTAAGACCTACGCAACACAGTTTGAATGAAGTTTCTATGTTAAACGGTTGAAGCTGTATTAAACGCACAAAATTGGTTAGAAGAAAAAGAAGAATAAGAAAAATTCGGATAACAATAGAGTGCATTTTCATGCACTCTAACCAGAAAGGGGTGTGTAAGAAATAATATGTGTGCGAATGTGCATGTGGTTTTTTTAGACTGAGTACACACTGGAATTATTTAAAATAGCAATGACATGTGAATAATGTTTGTCTTCTACAATGAATCATGGACCCGTGAAATCTTAGTCAGTTCTTTCATTTTTTTAAATAAAGATGTCACTTACTATGCTTCAAAAAGTGATAACAGAAAGGGACTAATTATTATAAAAGAAATTTGCATTCTATCAAAATAGACAAGCAGCTAATCCCCCCTCACTGTGAGAAAAGCTCTTCTTTTCTGTCAGACTGAAATGTGGTAATTATCTGCTGCCTGGTACTTATTCATCATTACCCCCACATCAGCAGAAATAAAGGTTTCCATTTCCTGCATAATTTGTTTATCATCATAGCTGGTGGTTGACTTTGCCTCATTTACTGTTTGTCAAGAGCGCCTTCTCATCTGTTCTCGCATTTTTGAGTCTTCTCTCATGATGTGTATCTTTAAAAAAAAAAGAAGATGAAACAACTGTTATGGCAGCCCCCTTTCCTGGAGAGGACTGCCTCTTGTTCTCTGAAGGTGTCGTGTTTCACAACAGAGTAGCTCACAGCTATGTTTAGGAGCGCGGCCTGCTTCCTTTTAAGGCTTTCATTGGCCCGGCCAGCCCTCTGCTACGCATATGCCGTTTCCTGACTTTTCCGAATTCCTCCCGGCACTCGTGCCCGTGAGTCAGGGATGCTGGGATATGAAAGCATGCTGATGTCAGACCCGGCCCACGGTCCACGGCCCCTGCCGACGTCACCGCAAGTTTCCTTCCTGTGGAAATCTCAGTGAATCCCTCCATTCATAAAGAAGAGCCGAGGAGTGTCACCAATGGAAAGATGGGAATTAAATAACCAAATGTGGCAACAGGGCTACTTAGGTTCACAGTGTCACGCACGCAGGCTTTTTAAAGGATGAGCCAGTGATAAGATTCTCTTTTGTCTCCCTGTGAGGTTCTTTACATTGTGGATCTGCTGTAGAGCACAGATTGTTGTTCTGACTGCTTTGTGTTTTAGCCATTTTCAAGGCCAACTATTGTACTGTTAGTCTCTAGAAAAAATGGCAGTGCCTCAGCTCACTGCTATAATTCAGCAAATCTAACTGGAAAGAAGGTCCCCTTGTAGATGCAGATGTGTACAACCTTTACAAATGTGACTGACAGATTACTTAACTTAGGCCCAAACCAAACACTTCCCCTTGGTTTATGCTTTATATGTTTATGTTTTGCTGAGAACAATCTGAGGTGCCCTTGAGAGTGCTCCAAAAGGTTACCCTGAGCTGTAATTTAGCGCACTGTAATTAAAGCTGTGTGATGCCAGTCTCTGGGCGTTCCCTCGGGGTGTGGTAGGAGTGGCCCTGCGCTGAAGCCCTGAGGACCCAGCTCTCATTCTAGCCACAGTTCTGCTCTCCCAGTGACGTTTTTAGAGCCACAGCATCATTTCCCCTCAGCCAGCCTGTCTTTGACCAAACTAGCACAAATTCTCCAGAACACTTCATCCCTTACATAAATCTTTACATCACTCTGAGGCATACACACTTCCGCTGCCTCTTTAGAGGACATTATTCACAGTGTGAGGTGGAAGGACAAAGGTCACAGACACAAGTCACAGCATGACAGAAATGAAAGAGAGAAAAATATAGGAAAAATGGGCCACACACAAAGCTTGAGGCTGCCTCTGCACTGAGCGACTCGCTGCAAAGCACAATTTCTGGGCATGAGACGGGCGTGTCATTGCATTCTAAGAGGGCATTATTCATAATGTGGATGTCAGCTGGGCTCTCGGGACGTTCTATTGTCAGCAAGGCCACCGCGGATGTACACTCAGCCCCCATGCCTTATCGGCATGGCCCGAGCTCTCCTGCCGGATGTTTTTGTTTGTTATCCCGAGCCTTTGTTTACTATACAGTGGGCAGTACACACACACACATACACACACACATATACACACACACAAAAGTTGCTGAGCTCTGGCAGCTGTATAGCTACAGAACAGTCTTCCACTAATGTGAACTGGAGAGCCATTGTGGCCAACCAGCGAACATCCGGTCACAGGCAAACTATTGAAAGGCCAGGAAGAGGAGGGAAAACTGTTGCCCTCAGCCCAGAGAGGGCAGGCTGGGCTTTGTGAAGCTCCGCGCCCACTGCAGCCTCTCCCCGGACGGGCTGCCACATTCCCGCCTTCAGGAGCGCAGCGCAATTCCAGGGAGATGAGCTGAATTACAAGCTCCGCTCCCCTTCCTCAGTCCCCCCATTGTCTGTGTTGGCTCGGCCATTCTCCATCTCCCACACTCTGTGTTACTGACTAATCTGAGGGCGTCTGTAAGTGAGGTCTGGAGCGCTTCCTGGCTCTGCACAATAACCGCCTCAGAACTCAGCCCTGTTCTATCCTCTTTCAGACCTGTTGCAGCATTTCCTCACTGTGGGAAAAGGAACTGCTGTCTTCTACGAGTAAAAAAATGAACAAAAATGATTGAGAGGGTTTTGAATGCGAAGCCCACAGGTGATACAATGCTGTGTTTAGTCTTTATTTTTTAACTTCTTTCCACTCTTTAAAATGTATTAGTGCTATAGAACCATCATCAGCGGGGTCCTTGCATTCTTGAAAGGGCATGAATTGTTTGTTACGTGGGTCTCTCAATTGTATTACTCAGCAACCTGCCAGCCCACAGTAGCTCTCCACATGCAGCAGTGATGGGCTTCATTTTTGTGTAATTCTAACTGACTGACTGAATGAATGAATGACTACATTTTGTCTGGTTTATATAACGGAGTCCTAGATTGATGAGTAACAACCAAATGCACGTCCATGTAAGTCAAGATGATCAGTGCTTCACAGCAGCCACCACCCACACAGCTTTAAACAGAAGGTACATTGGCTTCATAGAGATAGGAGGCAATAAGTGGAAGGCTGCTGTCCGAGAAAAAGTCTACTCAGACTCTACCACCTGGCTCAGTGGATGCTTCTGACTGGAGGCCTGTCCAAATTCAATATTACGGCTTCAGCTGACCAACACTAAAAAAAGATAGAGCTTGAAGATCCCTTTTACCTCCCCAGACAGCCTGTCCTGAGCTAGCGACAAATGGATCCCCTGAATGAGGGACAACTGTGTGATAGAGACAGTAAATGAGTCTGAGCTTTGCTTCACTGAAATCTGTTTCACAAGAAGGGTCATGTGTGCATTCCTGGCCTTTGCAGGTTCTGCCACATCTATGTCAAAATTGTGCATCAGAAATTTAGCTCATCATGCCTCCTGTAGATTATTTCACTGGCCCTGTTACACGTCTCACAAACCAGATCCATTCATGATGGCTGCCACTGTTGCACAACAGAATCATTGGATCCCTACTCTGGTGGGGTAGAATTCGGCAAGTATCTAAACAGAAATCACACCAAGCTGGGTGATTGCACAGAGGGGAAAAAAAGAGCGGGGCAGAGACAGTGGGGGTGGACTATAAGACACCACTAACTACAACTGACTGCGATTGTATTTTTAAAGATCTGTGAAAGTCGTCTGTTGGTGTGGAAGGCATAGACTCTACCCAGCGAAGCTTCTGTGCCGGATTGCTAGATTACAAAGGCCCCCCTGCCCCCACCCCCCTGCAGTTTTCTCCATGTGCTAATAATCAGAGTATCTTTGACAGTCTGTTGTTAGTGGGGGCTATCTAAACATTACACAGAGTAACTCAAATATGCAGAGGGTAACTGTTTAGATAGCAGTCAAAACAGCAGAGATATTTGATCATTGTTACAAGGAGGCATATACTCCTTATTTAATTCTGCTTTTTACATAATTTTGAACGCAGTTGTATTATTCTGAGAAGCGCGTGGACGTGTTTTGAATTGGGATGGGTGCATTGTGAGGGAAAACAGTTCACCTCAGGTTACATACAGTGCAGACTTTGACACACTCATTATAGGCATGCTGGTTAAAGAGTTATGCCTTTGTTGCCCTGTGCGAACTCTGGCAGTTTTGGAGGGGAGGTGACGCCTCTGTGATTATTGCTCCCTCGCTCCTCCTGTAGATGAAAGCTCTGTCCACGAGAGCCCCGGATCCGGTTTCCCTCTGTGTGGTGCCATGTCATTTCAGCGGGACCCTGGGCCCTCTGCTTTAATAAGTGAGATCCCGTATCGGATGACCTTGCGGTCAAAGCTCCAAGCTGCCTGATTTTCATTATGAGTGTCGTGTACGTTCGAAGGCCCCAAGAAAGCGCCTTGCGTCGGATTTCAGATTTCTCAAGACTGGTCCTCGTAGCTGAAGAGAATGAGGGAAATCTGCCTGTTGAACAGCAGAAAGAAAAGATTCACAGATCTGTGTTCTTACTGAATGACTCATTTTTCTCCTCCGGTATACTGTGAGAATGAAGGGACAGGAAATGAAAGACGGAATAAATAAGCACACTGCAAAATATGTCCTCTGGAAACAGTATAGCATAACAAGCCAAGGTCCAGTATCAAAGCAATGTTAACATATGGCATCATCACAAGCCTTTCTGATAGTAACTACTATAGTCTACAGTTGGTTTTCAGCCCAAAACACATTTCTAGCATAACAAAGCAACAGTTATTTATGCAATTCCTTGTGAGAAGAGAGTGTGAATATTAGATCTTCCATAACAAAGCATTCAGCTACGGAATGTGTTAGTTTTGACACATCACAATGAACTCCATGGGTGAGCCTAGCTTTCAGAAAGGAATAAGCCAAGATTTCCTTCGAAATACACTTTTGACTTTCAAGATGCGAACAGGTAAAAAAATAAAATAAAATAAAATGGTCCAACCCTGAAGAATGATCACATAAAAAAAGAGGGAACATTTCAGTTCCTTTCTTTAACTAAAGGAAGTTTGTGTTTTTAAAATGAATTTTAAAGAGATCTAGGTTATACTGCTCTTATTTATTTCTTTTTTTCCCTGTTGTCAAGGAGAATTATAGACTTCTCCTTGGTTTTGCTGTTAGCCTCCGCATTTCAGCACTAATGTGTTTTCATTGTCTAAGAGCATTTTCTCAGCAATTAATGTGTACTTGTCCCAACAAAGACTTGGTACAAGCTTTAATTGTTCTTGTTCCAGTTCTTTACACGTATGTTCCCCCAATCTCTCACCAAATTCGTTCACAACCCTTCAAAGCCCACCTGCCACAGATCCATCATCCACACATATGCTGTAGTTAACTGAGGTCTTCTCAAACCTCCAGACCGCAGAATAATGCTACGTTTAAAGTTGAAGGTGAGGAGTCAGCACATGAAGGCACAACACGAGTAGATACCCGACAGCTAAATATAATCTCCCCTTCACAGCCACGTCTCATCTGCTGTGGATTCCACACGCCAGGTGTGCCCATTCTAATCCCAAAGTAACAACTGCCTTGCTCTAAGAATTAGGTGCTTCGCCCTCCCCATCTCGTAAATTAGTAGTAGTAATGGAGTAGTAATAGTAGTATTAATGTAGTTCGTGCTAAATTGATTCAACATCACGCAATTCGTCAGCAAAAATGTGTCAGGTAGGTTTTCATTTTTAATCATTTTGCTCCCATACTTCAAAAAAGCGCAGTTTTTAAAACCCATACCAGACGTGTTTTGAGGTACCTGTCATACACATTTTGCCAGCTGTTGTCACTGTACTTTCCACGTGGTTTGAGTAGAAGTAAACAACTCGTTCGTTTCCATAAGAGAAGTAGGGAGGAAATCTGTTATTTGCATATTTTTTAAAAAGTACAACCCTCAAAACAATCCTTGACACGTCATTGGTCATTAATATTGCAGTCATGGTCGCTCTCACTGCCCATTCTTGATTATAATTGGCGATTAGCGGGTTATATCACATTTGTTATCCAGCCCTCTGCGAGATTGTGTCTTTTGATAGGTTACTTGAACGCGATTGCTTCATCCTGGCCACCCCCTCTGCTCCTCCTCCCATTTTCGCTGCTGGCGAGGTAGGGAGTGAGTGAGACGCTTGCTTTTGCTGTCGGTTGCCAAAGGCTTCAATAGCTGTCTGATTTTTAACCACGTAGCGTCAACAGTCACATACGCGAAGGAAGAAAAATAATACTTAAACATACGATGTGACTTCGGAAAAGCCACGGATTAACGCTCGGTAGCGATTGCCAGAGAAAGTGAAGCTGTAATAGTTTCCACTGTTTTTGAATTGTTTGGTCGCTTTTTTGCCTTTTTTTATTTTGTTGGAGTGAGCGACAACTAAAGGATACTCCATTGCCATTCCCTGCTTCGGCTGCTAGCTAGCTACCTTGTTTTGCCGCAGTAAGTCTGGATTGTCAAAGTGTGTGCTGGCGGAAAAGAATGCTTCATTACAGTCTAAATCGGAGAACTTTAAGGAAAGGCTACAACCAAGGGATCGCCTACTTTGTATCGGAGTTTAGCTAGCTAGCTATCGAGGATTACTTATTTTCTCATGTATGGATGTTCTGTAGCTGGTTAATTTTGCACAGGAGCTTAGAAGGACTAAACACCTTTGCAAACACCATGAGTTGCCCAGCTGCTTTTTAAATGAAACGTATCCTCTTGTATGCTTGCATTGATTTATAGACCGTTTCAGTGGTTTTGATTATCGTTTGTACCATTAAATAGCCTACCATCAACAGTGGAATCCGGAATGACAGCTCAAGCACTGTGGGAGGAACTTCAGCTTTCTTCTAAATGTTCATCTCTTTCGTTCATTGCTTCTGTTTTTTAAACTTTATCTGACATGTTAATCTAGGGTGTACTTGTAGCCGGTATCGCATGTGTAAATGCAACCTTCTAGCACCATATAAGCATCCTGGCGATGGTTCTTGGCGACAGTGTCGCTCTGTTGGTAGTAGGCTACTTTACACTATGCGAGCTAACAGTCGTTTAAAAGAGGTTGTTTATATTTTTTAAGTGTATAGAAAATGGCAACTGCACTCAGTGGACGAAACCCGGGAGGTCGCGGACCCAACCCAAGAAAAGGCCGGATTTTAGGCATCATTGACGCTATCCAGGATGCTGTCGGACCACCGAAACAAGCCGCCGCCGATCGCCGAACGGTGGAAAAGACGTGGAAACTCATGGATAAAGTGGTATGTTTTGAATTTCGGCATCTGTTGAGCAGTACAGTCATACATTTACGCGAACTATTTAGTGGTTCTAGACAATTTGTAAATAAATGTCATAAATGCATTCTGCGCCTCACATTTTCCAGCCGACGTTAGCTTATTATGGTCTGAGGCTAGCTGCTTCCAAAGTTCAAGCACACTTTTTTCCTCAAATGATGACGCAACTTGCTTTTCCATTACTACTGAAAATTATAGCATCAGATTTCCATGGTGTGGGTTTTTTTGGGGTGGGGGGGTGGAGGAGGGCGTATTATTCCTCGCATTCTTTAAAGTTTAGTAAATAAGAAATATTTGTGAATAGCAGCGAGCTGATTAAAAATAATTAAGATGATTTAAAGCACCTTTCTTTCCCGTCCCGTCTTGTCCCTTGCTTGCTTCGTGTAATGGCGCAGATTGTGTTTTAGGGAAAAATTACAGATTCAGAGGAAAGTAGTGGCCTTAATATATTCCTCTCCCGTGCCCTTTCCTGGAAGCTTTGATCAGCAGCCTGCGTCTGGTTGTATTCCTAGAGACTGCCGTAATTAGATGGCGATGCTAAGGCTGCAATGTCGTAGCAGGGTTACTCTCCCACTGTGAAATAATACTTGCACGTTTTTTTCATTCTTCATGTTAAATGTTCCTTGGCTATTTGTATAGAAGTCGGAAAATCGTTTGCCATGTAAAAACAACGACTTAGACTTAGTTCTACAGTAGCTAAATGGGAAGAAAATGGTGTGCAAATTTGAGAAAAAAACTTCCAGCGTGATCGTCGCGTCACTGTGTGTACCACACTAAAGGTGTTAGCCCCTTTATTTCACCAGGATTCCTTTTCAGAACGATTTAGTGCTTACCAGCGAATGACCATGCGTGGCAGTGCGAGGAGAGTTCGCTGCAGCCGGATCCCCTCGTGTTCATTCAGGAACCTTGTCCCCTCGCTGTTTGCAGGTTAGACTGTGTCAAAACCCGCGGCTGCAGCTGAAGAATAGCCCGCCTTACATCCTGGACATCCTGCCGGACACCTACCAGCACCTGCGGCTGATACTGTGCAAGTACGAGGAGAACCAGAGACTGACGCAGCTCAGCGAGAACGAGTACTTCAAGATCTACATCGACAGCCTGATGAAGAAGTCCAAGCGGGCGATCCGCCTCTTTAAGGAGGGCAAGGAGAGGATGTACGAGGAGCAGTCGCAGGACAGGTAGGGGTCTAGCCGCGTATTCCGCGGTCGTTTCGAACCGCTCCTCGCTCTTGTCGGGCACACGCGTTCCTCTCGCTCGCATTATAGATCTCCGCACCCCTCGCTTGCGCAGTCAGTCGTGGGTCTGGTGGCGATGAGCAATTGTCTGTGAAACTGAGAAACTGTTTTATGCCTCTTGACAGCTTTGGAAAAGCTGAGTCTTGCTGTGCGTGTTGTTCCCCAACATGATTCTCCTGTGCGATATGAGAGGTGTCATATGCTAACAGAGCTGAACAACACTAAAAATAGTCATTTCATTTTGTAAAAGCACTGGCTGATTTTTGAGAATAGTGACGCTCTTTGGGCGGGGGATCTTAGGAGTGAATGGTAGCAGGTGTCTTGTAAGATGATTGTCACATGTGGCCACGGCTGTCATTCTAATTCCAGAGTCGCCATTTCATTTCAGTCAGAGATAGTTCAGCCTTGAGCGGGCTGAGTGTTGTGCTGGGAGGGCGGGAGCGTTTTTGTGACAGGCCCCTAACCCCTCACCGGTGTATGTGGTGTCTTTTGAGATCTCGCAGTAATCACATTTGAAACCTATGTCTGACCTTGAGGCCTGCCCTCCTCTATCTGATGTCAGGCTATACTTTCACTGGAAGAAGACAAGGGAGATTTCCTTGAGTGTTGGAGCTTCCCTATCTAACTTGGGGAGCTAGAACCCACTGCCAGTTTGGAGATGAGCATGCTCTCTCTTCTACATCTCTTTGGGTTAGCCAGAATGGGTCTGAGAGGAATCAACTCCTTGAGCCCCAGGAGAGGAAGTTCTCTTTGACCTTCTCTCTTGTTCACTACAGAGGTCTCGACCTTTGGAAAGCATGAAGCCCGGGGTGCAGTGCATGGCCCTGATTAAGGTTATTGCGATGTTCCCATTGGAGATGGGCTCTAATAAGCTTTAATAGGCTCCAGATGTGGACCCTTTTTTCCGTGACCGAGTTTTTAACTTCTTTTTGTCAGGAAGAAGAGTAAGAGTTCAAACCAATTAGGTTTCCTTTTGTGGGAAAGGACAGTTAGCTTTTTTCCATCCATGTGTCCTGTTGTCAAAGTCTGTTTCCTGGCTTTCTATGGAGAGTGAAGGAAGAAAGACGAAGGACGTTTGCTTTGTAGTGGCTTGCGTGCATGTATGGCTGACTGTGTTTGTGGAGCGCTGTAGAGGCCTTTGTGTCCCGCGTTCCCTTCTGACAGAGCTCACAGATGAGAGTGTCGGGTGAAAGCGAGGTAAACGACCTCAGGACGCATCACGAGCAGCCCGTCCCTCTGCGCCGCCGTGCCCGCGAGCCGCGATGGGGCAGTCGGAGGTCCCGACTGACAGCCCGCGATGCCCGGCATGTCACCCCCGCTGTAAACCAGAGAGGCTGATCCTCCCTGTCACCCGGCGAACAAAGTGAACTTGTCGCTCGGAGGAAGGCGAAGCATGAGGTGGTGGGTTCAGCCACAGTGCAGTGGAGCTGCCCTGAGCCTTCACGTCAAACTGACCTCCTGCCTGCCAGACACCCCCCCACATGCACACACACACACTCACACACGCACTCAGCTGTGAGATGCTTGAAACTGTCTCCACATGTGCTTTCCCAATTACCCCCCCTTCACGTGAGTATACGTGACCAATGGACACAGTCCACATCCCTTTAGCGTTAGCTGTGGCGAATGGCTCGTCTTCCGGGTGATGTTAAACTGCCACAGGCTGAAATGGTGGGCTGCAAATTGTAAATAAAGTCGTGGGGGTCTGGCTCGTTACCACTGGCTCTCCAGATATGAACTGTGAAAGTTGTTTTGAGGAGGGTTCGTTTTATTTTATTCATGGCGCGTGAGCAGATTCAAAATGATACGAGTAACCTTTGCCAAAGGCCAGAAATTCAAACTGAAGTATTACGAAGTGCTCTCTTTTGGATATTTCATTCATCCTGAAGCCTCCCCACAAAAAATGGCTTGGCTTCTAGGAGCAGTTGATTTCTTTGCGGACGTTTGGTGTGCAAAGCTCAAGATTAAAAGTGACGAGCTCTCCTTCCTTGTTCATTTTTGTAGATTGAGTGTGGCATTCTAAGCCACATACTGTCATGAACCCAAAAACACAAATTGTAAGTGTGTTCAGCGTAATGAGATTTTAATGATGCTTAGAGTTCACTCTTATTGTATGCTGCTAGTAGTCTTGCTAGTGGCCGCTACCATTTATAAAAATAAGAGGGAAAAGGTCAGTAGTGTTTATCTGGTTACTCTGAAATCATAGACTTAAAAATACATATTTCTGGTCCTTGGACTGAAAGAGTTGCATAAGGTTTTTTTTATAGAACTCATTCATTACTCATTACTTCCAGATGTTTGAACAAATGTTTTGGTTTGTAATGAATACCTTCAATGTGTGTCTATGTAGAGGTATCAAACATATGTGTCATCTCATCTTTAGAGGCCAGGTCTAACACGTGAGTGAATGACAGTTGCCATCGGCCCGGTCATTTGATTCCGTCCTTTACCTTGATGTTCCCTCTGAAATGACAGTATACATTTGGAGAGTTGTGGGCAGGGTGCATTTTTCCCCCTCATGCCTTTACTGTTTTTGGGTAACAACACATAAGCACATTAGGGGACTTCCAAAGACATCATGAAGCTTGCCTCAATTAATGAGGTAAGCAAATGGGGTAGTAGTGGTGTGGGGGGTGGTTTTGTTTGTGTGCTAACTGTCTCATCTCATCAGATGGATGAGTTTGCACTTTCAGCTGCATACAGAGAGGGACTGAGAGTGTGACCAGGAGCTTTAGGGACTGAAGCTCTCTGTGTGTGTATTCTGGAGGGCTGCCAGCATTAGCTGTGATCTTAATTAATCATACCTAGGGCTAATTAAGGAAAGAGTACAGGTCCGGAGGCCAGATTTATGTAATTACACTCACTCTAAAGCCGGGATTGGATTAAAAATGGTGCAACAGAAAAATCGTTTGCAGTGCCTCTTTTACCCCTCTTTCTAAGCTAAAAGCCTTTTATCTACATCGCTGAAGGATAACGTGTTTGCGAAGCTAATGATGCTGTCTGAGGCACTGTAGGTTTTAAATGGGGTTCGAGTCACATTTCAGAGTGGGAGGCAAAGTCAAACCGTTCAGTAGCTTCGTGTGATAAGCGCATCGGTCAGAAGGGGTGAGAAATGAAAATAAACCACCTTTTTATGTATAAAATAAACATGTACCCGCGGCAGAAAGAAGGGGAAGTCAGATATTTGTTTTGATTGTTTTTGTTGAACTGCTGGAGAGTGTGGAGGTGACAGAGCCAGCGGGGTCCACCTCCCTACTTTCAGTAGTTATTCGGTCAGTTCAGGAGGCAGGAGGGGTGTTTTTTTTTTTAACGCAGACGCTCCAAATGCATTACTGGCAATTAGCACGGGCATTAACAGGGGGACATAAAGGGCGCCTCAGACAGGGAGCTGAATGGGCAGGATGAGCATGCTGAATGCAGATGGGCTGTGGGCTCGTGGGGGAGAGAGAGTGATTTGGGGTGCGCTCTGGGAAGTTGGCGGTCGGTGAACGGGGAGGGGGGGGTTGGGGTCCCGCTCGTGGCCCATCTTTTGAGGCGGCGCTCTCGACGCTGGCTGGCGCAGCTGCCGCGGCGGGTGCTCGCCCGTTCGGGGCCACGCAGATGGCTCCGGGGCGAGAGATCAGGGCAGGAGCTCCGTGCAGGTGCACGGCAGCCAACCGTCATTCATCCTCACGAAAGAAGTGCCCTTTGAGCTTTCTTTTCACAGAAGCGTGTGTAAAATGCTGGCAGAATAGAAGTGGAAAGGGATCGATTGCTTTTACTCAGTTTTTCTGCCTCCTGCCATACGCTAATGAAATATTATATTCACTTGTGAGGGCTGTGTGATCTGCTGAATGAAGGCACGGTGGATTTAATGAGTTTCCTGCTCCCTTTTCAACCTGAAAGTGTTTCTCCTCCTGTTATTGGTTTTCTTCTATTGAGTGTTTCTGCCTACACATGTACACACACACCCCAGTAGGTCTCCCAATACACTTCCCTGCACATCCTTTGTGTGTTTTTCTGTGACTTTGAGGAGCGCTCCTCCTCTGGGAAATAAAGGGACGGTCGTTAAGGGAGAAAGGCAGACCCGTGTCTTTCCTTCCCAGAACAAACAAAAGTGGAAACACCGTTTAAGTACAGGCTTCAGAAATGCTTCCCAGCTCTGTTTTGCGTTCCACCTGCACTCACCGCACCGTAACCCCCTCAAAGCCGTGTTTTTGTCTCATCCGCTCATAACTGAAGGACACCCTGTCCGCTTGCGTTCGAGTGTTGAGCGGTTTTTAAATGAAAGTGGAAGAGCGGAGCGTGTTTGCTAGCGCCGAGACGCTCGTGTAAATAAAAGGGTGTAGGTGGCGGGAGCTGCTGAGGTGTGCGCTCGGAGGGTGCAGAAAGGCCCACGCTCTTGCCTCACTTGGGCAAACATGATGTAACCCATCCACCGTTCCGGCTGAGGGAAATGACTAATCACCGGGGGACTGCCTTTTTCAGCAAAAATGGTAAATAAATAATGTAAATAAGCATACAAGGGCTTTCGGCTACCTGAGCAGATCTGCGGGAGCCGGAGCGCTGTGACAGAGGGTCTGCTTCGCTGTTTGCAGGTGCAGCATTGGCAGCCCGTGCTCTTTTCGGGGAGAGAGAGAGAGAGAGAGAGAGAGAGAAAGGGCCGAAAGGAGAAGTGAAAGGTGCGAGAGTGAGGCTTGGTCGGTGGAGCGCGCCCTGAGGTCTCCGGGAGACGGGCGTGACCGGACGCTTGCGCAGGCTGCGGTGGTAGACTCCGAGGCTCACGCGCTGACCCAAGCTGGGGCGAGTGCGAGACGCAGCGTCTCTCTGCGGAGGTATTTTTGGGTTGTAGCGTGTGACGGATCTGCTACGCCTTTGTTTACAGCCTGCTGCCATCTGCTCTGGGTAAACAGCGATATGTATGTGTACCTGTTCCCCCCCATGCGAAACGCTCTTCATTCAGCCGGTAAAACGTAGTAATGGCACTGCAACCAGAAACGCAAGTCTAAACTGTGTTGCATTTAGGCTCCGCGTACATTAAACATAGCGTTTCTTCGCCTTTTGTCTCTGGGGTTTCGCACAGGAAATGATGCAGTGCTCCGTATCAGTAAGGTTTAAGTGGAGCAGGAAAAGCACATGCATGGACATTGTCTGTAGGTCTGCTGGAAATGTTGACGTTATGATGGGAAAGGCGTAATCTGGGCCCGCTGCTCATGGCGGGGAGAGAGGGGCTTGGCTGTAAAACTGTAGTTCGGGTGCTGCTCTGGTATTTGGCCTCTGTTCTCTCACCGCCCAAGGTTTTTTTTTTTTTTTTTTGTGGAAGAGTTTGCCCCTCACCAGTTGCTTGCTTGCATCACTGCAACACCTTGCTGGGGACAGCAGGAAGCCACCATCGGTGTCCCTCTCCAGCGGAATGGAAGCTTGAGAGATGCCTTCATTGCCACCTCACTTTTCTGGACCAGGCATCAGGATTAGCTGCCTCTCATTTGAATTATTTGCTGACAAAAACCTTGGGTGTAATTGCACCCTTTCTCAGGATGAAAGGACGGCGTGCGTTCAGCCTCCGCCCCGCCTCCGAGGGCCTGTGTGCCAAACAGGGCCCAATCGCAGAGCCCGCTCTCCCTCCTCCGCTCCCTTGCAGCTGCCACGGGCCCGGCCGATCCAACGCGCCATCTGCAGTGGCGAAATAAAGCCGCTTTACTCCGCGCTGCGCCCTGGATTCTCCCTTAACCAAGCAGGCAGACGTCAGTCTTCCAGGGACCGTTGCACTCAGACTGCGACCATAATATTTTCAGTTTACGCCGCGCTGCTTGTAACATTCAAGCCGGTGTTGGCAAACAGAGGGTGAACTCTGACTTCCTTTGCGGCGGTGTTAGTCATTAGTTCTCTCAGTGGATGTTTTTATTTATCTCAAAAAGGAAAAAAAAAAACCCCTTGTCCAATTTGTATCACAATACTTTGATTAATGAGGTCTGGGTTGTGCTGAAAGAAACGCGCGCAATTAGCCAGCCGCAGTCTGCTTTTAATCACCGGGGCCCTGTGAGCCCGCGCTACAAAGCTCGCTTTTTAATTACCGCCGTACCTGCGCAAATGCTGGGCACAGCCAAACCACTCTGTCTCTCTGGTGTCGGTTGAAGTTGCGCAGCTAATAAAAGCGAAACCTCGCGAAAGGGCGCGGGGAGAGGGTGTCGAGGCGGGTGTTTTCGGCGCTCGGCGCGGGCGCTGGCGTTGTTTCCGGTGTGGAGGTGGTGTGGCGCAGGGTCTGTTCTGTTCCAGTTCCCTTTCAAGCCGTAATCAGAACCACGTATGTTTCAGGAATCCCGGGCCCGCAGGGAGACGCAACAAGCGACGATTTATGGCCCCCTGCGGGAGGGGAGGGCGAGCGCCGCTCCGAGCTTTCGGAGAAACTGCCGGGCGCGCTGTTGTAAAGGGGACTGCAGAGCGGTGCTCGGATCAGACAAATTAAACTCCGAATCAAAGCGAAGGCCAGGAGCGCGCCGCGGAACTAATTCAAACTTTTGATTTTTTTCCCCCCTCACCGGCATCAGGATACAACGGGGAGGAGAAGCGCAAGAAAAAGAAGGATGGGGGAGGGAGAAAAAAACAGACAGAAGGAAAGAAAGAAGGCGACATCCTGTTCATGTGTTTCCTTTTTGCATTCATCCTCTTTAATTATCACCTCACAAAGGGCCCGGCTGTAAGGGCTTTCAGATCCGCCGCTCTCTGGGGGGCTGAGACGCCCTGCGCCCCAGCTGAGAGGGCCGCGGCTCCCCAGCGTCGCTCCCATTAACCCCCATTCCCCCACCACCACCGACGCCCCCAACCCTTCCCGTGCCCTTTCCCCAAAGGGTGTCCGTCTGCGCTGATGTCATCTGTAGGCTGAGTGCAGGAGAGAAGTGTCTGCAGCCCTCACTCCAGACGCTGTTCATGTCACACGTGCAGGCCCAGATACATTTTTTCTTTTTAATGAATGGCTTTTTTTGATGACGGTTTTTTTGTGTGTCTGCTGGAAGTCTTAAATGTCAGTAACATCTGGTCTCCTCTCCTAACATCACTCTCTCTCTCTCTCTCTCTCTCTCTCTCTCTGTGCTCTTGCTGTGCATTCTCTCTTTCTCTTTTTCATCAGTTCTTTGTGCGGCGCTTTGGGGTTTTTTTTGTTAAATTCATCCCCTCGCGTGGGCGGCACTCGGTTTCCGCACCCATCCGAACTTTTTGTTTGTGCAACCCGAGAGGCCCGGGCGGAGGGCCCCGCGCTCTCGTCCTGCAGCGAGGGGAGCGGCCCCTTGGAGCCGGGACGCTGGAGCAGGCACCGTGGGGGCCGTGCCTGGGGCCCCCGAGGCATGTCGGGAACGCCGGCCTGAGAAGCTCTTTGTTCTAATCTCCTTCTTGTATCAGCTGCGCGGAGCTTCAGGTCCAGCCTCCAAGGCCTGCTGCCGGTGTAATTCACAGTGACAGATGTGCATTAAGGGGAGATGGCCTGGCTACTTGATTTTATTTTTCTCTCCCCCCCACCTTCTGCTTGTGAGCAAACAATGAAAGTGGCAGGGGCCCACGCGTGGAGGTTTTGGGGGGTGTCCCATCAGTGTGAGGGCGAGGGGTGTTGTCTCTTTGTAGCCGAGGTCCTCTGGGAGTCTGGGCGATCCGCTTGATTAATTGTGATGTGAGCGGCTCCTTCCGCCTGCGTTTGTGCCCCCCCGCCACCACCACCGCCCCCACCCTCAACCCCCCACCGGTCTGGCCATCTGAGCCTGGCCTTCTTCCACTGCCTTTGAAAAATAAATGAACTCAGTCAGGCTGTGAACAAACAGCTCAAAGCCAGATGCATTTAAGGTCCTTAACGCTGAGTCCTCGCCACACGGTAAGACTCATACGGAAAAAGAACGTTGTAGGGTCCTGTGACGGGGTGAGGGGTGGGGGGGGGAATTAAGATGAGTGTTCCCGTTCACCGCCTGCACAGCTGTGCCCTCTGAGCGTGAAGCTTTGCATATTAATGACTCAATATTTCTAAGCCCTTCCCGTCACCTCTGGCCCAGGACTGCAAACATTGGTTTTTTTGTCTTTTCTTTTTTTTGCTCGTTTGATCTTTCTCATGTAGTTGGACTCTTTCAGTGCATACGTAATATGTTTATGGTGCAAATTTCAAATGTCTTGTTTTATGCATTTAGACAGCACTCAGAGGCAGCCCACGTGCTTTTCACCCTTTGAGAACTGTAAAACTTACGAACCCTGTGGTTTTAATAGTCGTGAAGCTTCTGTTTGCGCCCCTCCCCGTGCGATGTTTGTCACGAGATCCGCATTCAGGAGCCGGCCGCGGCAGTCGTCGCGGTGCTTGAACTGGGCCTCAGGCCGCCCGGGATAGCCGGCCCGCGTGGGAAGCCCGTCCAAAGAGCGCGACGAGGATGTCACTCTGAGCGACAGGCTGTCAGACCCAGAGAGATGTCAGTCTCTGTGACGGCGTGCGTGTGTGGAGGCTGCGCTTCTCTCAGGCCAGGCTCCCTCAGTCTCTCCTGAGCTATCTAGAATGCACAGCTTGCTTAATTGTGCGCTGACCCTGAAGTTCGGCTCTCCAGCTCGGAGCTGTGGGCCTCCATACACTGAGAATGCGCATTACAGATAGAAGCTGGCTAATTTTATTCGCTCATTAACCGCTTTATTCTTTTACGATTTGGGGGTGGTTGGAGTTGGGGGGTGCGGTGGATGGAGACTTCCTGCAGTTCTCCTGTAATAAGTTTGGCCTTAATTAGGGTAATTAATCTCCTGAACTTTCCACCAAGCTTTTTTTTTTTAATTAAAACCTGGCGCGTGGGCTTGGGAGTTGTCTCCCAGTGCTTTTGATCCAGGCTCAGAGTGTTTGGCACGAGGCAGCAGGCTGGGGGCGGGGCACCGGCCCGTCACTCACTTTGACGAGCGGCGAGTGTAGATCTTCCAGCGACTGGCCTCCCCACTGGCACCATATCGATCTGCCGGGGCTTCTCAGAAGTGGAAGACTCCTGCAAACGGAGCTGCGAGCATCGTTCTTCTCTCACACCCCCCCGGCAGCGGCCGGTGCGTTTTACAGAGCAACGGCAAGACTTGTGCAGGTGTTTATAGACTTCCTCGGCCTGTGCTTTCCCTCCACATTGTTTTTTGGCCCAGCTGTCAAGGGTTTTTGTCAGCTGGCCGCACAGGAGCCATGCGTTTCGATGATGCCACCGAAATGTCGCAGAACATCTCAACCTCGTGCGAGTGTGCCATGTTGGTGCAGTGACCTCTCTCTCTCTCTCTCTCTCTCTCTCTCTCTCTCTCTCTCTCTCTCTCTCTCTCTGTTTCTCTTTCTCTCTCTGACGTGGGGTGTAGACCGCCTCTCCGCTCGCCAGAGCTAAGAGCCTCTGAGAGGATTTCAGCTGCCACCGCACCCTAAGGTGTTTTATTGCCTGCGTGACGGCTGTGCCCTGGGCAGCTTCATAACGCGATTGCTCCACAATCAGCTGGATTTAGATTGCAGCCTTTTTGCCAGGAAGCAGAATGTGGCAAAAACCCTCAACAACAACAACAACAGCAACAAAAGGAACCTGTCAGTGTGACTGGCTGGGTGTTGTAGTTTACGTTCATTCTGAGGAGTAAAGTGGGCCAGTGTGCTCATGGCTCGTCATGTAAATACCATGCTCGGCTCTGTTATTCATTTATTCATTCTACTTTTCCTGGGTTGTGGAAGTTTGATAGTGATGCTCTGTGTTTTACTGAAGGGAAAAGAAAAGCTTGCAAAGCCCAGCTTCGTTAAAAAGGTCATTGTGGTGCGGGTCTCCCCCAGTCCACCCGCCCGCCCACCCTGTGCTTTCCTGCGATACAGTACTCTGTCGGCAGGGCGATTGTGACACTTCCTGGCATTTTCCCTTGCCCGTTAGAAACACGGGACCGCCGAACGCCGGAGCTCCGAGAGCCGACTCCTGGGCCAGTTGCGTGCCTTGAAACGCGGCAAACGGCGAAACGCGCTCTGTGAGCACACCAAAACAAGTCCGCCGAGCAATCAATTCGACAAACCGCCATCTGATTTCCCTGTGACCAGAGTGTGGAAGGGGTCACATTTCCTGTGCGAACGTGACATTTACTGTGGAGGGTTTATCAGCTCGAGAATCAGAGCAATCATAGTGCTGCGATGTGTTTTTTTACTTCTGTATTTGTGCGAACACACTGTACTGTAGCTGCGCTCAGACTGAGGACTGCACTCTTTCCAGTCCAATTGATCTGGGAAGGAATAAATTATTCATCCCGCAGGAATGGGCTTTTCACCTTGTGAAATGCGTGGCATGGGGAAAAATGCTCTTTGTCCACAGAGAAGGAAAAACAGCATTATCAGGAAGTGCGCTCGTTCCCAGGGGGAATTTTGGGCTTGGGGGATTTTTTTGCAAACGTGCTTCCGCCCTCACCTGCCTTTTGAACGCGTCTCTAATGAGTTTACTCTCGTGCGTTTCCTTGCCAAATCCCGAGATCTGACAGTGGATTACCCACAATAACTTGCAGTGGAGCGACAGGCTGGGTAAACATTAGTCAAGTGAGACGGTGATGCAGAAGCCAGAGAGACTAAGCGCTGCTCAGCAGGGGGGTGGCAGCTTTGAGCATTCGCTGAAACCTTTTAAACCAATTGAAAAAAGCAATTTTAAAAAACCAATAATTTCAAAAAGCAAATCAGGTCTAAGTTCGGAGTCCCACCTCTGTGCAGCGTGACTGTCTGAACTGTGGATCCATTTTTTGCGTGAGGGGTATTTTTCTTCTTAAAAGAGCAATTCTCTGTGTATTTGTTGTAAGCCTGTGAAATAAGCTGGAAGATTTTGACGGTTGCGCTAAAGCCGATCATTGCTGTTAAATGGTTTGCGGATTGATCTGACCTGTAGTTAACTCCCGTGGCAGGCTGTCATTTGCAGCCAGCGTTTGTGCCAGTGGCCCGGCTCCTTCCTGTGCGTGCTGTAATGGAGCGGCCTGGCCCTGCTTTCACACAGCCAGCCCGCGCGTCCCGAGATCTTATCCTGAGCGGACAAACAAGCCGGTGACAGGAAGTGGCCTCGTCGCGCTGTCCGCCGCCGCCGCCGCCGCGCGCGGCTCCCCCGCTAATGGGCTCGGCCTCTCTGTTGGGGTACACGTCTGCGTGGCTTCCTGAAGCCGGGGCGGGGGTTGGGGGTGGAGGGGAGTGGGGGTTGGGGTTGGGTTCTGGGGCCTGTGCAGGAATAAAAGCCGCTGCCTGGAGCGATCGCCGGCCTCCTACCTCTGCTGGCCTCAGTCCAGCTTTGGCCAGCATCCTGCTCCCCCCCTCCCCCCAACCCCCTGAGAGGGACTCATCTCCTGCTTCCTCCGGGACGCCAGCGCAGATGCGTTTGCAGAAGGCTGGTCACTCGCTGACCAATGGCAGGGGCTCCGGGGCGTGTCCTGTGGCTTGGAGGTGTGGGAGCATGAAAAGTGGCAGCTGGTCTCAGTTGGCGGGGGGGGGTTGGGGGGATGGAAGGAGGGGGGCACAGGGGACGAGGGACTCTCTCGTTCAACGTAATGATGGTAGTCTTTTAATAGACAGGGCACCGGTGCGATTCGACAGGAAGCCACACGTATTAATGAAGGGTGCCCTGAAGGCAATAGTAAACCATTCCTTAAAGGATATCCCCCCTTAGCAGGATATCCTCATGATGGCTTCTGCGCTAACAAAAGGTTGCAGTGGCTTTTATTAAAGATGGTGTTTCTTGTCCTTGTATAGGTATAATTCAGACACACCTTTTGTCTTTCTCTACACAGAAGTGAACAATAATGGCTACAGATATCGTCCTCTCGACTAATTTCTTATGAACTTTCCATGTAAGACCTTTTTCTTCTCATTTAAGTCTTGTTTATAATATGGTTTTACATTAACTGTCAGTTGATGTCAGTTTTCAGGTTTTTAGTATTTTCAGTTATTTGAAAATGACTACCTTAAATAAAGTGCTTTTGAAGTGACTTGGGAAGACTTCTGTGATAGTGCTTGGATATATATGTTGGCTGTGTCCCAATACGAAGTCAGCTGGCTTAGAAGGCAGCATTTGAAGGGAGCATTTTCACTATTTTCACAATTTTGCACACTTGCCCTTCGTAGGCATGCCCCAAACCGAAGTCATCATAAAATGCGTCCTTCTAAGGTGCCTTATTTCGGTTAAATTTCAAGGCAGCATCTGATGTACCCTTCGCCAGGTAGGGTATCCCATAAGTCTTTGCGATTACCTCAGGGTTCTCAACTTCCATTAAATTAATGGCAGCTGAAAACACCACAGCGGTAGATGCAGTGGTAGTAGAGGAGCTCATTATAAATCTCCGTATACAGTGAACTCAATAATTTGTTGCGGTTATATCTAAAAAAAATACATTGTAATTATTTAATACACTGGAATAATGTATGTAATGTTTTTAAGCCTCGGGTGAGCTTTCCATGAACTAGCTAGCTAGCTTGCTAGTAATCACATTACTTTCCAATTGAACAAGCTAGCTATCTAGCCAACATAGCGGTAGTTTGGTTGTCCTTTAAACAAAGGTGAAGTCTTTTACAGCTACTGAAGTACTTAACATGATAATCTGATTAGTCTGAAAAAAGTAGCCTAACTGGTCTAGTGGCAAGTTATTTAGTTACACAAATGTTAAGCTAATTTTATCTCCAGGGACGTGAACGATCTATGACGTCATCCTGCCTTCAAAGTGTGTCCCAATTTCATTGCCTTTTGAGGTTCCTTTTCCGTTAGGATGCTACCTTTTAAG
Source organism: Megalops atlanticus (assembly GCA_019176425.1). Lineage (NCBI taxonomy): Eukaryota > Metazoa > Chordata > Actinopteri > Elopiformes > Megalopidae > Megalops > Megalops atlanticus. Next base: position 7,002,448 of record CM032877.1, on the reverse strand, counting down.
GGAGCTCACTTCTAAGGGTGCAGGCAGCAGGCAGCTGACTTAGTATTGGGACACAGCCGTTACCTATTGAGGTCTCTTAGAACCTTTCCACTCGAAATTTGGTGACAGTTAGACTAAAATAGCAGTGAAATGATTGTGCTTTGTTGGAAAAGAGACAGGAACTAGGATTAGAGTCCCTACTGTCAAGTTCTGTCTGCTCCGTTTCTAAATCCCGCACACGGCGTTGTGGCGAACAAGATGGACAGGTGGCACCTGGCTTTCAAAAGCGACGGGAACAACGAGCACCCTCCCATTTCACAGGACGCGGCGCCTTACCTCAGACAGGATGTGGGCTTCGAGGAGCCGCCCGAATCGAGCTCCATCCCCGCACCCCTTTCTCGACGTCGGCTTCTAAGAACTTTCACAGAACCGTTACGGGTCTCACCGGCCTCAGATGCGCATTTTCACACATGAGTTTCAATTCTGGTTTGCTGAATGATCCAGGCTCTGGATGATTGCGGGTCTTGCGGGTCCGTCGGGCCATACCTGGAAGGGGCAAAGCGATTCCCTGCAGCGGGGTAACGGGGACGTGGCTCCAGCTGTTTTTTTGCAGAGCTCAGGGTGTCTAAGCTTGCAGGCTCGGGGGGGGTACGAGGAGGGGGTGGTGGGTGGAGGGCTGAGGGCATTCTTACTCATCCTCTCGCTGAGTAAGTCCCTTTTCTGAGAAATGACACACGAGCGAGGAATGAAGGGGTGTCCCTCATGTGCACGGATGGGGGAAGGGGAAGGGGTTGACGGAAAAACAAAGCGGTGCTCCGCGGTGATGAACCCGGGGATCACCCCAGCAACCCCGAGCCGGTGACGTCAGGGACTCCTCCACCCCCTCCTCCTCTGCTCGCTCTTGTTTTCTGTCTGTCTGTAGAGGAGGTTTCTTTCTTTCTCAGAAACGCTGCAAACATGGGTAGAGCGAAAATTTATTTTCCCCTTTACACACACAAGCCTCACGGGCCGAGAGCCAAACTTTTCAGACTGCTCCCTAGAATGGGCCCAACGATATGTTTAGTTAAATGGGCTGTGGCAGGATAAACACTCTCCTGCTAACCAGCAGTTAGCGAACATATTATCCCGCCCTATGCTATGCCAGCACAGTAACAGCAAGTAATCGGTTGTTAGTAGTTATGGTGGAAAATGTATCTGTCCAAGCGGATGGCCTGAAAAATGATCATTCTGTGTTTTTAAAGAATACCACAATGCAAGCAGTTGTTCCATTTTGTCAAAGTGGTAAATGAAATGTATTTTTACTGATAAGAAGCTCTTTGCTTGCTTTGAGTCCAGCTGGGCTGCTGCTGTCCCACGTGACCTGCTGGACGCATGGTACTGTAGACATGGTGGCAAGTAACGGACGAGCAGCTCCTGCAGGTTGGCGCGCATCCTACGATGTCACACCAGATGGTAACGAAATCCGAAGCACTAAAAACGCAATTGTTGAGAGGGGGGGAAAGGAGTCAGACTGGTGCTCTGTGGTGTAACTGCGAGGTGGTGCTGGTGGGATGTAGACGTGCATGTGCACGTGTGTGTGTGTGTGTGTGTGTGTGTGTGTGTGTGTGTGTGCTCATTCGTAGGGCTTCGTTTGGAAACCCTGACTTGCCTGCTTTTCTGACGGTGTCATTTTCAAAACACGTCAAGCCTTTTCGGCTCTCGGTTCTCCCCCGGCCCCCTCCTACCTTTTTTGAGGCTTTTACCTTTTTCGACATAAAAATCTGAAAAAAAAAAAAAAACAGGTAAAGAAATTCTGTGATTTCCCAGCAGTGGCGTGTTGTATTCCTGTATGCCCCCATTACAATGTGCTGTATTTAATACATATGGTCATTAGTAAGCCATGTAAATAATGTATAAGCGGTGGAAGTGTGAGGTTTTCAGAGACGGATCAGTGCCGCGGCAGCCGAACGCTGTGACAGAGGGCCGAGTCCTGGCTGCTTCAGGCTGGGTCAGAGCGGCCTGACGTACAGAGGACTGTGAAAATGATATCCAGTTAATTTCCTGTACTGCTTCCCCTCTCTGTGGGAGGCTGAGTGGTGGCCTGCTCTCTCTGAGCGAGGGGGAAAGGCCCGACCGGCTCTGCTCATTACTGCCCCGTTCCTCTGTACTGTTCCTGCTGTTGGAGGCAGGGAGCTTAATGACAAAAAGGCACCACGGGCAGAAGTTGCCCCCTAAGCGCTGGTCTAGGACCAGTTTTGCTGTTCAGCTCTTAATGGCTAAGATTTGAAATGTGGTTAGGGAATCTGGGTCCAGATCTGCACTGATGGGCAAACTTCTGCCTGGAGCACCAAAGGCCCCGTTGGTACACATTCTGTCCTTCTTGCGATGATCAAAAAGGGTTGTTTCTGGCCGCGTTCCAGCATCTGGACACCATAAGCTGATCGCGATCTCCGAGGGCGTGTTCAGTTCCTCTTTTCTCTTCTCTTCTTTCTTTTTTTTCTCGGCGGATCACGCTTGTGTGACTTCAGAGAGGAAGCTGTGTGCTAGCGCAGGCCTGAGCCGTGGCAGCAGCGGCACAGCACTAAAACCGCGGTGCGTCTGAAGTGGACAGTTTCGCAGGACGCTGCTGGAACATGACTGTAAGCGTACTCGGGCACTCCAACAGAAACAGTTTGAAGCGATCGTGTGTTACGGTTCCCCCCCAGGCATTGAGTTTATGTGTTGCCATTTGCACCTTACAAATCAGTGGGTGATCTTTGCAGGATTTTAAATAAAATGGCATTCATTTAAATTGACACGCACAGCGGCGTCCTCCACAACCCTGCTGTTGATGCGTGTCTTTTTCCTTTCCCTGCGGTGGTCCAGCCTGGTATGCTTTCAGTTCTGGTGTCTGGCGATGTTCACCCGTTCAGGGTGGGAGCCGGTTTGACTCGCCTGGGTTGACCCCCGGGCCCGCACTGGAATTGTGTGAGCCGCACCATTCAGCTAGCACAGCTAACACGAATGGAACATCACAGGCTAGCCTTCTGAGTGGTTTATGGGGTAGCAGTAGGAGTATGAGGAGGCAAATTTCTGGTGTACGAAAACATTTCACATTCTGCTGGAGGCCCGTGTATGGGAGACACACTTCAGCTCCTCAGTGCGATTCGATGAGATGTAGTCCCGTCAGGGTTTGTCATGGAGCGCTCCTCCACCTCAACACCGTCACGACCAACGCCCCACGCCCCGTCGTCTAGGAGAGGGAGAGAGAGACCGAGACCGAGACCGACATACTGACATTTCACTGAGGGGATGGAGACAGAGAGAGATGGAAATAACTGCTGTGGTTTGGTTGCTCATAGCCACAACGGCCTCGTCAGTACACTCAGTGCCATTAGTCTTGTGTCTCGCTTGAATGGCTTCTGACTTCTGAAATAACATTCTCTTGTGCATGTTACTCTTTACGCCTCTGTTTGGCAGGTGAGGCTCTGAGGTTATGTCAGTGTATCCTGTGTCTGCCATGTTTGTCATCCTGAGGGCTGCTGTGGATTCCAGAATTCTTATCTTGATTGTGTGTGTCTGCTGAATGCCCTGGAAAGAAACGCACAAGAAATAGGTTGTAAGCCCCTCTATATCAAAATTAGAGTTCCAGTCTGTCCCTCCAGTTTATCCGGTTTATTCGTAGCATTAGCGAATAACTGTTTAATAAGCCTTTCAGTGGACTTGCACTGTAGCCCTTAACTGTCTCAGCTGCTAATGTAGCCCCCCAACCACCAGCCTTTCACTAAAAAACGTTTCTCCGGTGCACCATCCTCTCGTGATGGAGGCGATTGCTCCGGCTCCGCGTGACTTCGTGCACCGCCGTTAGCGGAGGATGTGGCGTGCTAATGGCCTCAGGTTTGGTCTGAGGCGATGACTTGCAGCAGTCAGCATTCCCGTTTTTGGAAGGTGCGGGTTGTTTGCCTGACAGCCCCCACAGCTATATGTGGACTGAGGGTGAGTGTGTGTGTGTGTGTGTGTGTGTGTGTGTGTGTGTGGGGCGGGGGCTTGGTTCAGGTTTTTGTTCCCCTCCACAAGGTCTGCAGGACCTCTCCTGAGAACTCCCAGATGCTGAGAAATAAATGAAGAGCTTACCCCAGTCAACATGGGTTCAAGTCATCCTGAAAAAATCAACCAGCCAAATAAATGAATACATAAATTGATGAATGTATAAACTGATAAATAATCACAATATTGCAAAGATGCAGAAAAATCTGTTTGGGCTTTTGCCACCAGCACATCATGGATTTGGAGGCTTCATCTAACAGCATTATTCCAGCACTCAAAGCAGGAAATGCTAATGAAATAAGAAGAGTCGCATGGCTCTTGAAATGAATCTTGCTGCTTTGACATGGCGTATGGTGTGTGTGTGTGTGTGTGTGTGTGTGTGTGTGTGTGTGTTCCCCCTTAGGTATGGAAATGTACATCACACCCCTGAAATGACACTGCTCTGCTCAGACCAGAGTCAGTCTTACTTGGTTTGATTGAGTTCTGGGGAAGGACAGAAGCACCCCTGAATGTGTGCACACACACCACCCACACACTGACACTGCATGCCGAGAGACCGCTCTTAGCGGGTCACATGGCCGTCAGTCAGGTGACGAGTGACAGGACCCAGTCTCTCACACTCTGCAGACAGAGCACCCGCCATTAATGGTGCCCACAAACAGGAGGGCTGACCAGTGCCTCAACCCAGTGCATCAGAAGTGACCCCGTGAGTGTCTGTGTTTGTGCGTGCGCGTGTATGAGAGTCCACTCCCGCTAGCATGTGCGTACGCGTGGGGTGTCGGTAAGTGGCAGGAGACAGGCGGAGCCTCTCCAGACGGGTAAGTGCACTTGGCCCAGGTGGCACCTGGATCCAGTACAAAGGCAGGGGATGTGTGCAGATGCCAGTGCGTAAGCCCAGTGCATTAAGCCGCTACGTGTACCTGGCGCCGTCGGCTCTGCGTTCTCGCCCTACGCCTGCCTGTTACTCACCACAGCTACCCGCCGGGGGGGGGAACTTTGCCTCAGTGCGTGGGAAATAGGAGATAAGATGTAAAGCCCAAATTTTAGGTTGGAAAATGCAACAGAAAGGCAGCGATGTAGCATGGTGGTAAAGTGACTTTAAAGTGACTTTTAAGTGGAAATTAGCACGTTTGAATCCTGTACGGGACCCTGCTGTTGTGCCTTTAAGAGAGATACTTCCTTCAGTAAATAACGGTGTTAAGCAAGTGTGTGTGTGTGTGTGTGTGTATGTATACACACACAAACAGTACCAGTCAAGAGTTTGGACACCTCTGATTAAGATAATGAGAAACATGCATTCAAAGAAACCTGCATTCATTTTTATCTAAAGACTTACGCTTAAATGCTTGAAATTCGTTTCTTAGGCATCAACTTCAGTATTTATATAAATTTGTCTATGTATTTTTGAAAAATATTTTTGGCTACTTTGATGAATCTAAAATATAAGATTTTTTTTATTTGTTTAACAAAATCAATGCACATGTTTTTTGGTCACTGCATTATTCTATTTGTGTTATTTCATAGTCTTTACTATTGTGTCCAAACTTTTGACTGGTACTCTATATGTGTGTGTGTGTATATGTATATATAATGTATATATGTATATATAAAAATAACACTAAATTATATAACTGCCAAAAATAGACTTGAGAGTGTTTGTGAGCATATATAAAATAAAATCAAATAAAATAATAAATAAAATTAAAATTCAGTCAAGTGCCAAAAATAGTTGGTTTGTGAACCAACAAAAATGGACTGACTTGTTTTGCATAACCGTATCAAAGCATCAGGTGTCCAGAGGAGGGTGACCCTAATGAAAGACAGGAATGAAATCTTCCAATCATATCCACAAGGAATAGAAATGAACAAGGCCTTATGTGTGTGTGTGTGTGTGTGTGAAGGGGGGTGGGGGATAAATTGAATATGATGAGCAGCATGAAACCAAAACCACGCTTCCCCATGTATTATTCACATGCACGAGTTTTGAGCCTGATTAAAATGTGATTGTGACATTCCTGCAGCGCATTATGAGAAAGCACAAGAGTGCACACGTGTCGCTCCAGAGACTGTTCAACTGCGGTTTGAGTCATGTTTTAATCAGGATTCTCCCGCTGGAAATCGGGCTTGTTAGAGCAGTGAAAATGATGGAGAAAAGGCCTGTTTCCCACCCCAAGCAGAGAGAGTGGCGGATCAGTTGACAGGCACAGCTACAGCTGCAGCTACAAGCGGCTTTCATTTTAAGGCTCTAACTTACACAATGCCTCTCAGTGCTGACAAGACAGGATCCCAAATCTACTGACCGCCCTCACGGTGAAGCCTCCCTCACCTTGACCGGTCCATCATGGTCACAATAATACACTCATGCAGAAAGGATACAAACAAAAGTATGAGAGTGGGTTTGCTTCATGTCTCTAGTTTACAGAAATAGCTTATGTGAAGTTTTTTTCATTTCATTTTATTTGTGTTGTTATTTGTTTTTAATACAAATTTAAGTTGAGAGGGAGAATGGTCGGTCACTGGAGCAATTTATAATCCAGAAGAAATGTATACTTCAAAAATGTCATGATTTATAGTTATAAAATTGTTTAACATTTCAGTGATGGTTACATAATGTTCAAATTTACCTCAGTCATAGCCTGCCATATGTTAGGTATAATCATTAACTATCACTAAAATGCTGTTAATGAAAGTTAATAAAAACAGTATCTTTGGAAGTATTTCACAACAGTAAGAATGTATTCAATTTCCAGGTATTTTCTTTGTGGAAAATCTATGTATCTTGTATACGTGTTTGAACAATTACGATGGTTTGTCTCGCTACAGTTTGTATACCACCCCCAGAGCAGCGCAGAAGACGTGATTCTTACAATGTTAAATGACCCAGAATGTGTTCATTTCAAAGTGAAACCCAGCCTCATACTTTAACAGCTTGCTGCTGAATAACAGCTTTGGCTGCTCCTGAGTGTTGTGAACATGCGATCGTTGTGTCGCATATTGTCTTTAACTGATTAGTATGCTGTGCCGTGTGCGTTTCTGATGGCCTGACCTCTCCTGTACGTGACTAACATCACACCCTGTACATGAGATCCTGCCGAGCTGTTCGTTAGCGATTCTTCTTTTTTTGTGCAGATGACTCAGTGATCTAGGACTGCCGGTCTAAGCCTGTCCTCCCGTGTAACCTGCTTGCGTTGCTTTGTGTCAGACTCATCCGCAGAGAGGGAGAAGTGAAGAACTAATGCTGGAACAGAAACGTGGACTGGTCTGTCCCATCTACCCAGTTTGTCTCCAAATCCCTACAAAACTACAGCCCCATCCACTTTTAATGGCCAAATTTAGTCACTGCATGTTGTATGAGCGCATAATTTTTTAGCTGTGTTTGTTTCATAGTGAGTGCAGAACTGCTGTACACTGCAGGGCCTTTTCACCAAGTGTGCGATCTTTAGAGAGGAAGTCAAAAACTGTTCCCTGCCTTACTGACAACGTGGGTTGACTCAGGTCCTTGTGAGTTCTAGTATGTGAGAAAAATGCCTTTTTAATCTGTTTTTTTCTGTTCATTAGGTCAATGGCGAGTTTGTTCCATTGTTTGGCACAAAGCAGCTAATGAGATTACTTTCTGCATTGTTTATCAGGTAATTTCTGAGAACATATGTGCCTTATATATGTCTCTGAATTGCTTCATATTTGCCATTTCTCTGTGTGACAAGGTTACACCAGCCATTATGTTCCATTGACTTGGCAGTGGATGTGTGAGTGAAACACCCGGCCTTGTGAAAGCTGTGGTTTGTAAAGTGCTGTTAGGTGCATTGTTCTTGCAGCTCCCATTGTAGGTTCCATAGTTAAGGCTCAGGAAAGGGTCGCTTGTGTGTTGTGTTGCTTGGACAGTTTAAATCTTTGTCTTCTTGCAGCTGATCTTAATTTGTAGCAAGACACTGATGAAAGCAAGCTGTGGATGAGCGGTTGCAGATGCCTTTCTTTGGTTATAAAGCGGTTGTTCCATGTCTTATTTATGCGTGCGTCTGTGCTGTCGATTCTGATGGGATTTAAAACAGAGACCGAGCGCCTAATAGGGTGGGAGCCAGGTCGGCTGTACCGTCGGGGGCGTCCGTGGCGAGGGGCAGAGTTCATCTCCCGGGGTGACGACCCAACGACCTTTGCCCCCCCCGGCCCAGCCCCGCTCTCTCTCTGTGCCGTGCCTTAATGACCCGCTCTGTGATAAGAGAGGAGAGTGAGGAGAGCTGGCGGCCACACAGCAGCGGTGAGTCAGCGTCTGAGTCACGCTCAGCTCGTAACGAAGCCGGAGCGAGGAGCCATGGCGTCTGCACCGCGTTCATACCGCCATGACCGCCACCCCGCGGCACCCGCACTCCGCTGAAAAAGTTCCGCTTTGCGCGAGTCAGGCGTGGGGGGCAGACGGGACCCTTGCTCCATCTCTCGGCCCGAGCTGCGGAGCTCCTGTCTCTCGCCGCGCCGTGGTGAACAGAGAGCAGATGAGAAGCCGGCGAGAAGAGCAGCCCAGGCGGGAGATTCTCTCCAGTTAAAGCGACCGGCGTGCGGACGGGGGCCCAGCTGCCGAGCAGCGTGGGTAATGTTAATCAGGCCACCATCGCAGAGCCAGGGCTGGGGCCCGGTCGGGAGACGTCTGTCAGCAAATCAGTGCAGTCCGAAGTCCTCGTCTCTCCTTGGCGTGCCCCCATCCTTCTTTATAAACAGCTGACAGGGTCTGCAAACCACCATGAATACGTTAACAGCCTCTTTATTTCCACTTAATACGTCCCACTGCCAGGAGACCTTGAAGTCCACTTGATTAGCAAATTAAATGGCATGTGCAGTTTTTGAAGGTGCTCAGTGTGGCCAAACAAATTACCATCCATTATGTGCTGAAATGAAAGGGTAAATAGATATCTACATAAGCAGGAGTGAAGAGTCTTAAATGAGGCATATATCTGTCTTTTACGTACAGTCTTGTTTACGTTGTTTATACTTTACAGCATCTTTGTGGCCAGGAAAAGTGCCTTTTAGATGTATTATAATTATAATAATGATAATAATAATAATAATTATTATTATTATTATATAGTAGATCAGACTGGAAGTGAGTCTGTTAAAAACTTAAGTTCACAGCAGCTGACTCTTTGTACCTGGGTCCAGATTGCTGCTGTGATATTGATGTATTAGCGCGCCTCTGTGGGGCAGGCTGTGCTCAACGCGGCCTGGCCGCCGCGCTGGCCCCCTGCCCGTGCCGGGACGCTCTGAAACGAGGGCACGCGGAGGCAGGGAGGGGAGCAGCCCCTGCTGCTGTGTAATGGGGGGGAAGCGCCGGCGAGCCGCACTGCTGGGGGGGGCTGGGAGAGGCCACAGCAGCTGAGCCAGCAGGACACGTGCGAGGCTGCAACCTCCCTCCCGTGTCAGCGGGACCCAGAGGGGTGTGGCCTGCGAGCAGCAGCTGTCCGCTGGGACCGCGCGACCTGCGGCCTGACCCGCTCGCCCCCCCAACCTCCCCCTCCCCGCGGGGGGTTTGCACAACAAGCAGAGCCAATTTGCACAACAATTCCACCAGTCCGCTGTGTGAATGCAGCTGACGCACACTTGTAATATTTGTCCTGTCTTATTATGTCTTAGTGACATTGTGCATTCGTCATATGGATGTCCGTAATTGTATTTTTTCAGTAGATATCCTACTTAAGCAGAAGTTTGTTATATTTGTCTGGAGTTTGTCTGCATGATGTTTAGTTCCGTGCAGTAGAAATGATGTGCAGTAAAGTTTCTAGTTGTGTTTGAAAATGATCATTTCAGTTTACTGAACTTTTCAGTTTTAGTAAAGCTTCTAGTTGTGTTTGAAACTGATCAATTGGCACAGAAGCGGTTTTCAGCCTATTCATATTCTCCACAAGTATGTATCGTTCCCAGGATTCTCTACTTTGCAAAGGCAAAGCTGTGCATGCTTACTAATTGGCTAAGAGAGCCTTCCGTGTGTGGGCGCTTATTGGCTGAGTAAGACGTCCGCATGTGGGTGCTGATTGGCTGAGTGAGGCACATGTACGTGGGTGTCGATTGGCGGAGTGAGACACCCGTACATGGGTGCTGACTGGCTGTGCAAGCCTTGAATGATTTCCTAGTTTTTACTTTATTCAGGGAATCATTTATTTGCTTGCATCCTTGCTTTGCATATTAAATACATAAAATACAGTGAAGCTAAAGTCTTCTGACAGCTAATTAACTGGCACTGAACAGATGTAATTAACTTTGCAAATCTTTTTGGGAAGTCCACCCGAATTGTCATGATCTGAAATCTACTTGGGGGTTGATGTAGAATGCCAAATTCAAACGATCACTGTGCAATTTTGTCATTCACAAATCTTGACTGAAGCAAGGATGTACGTAGTTTCATGAAACATACATTCCCCATATGTTAACAAGAGCCATTCTTTGTGAAGGAGCAGAAGACATTATCTCCTGCTCTGTTGAATGTGCGCAGTTAAAAGGATTTGCATGTTAAACACCGCGCCTCGAGAGTTTCCTCACATCTCCCGTCGATGGCAAAGTAATTAAGCTGGTTTTTTTGTGTTCATTTTGTGCCTCATCACATTTTCACCTCGACAGAGTAAAGCTCGCGGCAGACGATTTACTTAAAGCCGCCATGAAGGCGCTGAGGCCAGTGAAGACTGCAGAAGCAACAACCTCTGCAGCCTGGGATTAGTGAGCTGTTCAGTACGGAAACGCAGAAGCAAGCAGTAAACTCTCGGGGGTATTTACATTTCTGCACGCGGTATGAGGGCAGGACCCTGCATGCGAAAGCCCAGCTGTGACCTTCACTGCTTGGCGAGAGAGGAGGTGACAGACTCCATAGCATGGGTGGCTTTGTGTGTTATCAGAGGGAGCTGGCATGGGTGGGGGGTGAGCTCAGTGCTGGGTGTGACAGATGGGTGACAAGACTCCCTGAGCCAGGAGCAGGCTGCCCAGGCTCAGAGCGAAGTCTGTTGTACGAAGAGAGGAATCGGCAATCCATTCAGCACACACATGCTCAGCATCTCACTTTTCTGTTTGTCTGGTTTCTCTCAACGAATATTTTCGTTATTCGCAAGCTCCTGGTGCGTCTGCTTGAAGCGTACTGCTGAAAGTCTGCCTTAAAGGGGAAATCGAACCATTAGCGCTATTTGCATTTACCAGAACTGATTGCGCATGTTTTTTTTTTTTTCTCTCTGCTATCTCTCTGCTTGCTCAATACCACAGTGAATGTGTCTGATTATAACAGCCTCTGGTTCAATAGATAAGATACTGATTGCAGAATTATTCTTTGCTGGAAAGCCCTACCCACAGCTTGAGTTATTTTAGCAAAAAATGACAATCCAAATATGCATATGTGCCTCAAAAGGGCCAGGGCAATTTGCAAGCTGGAGAGGAAGTGTAGGGAGGGGAGAAAAACATACACTTGTGTTGGCCACGGGGTCTTAGTCATACAAATTGGTATACACATCACGCTCTCTCAATAAATTTATAAGCAACTCTTGTGGCTTTGCCCTGGGGAAGTATGTGAGCGAAGAGATGTTGAATATCAATCTGTGCTGTATTTGCAGTTTGTTTAACTGGCACACTTTTGGCTTGTAACTGTGGGGGAGGAGCCAGGTTTGTTTATGTTACTCATCCATTACACCGCCCTACGTTTGGCGCTTATTAAATTTTAAGGGTGTTTTACCAGTGTCCCATTCCTGCATGAAGCCAGCGCCTCCGCGCCGTGTCGGGGAGAGGAGTCTCAGCAGCCTGCTGGAACCCCCGAGAACATTAATCTCACCATAAAAATGTGAACCGTTGCCCCCTCCCCGAGTCGAGTTCCATTGAAAGGGGGCAGTGAGGCGCGGGCGCGGGAAGGACCGGGGCGGTGTAAAAGCACGGTGAGACCCGGCCCTCGTCCAGCATCCCTCTCCAACAACCCCCCCCCAACCCCCACACCACCTCCCACTAATGGACTGTCTTGTTTTCATTTCCCTCCACAAACGACTTCAGCGGGGTGAATAATTCATGGTAACGACGGTGCAAAGAGACAATGAAAAGAAGGCTGGTGGTCCAGCCTTTTTTTCTGTTGTTCTCTTTGGTTCCCGCGCTCTCTCACTCTGCGTGGCAGCGGCAGCAGCTTGCAGGACGGCAGGGGTTCCAGATACATATCTGGCTCGGGCGATGGGCCTGCGGGGTCGTCGGGCCATTAGCATCCCGCACGGCTCCCCCTATCTCAGGATCGGCCAGGCTAATGCGCTCGGCAGCCATTTGCCAAACCCCGCCACCCCCCCAGCCCAGGCCAGGCCGCAGCCCCCCGGGACGATCTCCTGATAAGGCAGCTCGCCTCCTGTCTCCGGGCGGGGTAATGCATCTCGAGAGGCCTGTGGATAAATAATGTATTCTCAGGGAAAAAACAAGGGCACCTAATCTCCCAGGTATCTTCACGGTTCCCACATCTACATATCTGTCAGTTCAAATGCGAGCAACGGCTCGCTGACGACTCCCAGCTCATGACGTGACTTAAGGACAGCCCATGTAACAGACATATTCACTCCTCTGCAACACTCAGAGAAGCTTAGAAATGGCAAACATGGGTGGAAGGCTAGCTTTAAAAGATTTGTTCCAGTTGTACGATTATTACTTAGCCTTTTGGTTACATTTCTAGACTGGAGCGGCAGTGTAGCATAGCGGGAAGGGTTGGGCTACTGCTTGGGCTGTACCCTTAGGCAAGGCACTTAACCCAGCATTGCCTTAGGAGATATCAACTATATAAACGGGTAACACGTAAAAACCGTAACCTATGTGAGTCTCTCCGGATAAGAGCATCTGCTAAATGATAGTAATGTGATGTTGACAGCGTTCAGCATACCATCTGTTGTACAGTCACTTCCAATATCCAATGCTAGAAGGCAGAAGCGAGAGAAATGTAGGTCGCTGTAAAACGGGTGCGAACAGCGTCGCAGGGCGGAGCCTCACAGGTGTCAGGAAGCCGGTAGAGCGCCTGTGTGGGCCGCCGAGGTGTAGAGGCGCGCTTTCAGCTGCGCCTGCGGAGAGAAACCTCAAACCATTCCGCCAATCGGATGCTGCCGGAGCGCCGATCGTAATTTTTTTTCTGTGGGATTTTTCTTTTGAGGTGTCTGAGCCTAAGCAGCCCAGCCTCAGAAACCTTTTTTTTGTTGTCATCGTTCAGCCATTCCGTGCTCCCTTTTTCCCTCGCGCGCTCTGTTCTGGGGCGACCAGTGAGGTAAACCTCAGAGAGGTAAACCCCAGGAGGCTGAGGAAGGTTCAGCCGGAGCCACACGGAGTTGCTGGGGAGGATGCTGGGAAGATCTGAATACAGCACAGGGCGACAACGGGGAAAATGAACGCTGAACAGAAGACTCGTCCCGCCACAGCGGTCACAAATTCACTCAGCTTGAGCTCGAGTGTCATGCAGCCCAGCCTTAACAATTTTTTCGTTGTTATTGTTCAACCGTTCTGTGCTCCTGTTTCACCTCGCGTACTCTGTTGTTCTGGGGGAAGCCTGCCCCTTAGAGAGGTGAGATCTGGGAGGCTGAGGAAGGTTCAGGTGGAGGATCTGCATTCAGCGGCTCGCCTCCCCCGCTGAGCCCGCTTAGTATTCATCAGGTAGCGGAGTTCAACTGTGTTTGACTTCATTTTCCACTCGAGGGGACGGGGGATCTTGCTGAACGTGAAGGCGGCTCTCTCTTCTGCGTGGCGCGGTGATGAATTATTTACCGCGCTAGTATAAACGTCTTCCTGGGGTGAGCCCGCTCCTTTTCACGGCAGGCGCTCTTCTGTGACTCATAAAAGAAGCGATCAGAGCCGGTTCTGCTTGGCCCGGCGGCCCGGGTTCCGATCTGGGGGGGCCCTGTAAGGGTCGGGCCTGCGATCGGGATGGTGGCGATGGGCAGGAGGCGGGCCCCCGTTTGAAGACGGGGCGGGGGATGGGTGACTTGGAGTGTCGCGGACGTGCGCGGTCTCTCCAGGTCACGGTCCCCCCGGCGCGGGCCCTGCTTTAAATGGCCTGGCCATTAATCACATCAATGGCCGGGGCGTCCCGGGGCTGCGCTGCTGCGCCCCTCTTTAATCACAGGGCCGTGTGCCGACCCCTCTCCACGGCACGGCAGAGCACAGCACAGCATGGGCTGGCACTGAGCGCTGAATTTAAAAACGCCCGTAACAACAGTTACTAAGTAAGTGGATGCAACCATCAGTACTTTTTGTGGAGGGAAAGCAAGGATGAACTTGCCGTTCATTAACTTTATCATGGAGGTTTCAATATTTGAGCAATTGTGGAATATGTATAGCAAACCCAGTTGCTTCTCACATAAAGAGTTTTTTAAAAAAAAACAATGGGGATAACAAAAAGGATTAATTTGTTAAAAATGAGTTTGATAGTAAAAAAGGAAATGTGCAAATAAAAGGGATAAATAGTTTAAAACAAGGCGTAAACTGTGTACACTAACCCCCCTGTTCTGCACTTGCTGTTCCCATTCCTACAATTCTCCTCTCATTTGTACTTGCTCTTTGACTGGAAGGTGTCACTGATGAAGGAAAACCTCCATGGTTTGGAATGCAATTTTAAAACAAGTGTCCCTTTGAAGAAGAAAAAATTACGCATTGATATCACCTCATCTTCATATTGTTTAGCTGCCGGTCAGTGTGCGGTGTGACCGCTGGCTCGGTGAGTGTGTGGGAATTGATCCAGTTTCCAGCTGGATCGATGGTGGCCCCGGCGCTGTGCCGCTCTGGATCTGGGGCACGCCGATGGGCAATGGGGATGGCAGCCGGGCCAGCCCCGTTGCTCCGGACCCCGCGCAGGAAACGCTCCAGGGGCCTCGTGCCACGTGGGCTGGAAGGAAGCGGAGCTCTCTTCCACCCCTGCAGTTCCCGCGAGGCACGTATCTGGACGGCCCTCTTGTGTCATCAACGCGGGACGCGCCGATGCAAAGCCCCAGGCCCAGCACCGGCCTCTGACGCAGGCCATCACGGCCTTGAGCCAGCACGAGAGCGGGTACATGCCGCGGTGCTGAGGCGACTCTAGGGGAAATGGAAGAGCTTGCAGAAAACACTTCTTAGGAAGTGTGATTCACAGTGGGGCCTCATCACAGCTTACTGGATGTTTGATGAGAAGCGCAGCGGAACCTCTCACTGTGCACTTTTAAGTGCCTGTTTCCCTGAATCTGCGTGCCCCCCCTCCCTCCCCACCTTATGCTGGCGTGCTCCCTCTCTGCTCTCTCTGCGCTGCTGTTACGATGATGTCACAGAGCACAAGATCAGACTCCGGAGCTGACGCGGGAGATTGGGTGCTGCGGGGGGGACGTAACCGCGAGGTCAACGGATTCGCCAGTCACGGCCTCCGCGGAGGAGCCGGCTCCGTTCCCCAGCGCGGAGCGATTAACGGCGCTTTTGTTCGGAGAAATAAATAAATAAACTTTGCGACGTATTAATTTGAGCGTTTCGAGAAGCGCTGATCCAGTCAGCAGACTCTTAATCTTCAGGAAGCGCCCCCCCCCCCCAGGGAGGAAGGTGGAGGCGAGATTTAGCACGTCGGGGACCTCGTCTCTCACCCCCTAATCCCCCTGGCACTCAAAACGAAACCTGCGCCGTACCCACTTCCCACAGGGGAGCGAGTACCACACAGGGGACTCTGACAATCATTAATCTGAATCTGCAGCTTACTGCAGTCCTGCAATAAGGAAGATTATATATTAACTGTTAATGCGTCGGAGGTTGTGAAGCAATAAACGCCTCAGGCTTCTGAGTGGAGTCTGGGTCAGGTGCCAGATGGCTGGAGAAGAGTGGTGAGGTTGGAGCTGAAGAAACAGGTTACTGAGCCTGCACAGTAAATTCAGTACGCTGGTCCCAAACACAGACAAACACTGTGGTTAATATTGTGGTCTTCTATGCCCTCCTTTATGGCCTTAAGCATTTAACAGCAGAGACTTGGGTGCTTCCTGCATGGTGTGTAGGCAACAGGAATGGTCTTTAGCAATACAAATCAACACCCTGACCCCAAACACACCCTCGCGTGTGCATATATACACACATGCACATGCACAAAGGCACACGCACACACACACACGCACACACAAATACACAAATAACCAGCACACCGAAGTCAAGCGCAGACGCGCAGATCTCTAAAGAAAGATATTACTGCAAGAATAGCTGTGGTTTGTGCTTGGTCCAGAGCGCAGTATTTCACTCAGGTGCTCTTGCCAATTGGTGCAGTCACAATTTGCCATGGCACAAGTGTAATCGCACCGTTATATTTACGCCTCTCTGGCGAACACCTGTCTCTATAAACAGTGATGCCGGGAGGTGAAGCCAGGGTCATGCCCTTGATACCTGCACCCTCCAAACGAGCGCTTCAGGGAAGCGTAATGAGGAGATGCAGAAGTGACCAGGAGTGGCGCTGACTGCTGTGTCACATGTTTCCATCTTGTGATAGAAAGGAAGGCAGACAGTCTGTCCTTCCTTCCCCTTTCAGCTGACCCCACTGGCCAGCTTGCACAGCCACAGCAAACGACATGAGCGAAATTTCTGCACACTTGCACACATACACGGCGCTTGCACATATGCACGTGTGCACATGTATGTGCATGCATGCATTTTATCAAATCTGCACGCTGTGTGACTTAGGCATCATTGCAGACAAAGCTCTTTCTGTTGCCTTCTGGGTTCTGCAGTTTCTAAATAAAGTCCATTTCTGACAGTACAAACACGCTCGCAAGTGGAAGAGCTCAGTATGAGGTGTGGTCTAGTTGTTAACACGCTGTGGTGCGCCTACAGCCGTACAAAAGAATGAATTTGAATTCTTTTCAAATCCAGAACTTCTTTATTCCCTCTAATCCTGCGATTAATTATATGTGCTTTTGGCTCTGAAGCCTAACCGTCAAGGCCCCCGCACAGTGGAGCCGCAGGGTTCCAGTTCACTTTGACGGAGATGATTGGTGAATTTTGTAGCAGGACGCCTCCAGAGTCAGTGTGGTGGCTTTGGTGCTGGAGTACCCAAATGCGGTTGAACGAACATGTCCGAATGCTCCAAATTACAAACCCCTGGCTCAACCCCTGGGGATATCCGGGGGTAGGGGTAGGGGTGGGGGTGGTATTGTCACCATGTCACATGGTCCACGTTAAGGAACCCACGTGATCCAGGGATAACCTGTTTAGTATGCATATCACTCCCCACTCTTTGCAGCCGGTAAATCTGCTTGAGGTGTGCTGCAGTTCCTGGCAATTGTTTTTTCTCCATTTTGTTTTTGTGTTTTTTGTTTTGGTTTTTAAACTTCGCGGGCCTCTTGGGTGAGGATTGACTTTCTCACTCTCCGAATTTGTGAACTCTCTCAGGGGTTTGCATTTTTACTGCCGAGTCCGGCTTGCTGCATCTTATCTGCCCGGCTCCTGAGGCTGACAATGATTGGATGCTCTGCCGTTATTTTTACCTTGATTGGAGGACGTGGCGTGGTGGCGCTCCATTAACGCAGGACTCTGGATTTGGGGCTGCCGGGTGATAGAGGGGTCCAGCACCCCAGTCACCACAGTGCTTGCTGTGCTCTGCATGACTACATTCAGTATTGCACATGGCAGTAAAGCATTAGGCTCACAGGCTAACCAATTTGCTGCCAGTGTTTTATGTAGTCCTTGGATTGCACTAAGTTTGTATGGTTGTGTCTATTTTCAGGAACCACAGGGGATGTGATATTTTGTTTAAAAATATTTAATGTACACGGTCAGCTAAAGGGCCTGTTTCCTAACAGTTTCCTGGCAATGTTAGC
Source organism: Megalops atlanticus (assembly GCA_019176425.1). NCBI lineage: Eukaryota > Metazoa > Chordata > Actinopteri > Elopiformes > Megalopidae > Megalops > Megalops atlanticus. Next base: position 6,984,689 of record CM032877.1, on the reverse strand, counting down.
AACAGCAGTTTCTGTTCCCCCTCCTGATTCCAGCCCGCTTACGCTGCATTCTTGGATTAGCGTGATTAATTTCTCACGTTGCGACCGGCATGGTCACTTTGCTGGCCAGGCGAGAGGACATTCTGAAACTTTGCCGGCTTCGCTGTGAGAACTTCGGCAAGAATGTTTGGAGTTCAAAAAAATAAAGAACGACAGCGTCTATATTTGTCCTTGGCTCGGGGAGTGTGAGCGGAGTGGCAGCCACTGAGAAAGGCCTGCAAGTGCTTATCTACTTACTGACACATTCTGTCCGCATGAGCGGTCACCGTTTGTGCCGGCTCTGATTCACCCATCAGCCCCCTGTTCCTGCCTCCCTTGAAAAATAGCCCTGGGCAGGGGCCGGGGGTCACGGCTACTCCGTAGGGGGAAGGGCATGGTGAGTGAGGGAGAGGGTAAGAGGGGGGACTCTCCTCTTCATCGATGGAGAAAAGCCAGAGTGGGGGTGAAAAATGTACTCCCTCTATTGTTAATGTTACCACAGGGAGCAAGTGTCAGCTGCTACTGGGCGCCAGGTCCGCCTCACAGACTCACCACAGAGCCAGCGCCTCCACTCACTGTCACCCCAACCCTCCAGAGTGGCCACTACACCCGCTGCTGCTCTCCCACGCACCAGTGCACAGAGCAGGCAGTCTAGGAGTTAGCAGTTCTAGGGTCTCTTCAGTGTAGGGCATGCCACATTATGCCAAAATAAAAGAAGCACTTTGTACTACTTGTTAGATTACTTGTTTCACATCCTCATAGTGGTGGCAAGCTATGAAGATCAGTGTATGCAGAGCTGCCACTGCAGCATCTCAGCTTTGAAGTCAGGCACGCATCACTGATTCATTTAAATCCATATGCACTATATGCGTTTGAACCCCTGCAACCCTCCGCTCAGGAAATTTGCAGGGTCTCACTTTTAAGGCGTCGATGATTTGAATGCAGCAGACGTCCTCAATCAGAATATTTTCGGAAGAATTACATGGGTTGATGTTGTGCACTGCATACTGCACGTTCACATTTCTACTTTCCTTGGCGGTTCAATGTCAGCTAAGAGCATAACTAGCAGTCATCAATAAAAGATCAATACGTACAAGTGATCTTGGATTCCCGGTGAAGAAAGCTAATTGGCCCCGCCAGTGCACTTGAGCAAAGTTGTCCCGCTGTGCTCCGAAAATAGTCGCACCGCCAAGGGTGCACTCGCTGCATCGAATAAGGAAGTACACAAAATGGAACCTATTCTTGGTAAGACCATGAAGTCCTCAAATAGCTTAATCTGCAGTAGCACATTTTAAAGAACCCTAAAATGATGCTTCCATGTTTCTGTCATCAGTTTCAGTTCCTATCAGTTAAAAGTCAGAAGAGTGAAACTGCAGTGTTGGTCCCAGAATGCTCTGGGCAGAAGGTTTTGTATGCTTTCCCTGCTAGTTTGATATAGCGAGCACGTCACCGGATAGAAAACCGTAGGCGGCGACAGCGTCTCTGCCATTTTCGTCTGTTTCCTTCTTCCTTGCCCTCTCAGAGCCAGTCTCTTAGCAACAGGTCCGTAACTATGTGCGGGTACGCGCTGTACCCACATAACGCGCTGTACCATATAACGTTTAATTTGTAATAACGGCTGTCTAATTGACAGAGATCGGTTGCTCTGAGTGATTTTTTTTTAACCTTTGGGCAACTGGTGGACAAACACAACTCTTTGTGGAGTGTCTGCTGTGATTATTAAACAAACTCAAAGCTAAAAATGAAATGTGGTATGTTTCTAGAGTCTGTCTGTAATGCTGCAGTCAAATGTAGTATGTAATACTAATATAATAAATGAGTGACTGTGGTCCAAACCCCAGAACTGCAGAGATAAGGCCACTGGTAAATGAAATTCTTCCGCTGAAGGTGTAAAGCTTTGATGGGAAAAGGTTACTGCCAGTATGCTTGAGTCTGGCGGGCTGTTCCTGTTCTGACTACAGGTGCTAATGTATGTAGCACTGGATCTCTTGTCTCCAAGGAGCTGGCTAACTCCGTCAAGCTGATTCCTTGCGTTTTAAAAAGGAAGCAAAGGGTGCACTCCACTCTGGAGACCTCTCACCTGGACTTTTGGAACTGTTTGCTGATCGTACCTGACCGCGCAGGATGCCTTTCTCTCAGTACATCTATATCGCGAGCGTGACGGTGGGGCGGGGTGTCGTGGGTGGAGGACTTTTTGATCGAGCGTGCGCTCCCCTTTCGGAGCCGGTTATCAGCGGCCCGCAGCCGGTACCCCCCCACAACCCCGCCCCTCCCCTCCCCGTCACACACCTTGGAGTAAGCCGCCTGCCTAATTGAGCGTCTCTGCAGAGAACGCGCTGAATTGGTGTTTATTGCTCCTCGCTAATCCCTCAGACGTCCTGCCAGGCCCCTCGGGGGTGCAGGGATTTCGCGTCTGCTGCCTTTTCCAGGTTTGCTTTTCAGTGCTCGGTGGGATTTTTGGCGGTGTGCATTTGCGTAGAATATGGGGAGGGGAAGTGCCCTGATTGTGTGTGTGTGTGTGTGTGTGTGTGTTAGGGTTACTGTGGGGATAGGGCATAGTCACGCTTTCAGCAGTTCTAGGCCTGCAGGTCCAGCATGGCCGTGCCTACTTCTGGTGCTATTCTCATGTAGGATTTCCCGGAATCCAGCGTGGGCCGAATCCGCACTTCCACAGCTAAAGCCACCCGCTGGCGCCTGTGCTGCTTCTGTAAGCCTGAGCTGGAAAGCCCTTTAATATTTGGAAGGTTTAAAACGGCACAGTGACGTGACGAGGTGAACCGCAGCACACTCAGCTTTGCTCAGCCCCCCCTCGTTCCTCCGGGCAGGCCTTCTGCTGCCCGCTGCTGCCTGCTGCTGCCTGCTTTTAGACAGCACGTCCCCTTCCAGCTGCGACCATACTGCGAGGCCTATTTATATCGCCACTTCCAGGCGACCTCCACAAAGCCGCACCAAACTGCAGGAGCAAACTGGTAAACGCAGGCGGGGAGTTAACTCACAAAGGCGCTGAAGGGCGCGTGCCGCATGTCGCCGACAGGCCGAAGGCTCCGCACGTGCCGCATGCCGAGAGCCTGCGGAGAGCAGGCCCCGGCGGCACGCGGTCAGAGGTGCGGGCCTTGGCCGCCCCCAGCATTCGGCAGGGGTTGACCGGGCCCCCGTGGTGACGCTGTCCTCCTTCTCTCCCGCACAGGCGCAACCTCACCAAGCTCTCGCTGATCTTCAGCCACATGCTGGCCGAGATCAAGGCCATCTTCCCCGGGGGGCAGTTCCAGGGGGACACCTTCCGCATCACGAAAGCCGACGCTGCCGAGTTCTGGCGCAAATTTTTTGGGGAAAGGTAAGTTCTGTTCCTTTTGTGCCTTTTTGTGTATGTATGCATATGTAATGTATAGGTGTGTGTCTGTCTTTATTTTTTCCCTTTATGTGTGTAGGTATGTATGTGTTTGTGGGTGTGTATCTATTTATATATAATGCATATATTTTTTTATTTTTTATTTTTGAACACTTATACATGAGTATATAAACATGAACTGTAATACTTTTTTTCATTTTAAAATTTCAAATCTTGGAGAGAGCCAGGCTTAAAACACTCCCAACCCGACGCTTTACACAGAGCTGAGCCTCAGAGCACAGGCAGGAGACATTACAGAGGCAGTGTCCTTCCTCAGCAGCTATTTGCACTGAATTCTTGTGAATATACGCCCAGGAAATGACTGCACCGGCTCCCGAGCGGTTCGGCCGAATAAGGCGTAGTTCCGCGCAGGCCAGGTCTCACGGAGGGAGCGGCTGTGTTCTGCGGGGGGTAGAGTGGGATTCGCCGGGCAGAGTCCGCGGAGCCCTGCCGCAGAGGCACATTGTGGCACGCGTGTGCGCTCAACCGTGTGTCAGGGCAAATGCGTTTCCCTGTATTTAGGGGCCTCCCTTGTCACTTCTCTGGAAGATTATTACAAAATAACGCCCTGGCCTCCGCCTGAACCCTGCCTAAGACAAACCCACGTGACTGACGGTTGGTTTGAATGACTCCATGAGTATGGGAACAAACACAGAAAGGGGGGCCCGAGGGTATTCATCCATGCACCCACACTGGCGATGCAGTTAGGGTCGCCGTCGTTATCATAAATCATCTGTGTTTTTCTGGTGTGCTCTGCGTCCAGCTGTCATGCTCGTTCAGCTTGATGAAAGCGCTCGAGCCGAGGGGGGCCTTTTTTCTGGGCCCGCTTCATCCCCTCTCTAACCCCCAAACAAACCCCCCCCCCCACTCCCCCACCTGCTCGGAGCGGTAAGCGGACTTGCGCAGGCGGGTCTGTGTTTCCTCACGCCGCTGTGATTCTCAGCTCCGCGCTCCATCTCCCCGCCGCCGTCCTCCCAGGCGCTGAGGCCGTCAGACCGGTTTCAGCTTGCCTCCCCGAAGAGATCAGCCCACGTCTCTCTGATCTAATCCCTGCCTTCCCACGGCCACATGCGGATGGATGCGCCGCGCTCGCCTCCGAAACTCAGAGATTCTCCGCTTGTGTTTGCACGCAAAAGTTGTTTTTTTTTTCTTCCCCCCCTCGTTATTTTGCACAAGGTGGGTTTTTCCCTCTGCTGGAATAAATTCTGTTTTTGCCTTTTGAATGTCTACCCATTTCAGCCTTCTAAAGACACGGGCTAGAGCGTTACCCTTCAAAATACGCCGACGTCCCGCCCCCTCGCCTTTCAAATGACTACACTGACTGCTTATAAAGGAGGCAGCTCGTTCTGAATCCATTTTCACTGCCGTGTATTGTAGTGTTTCTGCTGTCAGATGTCTCAGCCAGCGAAACCATCTGCTAAAGGAGTCATTTGCGTTTTTTTGTGCTCTGTGATTTGTGTCTTTCTCTCTCATTTCGTGCGAGGTGAAGTCAGAACCTCTCTGGCCCCACGTCCATAAAGAGGGAGCAGAGGAGGGGCAGGCTGCCGGCCTCGGGAGTGGATCCTGTTTCATAAGTGATGTATTATAGATTTTTCTGCAGCTCTGCTTCCCGGACAGCGGGCGGAAGTGCGGCTGATACAGATACCCTGAGAGTGCTGTGGCTGTACCCCGTGCTGCAGCCCTCCCCTGTTCGTGTGAGATTTAGAGCCGCGTGGCATTGTGGCTCGCGGGAACAACGCGGATAATGCAAAAGGCCCCTCGCTTTCTGACTGTGGCGAGCCTGGAGTGGGCGGAACTGCTCTGAAGAGCGGCGGTAAGCGGCGGTCGCAGATCGAGCCGTTCTGCCGGAGGCGCGGCGAGCGGGCCTGGCGTGGGCGTCCTGCGCGGTGACCTTCGCCCACTGCCAGGCGGGCGACGCTATCCGCCGCACACGGCTCCATGTTCATGCAGATACACAACACCAGGGTGGCAGTGAGCCTGTCCTTCCGGCAGAGTCCATATTGAGAGGAGGGTCGTGGTAATAGCTGAAGCTGAGTGGGTGATCATCTGTGCTTAAGTGGAGTAGAGCAGGAAGCCTCCTGACCCCACTGTTGATTGGGACACACACACACACACACACACACACACAGCATCTTCACAATCTCCTATGTTGAAATGGAGGAAGTAAAACAGCAGTAGAGGTGAAGCTGCATCTGTAGTTCTCCCGTATTCCCCCTCTCTCCCGGCTCTGATTAGCAGGGCGTGTGCTCATCTGGGCCAGGGTGTCGCGGCTGCGCCCTAACTCTGATTAAGTCATTAAGTGTAATGGCTGCAATCAGCTCGGGTTATGGCTCAGAACTTGGTGTTAAGGGTGATCCTGATGTGGCGGATGCTGGCGTAATCATGGCCATTTCCCTAAAATGCAACCAAATGTGAACCCTTGCAACAATGTGACATTTGTTCCCTTTGTGCTGCAGAATGCGCCGTTGTTCAGAAGTGGCTCATTTTCCTTTAATAATCCATTTTACCATAACGCTACCCTTTCAGTCACAGTACCATCTTTGAACTGTACACTTCCTCCTGTGACTTTTAAAAAAAAAAAAAAACGTTACACTTAGTGTTGGGCAGACTTGGAATTAAGAACTGCCCAAAATGCAAAAATGTGTAAAATTTCACCAAGCATCTGCATTTTCACTAACCGCAACTCACAATGCACCACTCAAATGAGAAGAAGCCCTAATTTTCTGGATCAGTGTGAGGTCTCAGGACATAATCGTGTGAAGCTGATAAAGTGTCAGTGTAACAAGAAGTTATTAGTGTTTTTGCTCAGAGAATAAAACTCTGGGAAAATATTTAGATCCATCAATCATTTATAAATTACTGGAAACCGGTATCCAGGGCAACTTCCATGTGGGTCTCATGTTTATTGAAGCAGTCTGTGTTGAGTGCAGTGCGTAGGGGCGCTGCAGCAATGGTAAACCCAGGGTTTAGCCTTTTTGAATCTGGCTCTTTGTTAAGCTGCCTCAGTGTTAGCTGTGTGCCTGGTATGTAAGAACACTCTCCCTGAGGTTCTTTTCCAGAAATCTGTTGACTGACAATCGTAAAATGAGTTTCGAGCTCTGCTCCCTTACACTTGGTAATGATGGGTGTGAGGAATATTGCAGATCATTGCACAGCGAACAGGACGCTAAGTTAACGTTAAACTCCCCGTCTCAGAACCGGCTTTCATCGCGTTTCACGGGTGATCTCCCTGCAAGCTTGAGCTATCCGCTGTGAAGTTGGGAGCTACCTTGGTGTCCTCACCGGCGGGAGGTGATGGCAGAACAGCCCGGCGAGCACGGCTCCATGAGTTAGCAGCCTGAGAGAGGGAGAGACCCCCCCCGGACGGGTCCACGTGCTGGTCCCCATGCGCCCTCCACCCCCAGGTCTCCAGCACACGCGCTTGGCTGTGTGGTCAGCCGCTCTGCTGGTTTTCTTTCTTCTCCCTCCTCCTCCATCCGCCCACGCCTGTGAAAACAGGAAGCAGGAAGAGAAGAATCAGTGCTCTCATGCGGCCCGAGGATGATAATGAAGGGGTGGGAGGGGCAGCGCGGACACCCAGGTCAAGCTGCGCCCCCGCTCCTGCCGGCTGGGGAAACGGGTGTGTGGGTGTGTGCGTGTGTGTGTGTGTGTGTGTGTGTGTGTGTGTGTGTGTGTGTGTGTGTGTGGGGGGGGAAGCACACCACTGAAAAACAGCACTGTCAGCTCTCTGAGGTCCCACACACTCGCTTCAGAGAGCAAGCCATCACTCCTCCATTGAAAACACACTTGAACATCCTACAGCCCACACCACAGAATCCTCCTTGAAGTGGTCTTGCGCTGCGGACAGTGAGCAGGCTGGCCAGGAGGCACAGAGGATTCTGGGGGCCTGATCTGAGACCAGCACGCCCTGATGCGGGTCCCACTGGATGGGAGAGCCTGTGAACTCAAACACACTCCGCTCTCATTCTGGTGTTCCTGTCTGGGAGTGTGCGTGCAGGAGTGCATCTGCTTTAGCCCCCCCCATCTTACTTGCTTGTAGAGGAGAATCTGGGGGAAGCTTCTCCAGTTCTCCAGCCCACCAAGCCTGCCTGGAGGCTGGAGAAGGTATTTATGCCTGTGACTGTGCTCATCGCCTTCAATTAAAAGGAGCATGGGACTTAATGGGGCATGCAGTTTATTAAATGATTTTTTGAGGAGTGATTTATTTAAAGAGTAATTTACTCTCTTAAATGGCCAAGGCCCTTAATACGAACTGTTCTATTTTAAAATGCTCATTTAAATGCCGCACATGTACACCGGCTAAAGTATCTGCAGTTTCCAACGGCAACAGCGATGGCCACATGCCAGGATGTTGGATTTTTTTTTCCTTATATAAAAAAGGAAAAAAGAAATTAAACGAAAATAGTCAAGAGCCAATAGTTGAGTCCTGTTTTATTAATGGAGTGCATTGTTGTGCAAGCTGAACAGAAGTGCCTCAAACTCCCAATGAAGGGAGCATTGTTTGTCATTTCGATTTTTTTTTTGGCGTCCTTGTTTTTTCCCCTGACTCACACTTTACATTTCCGCTTGTTCCAGAGTTTCCTTTGGGGGGCATGTCCGAGCAGGAAGGGCATCATGGGTCGGTGGGGTTGGGTGGGAGGGGCAGGTTTATGTTGTGGCCCTGAGCAGGCCCCCACACTTTGCTGACCTCACCGTTTTCTAGAGGAGTTTCCTCATCTCTGTGGGGCCGCAACATAGAGTTTTTTTTTTTCTGAAGTTTACTGACTCCAGGAGGACTAGCAAGGTGGCGAGCCAAGCTTATCCAGGAGCTGTGTTCCGCCGAAGAAGTGAGGCCCAAGGGAAAATGAGAGAAGGAGAAGACAGTAAGAGGGAGAGAGAGAACAATCCATTTCTCATTTCTGAGTTTGAAGGCTGTCAGGGTTTAGTGGTGTAATTAGCTGTTTGTTATTTTTTTTCTCTCACCTCAGCTTTGGCAACGCTGTCCTGTATCATGACAGTAAAGCACCGTGAAATTGAAATTGAATTGAGAGGATGAAATGGAGAGCGATAGAGTGAGAGCTGGGGAGAGAGGGAGGGTGAAAGAGAGGGAGAGAGAATGAGAGGGGGAGCACAAGGGAACGACTGAGATTGATGGGGGAGGGAGGGAGAGATTGATAGAGAGAACTGGAGGGAGACAAGGAGAGAGAGAGGGAACAACAGAGAGGGGGAGCGAGAGAACAAAGGAGAAAGAGGGAGAGGGAGAGAGAACAAAAGGAAGAGCGAGTGAGGAGAAGAGAGAGAGGGAGAAAGCACGTGTGTCTGAACACAGTCTCCCTCCCGGCAGACAGACTGAATGTCCTGCACTGAGCCACCAGGAAGAGGTTTTCCTGCAGGAACATGGGCAGGCTTCCAAACCATGAACAGATATACATATTTATTTTCACCCCTGACTAAACAGGAACATGATATAAAGGGAAAAAACCTACCTACGCTCATTTTTATATGCTGTTGTTGATAATGCTATTAAACTGAAAAGATTGCACAGAGCAAATTCAGTTTTCATTATTACATTATTATTACATTATATACATATATATATATATATATATATATATATATATATATATATATATATTCATAAAAATATGTATGTATTTACGTATGTATAATGAATGAGAAGCGAACACACACACACACCTATTATATTTATATATTTATATATATATATATATATATATATATATATATATATATATATATATATATATATAATATGATACAATATGCACATACACACACAGACACAAATTACTCAGAGTAATTGGCTCGTAGGCTGTTTTCATCTCATGTGTCCCTGTGCGAGGCAGTGTAATTGGCTGTGACAGTCCGCTGCTGCCCGTGACCTCCCTGCTGCCCCTGCGCTCAGCGTGAGAAATGGGGCCCATTAGGTCCTCCCACCTCAGTAACAATTAAGCCCCCCTAATCAGTTTAGTCCACTTTCATCTCCTCTTCACCTGCCTTTTTAACCTTAACGTTGGCGAGGTGAGTAACGGTAAAGGCGAAGAGCTCTCCGCTCGGCCCTCAGCAGGCGTGGGAGGGCGAGAGCTCGGAAGGGCTCCCGGTTACCCCGCTCGGCCGCCAGGCAGCGTGGCCGGGCAGCCATTTTGAAATCGCGTTGCAGAAAAAGAAACCAAAGCTGAGAGGGAGAAGGGAAAAGGGAGAAATGCCTGGCTTTACTGAACGCATTGGAACTGTCTCTGGTTTCAGGGTTCTGGGGGGAAAGCAGAGGGTGAGTTTAAAAAGGGCGCGATAGCTGCTCTGAGCCACGGGGTCACGGGGTCACCGGCAGGGATCCGCACAGGCCTCTCACCGTGGCCCCGGGCAGCGGCGACTCTCCCAGACTCCTCAGTCAAAGCAGCAGCCCGGAGGCCTCCTAATCCCTCTGCCTGTCAGCTCCTCTCAGAAGTGTGTGGTCTGCACCTGACAGATGACACGCTGAAAGAGGCAGCGCCCAGGGACTGGGAGGCGTTTTATTCTTAAAAATTCATTCTCACTTCGCCACAGTTCACCACACAGGATCACCGTTCTTGCCTTTTTTTCTTCTTCTTTTTTTAATCTACCTCCTGCTGAGTTAAATGGGTCCAGATATGGATGTGTGCGTTCATGCCTTTTAAGAAGATTGATGCGAGGGCGAAGCCATTTCGGAAAGCTAGGCAGTAGTTAACGGAGGGTGTAGTGAAACTAATTTGAGTAATCAAGCATCACTACTTCACTACTACATCACTAAATTGTATTTAGAAGTGCTCCTGCACACGCGATACGCTGAGAGAGATCTCGCACTGTATGCTTGTCAGCACTCAGCACACTCGGTAGGACGCTGAGCCAATCAGGTCTGGCCTAAGCTGCACTCTGTGGTTAGCCCCTCCCACTGACTGTGAAACCAGAACTCAGGAAACGCGACCTGCTGGAGCTGGGCCACTGAGAGCGATGGCTTGGTTTGGAGTTCAAACGAAGCGTCATTGTTGAAAAACTCTAAAAGGCAAGGTCTTCACCTTGCTTCATGTTTCTCTGTGACATGGGCAACTGAACCGATTTCAGTGAGAGCAAATGGAATTCAGCTGGCTCGTTTAGGTAAACGCCTCAAAACAGATTCTGCGATAACGTGTCACAGGGGTAGCACTGTGCACCACTAGTTGGTAATGTCACCAGAATCGTCTGCAAGCGGGTTTTCAATGAATTCGACAAAGTGTTGCTTGCTATTCGGCCATAACCTTTTCTACCAGGGAAAGCTCCCCCCTGCCTCTAAATGAAATGGTTGTGCGGGAAAAACGTCTATGACAGGAGATGAATGGTGCATTGAGGGAGGTGTTTAAATATTTAATAGCTGCTAATCACAGTAAATCCTGTTGCCAGTGTGTTAACGGGACGTGAGCGGAATACAGAGGGCCGTTGGACCCCACTGCTGTCGCAGAAGGCCAACGCTGTTCCCTCAGGGTGCCCTTAATCAAAGTGAGTCTGTGGAGTGCCCAGCCCGTCCCGTTTCCTCAACCCGGACGCTGCCGCCTCTGTTATCGCCATTTAGCCCTGTATTCAAATTCGCTGCGACTCTTTACAGGCGCTGCGATCTGATGAAACATTAACTTACAAAAGGTCTGGTCACACGGAGGGTTCGCTCTTTCCTTGTGGTTTGAGGGTGATAACGCGCACAGGAAAGAGGCGCAGCGCGCCTCAGCTCAATATGACCTTTAGAATCTCAACCAAGCTCACCATATTGTCGTCAGCATTATTTTATAGACGCTTGCCTTGCAGGTGATAGAATAACGCTTGGTTTAAGAAAAAGGAAGGAGTTTAAAATTTCACACAAACAGAGAAGCTTGCGCAGTAAATAGTCGGGCTGGGGATTGCCGTTGCTTTAGGCCTAAAATGAAGCGAGTATTTTCAAGCGTGCGATGGTAGTGCAATCATCTGACCTCTGCTTGTAAGTGTTTTCTTTTGGGCTGGATCAGTAATGCATCTGATATGGAGCTGCTCAAGGGCAATAGCACTCATGCACCAGTCTAGTCGGCTGTGGCCTGCTGTACAGTCTGCCGTGCTGGCACCTGGCAGCTGATACAAATGAATGGCAGTAAGGGACCAGCAGGTACTCAGAGATGGGAGAGTGTGAAGGTCAGACAGAGCTTGCAGTGTCACCATGTGCTGGTAATGAACACCCCTCCAACTGGCCCTCTCGAGCCCTCCAGCCTTCACAAGCAGTGGCTCTGTCATCAGGCCCTGTTTCAGTACGGGAACACTCATAATTATAGTCTTGGGTCTTTTTAGCATCTGAGATGGAAAACAAAGTGGGCAATTTAGCATTTAAGAGCACAAGGGCACAATGCAGTCAACAAATCAAATGTGAAGTCGCTCGCCACAAAGTAGACTTGTCTGTGCAAAGCTAGCATGGGGAGGGGAGAAGGGCAAATTTTTCCCTCACCGCCGTGGACTTTCACTTTCCTCCCGGCGCTCAGGCGTCTCTCGGCTCTGTGAAACACCTCCACGTTTGATGTTGTCATCTTGGGTCTTTCATTTCAGTTGTTAATTTCTGACAGCGTTTCACGCCACAGTTTTAACGGTTTGTCTCACAGATTTGGTTGGTCGAGGTAATTCTGTTTTGTAAGTGTTGTTTTTCCATCTGCTGGGACGTGCGGTTATGAAAAGAGACACCCCGAGAGTTCAGCATGTGGGTGTAAATGTTTTTTTTTCTTTCAGTCACAGCCTCCTTGGGATTACCTCATTGCTTCCATTTTATGTTGTGCTCACTTTCTTGTCATTGGCTTACAGTGTGTAAATTTGTTGTATATGTAAAGATGTAGATGGGCTTTTCTTTTGAGACGTGTGAATTTTTTGTGCAACTGATTTATAAATAAAATTTTATTTGATACATAAAATCCAGCTTCTTTTGCATCTTTTCTTTGGCATTTTACACCCAAAAAGTAAAAATCAGTGGGTCAGTACACCCAAAAAGTAAAAATCAATAAATATTCATTAACATGCTGCTGGGGAGGGGGCTGCATTCAGAGCTTTCAGATTCAGTGTTCTAGAACGGTACTGACTAGTTTTAGAGGATGTACGTTTCAGTAGATGCACTATTGTTAATTAGATGCCTGCATGTAGCTTTCACCGCCTTGCATTTGTGGTATCATGTCATTGTCATGTGGTTGCATTTGGGGTTTGACAGACCTGTTTATCTGCATCGCTTGGGGGGAAGCGGAGATGAATGCTTGAAAATGAAAGAAGTGAGGAAAGAGAGGGCGTGTGTGCCATGAGGGGGGCCTGCCGTGACCCTGGGCCTTCTCTGTTGTGTCTTTCAGGACCATAGTGCCGTGGAAAGTGTTCCGCCAGTGCCTTCATGAAGTGCATCCCATCAGCTCGGGCCTGGAGGCCATGGCGCTCAAGTCCACCATCGACCTGACCTGCAACGACTACATCTCTGTGTTCGAGTTCGACATCTTCACCAGGCTCTTCCAGGTAGACGGGGCGGCCGCGGCATAACCCAGACTCTCCCAGCCTCAGCGTGTTAGGCAAAGGGGGAGGGGAATGGAAAGGGGAGTGGAAACCTGTGTGGCATGCATCTTCCCTGAGCACATTTTCTGCGTCTCTCCTGTCCTGATGAAAAGTCAGATCATGCTGCTGGGACACCCCCTTTTAACACAAGCAAAGAACAAAAACATCACAGTTTCTGTGTAAATGTCAGGGAGAGTCTTTCACTGTTCTCAGAGTGGGATGAGAGCCGAATCTGGGGATAACCTTTTTTTCCAGAGAGAGGCTGTGTCGCTTCATTTACAGGAAACGCCTCCGCACGGTTAAGAAAACACCAGAGTTCTCTCTCTTTTTGTTCTGTCTCTTTATATAGGCAGGGCCTGTTTGCATGGGGTGGGGGGGTGAGCCGGCGCTCCTCACTCCTTCCTGACTGCCGCTCGTCTCGCAGTGTCGTGTCGTGAGAGGCTTTCCCAGCCTCCGTGGTGTTTGCCCTGCCGTCGGCAGGCACCCCATTGTTTGTGGGGGATCACCGAGGGCACTGGAGGCCGGGGATCTCTCAGGTCACATCCCATGGCAGGGAACATTAAAGGCTTGCACTGAGGGGCAGCAGTGTAGCGTAGCAGTAAGGAGCAGGGCTTGTAACCAGAAGGTTGCTGGTTCATTTCCCTGCCGGGTCACTGCTGTCGTACCCCTGGGCAAGATACTACTGCCTCAGTAAATACCCAGCTGTGTAAATGGATAACACGTAAAAACTGTAACCTACATAAGTCGCTCTGGATAACAGTGTCTGCTAAATGACAATAATTTACATGTAACATGATGTAAAGAGAGCAGCACCAATCAACCGCTCGCCTTTCGGTGGAGCAGAAACATACCCTAACCCTATCCCCTAACCCTAACCCTAACCATTACATTTAGCAGAAAATAGAATCTAGAGTGACTTCCTGCACAAGAGAACAGAAGTTAAATGAGCAACAGTGTCCACCCAGGCTAACAACACTCTCAGACCAGTGAGTGTGAGCGTAACATTATTCAAGCTCTACCACCAAGTTAACTGGTGCTAACCTGACACAACACAGTCTAGAACGTAAGGGAAGCCAGATTCATACACTACCTACACTGACGCTTTTTTCCCCCCCAACAGCCTTCAAACCCGCCACAAGCGCCGCAACCCCCGTTGCAACCCTGCGCTGAAATACACGAGCGGTGCCAGCGCAAATTGATTGGAGATCGGATTTAGCTCGTCCCCAGTGTTTCTCGCTAATTGGTGCTGTTTGTTGACCGGCCTTATCTCTCCCTCCGGTTGTTTATGTAGCCTTTTACATTAGCATTGATTAGGCCCCTTAAAGTAATGGTCAGATTGAGTGTCAGCCCAAGCCACGGTCACAGTTAGCTCCTGGGGGAAGGAGTCGGCTTACAAGCACCGACAGGAGCAGGAGTTTGTATGGGGTAGCAGTGGGTGACACCCCCTTTTTTTTTCGGTTCCAGCCCTGAGTGATAGCTTTGTTTGGTAGCGACTGTCGTCCACTTTTCTAAGAATACCCAGGCCTGAAAGTACCCACAAATGGCTTGCATTTGATGAGTCATCCCACACCGAATCCTCTCCATTCCCCCAACCGCCTGTGTATGTGATTGTTACCTCCATAAACACACTGCTGCTTTTGTTCCCAGTGGAAATTCCTCTGGAGAGCGCGGGCCGCAGAAACACGCTCTTTCACTCCCTGTGTTTTCAGAGGGATCTTTTCCCTCTCCCTCTCCCTGTCCAACTGTGGTGGGTGCAGGTTTTTTTTTGTAACATCCCACCAGCATTTGCCACATCACCCTGATGCTCAGTAACCGGGGCAGGCAGAGGGTATGGCACCAAGTCATGAGTCCTCTCCCTTGGCAGCCCTGTTACTGCAGCCCTCAGGAGTGTCCCTCTGATCCAGGGTCGGGGTGTTCTCTGTGCAGTACCCAGAGACAGGGTATCACCACTGGTCAGGTTTTGTGCATGTGCTAGGCTCTCACAAACAGTTGTTTTTCTTATATGTTTTCATGTTAACCAGGAAGTGTGCCCAGGCTGGGTGAAGAAGAGCACTCTTTATTTAATGGTTAATTCTGGAGTGTGCATGTGTGCGTGTGCGAGCATGTAGGTGTGCATGCACATTGATATGCGTGATGCACATGTGCGCGCGCAAGCATGCATCTGTCAGATGTGCAGCTCCCTCTCCTTCAGTGCAGAGGGGGTTTGGGAGTGTGTGATGTGTGTTGATCTGAGCGGTAGGCACACAGATCGAATCGCAGCCTCGTCCATTTCTGCTCCTCTCTCCTCCCCCCTCCAGCCCTGGGGATCCATCCTGAGGAACTGGAACTTCCTTGCCGTGACTCACCCGGGCTACATGGCCTTCCTGACCTACGACGAGGTCAAGGCGCGCCTGCAGAAGTACATCAACAAGCCCGGCAGGTAGGGGCCGAGCTGTTCCCCTAGCCTCTCTGCTGGGGCAGGCGGAGTGGGGGAGGGGAAACTGAGACGCTTCCTCGGGTCGCCAGGCTCACTGTCTGCCTGCCACGGTGGAGCAGAGGTTGCTGCAGATGGGGACGGGGAGGGGGGTATAAATCTGCAGCCGGAAGATTACCTGATTATGCTAACAAGAGCGCTGCTGTACCCGTGTCCGAAAGACAGGCAGCTTTGCGATTAAGGCAGCTACACTTGTGGAACAGTATTTCTGGAGATAATGGGGCCGCCATAAAGGGCTGGCTGTAAGCAACAGTTTCGGCCTCCCCCTTCTCTTCTTAACAACAGGGGACGGGGTGTAATGAGCCCGCGTCTCGGCTGTCAGCTTGGCTAGAACAAAAGAGACGGGGGGCGGTGTGTGGTCTAGGAATCCTTTTGCAAATACCAACGGTCCAAAGATGGGGAGAGGCGGCTGTCGCGTCCCCCCTCCCCACTGGCCCAATCAGCCCACCCCATCTGTGACCTTCCGCAGCGTGAGGCACGACACGAAAACCCGAAATCCTCCCGAGCTGCAATCTGTCTCCGCCGCCACTATTAGCGACGCTACTGTTGTCGCCATTATGGGCTAACTTATTCATTTATTTCAGTACACGCGGCCGGATGTGGGGGTGGGGGGCTCGGAGCATTTGAGAACGCCGTGCGGGGTGCAGTGCCAGCAGATGCACGGTTTGGCACGCTTGGCGCGTTTGATAGCATGCACTGAAACGCGCGGTAGCCCCAAGGGAGCCAGCCGAGCGGCAGGTAGAAAAGCGGCTGCTTATTAGCGCCTGCTATCCGATCCCTCTCTCACACTGATAAAGAGCTGGACTTTCTTCTTTCCCTCCGCAGGAGGAAGGAGCAGAAAATAATGAGGCATTGTGGTAGCAATTACACCGTGTTTTGCCACATGGGGGGTGGGAACTGCTTTTTTTGTTAACTCCAAAGCAGTCATCTCTTTGGGGGGGGCATTCTGGCGAAGGCCTCGGCTCAGGTAGATTACTGTCTCCCAAATTAAACTCACCACTACACCATGGCCTGTGTACTAACGAGGAGGCGATAAAAAATCGGTCGATTTCACTTTTCAATGTATTGTGCAACATTTCTGGCCTTTGAGTGCGCGTATATTTACCTCTGTGTCATCTAGAAAGAATGAGGAAAGTTGGACACTCTCTTGAACTCCAACTTATGTTTATTTACTCTAAAAAACCCGTTTCGGCACAGACGGTGCCACTGTTACTCTGAGTCATTCAAATTAAAAACAAAAAAAATCGTGGCCATCTGTTTGGCGGAATTGCCTTGATACTTGGAAATTAAAATTCCAAGCAGTTTTGACTGCATTTTGATAATTGCACTGCCCCCCCATATTCTTACACTGTCTCCAAACATTTGTTTGCAACTCCTTCGTTAAGCGCTAATGGAGACTGGGACAGCAGAGCGTTGCCCTTAAACCTGTAACAGCCGTGCAGCAGACCTCGTGTGCATAATCTCGCTCAACAGAAGGGCTCACTCACTGGCTGGATTAAAAATAGCTCTAATATGATAAAATAATCACAATGACAATCCCCCGTTGGCAGTCCTCTAGCTCATTCCCCTGATGACCGCGTTCAGTGGTGTTAGCTGCAGTGTTTTTGGCCTGGGCCTGCGGCCTGATAATAATCCACTCTATAGAAGATAACCCCTTAGGGGGCTGGGAAGAAATGTGTGTCTGCTTACCATTGTACTCATAGAACTAGGAGCATGCCTTTATGCACATTAAGTGTTGATACATACTGGAAATGTATATGTAATAAGCTTGTGCAGTGTTTCTCAATCCTACCCCATGGAGCCCCCCTGTCCTGCATATCTTCTATCTATCCTTGCTCCAAACATGCTCTTGATTAAATCAGGTGTGCTCAGCTAATCAAAAGTGCCACTGATGAGTTCAGTCAGGTAGGTAGAGCAGGGAAAGATGGAAAACGTGCGGAGCAGGGGGGCCCCGGGAGCAGGATTGAGAATCAGTGAGCTTGTGCGTCCAAATTGTGTTTATGAATGGTAAAATTTGCAAGAGAATGTTAGAAACCTTGTCTGTTCTGCACAGAGCGGACAGGTGTAACCTGCGCGGTAGGGCAGACAGGAGCCGCGTGTGTTTGTGTGACCTGTGCTCAGCTCCTCTCCCGCACCTCTCTCCCTCGCAGCTACATCTTCCGGCTGAGCTGCACGCGCCTGGGCCAGTGGGCCATCGGCTACGTCACCAGCGACGGGAACATCCTGCAGACCATCCCCCACAACAAGCCGCTCTTCCAGGCGCTCATCGACGGCTGCAGGGAGGGATTGTGAGTGGCTCTCCTCACACACTCCGCACCCTCGCCCCACCCCCCGCCCTCCCAGCCCCATCCAGCGTCCTTCACTTTTACTGCCCTTCCAAGAGGAAGCTTGTCTCACGGCTCTGTAACAGCTGTTTACTCAGAGACTGCAAGCACAGAAACAATGGGCAACACATTCCAACATGTGAGGGAAACAAAGAGCAGTTTGCACAGGGAGAGTAACAAGAAAACTTGTTTGCCCAACTGGGGGGA
Source organism: Megalops atlanticus (assembly GCA_019176425.1). Taxonomy (NCBI): domain Eukaryota; kingdom Metazoa; phylum Chordata; class Actinopteri; order Elopiformes; family Megalopidae; genus Megalops; species Megalops atlanticus. The sequence goes on along the minus strand of CM032877.1, from coordinate 6,966,757 downwards.
GAAAATCCCAGATAATTTTGAGGAAATGGGGTTGGGGGGTGTGTAGGGGGAGAGCTCTGCAATCATTTTTTTCATTACAAAGGGAGTGACTGCAATGGGATTGTTGTTTTCCCGTCTGTCAAATACGCCAGCAAAACTTGAAGTTTGGGCAGAAAGTTTTCCTTGAGCAGATGGTCGTGGTGGCATGTTGGATCCGAGCCATTCCCAGAAAGCACACCCCCCGCCTCAGAAACACTCCCTCTTCCAATATTGACCACAGATTTCATTGTTTCAGCACAGCATGTAAACGCTTGGGTGCTGAGACTGATTAAAAGTGGACTTTGTAGTCTCCCATTTTCCCCAAGATTATAATGACCCGGATTGAAACAGGCTCGCAAATGTTTTGACACACGCAAAGTGTTTTTCTGTGGTTTTAATTGTTAAAATGTACAGAACGTGACAGAAGTCCAGATTGTACCAGCAAAAGCGTGGATCCATTCACTCGCATACTTGAGTGTTTGACATCCCTAGATTCATCACTTAGTCTCACTGCGGTTAGCCCTTCAGAAGAGCTCCACTGCAGCTCATTTAACATGCATGAAAAGCTAGTATAACATGAACTAGTCTTCAGCAGGCTGGTACATTGATGTCAGGATCTAAGAGGAGGCTGAGATGTGCTTTCAGAGTGACATTTTTACAGAGACGCGGCATTTAATCCCTGTCTGAGTGTCAGTGGGTGTTGGTGGTCTGGACCTCTCTGGCTTCACAGAGCAGGATAAAGGATAACGAGGGACTCCCCTTTCCTTTGACTTTGAGCTGCCTTCTTCTCGGCTGTTTTGCCCGAGTGTGGAATTTGCCCTCTCGGCTAAGCACGGTCTGATAGGGAAGGGAGAGTGAGGCTTCGTGAATGCCAGCATGGGTGGAGCTAACGTGCCTTAGCAGTGACTCATTGACCAAAGTTAATCACAGAGCAAGTTAACCATAGCTATGGTGACCAGAGCTGTTTGATTGCGACTGACGGCTACATGGTAATTCAACCCGTTAAGGGGTTCGTGACGCTTCGCTCATGAAGGAAAACGACCACGTGCCCATGGCACGGTGGGATATCTCCATGCAAGCGTGTGTTTTATGGATCAGTTCACCAATATTGCCGATACAGAAGAGTAAATGGCAATTTTAATCATTTTAATTTCATTAAAATTGCCATTTACTCTTCTGTATCGGCGATATTGGTGTGCGAGTTCTCTTTTGATTGAAGGACTTATTTACTCATGGAACCAACGCACCCGCCAGGCTTGGAATTGTTGGCGCGATACCCTGTTTGCCCCATATCTTAAATGGATCAGTTCACCCATTTTTGCTGGAAGTGGCCAAGACACTGCGCAAAAGGAATTCGATAGCACCAGGTGGATAGTGCCATTCGCAGGGCTCCACCGTCCAAAGCAGGAAGAACGCAGTCAGCACCTGTGGACTTCCGATACCCCCAGTACCCACAGTCTGTTTGGCCCTCTCCCTGTGCACCTGCAATAACAAGCCCTGTGCCGCCCGATTCAGCAGGTCCCCGCTGAGTGCCCACACCCGTGCCCGCTCCCCGGTCTGATCGCACAGGAGGGGCTTTCCGTCTCCTGAACAAACAGTCCCACGGTGTGTTTTGGCTGCTGTGCTCCGGTGGAGCGGTGGACCTCTCTCGCGCACACGCTCGACTGACTCTCGCCCCGGGCCGCTGTCAAACGGGGGGGGCGAAGGTGGCTCCTGCTCTCCCGCGGCCCCCGCTCTCCTGCGGCCGCTAATGGGAGTGCCAGAGGCGCGATCGCGCGTGAAAATGCATTAGTTTTGCTGTCTGCCCAGCGCTCGCCAAGGCGTCCCTCCAACGGCGGAGATGCGACCGTGGCAACACACCCCCACCTCCCACCGATGCGCAGGTCAGGGGTTTCACCCCTCTCCGGCGTTCACCCGGAGTGACAGATTTGAGGGGTCCTGTTTTAACTTAATCCAAATTGCCCTTCTTGTTCCCAGTTACCTGTTCCCCGATGGGCGCAGCTACAACCCCGACCTGACGGGCTTGTGTGAACCCACCCCTCACGACCACATCAAAGTCACACAGGTCAGTGACACACCTTTTTGTGAGACAACAGTAATCACTGCAGCTGGGGTGCTGTTTCCACATGATTCAGGTTAGAATTCTGCAAACACGTACAATTTAAGGTGAAACAAGTGAATACTTCTTCAATTTGCATCTTACATAGTCTGCATCATAGGTGTTAGGCAAGGCGTAGCATGGTCCTCTAGGTTTTAGAGTTTCCTTTCATTTAGAAACAGCTACTGTTTTATTTACCTTTCTGTTAGGTGAGGTGGCTTCTTATTCATGTAATCCCTTTGATTAAACTGTGAATACCTGGGGTAGATTGAAACACAGGAGAACCCAGGGGTGGACTGGAACACTGCAGTTCCTAATGCTACTGCTAGTATGTCTGCTAGAATGCCGATGTCTATAGCTCAGAATTCTTATGGGGCAATGTGGGCTATACATCAGCAGTATACAACGGCTCATTTCAGATACAGGAAAACTTGGTATGATGTGAAATAGATACAGCAGTCTGAGGGACGGGTGTGTGTTGGTGGCCCCGCAGACTGACCCGGGCCTCTCCTCTGCCCCCTCTCTCCTTCCCTCACACAGGAGCAGTACGAGCTCTACTGCGAGATGGGCTCCACCTTCCAGCTGTGCAAGATCTGCGCCGAGAACGACAAGGACGTGAAGATCGAGCCCTGCGGCCACCTCATGTGCACCCACTGCCTGACCGCGTGGCAGGTAACGCCAGACAGGCCTGTCCGTCTGTCCGTCCGACTCTCCCACCATGCGTGGCTCAGCTCTCCCTAACACCCAGGATGTCTGGCACTGCCCTTGGGCGTGTAGGTGAAAGGGCGTGGGGGCGTGTGGACAAGCTTGACAGCGTGTTTGGGGTAGAGATGATGCAGGCTTTCAGTGCATCGCATGAGGGCTTTATTTAAACAGCAGACTCCAGCTTCCTCCAACCGCAGAGCCCATTACCTCGGCCTGGATTTGGGTCTGAGCTTGCGCCAACTGGTAGAGTAAGACCCCGAAGACCTTCAAATTGGGAACATCAGGTTCCTCACCCATTCCACGGTACACCTGCGTCCTGATCCGACATTAGCGCACGCACTACCAGTGGGGTAAGCGATCAGGCTGGGGAACAGGAGGAGGGGGTGGTGGTTCTGAAAATGTGCCAGCGATGTGTGTGTTTGTAATTACCTTCCTAATGGCTCATTAGCCCTGCCTCCAGAGATTCTTGTAACCTTTCCACGTTTGAGAACATCTGTGCCGTTTTTTCCTGGTTAGTAAATGAATAGCTGAAGGTTGTGGGAATCCAGTGGAATACAGAAGTGATGGCTGGATTACTGATTACATATCTCTGGAATTTCTTTTGTGTGTGTGTGTGTGTGTGAGTGTATGTGAGTATGTGTGAGAGTGTGTATGTGAGTATATGTGCGAGTATGTGTGTGAGCTTGAGTGTGTGTTTGTGCGTGCGTGTGTGTGTGTGTGTGTGTGTGTGTGTGTTCTGTGTGCATGCCTGTCTTCCACACTGAGCTGCACATGACGTGCTGACACCATTTGGAAAACAGGCCAGAGGTCAGTGTGGTGGAGTGGCATCTTTGAGCGAAGTGACCCCTGACTCGTTTGAAGGTGTCCCACAACGTCAGCAGTAATAGCCACAGCTCTACGATGAGCCCCTGGCAAACATGCCACGGTGTTCGTCAGCACAGAACGATCCTGCTGCCGCTCTTATAGGTGACAGATACAGTGGGGTACTCTCCTGAGTCCGTGTTTTCCTCCACCTGCCTCTGCTTGCATGAGGCCAACGACCTGCAGAGTTGCGAGGACCTCAGCACAGCATCGAGGCGGCCGCTCTGAAACCCGTTTCTCCCGTCTCGTCGCTAATTGCTGTGGAACCTGAGCGCATGTCCCGGCCACAGATTGGAGCCGGCGGACGCTGACTGAACAGTTGTGTGACAGATTGTGACAGATGTTGATTACTAAGCTCTCTGTGTTCGTTTGTTGCTCCTCTGAAGTGGCTGCAGCTGAGGAGCTTCCTTTTTAACTTGTCATCCTTGTTCCAAAGCCATCAGCCGTCTCTGTGCGCACAATTGGACTGTTTAATCTGGCACCTGGTGAAGCCATTAATATTCATTGCTGCTTTTCTGGCAATTTTTGGGACTCCACATCTGAAATTTGAACATGAAACAAATCCCCAGCCACCCAGGAGTGTGTGTGAACTGCTGTATTGAGACACATGCGCCAAATGCACTTTGGCCAGCCAGTGTTGAGAGGATCTCCTTTGTAGACATACTGCAGGTACAAAAGTATCTTCTGGAGTGTCAGCGAGATGTCACGTCTTATCTCTGGCTGATGTCTGTGGTGTCCTGCCGTGACCAATCGTAATTAGGTTTCAAACGACGCCGCAGTGCGCTCTCAGACGGATCGCGCCAGATGGCCTGCGCCGAGCTTCCTCTGATCCCGAGGCGAGACATCACTAAACGTAAAGGAAGCATCATTAGGGATGACGAATCGATTTCCATATTCCGCCCCCTCCCTCTTTAAGCAGTCATAAAATGTAGTGGGGACTCGAAAGGTGCCAGCATTGCTTCCCTGTTAATGTGCGCCCGCTCGGAGTCTGCAGACGGCGTGTTTAACGCGGCGTCGTTTGTTTTCTGCTTAAAGTCTGCAGATTCCTGGTGAGTGGAACCAGGTGTTACCCAGGGACACAGCTGCTCCCAATCTGCTGGTAGCCTTAGATCACTGTATGCAAAGGGCTCCTTATGGTCAGAGAGCATTTCCACAGTGCGCTGGTGTTTACTGGATAGTGTGCATAATAAAGCGTGAATGTTAGCAGAGGCCCTGCATCTCCATCCTGACGCCTCTCTCTGTGTTCCCGCAGGAGTCAGACGGGCAGGGCTGCCCGTTCTGCCGCTGCGAAATCAAGGGCACAGAGCCCATCATCGTGGACCCCTTCGACCCGCGCAACGACGGCGCCAAGTGCTTCTTCCTGGACAACTTTGCCTCGCCCATGCTGGACCTGGACGACGACGACGACCGCGAGGAGTCGCTGGTCATGAACGGCCTCGCCTCCATCAGGAAGGTAAGGCCCCGAGGTTCTGTCGTCCCCCGCTGTCGGTGATGGAGGCCCTGCCTTTTTTTTTTTTCTCAATTTCAGCTGGCTGAGATCAGCTGTCTATAATTGAACCAAGACAAACGGTTATCTCATGCCATAAAGCGACCTGGAAGGAAGCGCTTTACTCTCCATTGGGATAAATGTCGTCATTTGTCCACTAGGAACAGGAACACGCAACCTCTGGGCAGTATCCCCATCAGAATAAAACATCTCTATGCACGTGGCTGCCTGAGCATCGAACGCAGGGGATGTGTAAAAACTGGAAATAAGACATTGATTGGTTTTCTTGGACGTCCCTTCATAAGCGAGCTTTTCCCTCTTGTTCCGTTTAGTCATCTTTATGAATAATTCAGCCATTTCCTTTGGCCTGTCTTAGAGAGCACTGGGTTCAGTTCCGGGCTGCTGTCTCATCGATAGACACCTCATAGAGCTGCAAGCTGTGTGTGTGGGGGCACGGTTATGGCTGTGCTCGCCATCGATGGCCATTTGACAGAAACAACCAGCTGCCTTTCTGCGGTCGGCCGTGTGCATGTGTGCATTCGTTCATGTAACAAAACGCAAGATGTTTCTTTTCCCTTTTACGGCTTGCCACTGAAAGATAATGTCCCTGTTTATTTTTTGTCTCATTTCTTTGCATACATTTGAAATGCACTGTCAACAGTCAACATCATTTTTTTGTCTGTTCTCTCTGAAGCGAACAGTTTTAAAAAAAGATGAGAAAAGAAACTGAGCAAAAGCTTTAGTGTGTATAACACGTATAAATATGAGGCTGGCAGCATCAGAAAGAAAAGAGTGTAATTACTGCTTTTCTGCAGTAATTTACACCATGAACGAGCACTCCCTCGAGAAGCAATGTGTTAATGTGAGTAACAGGCAAGAGCACAAATCAGTAACATCACACTGGCCTCCCACTCTTCACAAGTCATCTGTCCACAAAAAAAACAAATGGAAATAAACACTTAAATTAGACACAGCTCGTGAATCAGAGAAGTTTTATTGCTTGAGTTAAGCTTGTTGGGTTTTCGCAGATCGTCTTTATGCACGAAGAAATAATAAGCAGTTTAGGGAGGGTGTGAGAACCTGCTCCAGATCCAGATCTGATCACATTGTGCAGAAGCCATATAAATTGGAGCCACTTTTGAGTGGTCGTGGTTCACTTTCATACCTTGTCATTTTAGCCTCAAGGTAGTCGAAGGTCTCATCACCCAGATGGCTTCCATTCTTAAAGCCAGGCAGGCAGGCTGTGATCGTACTGTTACAAGATGGACTCCATTACCATTTTCTATGGTCAGTCGAGTAATTTAAATATTGTTTGAATAATCTCTTTTTCACAACGTATGACTGACATTGAAATGAAAGTAATTTTATCCATTTTGACCGGTTGTTTTTTCCCGTGTTTAATACTTAAAGATGCTGCAGTCTCCTTTTGCTGAGATGTATCTCAGTCATTACACAGTGTCGTGTTTTGACTGTTCTGGTCATTTTTCATGAATCAGAATGCTGTTCAGTTATGTTAACTCTAAATGAGGTCAATTTGTGTCAATTTGCCGTTTAAAAACCTTCTGGTATCATCTCTTACCCAAAGACTGTGTCAAATCCACAGCATAACCCCATGGTAGATTGTGCTGGAACATTGCATGCCCTAGTTAATCACTCAGATTTAGTTCATTAGAGAACCCAGGCCTTCTGACCTACCTGGCTGGGAATGGCTGTTCTGCAGTACTTTGCTATGCTGAATTATGGCTTGTGTTGCATTTGGTTCTCATAACATGCAGCAGTGTGGAATAGTGGTAAGGAGCAGGGCTCATAACCAAAAGGTTGCTGGTTCATTTCCCCTCTGGGGCACTGCTGTTGTACCCTTGGGCAAGGTGCTGAACCCAGAACTGCCTCAGTAAATATCCAGCTGAATACATGAATAACGTATAATTCTAACCTATGTAAGTTCGTCTTGATAAGAATGAGACTTATGATTAAAGCAACTAAATTCATCCTGGATTAGGATCGCTGTTAATGCTGTGATACTTATGCTAATAGTAATGGTGATAACTGTAAGGAGAGTGGTGAGTTCAGTGCTGATTTTTGTCCCTCCCCCTCAGTGCACAGATAGACAGAACTCTCCGGTAATGTCCCCCAACTCGTCACCGGTGGCCCAGCGCAGAAAGCCCCTCCCCGAGCCCACCAGCATCCAGCACCTGAGCCTGCCCCCCGTGCCGCCCCGCCTCGACCTCATCCAGAAGGGCGTGATGCGCTCGCCCTCCGCCAGCCCCACCGGCTCCCCCAAGGTGGGCGTCGCTCCACCAGCCTCTGTGTTCTCTGAAATTTCCCCGCTGTGTGTCAGCTGACCCACGCTCCTCCCCCCTTCTCCCCTCCGCAGTCCTCTCCCGGGATGGCGAGGAAGCAGGACAAGCCCCTCCCGGCTCCCCGGCCCCCCCAGAGGAACCCCCCGCCGCCGCCGCCCCCCGAGCGGCCCCCGCCCATCCCGCCGGACGGCCGCGCCTCCTGGCTGGCGCACCCCTCCGCAAGCCAGCCCCGGGACCCCCAGCTGCCCCCGGAGGCCCGCTGCCCCAAGGAGAGCCCGCTGGTCGAGTCCCGGCCGGGGGCCGACCGCTCCCCGAAGCTGGGCCACGCCGCCCCCACCCACGTGAACGGGCGGCCCGTCAGCTGCCTCTCAGACCCGGGTGTCCTGCGGCCGCACCACAGGGTAGACTCCACCCAAGAAAGTGCCAAGGTGAGAGTTAATAGCATGGCCTCGTGCTCCCTGCATGAAAGCACCTCTGTCTTTGAAAAGCGCTCTAGATCTCCGGGATAAAGTAATAACATTACAGGACTCATAAAGGGAGAGGAAGGCTACTGAAGGCATTTCAACTTTGCTTTTAAATCAGCAGGTGTATCAATATTGTCGGTATTCAGCTCTCTCTTGCAAACCCACTTTATTTTTTTTTCTATGTGGCAGTTACTTAGCAACAGGAGCAGACTTTGTGTTATTCTGGGCTGTGAGTTTTGGCAGCACACAGTGTTTTCACTTCACCGCCTCTCAGGCGAATGAGTGCGACTGCGATGGTTGCGCTTTAATTCGTGTGACTTAAAGCCGGCTGAGGTGTGCATGTTGACCCGCAGAACTTTCCCTCCGTTTAGTAAATATTAGCTCTGATACCGGGCAGCTCTGGCTCTCGCTTCTGACTGACGCATACAAACACATGCACACATGCACATACACACAAGCTCAGCGGGATTTGGGATTATGGGAAAAAATGCCAGAACCTGCTTATGTATCCCTGTCTGAGGAGTGTGGGGGAAGCTGACCTGATGTGTGGCCACTCCAGTGTCATGGGGCGTCACTGCTACTGTATTCAATTAAACTCCAAATCTGCAAGTGGCATTTGCAGGGCTCTGGGAGAAACAGCAGGGCTCTCATTAAAAATCCACTGGAGGCCTGGTGTGTCCTGGAGGTATTAAACACACACACACACACACACACACACACACACACACACACACACACACACACAGAAACACGAAACACGGAAACACACAGGCACAAAATCGCACAAAATCACACCCACACAGATAAGCAGGCGCTAAAACACACCCACACACATGCACATACTCACAAGCACACACACACTGGCACGCAATCACGCACAAACATGCAGTCACACATGTAGGCGCACTCGCACACACATACACACGCCTGCATGTGTTGGGTAGAGATAAGAGCTGCAGAAGCAGGCCTCCGCTTCATCCACAGTAATCACTGACCCACCCCAGCACCAGTCAAGCGAGCCTGGCCCATGCTTAAAATCAGTGCTAACGGGTGGGCCTCTTTCTGACGTAACAATCACACTAAACACAGAGTCTCTGGCCTTTGAAGAACACTGCCAGGCCTGTGTGAAACACAGAGCAGGGTCCAGCTTAAGCGGGGATCTGGAAGACAGGTTTACTGCCGTGGCACTGTGCTCTGTAGCCACTCCTGCACGCACGTCGGTATCGTGTTTCTGAATTCAGGCAAAGCTGTGCATGCGAGACCTTCTGTGTCCCTATTCTTTACCCCCCCCCCACCTTCGGTAATTATGGATTATTCTCACTAGCGGATTAACCCTAATCGGCGCTGGCGCAACATCTGCCCACTAAATCCACAGATCTCCCCCGGCCGGGTCCGGATTGCGGAGGCCGCAGGTGCGCGTTGGGCCCCGCCCGCCGGCGCCGTTCTCCCGGGTCCCGCTGGGACGGGGCCAGATTTAAAAAGCGCAGGACGCACACAGCCTCATGTGAAGGGGCGATGCGCGGTTTAACTCTGTTTTCACTCGTGGGCCGTTCCTGCATACAGGCAGGGCAGATCCGTCTCTTGGATCATTTGGCTGGCGCCGCGGACCAATGCTCCTCCACAGTCAGACCCCGCTCATCCCGCCTGTTACAGAAGCAGCATTCACTCCGCGGGGTCAGCTCTACAACCTGCTCACGGGCGGCCACTGAAAGCCGCACAGCCTTCCCAGACAGTGGCTGTCTCGTCCCCCCGCACGCCGCCGCTTCCTCGTCTCTCACCGCGCCCCCCCCGGATTAATTGCCCAGGCCCCGTTAATGAAAGCTGGCAGATAGAGCAGGACCCGCGGTGGCTGCGCTGGCCCCGCACCAGGCAGACTCGCCCTGTCACTTCCAATAAGGCCGGAGGAGGAAGCCAAGCTTTTAAATTGACCATTAGTAAAAGTGCACTTCCTGCGAGAAAGGCATTAAAAATAGGCAATCGTAATCCATCTCCGGTGTATCCGCGGCCGTGGAAGGGGGATTCTTTTACACGTGGCCGCGCTCCAGCTCCCAGGACTCTCCGTCCGGAGCTCACTGTAGAACAGTGGCTGCGTGCGCTGTGTGTGGTGCAGCAGGCGGCTTCCTAGCTGAGCGCACAGGTGGCGTGCCAACTTCTGTGGGGCGGTGGGGGGCGGAGGCGGGGGGTGTGCGGGTTGCAATGAATGCAGTATCGATCGCTTAAAATGAAGAGTCTGCTTTCCGGGAGGAGCCCGGCTGACGGCCCTGTCCTTCCTGTGCTCTAACCTCTCTCTCTCTGTCCGCCCACAGCCCTTCTCCAACGGTCTCCTGGCCAGCGATGAGTACGACATACCCCCTCTGCGGCACTCCCCTCCCCCGCCTGCCCTCACCAGCAGCCAAAAGTGAGTCTTCCCCTCTCCCGGATCCCCGCCACCAACCCCCCTAACCAGCTCCATCTGCGCTCGGAACCGGGGGGGGGGGGGGTGGACGTCAGTCTCCCGAAAATATACAACATCTCCGATGAGGAATGGTAAACCAGCCCCACGACCGCCATTGGAGTTTGGATGCCGAGCACATGAAGATGGGCTGAGCTGTGCTCTTGCTGCAGTTATCTGGCATTTTTGCCGCACTGGCTCTGTTTAAACGCGCCGTGCTGATCGTGCCAGTACCCCTGAGGCTCGGCACAGGCGGACAGAGCGCCGCGGTGGCCTCAAGAGTCGCGGCAAAGTGGAAACACTTGCACTCTTGTGGCTCTGTGATAGATGAATTGAGCTCCCTCTCATTCTCATAATGGCACGTGTTTTGTGAGAGATTGTGAGTGAAATCCTAGCGCAAATCCAGACGCTGGCTAATTTCCAATACTGTGGCACAGCAAATCCCACAAAATGACTGTCACCAGAAATTACATTGGAATTAATGCACTTCATCTTTTCCTCCCTCATGAGTTCCAGTTCATTTCTAGGTCTGACTCAAAGAACATGTGCAAAACAGAGTTAGGATATCTTACATCTCACCTACATAACATTATTAAAATACACACCAGGGCTTTGTTAACTTTGATTCTGGCCTGAAACGCCCAAGGTAAATATGCTTGTGGTTGGAATACATTGGTGAGATTAGGTTTGTTGTGGAATCAAAATGTAATTCCCCCCAAGGTGAAGAACAGCAAATGGTGCTAACACAGCAAAAGTGATGAGGGCATTTTGATGATCTTTACTGCTGCGATATTTAATTTAGACTGAAAAAATAGGTTCAGTAATACTGCACAAGATCCCAGCTGGGCCATGTGGAGATCTGCAACCCTGTTTCAAAGGAACCTGACTGTGTGAATGAAACCCATTTTAATCTTCCTACTCTTTAGTGTGTGAGCATGTGTAGCTGGGAGGTATTGTGGATGGTGGAATTCCAGAGCAGCTGGTGTTCAGAGAGGCGTAAAGTAGAGTGTATAACTGGACAATGAAGGATACACTGTTTTCTCAGCCCCTGTCCGCCGTAGTCGTGTCGGACGCTGGCTGCGTAGCACAGCGCTGCTAACGCTCTGTCCGCTAACAGAGTAGCCGCCGCACGGCCTTGTTTGGACACATGCGCTAAGTGGAGGAGCTCTGGGCCGCAGCGCTGCTTAGACCCTGATAGCAAACAGGAGGCGTTCCTCAATCTAAACAGCCATATCACTGATGCACGTCCGGGATGGGACCTTTCGGGATCCCCAGTACCCGCGGTCAGCAAAGGTGTCCCGTTGTCTCGCTCCCCACCCCACGGTGCGTGGGGCGTTAGCCTCCGGGATGCGAGACGCACTGTAGGCGGGGAGAGAGAGAGGCACGGCTGGCTACCCCAGGCCGGAGCTCCTGCTCTCTGCAGCTGCGGGGACTGGCGAGCTGGCACCAGGCACACTGGGCTCTTTGTGACCAGACGCGTGCACACCGCAGCCATGGAATTGTTGAGGTCATTTATCCCCTGAGGCAGGAAAAAAAAAGAGAAAGAACGTCTGCAGTGAAACCTGTTTGCTCCGCTTGGAATAATTCCACTCTCTCTGACCAGTGTTGAAACACACTACAAGTACGGTCAGCAGTATCTCCTGTTAAATAATCCGTTTTTTTTTTTTGAACTGAGGTAAAGTTTCAGGTTGTTTGTGAAGTGAGGGTTTTTTGCCTCTGCTGTGTGTGCGCGTTAGGAACTTACCTTAAAATTTTGAAGAACTTCCTTTTCTAAGGAACCTTTTTTGGTACTTGTGAAATTCTGTTATGGTGCGCCCTCTACAGGGCTCATGAAGAATTGACACAGCAGCACCTGTGCATAACACTGAAAGCACTGTTAGCGGTCAGCATGTTACAGTGCGCCTCTTCCCTTGTGTTACTGCAGGGCATTCTGGATAAAATCATGCAAATAATGAGAGCCACAGAATATATGGCTCAGCTGTTAAGGTTTAATCACAGTCTCAAATGCAAAAATGTTGGTTAGTCCCAATTATTAGAGCAAAGGACATAGTGGCAGAGCCAACATTTTGTTACAACTATTGTGACAAATGTGTTTTAAACTCCCCACACTACAAAAAATGAAATTGAATGTTGTGTCAGTGGAACATTATCTGAACTTATCTGAGCATGCTGCGCAGCTCCTTGTCCAGGCATTGGTCATGTCAAGACTGGACTACTGCAATGCTCTTTTGGCCGGCCTACCTGCATGCACAATTAAACCTCTGCAGTTGGTACAGAATGCGGCTTCATGTCTGGTTTTCAACCAACCAAAAGGGGCTCATGTTACACCTCTCTTGGTCTCACTCCACTGGCTCCCTGTAGCTGCCCGCACCATGTTCAAGGCCTTGATGCTCACGTACAGGGTGACCAACAAAACTACACCTAAGTACCTGAACTCACTGCTGCAACCCTATGTCCCCTCTTGACTGCTACACTCTGTCACCGAACGGCGCCTGGCGGTCCCGTCATCGTGGCCTTAAATCACTATCCAGGACTTTCTCCGCCGTTGTCCCCCGGTGGTGGAATGAACTTCCACACCTCATCCATTCCCTCTCTGTCTTCAAGAAACATGTGAAGACACAGCTCTTCCGCTCTCATCTGAGCACCTGAAACACTTCTCCCTGTCTCCTACTAAACTATAAAAAAAATGTGATGGATTGGTTGTAATGGTTTAACGCACTCATTAGCTTTACCTGCTAGTTTGTACCTTGACTGGCCAACCTTTGGAACTTTGTCATGCAGTATTTCTAATATTGTTGACTCTGTGGTTTTTCGCTTGTGTTGTATTGTACCTCACTTGTAAGTCGCTTTGGATAAAAGTGTCTGCAAATGAATAAATGTAAATGTAACATCTTTGCTTTTCCAGTAATAGAGGAAGTCACTCATCTGCATTGTATTGAATGTGCTTTCTCAGGTATTCTAACCCCTTCACCAGCCCCTGCACTGAAAGACCCAGCCGCGAGGAAGACGAGTATCAGATCCCCTCATCGCACCCCGTCACTCTGACTCAGCCCCCTGTCTGCATCTCTGTGCGGATCCCCACCAGGTAACACCCGCCCCCGGTTTGATCCACCCGTGATTTGCACTGCTAGTCTACGCCAAGGGCCTCCTCGTCCTTCTCACAGCGAGGGCCAGCTTAGGAAGGGCTTCCCAGGGTCATGCGCTGCCCTCTGCTCTCCCCCAGGGGCCTGGAGAACGGCCAGTTTGCGAACGGGTCCTCGGACCACTCCACGGAAGGGAAGAAGCACAAGGCTCTGGAATACGGTAAGACTCCCTCGCTGTCCGGTACCTCCTCTTCATCCTCCCCCCGGCACGTCTGCAAGTCCATCTGTGTGTCCAGTGGAAATAAAAATGGAGTTTGGTCGGTTGTGATGGCACAGTGGAAAGAAGCAAGGCAGCGAACGGCGGGCAGAACCGTGTGCACATAGGGCAGCGGAGCGCCCTCTAGCGCCGGGAGGCCGGATCAGCTTAACCTCTTCTTGTGTTTCTCAGGTGCTCATTTTGAGTCTGGCTTGTTTGTATCGGGGGCGCCACGTCCTGTCTTCTGCCCCCCCAACAACAGGACGCCCTCAGACTACGACATTCTGCTCCCACATCAAGGTAGCCAATGCCCCTCCCTCCCTAAAACCTGCTTTCCTGGGCCTTACTTAACAAAGAGTAGCCTTAAGAGCAGAGTCATTTCTTCTCTCCGCAAACTCTCAAATGTGCATGTGCAGTTGCAGTGCTCTCAGTCTTTATCTTAGTGACCTGCTAAAAGTGAATAAGTGCTGCCCAAGGCGTTCCAGTCGTCAAATGCACTTGTCACACAACTCCTCCACAGTAACACTGAACTTTTAAAGACTTTGCAGATCGTGATTTGAGATGGTTTCAGAACTGAACTTAATGAGGAACAGGTGTGTGTGTGTGTGTGTGTGTGTGTGTGTGTGTGTGTGTGTGCGTGCGTGCGTGCGTGTGTGTGCGTGCGTGTGCATGTGTGCGTGCATGTGCCTGCTTGTGTGGGTGTGTGTAATTGTGTGTATGTGCATTTGTGTACATGTCTCTGTCATTGACACAAATTATATTCCACATTTAAACCCGACTATTTAAATACTCAAAATATCAATAAGGTGAGAATAGGCTGTATCACATTCATTTGGCGCAAATTATCACCTTCACTATACTGCATTATAAAGCCTGTCTTCTCAAAGACAGTGTTGTCAAACAAAAAAATACCGTATAGGCTTTTGACCAGTTTCTAAACCAAGCTCTGGTTATGGCTGTTGAAATGGCAGCTACCTGCTTTGTCTGTTGTGTTGTGTTTGTGGGATGTGTTTTGTGTGATGTGTTTTGTCAGAATGCTGTAAAATGACCCATTTTTGCATCATGGTCCAAATATTGAGGTTAATATAAGAACACAAGATTGTCTGTGTATGCAAGTCTAGTCAGAACACATTGCAAAGTAGCTTTAACTGACACATAGCTTGTAAACACCTACCTTGGTTATCTGTTCTCAATGAAGTAATTGTTGGTGGAATAAGTGTAGAGGGAAGTACAAAGCATATGGATGTATGCAACAAGAAGGTTGCATACATCCATAGGTTAGCTTCTGCAGGTTAGCTTGTGATGTTTGTATTATTATTATTTATTATTATTATTATTAGTAGTAGTAGTAGTAGTAGTGTTAGTTAGTATTGTTATTATTTGATGTGGCAATTTGTTTGATGTTTGTGACAAAATGCAATATGTCACATATGACCTACATTTCTTTTTGATTACCTTCACATTGCATTACCCATAAATGTTGAAAATAAACACTCTCAAGTACACAATTTTAAAGGCAGTACACCATTGACATTACTGGACAATCCATGTCCTCTCCAATACCATAAAAAGTGTCAGTGGCATTCTAATTCAAGAACACATTCCATTCCTTCAGTTTTGTAAGGTTTTTAAACTTTAGGGGCTGGTTAAAATTTTCTAAAAGACTTCTTCAGAAATAAATGAACAGGAATCATACAAGCCAGCAGGAAGAGTGAGCTTCAAGCTGGCAGTGTGGAAGTCTAATAATACCAGTGTGAACAGATGGTTTTCAGTCAGTAAGCTCAAGACATTTGCTTCTTTTCATGTCATCTGGTGAATGTGTACCATTAAACAGAAAAGGTTTCCACACATTTTGTATTGTGCAAATGAGTACATTTGTAATGTGTGAAGCATATGCTGTGGAAGTTACTTGATAGGGTGTCTGGGAAAGTTTGCCTGCCTTTGGTTTGCAAATGCTAAATTGAACATGCTGATGCTGTGTGCTGATGGTGAGTAGTGTTTTGGCACCATCTAGTGGCAAAGGAGATTAATGTCTCGATAGCCACTGGTTTTGTGTCCAGTTTGCTTGTGGGGTCATCAGCGTCCTCTTTCTTGTGATGTGTCTCCACAGCAGAGGATCTCTTCAACAGCGCGCCCCCCACACAGCCCCCGCCTCCGCCCCCGCTGCGGCACAGCCCCGCGGAGTTGTCCTCGTCCCCTTCCTGTTCCCGCGCTGCTCGGCCGGCCTCTGGACACGAACACTTCCTGCTCAACCCTGGTGAGCCGACTGCACTTAACCCTCTGCATCTACAGCTGCAACCTACGCGTGTTCACCCACGCTGAATGTGAACGGGAACGATTTCACTTGCAGATAACTTCTTCGACGGGCCGGTGCCGCTACCCCCAGTGCGGAGGCAGACCGGAGACAACATGAAGCCGCCAGCGAGGGCCACACAGGAGTACGACCAGCTGCCTCCCACCCCAGGTACGGCATCCATGCCTCCAGCATGCTGCCTTAAACCCAGGGAAGGTGTTTGGTTGGATGCAGTAAAAATTTATCGTACACCGTTGTAGGGGCCATCCGCTTGATGTATCTCACCAAAATAAATTTTTATAGTCGTCAGTTTTTTTTTTAAGTTCTTTGTTTTCAGAGAACTTAGAATCAAAGTTAAACTCTAGCTATGTATACGTGTTCCACTATAAGTAATATCAAACATTAATTATTGTTTTAAGAACGATGCAACGGGTTCTGTAATTGCACTTGGATTTTTGCCACCATTGTTATAAACCAGCTTAGGCATATATCTGTATGTACTGCATTTTAGTTCCTTTTAGCTGTGCATAGATAATCATATTTTACCAATGATGGATTCCCATTGGACTTACAGTGTTTGTGTATCTGCAGAGATGCCCTTAACCTGACTGTGGGGTTCTGAGGGTGGCTGAAGCAGGTCCTTATATAGCAAACCATGTCATATTCCACAGACATATGCACTAATCACTTAAAACCCTGCACTAATACATCTCCTGAAAGTAGTTATAATGCCCGCCTATGTCCCTGATCTGTCCCTCACTGCCCATGTATGTTGTATTCTTTTTTTTCTTCTTATGAGTCCACAACCCCTAAAAAGGCCTTATATGAACCAATATTACTGCAAGCGTGCTCTGCATGTGGTGGTCTGGTCACCAGTTTGCATATACGTGTGGTAATTTTCAGAATTTGTAAACTATTTTATGTGCTGAAGCAAAAAATGTGTATTAATATGCATACGAGTTCCACAAAGTGTTAGAAGAAGCTGCACACAACTGTCTGTGTGCACCATCTAGTGGAGACAATGTTGTAGGTCACAGTAAGTGTAGTCACTCAGAGGCCGTTGATGTGATGCATGCCTCTGCTGTCTCTTTCTCAGTCCCGGCGGACAGCGTGCAGGCCCCCGCCAGGCCCCCGAAGCCCCTCCCCCGGAAGACCCCTCCTGACGTCCACCTCAGGAAGCCCCACGGCCACGAGTCGGCCAGCGAGAGCGTTGACGCCAAAATCGCCAAGCTGATGGGGGAGGGCTACTCCTTCGAGGACGTGAAACGGGCTCTGATGATCGCCCAGAACAAAGTGGACGTGGCCAGGAACATTTTGCGGGAGTTTGCCCTGGTGGCCCCCAGACTGAACTTGTAGCCTGAGGCAGGGACTCCAACAGGAGAGACTCTAAACTACAGGAGGGCCAGAGACCCAGGGGAATGAAGTTCTCCCGCGCTGGTTTCAGCAATCGGAGATGGGGAATCGAAGATGAAGAAATCATGGGATCCAGGGCAGGGAGGGGTTGGGGGATGGGGAACACAGCTACATGTTTTAGCCATAACGAATCAGGGTTGAACTGAGGCAAAGCATTTCCTTGTTGATACGTGAAAAACCTGTGAAAAATGAAAGCTTGTTGTTTACAGTGGACAGCTGGCTCTGTGTCGCAGCCGATTGGCTGGCTCCCGGTTCCCACCGGACCATGCAGGCCACCCCGTGTCGCTCCTGTCCTGCTGCTGCCGCTGCCGCTGCTGCCGCCGCACCGTGCCGTCTACGTCCCCATCCCCGTCCACGTCCCCAACCTCCCCAATCTGCTCGCTCCTCTGGGGTGTAACTATATCACCTTTTCATCTGGGTATTGTTTTTTTGGGTTATTATTTTTTCTGCTTTAATGGACTGAAAAATGGATGGGGAAAACCATTCAGAACTGAAAGAAATCCTATCGCATGTGGCCTTCACTACTGAATCTCCTCTAAGTGTTTCTCTGTAACGACCGGCCGGGCCCTGAATGCAGACGGCGTTCTCTCTCTCTTTGTGACAGCAGGCCACTTGAAGCACTTGTGCTGGGCTGGGCTTTCTTTATGGCTGTTTCTGCTCGTACTTCTTTGGAGATCGACTCTTGCTTCACGCAAAGCTTGTAACAGCTCCGTGCTCAGCTCATCCCAGGTGCCATCCATTCCAGTGACACGTTGTGCAGGTGATGAGTGTCTGTGCTTTTAATGAGCTTGTGGAGTTGGGGGGGAGGGCGAGGGTTGAGAGCCTTCTAGCCCTTGGGTTATTTACTGTCTTTGTGTCTTGGAACGGCTGTCCAAACAGATGAGTTTTGTAAAGACCCGGGCTCTCCCTGTGGTTTACAGATGCTCTCCTGCCCCCAGAAATTCAGCAAATGTACAGCAAAAGAAAAAACAGCCCAAGCCCTGTACGGTTCAGCTGATCTAACCACAGACTGAACTACTAAGCGGCCTTTCAGTTCACCCACAGAAGGAAGCGAGCCTCTGAATGTATTAGCTCTGGGAGAGGAGGAGGTTGCCTTTTCCTGTAACCGGTCAGCGGTTTCCAAAAAGGAAGCACCCAACCCTGTCATTATATCTCTGTTCTCTGATGAAAAGAGACGGACCATCCTGAAATGGATAGTGTCCCCTTACGTGCCAAAAAAAGAGAAAGAAAAACAATGACAATGCCACAAAGCAAATTTTGCAATAGATTGGTTCTGCCTTTTGAACAATCGATGTGTGCGTGTGTGTAACACTTAGAACATGCTGTCCTTGCTAAGCACGGGTCTGGAAAGCTAGCACGATCTACGTACTAACTCACACAAATGCTGACAGTTGTGCAGTCAGACCCCAAGTAAAAATTAGCATTCCTGAGATGCGTTAAGTGCCACGCCTTGTAATATATTTTTCCAGGACATACATTTTTTTTGTTTTGTTTCTCCACACATGCATTTGAGGCTTTGAAACAAAGCTAGTGAATCACCTGGGTGACATTCCGAGTGCTGAACTGAAAGCACTCGATCGTTCTGAGAAAATGTTCCATTTTTGCAGGTTGTCATCATTGGTTAAACCCTGGAGCAGCAATTAGAGTTGTTGCTAGTGGAAGAGCTCAACGCAAACCCCTGCGGACAGTCAATCTGAGGCCTTTATTTTCGATGAGCTGTCAGACCTGCTCGTATTTATTACGCGCATTTGCTTTGCTGTTTTACCAGTTGCATTATTATTTGTTTCCCCACATTCAGGTTTTGTAATATTAACTTGAAGCTTTATTTTGCACTGGTGTCTTTCTCTTGTCTTAAACTTGAAAGTGTAAACCTGAGAGTGGTCCTGCCCATCTGTCCTGCTACAGGTTTGGTGGCCTTCAGATGGCAGTGAGGTTTTTCTCTTTCTCTTTCTTTTTTTGGAGGAATTTTGTCAAAAAATGCCTTGTGTAACATGTAAAAGATAGTGATGTGTGCAATTAATTTATACTTTATGAAAGCATTCTCTTGATATTTTTTCATTGTTCAGTAATTAAAGTAACCTATAATCTGTTCTTGTGAAAGTTTTATAAAAGCCAGTATTAACAAGATTTGCAGTGTTTGTGATTTTTTTGTCAGCGTTGTTATTATGTTGTGGATTCTGCATTACTGAGAACTGAATGATCAGTTGTCCTTCGGCAGCATTTAAATCCTTTCCCACATTATTCTGCTGAATAGTGTGATGTGTGGTGCATCTGGAATGGAAGAGTGACAAGTACGTTGGGACTACTTACATGGGTAATTGGAGGTGTGAAAATCAGAAGCGTTTCAATCTTGCCATTTCACAGAAGGAAGACCCTGGAACCGCGATGGAGGGCACATTACCCAAAGCACCTTTTACATGCCCCATGTGTGCCATCTCATTCAGTTGTAACGACCAGCTACCTGTTTCACCCCTGAGGATTAACCCAGCTCAGAGATGAACAGACATGCATATAAAGCACCTATTTTACCACTCCCACATTTTATAGCATTTTAGAAAATGCTTGTCAGTTCTACCCATGGTGGTGTAATGTAATTCACCTCACCCTGACAGCATTTTGGCTTACTTTACCATTTTAAATATTTTTGTGATAACCATTTTTCCCTGTTAAACTGTCAGATGTATAGTCTGGGGAGGATGAGGACACTTTGTCTGAATATAGTAGTTGTCAAGGATTCACCTTTCATAAAATTCCATTTATTTAATCTCATATACCATAAACCATAACAGTTTACAGAACACCACTATCCAGAGGTCACACATCCGCCATAAATGAACACGCACAACAAAAACTGGACAAAAAAACTCAAGACTTCAAAAGAACTATTTTCTGGAGTTTGTTTTCTTCAAAATGTACACTTTATTTTCAACAAAAGTACAAAAACAAAACAGTCAGTATTTACAATACTTGCATGGCCTTCTCATTTTACCCTCTTTGGTTTCACTGCTGACCTGATGTTTAAAAAAATGAAGGAGGAAAAGCATGAAGCATACTGTCAAATCCTCAAAAACCTCCTGTACCTCAGCTACAATACATCCTTCAAATCATTCAAGCAAATTAAAAAATGAAACACTTAATTTAAAGAGCCTATTTATACCGTTAGGCAACAACGTCTTGATCAGTATGACTTGTTTTACTAGTGGATAGAATACAGATAGTGGGCAAATCGTAAATGGGTAATGAATTGTAGAAATGTGAAAAAATTAAGGAATCATTGTTCTGAAAATGCACTTCGTATTAATGTAATATCTCACTTACTGATATTCACCACACACATAAAGGCTAGTCACTTAATGACCAAAGTATTGTACCATCTTATTACCTGTTTACTTTGGGCCCTACAGTTTGTATGTAGTAATTTATTTGTTCATTTTTTTTCACAGTATACATAGGCCATTCAAATAAAGTGTGAACAAAACAATCAAGCTGGAAACAAGGTTTACACACACATTGTACAGTACTGCTTCTTTAGTGATTCTAAGTAACTTTTTCTACTGGCCAGTACCTTTTTTAACTGCTGAAATGATAAACCTTGAAGGCTGAAATGGAAATGGGTAAAAATTCAAAACCCCTACAAAGCAGTATGATAAAGCGTTGCGAACCTTGTGTTCCTCACACAGTTTAAATACAGCCAAAAAAAAACAAGCAGGACATTCAGATCTGATGTATTTACAGTCTCCTCAAACTACAGAGAGCACAGCTGCGAAGTTTAGAACAACATACCTGCTTTAACTAGGCCACACAATTCTGACAGATACCACAGAAAAGGGAGAAAACTAACCAACTGAAATGAACATGTTGTAACAAGGTGAGTGATAACTAGACATAACACAGCTTAAAAAAAATAAACTGACTTTTCTGTTTTGTAACATGAACAATCTAAACATACTTAGTCCTAACTGGCTCAAGATTCAGCGATATGACTTAAGAACGGCAGACAGGACAAGAATGGCGCTACATTCAGTTTTTTAAAAGCGCCTCATCTTTTTTTTGTTGTGCAGAAACCATTAGCTGCATATTCCCACACACAGAGCTCCCATAACAGTAACTTAGAACTCACTGAAGGCAAGAAGCAAGAAATGGTTAGCCCAATACATGCTTTCACAAAGCAAAAATAACACATTGCCTGCTCTATACAGACATTTCAATTTGTAATTTTTAATTTTTTTTTTTATGGATTTTAATTTTTGCCTTCTATGGACAAAGGAGGAAAGGCCATCCAAAATGGGCAAAGTAAACAGTGAAAGAGTTGAATTTTTGGATGTGGTGAGGAGGTGAAATGTGAAGGTACACAGCGTTAAACAGCAGTGAAGTCCTCAGTCCCGGGCAGCCCCGGGCACCTCTCAGAGCCGGCCGACCCGCAGAAGAAGGAGAGTCCACCATTCCAACGTCGGCAGTGAGTCCTCAGTGGGACAGCATCCCTGCCTGTGAGCAAAGGCCACGCCCTCGCCCATGGAACGGATGTATTCATATAAGCCCAAAAAGTGTACAGTGAATTTGCTGTTTTTGTAAGTTTTTCTCATTTTTTATGAAAAGAAAGAAAGAGCTGAAACCCACTTAACGGACACTGTGCATGAAACAGAAAAGCATTCACCAGGAACACAAACAGAGAAAGGAAAACAGAAAAAAAAAGCCATCCTAGGTGGAGACCAGCAGAGTGAGAATCCACGTGTGACACAAATGCTTTTGTTGACCTTGTTTTCAGATGGAGGGGGGTGCGGGGTGTTCTGTTCAGCTCGGGGTTTTGAAAATTGCTGCGGAAAACGTGCGGTGCGTTAAAAGCCTGATGGGTGGTGTCCACGTCCAAAGAAATGGCCCTCGTAGAGTTTTAGGTTTGGTGTCGAACGGCAAGTCCAATGTGAAAAGGCCACTCATCGCTGCTTCCCTGGATGAAATTCAAATGAAAGCGCAATCCTGTGTGATTACCAACAGAAATGCAAAATGTGGGTGTCACATGAGTGGAAACTGAACAGGTGTGAGAGCCGTCCTCACTCAACAGGATGACTTGCGAAGCAGTGACAAGTGATGATAGTGCGAGAGAACCGAAATGGCGTGCCAGCTTCAGTCACTACAATTACCATTACAATTATCAATATGTTTAATGCACCTCACGAAATGGACATGCAGTAATTTAGGATACATTTAATGGGGTCAAAATGCACCTAGAAATGCTTGTTTTTGTGTGAGATGAATTTTCATAGCATTCTTGTGGTATTCTAACATTCCAAGCACAATTGTTGTAATAGGTAGCTATACTTGAACAATCCTGCACAACATTACAGGAGCCAAAGCCAAAGTAACTCAGACAACTGGGTCCTGTCATGTGGACTACAGAAGCACTGCACCAGATGCACCATCAGCAGTTCTTTTTACCATAACATACACTGGCTGTTTTCACATTACATTACATCATTGTCATTTAGCAGGCGCTCTTATCCAGAGCGACTTATAATTTTTATTTCATTTATACAGCTGGATATGTACTGAGGAAATTATAGTGCATTACCCAGGGGTACAACATAAGTGCCCCGTTACGGAACTGACCCAGCAAACTTTCAGTACCAAGCCCTGCTCCTTACCATTACACTTCTACCCTAAATTTACGCATAAATAAATTTGAGCATCTTAAACTGTTTTTTAAGTATACAGTTTTCCAAATACCTAGATAACTAGCTAGCTAATTAGCCAAGAAAAAGCAACAAAGGGTACTTTTCAATATCAGGGGCTGTTTGGTTGGCTACCTAATGATGTGTCTATTGGCTTTAGAACTGCACTGGCATCAATAAGTGGGAAAATCTGTTAAATATGCTTAATACTCCATAAATCAAAAAGTTCAGCGTTCCAGCTTTCCCACAATAAGGACACAAAATGGGGTAAGTACTATAAGTAATAGCAAGTATGGTGTTTTTAGCTTCAAGGCTTTAGGAAGAGTAGGCCTCACCTTCCTCATCCCTTGAGAACCGTCTCTACACATTTGCTTTGTGATTGGTCTCCTCCAGCTTCTTGCTTTCCTCTGAGGTTCCGGATTCCTTCTCTCCTGTTTTCCAGCTACCTTGTCTGAAACAAGAGGTTGAGTTACTACAGAAACCTTTATTTTGTGTTATTTAGTGCCAAAAAAATCAACATTGTTGATGCTGTTCATCTGTTTACCTTATTCTGTTCAATAAGGCATTGTTTCCATTTAAGTGCACTCACAGAACCAGGAAATACCTTGGGTGTGAGTGCGGCTGTGTTTTTAGAACACTGTTTACTCTAGGAGCAGGGTGACACAGCTGTGTCAGTGGATAACTTACTTGGATTTCTTCATGTATATCCAGTAGACCACACCCACGACTGCAGCAGCCAGGAGCAGTCCTACCACAATGCCCACAATAAGCTTGGCCTGGTCATCCCCTTCGCCTGCAAAGCAACCATAAAGTCCATACTTAAGCTGTGAACCTGTAATTAAGCAGCTGAAAAAGCGGCATATTAAAACACTCTGCAGACCGGTGCTGACCTTTGGCAAAGGCATAACGATCACATTAAATGAATGGGTTCCACCTGCCTTGTTTGCCTAAGGTTATGGCAGACGCTCACATTTAATGAGATCGGACTGGCTGGTCAGAATCGTTCAGTCCTCTGGCTGCTGTTGAACACTAAGTCAAAGTCTCCAGCCCTACAGTGTAAGTGTTACAACCTTTAAGATTTAACAATTAGAGAGGCACCTGGTGACTAATGCGAATGGGTACATTATATACGGTACATCCAAAGAAGGTTTGGCATCAGTTTGATTAATTGATGTGGCTGGCTGATTTACTGGGGTCACATTCAACAGGTGACCAATCACCTAGCTGACTAATGAAGCCAAGATGTGTTTGTGTAGCGGTCACTTCAGAGTACCACAGTCAGTCATGGAGGATCAATTAACCAGTCTGACGAGAGAAAGTATTTAACCAGTGTCCAGTGAAGAAAATATTTAACCAGTGTCCTAAATCTACTACCTTAATATTTATTTGGGAAAATCAGAGGATAAACAGGGTGAAACGTAGTGCATTTATAACCTATACTACATGGCCGTGTGTTAATGTTTCTCTGCAGATGACTGATGGATGGGTGGATAAAAAGGGTACTCGAATGAAGGTTTGTCAGGATGTGGGGCTGCTCAGGACCTTCAGGGTGGCTGGATGTCAGACCGGGCCTCCTGCACACTCTCTTTCACAGGTGCGTCTGACATCCATCCAGCCCTGCAAATTAGTCTCACCCCCCGGGCTGCCAGGGTGAGTGTGACAGCGCCTCTGCGATGTGTTCAGATTGGGATGGGATGCTGGCATGCTTCCAAGGGAGCTCAGGGAGATTACAGATCGCTTTCCACGCCACGGGGTCAAGGCATTTTTTTTGTAGACTATGTCCATCAAGTCCAGCGCATGCAACAGCCTCTCGCCCAAAGGAAGTAAAAAGTTAACGGAAAAAAATTTATGAATAAACTTACCTTCTTCCTGCTTTTTCTCCTCCTCAAATACTGAAAACAGATAAAATAAAATAAGCTTCCATTACAGAAACGAAATCACGTGTGCACTGTCATTTTCGGGACAAATGAAACGATCTGTAATCAACAGTGTGGGACTTCATGAGTGACCCATGCTCACAGAGCCAGTCAGCATGGACTTGCCCGAAGTCGTATTAGAACTCAAGAAAGCCAAGTGAGTTTCAAATTGTCAAAACATAGTACGACTGGATGCAATTCAGACAAATGTTGCGGAAAAATCTTCTAGTTAGTTAGTTTTAGTTAGTTTTTTAAATCATATTAATCGAGACCAAAATGCAGAAGGGAAAGGATAGCGTCCAGCACCCCAACACAGACAAACACCCCGAAAAAGAAAAGAATGGAAATGAAGAAGGCTCTCACAATGAGACAGTGCATGGGTGGAGCTAGCTACATGTGGACAGCAGGAGTTACCTTTCAGATCCATCAGCAAGACTGTGCATGCAAGCGAGTGACTATCAGCCGGAATCAACTAGTCCCTGATGCACTTGTTAATCATCACCAATGACACCTCAACAGCTAGCGTGAAGTTTATTTAAAATGACCAGTCAGTGCCTGCAGATGTTATTTAACCCAGCGTTAGACTTCCTGTGGTTAGCTGTTAGTTGTTTTTGTCACTAGAGCTCAGTCTCTTTGCCCCTTTCTTCTGGGCAGTCTAATTAGTTCAAAACACCAAGAGACTGGCTTCCTGCGAAAGCACTTCCTGCCGATGGTGAGGACAAGCAGTCTCACCCCACGTCGACCGCGAGAATCAAGTAAGCGTAGGCCATGCAGGTGGTAAGTGTGTGTATGTGTGCGCATGGAACTGGGACCGTACTTACGAGAGAACACATCTATGGTCTTGAAGACCATCCCCAGCTCATTGGAAACCGTGCAGGTGACAGTGAGGTTTGCAGTAGGCACAACAGTGATCTTGTGCGTGAGCTTCCAGTTCTGGTAGGAGCTCTGCTCCTGCAGAACCAAAAACACAGGGGGGTCACACATCGGCACCCTGATAACCGGCACCCCTGACCGTAAACCACAGAATGTCAGGAAACCTTCACTTTCACTTGCAGTGATTGAAACTGCGATAATGAAACACAATTAGCCAGACATAAATAAAATAAACGAGTCAGCTCCTTGTTATGCTTGCACACTGAGAACAGACGCGCTGTCTTATCAGCAATTATTTGACTATTGTACTGTGCTCGCAATTTTAGAAGTTTAATAAAGAACAGGCCACTATCTGCTTTAGTGTCTTCTGAGCTCAAATAAATTACGGTCAAAACAAAGGTGGTCTATTATTGACCACTAGGGGGTGGTGCAGGTCCTCTATCACTGTTTTGTTCCCTTTGGTTTGGTATTCCTGTTGCCCAAACACCTGTCAACCACACCCACTGCTGCTGGGCTAGAGATCCTCTAGGCATAGAGGCAGTCACCAAGTATGACAGGAGGAAGAGCCTGACTATCGTCTCTCACCAGCGTACAAGGACAACACAGCACTAAAATGTACTCACCCCTGAGAGCAGTCTGAATAATTAATGCAATACTGATGCAATATGAGTATAAATGCATTTATAGAAGTCTGAACAATGGCATTGAGAAGTTTCACAAAGTATACAGATATGAATGTAAGAGCCATTTTTTCCCTTTCTGGCATAAACATCAATGATACAAAGGGACTGAAGAGTCTAATGGAATCTGTCTAAAGGACTAACTTCCATTATGTCCTCTCATATGGGAATGAGAAAAAAAAAAGTTCCACTGAAGGGGTAATATTGTAAGTAATTGACAGTGTTCTGAGAGTGTTCTATCAAAAATGTTCTGCCTGTCTCTGATGGATAAACCATGTGCCTCTATAGAAAGCAAGCCTCATCACACACGACTATGCTGACCACCACGCATGCACGCATACACACATGTTCACGCGCACACAAAGTAAGCAGACAGGCTGTCTACCTTGCCCCCTCAACCAGTGAGAAGACATTGTGTTTAAGTGCACACCCACTGTTCTCCACACCACTAGGGAAATCTAAGGAATAATACAGTTGGGCCTTGGTTCAAAGCAGTGCACGCCTCGTCTGGCCCGGCTCAAAGGTTAAGCAAGGCGAAAACCGCGCTCATCTGCAATGTCAACACTCTGTCTGGAAGGTTGCCGTCAAGCAACTCGTTGATGAGATTTTTAAGAAAAAAAAAAAAAACAATGGTGCTTGGCGCTTTCAAACAATACCTGCCAAGCTTCATATTCTTTCCTCCAGCAAAAAAAAAAAAAAATACAGCCAGCACAGTCTGGATACAAAGGCATGCCTGTGTCACAGGGACATATTTTCTTGTGGGAATGTAGCAAGTAATTTAGCCGGGGTGCTGAAAGAATTGTGCTCTCTTTGAATAATGACGACATGGTCACAGAAGATACAATCTATGTTACACTTTGATAAAGCATCCTCAGCTACAGTGCCTTTGAGGCTGGCCTGGAGTGTACTGGTGGGGAAAAAAAGACACAGCAGCTAAACTTCCCTGGTGTCTTGGCGGATCCTAATAAACACAGCTCTTGACAGCAGACCGGAGGTCAAACGGTCGATTTAATGGCCGTCGCGGCTCAAGATAAGGGAGGTGACAGGCGGGGACCGAACTCCTGCCCGGGGGTCTGAGTGGTGTCTGTAGGAAGCCCGGCGCTCCCTTGGGGGAGGAGGTGCGCACTCACGTCGGTGCCGTTGACGCTCCACTGCACGCTGGGCTGGGGGGAGCCCTCTGCCTCGCACGTCAGCACCTTGTGCTGGCCGTCCTCGCCCAGCTCCTTGCTCAGCCGCTTGATCTCCGGCGGGCCTGAAAAAGAGTGTGTGTGTGGGGGGGTATCAGGTCAGCTGCATCACCAGAAAATGTGTTTACACAGACACACGCATGCCTTAAGTTAACTCCATGATATTTTTAAAGCCACCGCAATAGCTCCTCACTTGTTCCTCTACGACCTTATCTTGGGTGCTTGTGGGGGCCTACCTTGCACAACCAGCTGGAAGGACCTGCTCTGCTTGATCCCCGCCACGGAGAACTCACACACGTAGCTTCCGGAGTCGCTGTACGCCAGCTTGTCAAACTTGGGCGGTTTGTCGAGCGGTCTTTTGTCCTGAAAGAACATGCGTGCTTATCGGGTGATATCACCTCGCTCACTGTCTCCCTGCATCTTTGTGACCCTGTGCTGACTGTGAAGATGTCTGCCAGCAATAATAAAACCCCCTTTTCATCATTCCATTCTAACAGTTATAACAAAGAGGAGGGTGTTTTTCTGTTCGTTCGAACCCCTCACTCTCACCTTGGTCCAAGAAACCTTGACTTCACCCGACGCGTTCTTCTGCACTGCCACCTCCAAGCGGTCCCCGACGTTCTTCACGATACTCCCAGAGGGGCTCAGGCTGACATCCAGGACTGTGGAGAGAGGAACCGACTGTTCAGACGCACTGAGAAAAAAAAGAGGCCTATCAGCCCACTGCAGACAACTGCCTCGTGCTTATTTGTCGCGCTTACCAAATCCATTAAAACATTCGCTTTCAGAGGATCAGAATTCACCTCACAGAGTGGGTGACTTTGTGATTCCTCAGGAGGCTTCTCCATGCCAAAGTCCTTTTTTTGCCACTCTTGGTTTAAACATTGTGTGACATTTTAGGGAATATGCACAACAGTGGTATAAAATGCATTGAAACTGCTACTATTGAACTCTACTACTATTGCTACTACTATTGCTACATGGATTATAGTTTCTGCCCTTTTTTTAATAGAAGCCTGTGCACACACGCACACACACACAAACATGCACACATACCTCAGAACACAGTAATTAATAATGGACTAAAATTTTGCTTATCTATGTTTTCATAGGCCCTTCCAGGAAATGGTCAAAAATTATAATTACCTCTTCCACTGCCCACAATAATAATGCATGGCCCTAATCCTCTTAAAGATACATTTAATTAATGCTGCTCTTGTGACTTCATTTACACTATATAGAGGCATTAAAAACATTTAAGTGTTTTAAAGACTGTTCACTTCTCTGTGAATAAACAGTGCTGCAATTTTCAGAGGAACACACGAAACTGACTCACAGTTCACAGAAATGTTCTTGGCATCCTCCACGCTGTCGTCGTCAGCCACGGAGCACTTGTATTCGCCTGTGACTTCACGAGTGACGTCGGTGAGGGTGTATGAGTCTGAGTCTTCCACGAGCACTTTCTGGCCCTGTGTTCAAAGAGAGGCAACGGAGAAGACCCAAAGCAACAGTCAGACGAGCCCAGCTCTAAAAAGGAAGCAAACTGTATGGCTTCAGGTTGATTGAATGGAACCCAGTACTGAGCCTGAGGCAATGGCCCTTTCATTAAACCTGAGTCAGATGTTACAGGGCTGGGGTTTTTCGGTTGATTATGCACTCTCTCACCTTTGTTTAAATGTTCTCAATCACTCTCACCATTCAGTTAGCCCCCTATATGAATCAATCCATGTTACATAGTGCACTCCATTTATAAGAATCACTGATATAAGAAACACCTGCATACAATGATAAAAAAAAATGCTGGGACAGAATCAGCCCTATACTAATGCTGTTTAAATATTTCACTTGAATGAATCAAGCAAACCAATTATCAGTATCATCTTGAGGTCAGCTGCATCATGCAATACAATGCACAATTGAGTGTAATGGCACCGTAAGTGAAAAACGCCACTTTAACTACAGTGTATGTCATGTAAATTACCGTATTCAAATATTTTGACAATCCTTTGTATCCACTATATATATATAGACAGATACACATGCATATATTCACATAGCAGGAAGACAGATTTTTTCTTCTGATGAAAACTACCTTGTAGTGTGGCCTTATTCTTGTAATCTTACAGCAAATTGAAACGATGAAGCTGATAAATTGGGCATTACACTGTTTACACTGTAAGATGTGACTCTAGAAGACAGGGCGAGCATCATAAAGAATGAAGGAGACAGAAAACAAGCAAAAACTAGCAAGGCGCCCATGACAGAGGCAGCACTTGTCACACGGGGCGAGCGTGTGATCAAACAGAGACTACACCACGGCTCTGTACCAAACACAGCACCATCAATCCGCAGGACAACACTCCCAAGTAATCAAGGCAAGTCACGGTGTTATGGTTTTCATTAAGGGAGTTTATAAAAATATTTTATGTTTGGGGAACATACCTAAATTAAATGACACAAAAAACATTATATAAGACATAAAAGTCCATTTTGTCCACTGATTTCTAATTCTGCTTAAAAGAATCAACCGTTATAAGAGAAGCAATTCATGCTATGATTCTTATAGACAGAGTGCATTGTGTCTGCGTAGAGTTTGGGGCATTAAAGCAACGTTGACCCAATAAAAACAAGCGCTAGGAGGGACTTGCCTTCAGGTGGAAGTTGAAGCTGGTGGGAGGTGGGTTCCCATCGGCCTTGCATTTCAGAGTTACATTGTCTCCCTCTTTGAAGGGTCCCTTGCTGACCACCTGGAGGGTCACCTTCTCAGTGGGATCTGCAGACAGAAGGTGGATGTTAGGGAGGGTTCTAGAAAACTGAGCATGAGAGGGAGAGAGAGGAGGAGAGATGGAGAGAGAGCGATAGAGAGGGAGAGAGAACGAGCGAGAAAGAGGGGGGAGAGAGAAGAACAAAGAGAGAGTGAGGTAGAGAGAGAAAGAGGGAGAGAGGCAGAGTGGAGGAGAGAGGGAGAGAAAAAGTGGGAGCGAGAAAGGGAGGGGGGAAGAAGAGAGAATCTCACACATTCCCCCCCCCCAGGGTCTTCCACCTTCATTTCTCACATCATTTAGCGTGGTGAGTCTCTCCACTGAATGCAGCACTGGAGCGACTCATATTGCATCTGCAGCCCCAGGCCCTCGGTCTTCAATAAGCGCTGCTCCCAGACAGACTCAATTAAGCGCATTGTGTCGGACACGACTCAAAAAACGACCCCACATTCTGATAAAACCAGTTATGACAGCCATTTCATGTGAAGCCATCAGTGAATCTAGAATTACCCCCACAACCACAAACGCAAGGAAGCACAAAATGACCTTCCACTCACAACACTCCAGCCCCATGGCCATACCAAATGCGTTTGGGCTAAATACAGATACAGATACATGTACAGATGTCAGTACGCCAGAGTGCTTGGACAAGAGCTGTGGAAGTCCATGTATATAGCAGGCTGACTGGGCCTGAACTAACCGCTGACCCGGTCAAGACCACTGCCACTGCCTCTGAGAGCATTCGTTGCAAGTGCTGAACTAATATCAGACATCAGTTTCCAATCTGCAGGAGGTCAATCTGCGGCCCACAAACCCCCCCCCACCCCAAGTCGGTGTGCCAAATGGTGTGTGGGCCCCCTTGAGGGGGTCCTGCCCGCTCACAGCGAATGGTGAAGGTCTCGGGCGGAGACTCCTGGTCGGGCCCCTGGACGTGCTTGGCGGTGCAGACAAACTGGGCGCCCACGTCGCCCTTCACTGCGCTGTACTCCAGCTTGGAGGAGGTGGTGGACAGGTGGGTGGCAGGGTCCTGCGTCACCGCGGACGTGATCAGGATCGCTGCGAACACACGCGGCCAACACAGGCACCTCAGTCACACTCAAAATGTGACATAATTTCATAGTAAATGTGACAACGCCTGTGTACAATGTGAGTTTTTGCTTTTGACTGGTGTGACAAAAATCAATAAATTACCTCTCTATGGAAACACCTTTGCTCTACTGCAACAACACCTAGCGCTACTTCAGCCTCTCTTTGTGGCTAGCACATTAGCCACTCCTTTCAAAGCAAAACTGTAATTCCTCCAAGAAACTGCATAGGAGGAGTGTGTATAAATAACAAAAAAGTGAAAAGCAAACATTTCTTTTTATTCCCGAGTAACATCACAGCATCAAATCGAAAATGCATGGCTTATATGATAAAATCAATACAGGCAATTTACAAAGAAAAAGCCCGGCTAAAACAACCATTAAATGCCTATTACCCTGGACAGACATATTAATAGAACAGTACACCATGTGGTTTTAAACACCTAAGAGCATGAAGTTTGCTCCTGAAGTTGCTAACTGGGGTAGGAATTATCAGGCGGCACAGACAACTTACTTTTCCCATCATGGACCAATGGCTCGCCGTTCTTGGACCATGTGATGCTCGCCGGCGGGTGGGCATCTTGAGCGACACACTCCCCGAGCTGAAAGAGACGCACACCCTTTTAGCAGGAGCCTCGGGAAGGAGCTCGGCCGTTTCTGGCACAGCCAACAGCTTAACAACCCTTCACTGCATTTTACAAGTCGGTAAGTAAGTTAAGTTTTGTTTGTTTGTGCTGAAACGGTGTTGGCGTTTCCCTCGGGGCAGTTGCGAGGGGTCGTTCACCTTCTCGGGGCGCGGGCGCCCTCGCTCATGGTGACAGATCGAACGCTTTTCAGCAGAACACGGCCCGGGGACACAGGCGCCTTACTCAGCAGAGCTCGAGGTGAACGCCCCCTGACTTCACCTCGCCTGCACCGCTCCAAGGAAAAATGGACGTGCGGAAACTCTATTACAGGAAACGCCAGAGGTGCATAAATAAAGACCTGACAGGATTAGGCGAGGGGCAGGGGCATGTGAATGATGCCTCGGGGGGACAGGCTAGTTCAGCGCATGCAGAGCGGGCTATGGGTAAGAGCCAGAGGGGTAGGGTTGGCGGGGGGAGGGGTTCAAGGCCACGGGGAGATGATGCATTGGTTCGGGTGCCAAGGGTGGCAGCAAGAAACCAAACCTATTTGGAGAGAAAGTAAGCACCCACCCCACTGTCTGCATCAGATAATGGAAACGGACCCCAGAAAATGACTGGGTCACGATACATCACGGCCCGAGCACGCAGCAGACAGCGCTCTGAAAACACTGACTACACCGTCTCCCCTTAATACGAGCTCTGGGAGAAACGTCTCAGTGGCGCAGGAGGCACCTGTGAGGACACCCACAGCAGAGACACGGGCGTGGCCTCCCTGCCGCGCCCCTCCTCTCCCTCTCCACCTCCGCTGTGAACAGAACGCGACCTTTTTGGCGCACGAGGCGTGCGCGTTAATGCGTCCCGCGTGCGCAGAGCCGGGTTCAAAGCCGAGCTTCTGAGGGGGGCTTTGGCTCTTCCCCGGCGCGGGGGAAAGAAATGAAACGGCACTTTGAACATGACAGCCCTCAGTAGGCAGACTCTCAGCAGCCAGCCCCCACATCAGGCCCCTCACCCCGCCTCATCTCCCTTTAACACCGGAGCATCTCTGTTTGAGCAGCAGTGTATGACATGAAAGACAGAGAAAACAGCATACACAAAGTAACCCTGCAAGTGGAGAAAAAGGGGAAAAGAAATCTCCACTATCCTGAATAAAACATATTTCTAAAAGTATTAAGAGCAATGGTACTGCATTCTATCCTCATACGGTGTAAGGTGCAATTGACTACCTCTTTCTCCTTCGGCACCTCATGATTAAAATGCATGTCTCTGATGTAATTCTCATAAACGACCTGTCCGTTATTAGTGTCTGCTTCCATGTAATTCAAATCTCATTTCTGGAGGTTGGAGATACTATGGCATTTCATCTCTAATTGGATTATTTGAGTATGCAATACATGTAGTCTGTCTCTGGCTCGTACAATGAGTTATTACTGCAAATATTCCTTGCCTCCATAAAAAAGATTCAAGGTGTTCAATAATATATAAACAGATATACAGGCACATTAATAAAAAGAAACAGCGTCTGAGAGGATCCACTAAATTAAAAAAGGGAAAAGCTTTCATCTCCTGGTGTTTTAATACTGAGATGAAGCATGTTTTTCTGGTGACTTCAAATTTTACAGTGAAACATTCAACATTTCCAACTCACCGTGGTCAGTTTGCCATTCTCCAGTTCTAGAGCCTTGTCGTTGATCTGTGGTGGTAATGGTCTCTCTGATGGTCAAAAGTGAACAGAAGCAGTATTCAGTAACCAGTGTTTTCAGTCAGGTAAAACTCTTGTCTACCACTAATTCCTTACATGGGCACATTGCCACAGATTTGAATGTTGGGCGGTATATTCCTTTGCTCAGCATGCACAGCTACGCACCTGCTACAGTAATTAAGTTAAGATGTTTCATGTCTTATTTGTGTCATGAAAATCTTCTCATCTCCTGCGCCTTCTCAGCACTGAAGTGTTCAAGAAGTGAGTGCCCTCATAGCTAGTGTTTTGGTCTAAGATTAAGCCTCAAATTTAATCCACCCACTACCCCTTTTTATCTTTTCAAAGGGTTCCAGCACTTATCCAGAGTAATCTGTCACCGACAGCAGCGGCTTTAAAGTTAGCGGGTGGGGGGTGAGTGATCTCTTCCAGCGTAGCGATCTGTACTGCCCCTATCCAAGCCCGGGTACTTACTCTGGACAGTGACGTTGACGGGATACTCCTTGACGTCTCCCTGGACGACTACCATGCAGGTGAACGTGTTCTGGTCGGCAAGGGTCCCGTCGGCAATGAGCAGGCTGGAGTTAGGGGAGATGCTCACCCGGTCCTTGTAGCTGTCTTTCGCTAGGATTGTTACTTCTTGACCATTACTTTTAGTCAGAAGGTCTCCACTGCCACCTGCCTTGTTCTGATTGATGACAATTGGCGTGTAAGAGTTACTGGAATTTAGTGCTTCACCATGCAGCAATTCCATTTCACTGCAGCAGGGTTTGTCCTTGTCTTTGAATAACAAATTTCAGAAAGTGTTACTTGATTTTCTGCCTCACTCACAGACCAAAAAAGTTCTGGAAGTAACAGAAAAAAAACTTGCTTAACAGGAAAAGTCACAGCACCATATTTCATTTATTGAAGTTCTAAACCAAGGTTCAAGAGGACAATTTTTAGACAATTACTACGCAATTAACCAAACCTAGACAAATCAGTCCTGTCTCCAACTATAACAATCCTGCTTCTCACCTGTACACAGCATACCTCCCCCACCCCAGCCCCCCTTTCTTTTGCCTGTTTATTATGTTCAAACAGGGGGGTTAACAGCCTCAGCCTGTGTTGCCCAGGTGCAATCCCCTTGTCAGACTCTAAACCAAATAAAAGTACCACCATAGCCACATCAATGCAGCCCCCCACGCTTTCGATGGAAATTCATGTCTGCTGAATCAAAGCTAAAGACACGCTGCAGAGACAATAAAAATGCAGCACTCCTCTGTGCTTCCACACTTTGAAAGAAGGTGTATAAGTTTCCTCACCTCTGGAATGCTTTTTACTCCCTGATACACAGTAGCAGCATCAGCAGCATTTGATCAGGTTTTGGCTGCCAGACAACCATTAATCACGGAATGCTGGGACTGTTATTCTTCACTGGGTGACTTCTCTTGCCTATCCTCACTGTTTTAACATGCACTGAGCAGTCAGGTAAGGCGGGAAGAAAGAGAATAATAAGAAAGAATAAACATACGTATTTCCACTTGACGAACATGAGGTTCTCTGGCATGGGAGCTCCTTTGTTGCATGGTACTTCAATTGTCTCTCCGTACAGGGCAATAATGGAGTCTAAGCTGTTCACTGAAAAACACAAAACACAGACAAAACAAAAAAACACTGAGATTTAGAGTAAAAAGTATTTCTAGATTGAATATCTAAGCGCTGCCTTTATCTGGACGCATGTAAAATTGCGATAAAATATTTTGACAGCAGAGAGGCTCAACAAACCGTGCCAATTCATTGTTAGGTTACAGCGCTTTCCACTGTTTACACAGCAGAGTGTTCGCTCCTTACCCATTGCGGTGGACTGTCTGTGCTTCAGCACAAAAGGTACTGTGTGTATTCAGTGCCTGTGCACACACACACCCGCACACATACGCAGACAGACAGGTCTGTGAACTTACTGTACACATGCGCTTGCAGTAGCCCTCTCCATCCCCCTTATAATTGCACCAGAGCTGCTCCCCCTTCTGGAGGAGCCATGTGAAGCCAGACAGTCAGATCCCATTCAAAGTCAGTGAACTGAGGAACAATAACAACGGCTAGAACACTTGTTGAACATGTCGGCTTCTATGTCCTCGCTGCACTTCTCACCTCCTCTCCACGCCCGCCATCTTGCTATACAAAGGGTGTTTGTGTTGCTTCTCTGCTATCGGCAGCAGGTCATACGTGCTGCATACGTCATACGTGCTAAATTCGTTCCGCAGTATCAAAATCATGACCTCTGCAATCTAATTACTAAGAACTTTGCATGCTCTGTTGGTATCGTGGGCCCGAGAGATCAGCCCTCTCCCACAGCGCGGTGAGTCTTACCAGCACAGAGAGTTCGTCTCATTACATTCATCACACCTGACCTCAGACTGATAACTGCAGACCTCAGATTGATCCGGGTCTCGGACTGATGTAGTTTAAAAGGCAGAGAGATTTAAAAAAAAAAAGAAAAGCTGTATGACTTGAATACTTATAAACCACAGCAAGTGCGCCTTTCCTGTCTGCATGTCCATTTATTTTGTGTGTGAATGAACATTAGCCTGTAGCTGAAAAAATGTCAAGTCTCAAACATGACTATGGCTTCCACAGTGGACACAGTGTGTGTGTCCCAGTCTGCTAACTGTATAAAATCGTAGTTAGGGAACTGAGCATGTACCCAAAGTCCAGGTGGGGCACTGCTGTTGTATCCTTGAACATGATGATGCTTAACCTAAGCAAATAAAATAGGTAATGCTAAATACCCAAGCTGAACCTTAGCGTAGTGTTGTGAGCATGTATGTGTGTTTGAATATATGTAAGTACGCAGCTAAGACACTGGTGAGGCAGCTGGGCCACACTGCCCTCTCTTTCCTAAGCAACAGCCAGAGCCCTCTGGAGAGGTTGCCGTGGAGACGCAGGCCTGCAGGCAAGAGCATTAGGACATGGAGTGATGAATGGTACAGGTCAGGGGAGCAGGGTGGAAGGGTCTGCGTGGCCCAACCGCTTCCATGGTTTCTCTTCTGTCTTTAAACTTTCAATCAAAGAGGCGGAACAATCCGAGTTCAGACGCTGGGCAGACAGCCGTGGCCAGCCGCTGGAAGCGACACCGCGGTGCATTACAGAAAACACCAAACCTGGCCCAGCCCCAGGCCAAACCCATTGTGACTAGACATGGTCTATTCGGCCTGGGTTCATATAGCACTGGCTTGAACTCAGATACATCTCAATCTGACATGGGGCTTTTGTCTCATTTACACACATCAGGCATACCTGAGAGTGAATGGGTAACTCTCTCAGCTAACTTCACCGGTGTGATACTGGCTGTGCGGGAGTGGGCGTGTTTAAGCAATGTTGCGGACTGACAAATAACGACATTTTGATTCCCTTCACATTCTGTACAACAAAAAAGGTGCAATAAAAAAGGTTCTTGCTTTTTGTTTCATTGCTTTAATATGAGAAACTCAACTAAACAGAAAAAGACAAACTGTAGAATAATCAATTCAGTATCCATGTTACAGTTCTAAACAGGCTCCACGCAGACAACAGTACACAGTATGTATGTGCAGCTAAAAAAAATCTGTAATTTACAATCACTACAATATTGTGGTTTATTAACAGCTAGCAAGTAGGGGCCTAGAAATGGGCAACTGACTTCTGAGGTTGGTGCACTGGGTCCAAGGTCACATACACGTACTGCAATTCAAAGAGCACACAAATCCAGCACTGTGAAAGGCCCTGAGCTGTAATGCACTCTCCACTTAAGCCTGTCACACACTCCAACTTAAATCTGCCACTATGGTTGCACTCAGAGAAATCCCACTTCATTACCTAAGACACCTATTAGCTTTGCGCTATTGCTCTTGAACAGTGTACAAGCTTTCTGTCTATTCTGCGTGAACGAAAATGTATGATAGGTGGGAGCTCATATGCAGGCCATGTTCAGCTTGTACTAACACACCAGGGCAGAAGTGAGTCAGCCGGTGCTGTCAGGTATGCTGTGCTATTCTGAAAAATAATGCACCCATTTGATACAATCAATACTGGTATCAAATCCCTGTTGCGCTAATTGAAAGTCCTCATGCATTAATAATACAAAACTGAGTAGCGAGTAAAGTGTTGCTTACAAAATGTAATCCATTCCTTTGGTCTACCCTTGCTTGTGCACTCAACCCAATTCACCTCTGTACTTTGTGTTTCCACTTGATTTAAAACATCTGTGGTAACCTTAAATTAGAATTGTCATGGTAACAAAACTGTACTTGCTGGATGGTGGGACAACGCTATGATTGAGCATGAAACACGGAGACCTTATATATCTGAAAACCTACTTTGGATTCTATTTCGGAAGTGGCATCACCAGCGGCGATAAGGGAGAACATCTAGCTCATAAACTGTTCAACCCCAGGTGAGTTTACTTGGGGAGGGGATTTTTTATTTATAGCAACAGGTAGGTACTACTTTGAGGATTGATTAGTTCATTTATTATACAAGCTAGTTAGTGAGCATCTCAACCCAGTTGAAAATAATTCTTCAGAAGCTGTTGTTAATGGGTGTACTGATTTAAAAACCATAGCAAAACCGACCCTCTGAACCAAGATCATTTCCTTGAGGCGGTCTGGCAGCAGGACAAACTGATAATAGCTTAATGTCTCTACCGCCTTGTGAAGAGGACAATCTCATGGCCCTGTACTATCCGGCTCTAATTTGCCAATGTGGAAGGCCCTCATAAAGGCTAGGTGCACCAGGGCACATTATAACTGACTGTGCTGAATATGCAGAGGGATTATAATAACTCGATAAAGCCACTACTGAATACAAAATGAATTCACATGTTTCCTTTAAAACAGATAATCCTTATCGGACTGCTCACAGTTCATGAATCATTGTTTGAGACATCTTCCCAAGAAACTGAGATCTGGCTATGACATAATAATTGTACCAATATGGATTAAAAGACTGCGTTCTAATCCTCTTGGCGCATAGGTTCTTTTAGCTGTGTACTTATACGTGTTGTAACTACAGAGGGATTAAATGAAAGCTGAAACCAGACTAAAGATGTTTTAGCATACTCCCCAAGAAAAGAAACCTTTTAAATAAACAAGTAAATGGCAAGTGAAAAGCATACAATGCCTCACACACTGAAAACAAAGACTTAGAGGACTTACTAAGTAGTACACTGTTTCTGAGATATTGGATATCATTTTAAGTAGAAATCAATTGAAGCACAGATATAATGTAAAGTCCAGGGGAATAAATTGTACATCAAGCATTCAAAGTCAGTACAAACACTAGGTGACTCATACCCTCCTGTTTAAAGGCAACACCATCAGTCCAGGTACAGGCAGTTGGGTTGTGCCTACACAATAGCTTTGATTGGCTCTGTGTTACACTGCTTGTTGAATAGTCACCATGATGGCCAAGATCCATAGCGAGTAAGCACTAACACCACCTGCTACCTATGTAAGTGAAGAGCACCATGGTAACCTATAAACTACCCGAAGGGTTGAAGTTCTTTCCTAAGTGTGGTGGTGGGTGGGGGGGAGAGTGAGTGGAACTTAACAAGCCCATTCCAGAAAAATCTATTTCAAAGCTTGCTCAGTGCGATGCGGCCCACAGCAACACTGTCCGGGCAGTGTGGTTCAACCACTAGCAATGAGGCAGAAAACAAGCACGGCACCATTCTTCTTCATCGCAGTACGCTCGGCCGGACTCGTTAGCTCACGCCTGCTTACTTACCCAGCTCTCCTTTCACCCACCGCCCGGGATCGATCATGCCTCTAAGACGTCTGGGAAGTGCGCAGAACAAGTGAACCCCCCTCCCCAAAGTTGGTGTCATGTTGGTCACATGACACCAACTAAAAATATTCCAATGCACTTTCTGGACCAATCTACCTTCCCTCCCAGGTATCTGGTCACAAGCCATTAATCTCCATGAAAAGCCAGGGTTTGTTACTGTATCCTTTGCCAAACAATCAATTTCTAGTCAGCCAAACAACAACAAACAAGACAGCATTATGCATGACAGATTAGTTATGCAATTGAAAAGACTCTACCATTGAAATGAACTCACATATTTAAAAACACGAAACCCCAGATTTAAGGAACACAGCTTCAAGCTGAAAAGAACGGTTAGACACCCAAGTTAGCTAAACTGCATTAGACACCAAACACAATATTTGAAATACAACGGTGAAACTGAAGAATATAAAATTACAGCTTTCTTTAACAATGCACAAGAAACACCAGTCAGCCTGACCAATGGTTTATGGCAGTGCGCTCGCCTCTAGCTCATGATTCTGAGTCTCTTTTGAATTTGAAAAATGCTCCTGTCACTGGTTACCACCCTTTTCAAACAAGCCCGGTGACCGTTTGTATCCTGAAGCCCGTATTTGCTCTCTGTCAGTAGCAGCCTAAGGTCTTATCTCACCATTGTGTAACACTTAGCTGAGTGTTGCATGTCAGAAGGTGTAATCGTATTTCATGAACACGCTTGACTTATTTCTCTTTTTAGCAAAACGCCTCATCAACATTCATTTAGAGGGGAGGGAAGAGGAGACAATCCAGATGTTTTGTGGGCGTAAATTTCAGGCACTGACTATAATTTATTAATTTGGAAGAAACCACATCCAAGTCAACTTACAGATACAGCGGTAGATATTACTGCAGAGCACAATTATACAAAACGATACAAACCTGAGTGCAAATGTACCACAACTGATTATTTCATGATAAGCGCAATATTTCACAAACACTAAAACACTCAGTAGTTTAGTATTGTTCAATGAAGAATTTTAAAACGATGTTTATATTATATATAACAAAATATGTAGCACCTAATGTTATCCAAAGAAATCAATAATTTTGGCTTGGTGGTCTGAAAGGTAGTCTTTCAGAACATCTGTTCAATTGCCCTGCCTTGGGACAGACCTGGGTTAGAAAAGTCCACGTACCGAATGAGGTAGCTTCATGTTATTGAATACGTTACTGAATATTTTGGCAAGGATTCAGTGTTTCAAATATGAATGCACAGATGAA
Organism: Megalops atlanticus; assembly: GCA_019176425.1. Classification (NCBI taxonomy): domain Eukaryota; kingdom Metazoa; phylum Chordata; class Actinopteri; order Elopiformes; family Megalopidae; genus Megalops; species Megalops atlanticus. Next base: position 6,925,814 of record CM032877.1, on the reverse strand, counting down.
GTGCAAGCCCTACACTGAAAAGACAGGGTTCGGTGAAAAGGACATATTATAGGCTTTCCACCGATTTAGGCTGCCATCATAGCCATGTCTTCCAGTCCTTATATAAAGGGGACTGTACATTAGCACATGAAATCCTGAGACAGCCATGAGATTGCACATTAAGGACAAACACTTCTTCTGGCTGAGCAGATAACTTTATCTCCTAACAGTATTCAATTTATTGACAAAAAAGTTGTTATCATTGTCTGTGTTCTGAAAAACAGCTGAGAGGAAGCAGCAATTCAGTCTTCAAACCACTACCATTTTCCTCTCTCTTTTTAATATCACTAATAGACTTACAGCATCCATTCCGATTTCAGGGTCAAATCATTCACAAAGAGAAAGCTTTCAGCAGCACTCAGCAACACTGACGACACAGAATTTCTCATCTCAGTACAGTACAGCTGAAATTGGTTTTTAAAGGAAATGAATTCCTCTGTCTGGTCACTACAGTGCACATTTCTGTTGTTTGTATGTGTGTCCTGAGACTGGCTTAGTGCTTTGTGATTCAGATCCACAGAGTGGACTTTGATGCTGTAAGCCTGTTCATTGAGCTGTCATGTTCAGTGCTCCAAATTAAAATCATGGGGTCGAACATCTGCTATGAGGTGGCACACCAAAGAGCTTTCATGCAGCAGACGTTTAGTGTGGTACACAAAAAAAAAACGCCAGCCAGTTAAATGCTTCCCTTCTCATCTCCACCAATAACATTTCAAATCACTGGAATTCTCCAAAGCTGTACTCCAGGAAATCTATTTTGTGTTTCCTAATAAGCGAGATTTCTCCCACTCGAGAGGGCACTGGGGAAATCAATGCTCCTCCATCGTGTGCCACTTGTGTCTCCGAGAGCCATCAGACGTGGGCCGACACGCGAGCGGGCCGACCCCGACTTATTAAGGGCTAAAAAATGGCAGCTGAGCGGAGCTGTGAGCCGCCATCCCCGAGTTTGTTTACTTTCTCACCTGGAAAACAGACGGAAACAGCGATGCTACCGCCCAGGAGTGACATTTCCCCTGACGTCGCTCTCAATGTTGACATCCCGAAACACGATTTGCACTGCTGGGAAGTTGTTTTCTCGAAAATGATTATTTTTTAGCGCGAATTTGCACCTGCTAGGTTCTCCGGGAGTGAGCGGCGTGGCGCATAACCAAGATGCCTCCTCCCGCGCGGAGTGGGTTCTCCACATAATTTAATTTCCCATTTTCAGCAGGCACTTATCTACAGCGCAGGACATCCAAGAAAAGACCAACTGTCAAGCTCCATCGCCATAAGACACTTGACAAGGATCTACGTCTTAACCCAATTAGATTAAGTTATGTGCATCCCAGACAAAGGTTTTGATGGAATTATTCAAGCGCTTAGTACAGCCATTGGGTGCTTGGAATGTTGTTATGAGTACACTGTCTTCAAACATGGTACTCAACATAAAATTGCGGTAGGAATTACCCCAGGAAATTATGGACCTCAGTCTCTCTTGAGCTTTGGTATATCAGTGCATCAGCACAAGTATATAAAATAAAACAATAAACCATCTAAAATGCATTTATGACATTCTAAATCATCATGGTTACCCACGGATAGCCTGATTTCTGGCATGCAGCACTTAAATGCTTAGCGCACAGTGGGGAATACAACACGGTAAACAGTAACAGCACTGCCTGGGTTTTCTGAACGTGAAATTGAAAAACAGGTAACAGCCCCAGACTTCAGATGGATAAAGTCTTAAATCCACCAGAATCTTGGGATTTTTTTGGGGGCTCTTCGGCAAATGTAAGCATTCTTATGGGAAAGCGAGAGCTGAGGATAACCTTGTATGGTACAGTACAGCCAGACGAGAGGGTGAGGCATCTGAGTTTGCCCCATGCCGGATCTGAGCCACCCTCATATGACTGAGCCAATATAATTGCTCTCTCCTGCTTTCCATGCTCACACATTAGTCTTTGTAAAAAAAATCTTTGATTGAAACAATCTTTGCACATGATGTCGCAGCAGCACTGGTGTGATGTGTGTCTAATTTAGACTAAAAGGTGTCACTTCAGCAGTTTCGGTGGCTAAGGCCTCAAGTGCCTCTTGGATTTGCACCAAAGTGCACCTTGCTGCGCCATGTCACACGAGCGAGATCAATACTGCAGCCTTTTCTGAAGTGTTGCTGCGTATTTCGGATGCAATTCGTCTCTCGGTAAGCAGGAAATGGGGTCGCATAATGACCTCCGTACATATGCTTCCAAAAAGCCATAATGCTGTGAAGCTGAAGGGCAGGAGCGCTCTGATATCTAATTCTTCACAAGGGGCCGAGCAGGCCTCCCCTTGAATGATGATCACGCTCCCCGTGGCTGTAAAAACCTTGGGAGAAGGTGCGGGTAACTGTAATTTTAACAACAGGGCTTTGTGTCCTGATCCTTTCAACTCTCCTTAATCCTTCCTTTTATTCCTGAATTTTTAAACAAGCAGAGCCCGTTTCATCCCTCCCCCGCCCCTCGGGACCAGGGTTAAAAGTCTTGGGCAGGCTGAGCGAAGGGATTTGCGCGAGGGCGAGGATGTATCGAGTATCAGCCATTTAAAAGACGCACATGTACCCTCCGCTCTCCTTTAAAAGGGGCGCCCAGAGCGGCTTGTAGCAGAGGTGTCGGGGGTCACAGGATCCGCCGTATCGGGTTCTCGGCACTTAGCGGACAGTTGTACTCTCCGCAGCCTCAGTCAAAACGCCATATGCACATCTTTTAAAGCATCAATAACTGTTCCTACAACCATCTGTATCAATGGACATGTGGCGCTGTGTGACGCTCTGGGACCTGTAAAGGGATAAGGGCGGCTGATCCCCCTGCCCGATCCCCAGCCCCATCCCCAGCCCCATCCCCTGCCCCATCCCCAGCCCCATCCCCAGCCTGATCCCCTGCCCCATCCCCAGCCCCATCCCCAGCCTGCCCTGATCATACTGTAGCGCTGCTCCTGGCAAACCCATTCTGCCAAAACGATACAAGTATGGCATGGAGAAGCTTTCAGCTCAGATTTCATTTACATTAATGTATGAGTGAGTGTATGGAAATAAACAATGAAAACATTCATTTAAAATAAAAAAAAAAAAACAATTAGCTTTGCAATAAAAGAAAGCTTTCGTCTTGTACTTTTAGGGCACATTTCGATAAAGCAGGCTATTATGAGATCTTTCACAAGAGGTATTAGCCAGCAGGCTTAAATCTGTCATTGGACATTTATGACTCGTTTAGCAGGTTATGTCACAGAAGTGTAAGCAGTGCTAAGATGCAGATGTAATCTTCCCATTGACGGGCAATAGCAATTATGGCGCTATGCAAATGTAGCATCAAAGGGGCTTTTGTTCAGCTCTATCCAAAGCATGCTAATCTTCACTTTGCTTTTTTTTGCCTTTTATTTCTCTCTTTCCCTGACGCTGGCCAACTGTTACACAACCTATTTGTAGGCTGAAGAGGTTTTTTTTTGATGAGCAGACCTGTGTCTGCAGATGGCTGAGCAATGAGCGGAAGAACAGTATATTTTAAGGGCCAGTCTGAGCTGGTTCCATATCATACCAGGGTGGGACAAACACCTCCACTAAGGATGGACTGTTTGTACCCAGGCAACAGGCGCTTGGAATACATCGCCTGGAATTCATTTTGCCATTGGGCCACGCCATAATCCCTATCAGTTGCTTGCTGGGTGAGAGTATACACAAAGGCACTATGTGGTACCTGGAATGGGTGAATGTATTGAAAAATTCTCAGGATTCACACACACACACACACACACACACACAAACACAATCACAAGCTTATTATTGTGTAGAATCCACCTGTTTGCGCTAGTGCTACACACAGCGATATTCACACAGACAAAACATACCTGACTACTGGAGTAGACTGCATTTCTCTTTGTTTGGCTGTTGTTTGTATGGCAACTGCAGGCAGGAGTGCTGCTCATAGACCCTGTGCAGCCGTGCGAGTATCAGTGAGGCCTCTCATCTATGAGTTCTTCCACATCAGGGAAAATCAAAGCATTTCAAAAAGGTGCACACAACATCTTTGCACATTAATAATTTCCACATCCACTAATTTATGCAACATTGAGGTTCTTCTCACTAGCGTCACTGTTGATAGAACACCCAGTCAGCTCCTTCCGCCCTCACTGTTAAGCCTTTAACAGAATACTTAGCTGCGCTACAAAAGCCAAATATGCTGGTTCCAAAAAAAAAACTGTGGGGTAAAGCTGGCCTCCAATTTTTGGCCAAAAAAAACTAAATAAATACATGCATGCTCATAACAAAAGAACTGCTGATAACAATATTGGACTTTGAACTCATGTGAATCGTATGGTCACCAGGTTCCCCTGCAGTAAAATAGTGTGTGAGCATGAGCACATATGAGAAATCACAGGCTTAAATCTGCTATTTGAAGTGAGCGTGAGCACGCTGTCAGTCCAGCAGAGCCAGTCTCTTGTTGGGAAGGATGACATCTACTTTCACATTTTGCACGGCGGCAGCAAATATTTACACTGGGGAGCAAATAGTGCTGAAAACTTCCTAAGACTAGCAGCACAAGAGTCCAGACCGGTGATGTCTTGTTTGTTTGGTCACACTCTGATGAATCCCACATTCCGTAAGGGCCCAATCGATTGGTGAATCATCTTTCAAATTACACTTCTGAGTTCTGTGCTGACAGGCCATTGACTTGCAGAAAGATAAATGCTAGAAAATATCACGAATTTCAATGTTGTGCCCCTCACTGAAATTCTTCAACAGGCCTTCATGTACAAGAAGGAACCAAATATAGGCTTCTCCAGGGGGAAGAAGGTAAACTTTGACCATAAAAGGCAGTCCAGTTGCAAACAGTCCTCGTAGAAGTATGCAATTCTTTATTAGTTGTAGACAGGGAAATGAGCCTCTACAGAACAGTTGATACCACACGTATTATAACAAGTGGATTTTTCAAAACGAGCATTGAAGAGATAGGCCTTGTGTTAATATATCCGTATAATGTAACATTTAAGAATATTTCATTTAGCAATTGACAGAGGCAATGCTGCAGCTGGTGTGGAGCGAGTGAAAAGAGAGTTCCTGCAGAGTGCAGAGCGCCGACTCTTGCAGGCAACTCCATCAACTCTAATTCCGGAAAACAGACTTCCTTTCCAGGAAGTGTATGGCGCAGCATGGATTGAAAAATGAATTATCAGTTTATGGGCTCATTTGTAAGTCTGGGGACCACACAAAGGGCGCACTTATCAGCAATCACTGGAATCTGCACCTCCCACACAATGCAAATGAGCAGGAAATCAATTCTCTTGATCTAGTCTTCTGTGCTGACCGGAAGGCACAGATTATGGATTGAGACATCCATCAGACACCCAGGAAAAGCAGTGACACTGAGGGCCTCTTCATGCAGGGTTTACAGCATACGGGAGCACAGATATAGCTGTCTGGGCTGCAGAGAAACGCTGCCAGTACAGGGGCTGTGTCAAAGCACTGTTGGGGATCTCGCCTTTGTTAACGAGATCCTCTTCAAACTTCGGGCGAGAGGAAAAATCTGAGAATTTGGAAACTTCTCCCCAGTGCACCTCAGCTAGCACGCACAGTCTAATTGACCTGTTTGGGGGGGGGTTCACGCCTTCAAGACAAGGGACAGCGCGGAGCCAGGAGTGGTGAAATAATTGACTTGACGAAATGAAGCGCACACGTCCTCGGCAGATCCTCCGCGGGACAGGCGCACGGCCCCCGGCCCTATCAGCTCTCCGCTGTCCCAACCACCGGCCAATTAGCCGAGCTGGAGCGTGGCGCTTTCCTCGCGTCGGGGGAGATGGGCCGTGCGTCCCCCCACTGTCCCCACAGCCACCGCGTGCCGCCATTCACGTGAGTCAAAGGCCAGAATGAATCATCTGAGGGATGAATGGATGAGAGGAAGCCTTCTCTCACCCGCGGCGATTCACACAGGCGACAGGTCAAGATGATAAACGCTTTCAATGGCGCTCAGACTAAACATAGGCTTATTAAAATTCATTAAACCGAGCGAGGATGCACGGCATGTAATGAGCTACAGAACGCAGCCCTCTGTAATGTGCTCTGCAAATAATCACGCAGGAGGTATCTGCATTCGTCTCCGCCGATGATCCAACGAGAATGGCAGGCTAGCCCCCCAGGCTTATCTCCCAGGTTCTTCTCTTCTCAAAAACTGAGGCTGGACTGCATTGAGTTTCCGAAGGGAAAACACAGCCTTGAACTCAACCACTTAGGCTACGTGTGCATTTGCAACTTTCACGGTATGTTCAGTCACTGCACTCACTGCAGCTGTGTTGGCAGACGCACGCATGTTTTACCATATCAGACTCATCGCAAGTAATCCCAACAACACTACGATGGCAATTCGTAAGTATGCCTTTTTGAGAATTCTGTGGTAGGTCTACCGATACAATCTGCACCGGCAAACCCGTTTCCCTCATTTCCCGACTAAATTGTATTTCAACTCCCTGCGCATTTTCGAGTAAGGTTCAGCATGAGGGAGGTCTGAGCATATTACACGGTAGGCAAGATACATCTATCACCACCGTGTATCAAAACACAGTTTAACATCATGAAACTGGCCTCTCTGATCATTCATACAAAACGACCAGCAAACAGCTGCAGAGACGACCTGTGGAAGTGACACATTCCTGCATGTCTCTGCACTCATTTCTACGTATCAGGTCAGATGCTCAGCTATCCATTTTCTAAACAAAAGGCACTTGAGTCTGTGGAATCCATTTGCTTACTCTGTAACACATAATGTGTCCTGCTTCCGAGAGCTGAGATGGTGAACGCAGACTTGTTTCGTGATCCACAGTGACAGCAAAGAAGACAGGACAAAGGTGCTGGTATTTCATTTAGCGAACAGTTAAGAGAGCGGGGCTCAGACTGTCAGAGAGCATGCTGCTCATAGGGGTGGGGGCGTGTCCATCTCCTCTTTCCCATGTAGCATGCATGAGATTTCATAACTGAAATTCGAGTTCTACGCATTCCTGATCAGGATTTTGCCCAATGTTGGCATGTTACCTGCGCAGACCTGTCTTAACGCACGCAAAGATGTTGACATCCCAGTTATGTGAAAGGAGATGACAAATGGTATTTCTTCTCTAACACAGAATTACAAATGCTGAGAAAAATACAAAATGCAAAGTAAATCCTTCTCAAAGCATCTGGCACAGAAACATATGAACATGAAATATAAAGGCTGAAAATGCACTGCAATTGCCCCAGCCACGTTAAAGCCTGTTTTGCAATTATGCTGCCAGCAGTAATTGCCCATAGGGCTTCATTGGCAGGCTGTCGGAGTTTTTTTTTTTTTTGCACTGTTCACAACCAAACTTCACACAACTCCTGGGCTAGTTTTGCCACCTCAGTAAGATCAGCATTAAACAAAATGAGCATTTGCATGTATAACCAAAAAGATGTCTGTGAGTGCATGAATGTTCACACATGAGAGCATGTGGGTGTGTATGAGGTACAGAGAAGGGGAAAAAATGGAGTGTGAAAGGGGTGAGAGAGACAGAGAGAGAGAGTGTGAGCTTAAGTGTTCTAAACGTGGGCTGTTTAACATAACAACAGGCAATCCCTGCCATTGGAAGGCAGTCATCAGCACACACACACGCCCATGCCAGGACAATACATCTCCGTGTCCCTACATCATTCTGATTGGCATCGGAATAAGGGAGCAGCAGCTACTCTCATCAGGTCAAGGCTCTGGCCCTGCATGTGAATGAGGCGGCCTCGTTTTCAGAGCCGTGATGGCAGATTACCTGGCTGAGCGGGCGCCTGGAAGGGGCATCTGAATGTCAAAAGAGGTGCGAGGGCCCTGGAGGAGGCCGAGCCAGGGGAGCACGGCGGCAGGCAGACAATGGCCACGCAGGGGCCCATCTGTCCGGGGGCAGCGGAGCGCTTCTGGGGGCCCGCCGGTCTCGCTCGACCGGCTCCCCCTCTCCCGGCCCGGCTCGCGGCGTTTGCGGGTCAATGCCGGCCGTCACAGCTCAGCACAAACCCTGGCAGTCGGCACTGAGGGATTTCATTCCTATTGATATGGGAGCTGTGCTCCCGTAATGGAGCGTGGGGAGCTGAGTCACAATGGATGCCCCTGGGGGCCAGGAGAGCAACGCTCAACAGCACCATTCATCTCAGTGTTTGTTTGCCAAACTCAAGTCTCTTTTCAGGAAAAAAAAAAAAAAGGAGGGACTGAATTCTTTGTGTCTGATGTCCTGATAACAGAAGCCCCCACAAATATATCAATTCACTTCCCCTGACATGGGGACACAGAAACACACAAATAAAAAGAAGCCCTGCAGATGCCTTGAGCCCCGGTAAAACTCCAGGTGAGGCATACAAATTTCCCAAAAGCCCTGGGATTGTTTACGAACAGGTGCTGCATTTTCATCAGCCTGCCCTGGCATGAGTTATCCATCTCAAATAAAGCGCTCCAGCCCAGAATGCTGGCAAAGCGTCACTGTTTATTCATCACCCTACACCAGCAGGAGTTACTAAAGCACGTCAGCCCAAGAAAGAAGTCTGCTAACCTATAAAAGCAGATAAAAAAAACTTAAATGCCACTTGACTCCTACGAACATTTTAATTGAACATATTTCTCATTCTGTGCAGGAACAAAAAAAAGAAGAATTTGTTACAAGACCTTCATCGCCACAAAAAGAAGATTCAATTATCACTGAATTTAGATACACTGTAAGAAAAAAGGAAGGCTTTCTGTGCTGCCACAGAAAAAGGATGCTGAATTGATTTTAGCTGCATGCATTTACAATGTCTCCTCTATTCCTTCAATTTTCTCGGCACATTCCCTCCTCCATAATCGCGGCTCTCTGATTTTGTTGATTAACATGGCAAGGGAGTCATAATAGTCATTTTGCAGCCAATATACTTCATCAAAACATATGGGTTTTATCTAACCCAACAAGGCGGTGGGAGCAATATTGCCCATCTTCGACTGCATCCATAATAATTCAGGAAGGCGTATCGTTTTCAGAAGACTGAAATGACGTTGGCTGGAATGGATTTTGACCAAATGGGAGAAAATGATATAACAGCTAATCGGATAATGAACCGTGGTAGTGGAACCAGGTACGGATAATGCTATCTACGGCACCAATGGGACTGCTGCCGGAGAGCTTTTAGAAAGGGCAACCTGCTCCACAGGGACTGCTCCAGAGCCAAACGGGGACAAGACCATTACCAGGGGAGAGAGGGAGGGAGACAGAGAGAAGATAGAGGGAAAGAAACAGGAAAAGAGAGAGACAGGATCCGAGCCTCACAAGCAACGAGCTTCCATCTGAACCCCGACGTGTGCCGGGGTCCAATGTTAAATCTGGCACGCTGCTGAACTTCACCCACAGTTTCTCTCGGTGACACACAGGCTACAGCCCTCAAAGAAAAGGAGCGTGATGGAAGCCGGAGCGAGGGAGCAGGCAGTGCACTAAAAACAGCAGTCATCTGTCAGGCTGGCAGGTGAGAGCACTCTGCTATCATGCCCGCTAGGTTCTGAATTATGAATGTGTTTGGAGGGCGGTGGCAGGAATCCCTCGGGGGGGTTACTGGAAGTCCTCAAAAGACTCATCCCAGGCCCCCGAAGAGCCATCCGCATCCATCTCTCGCCTTAATGGACTGCTATTAAACAGAGTATGAGGCTGTTAAAAAAAACCAACAATAACAAGAACAAACAAAATTTTGCCTGGGGGGGAATCATTATGCTCCAATCTAATGTCCAAGTCGCAGGTAGAATGACGGCTGTGACTCCGTTTCTGTTTTTTCATGCCAAAAGGATTAGAGTCATTTTCGCAAGATGATATTGAACAACAACAATAAAACAGCATTACATCACGCTGGTGCACTGCATCCAATCAGCCTGCACATTGAAAGTGCTACCGAACATCGGTGTGTACCTCTGCTATGCTGGTGAGGACAAGGCTGGTTTCATTTGCTGGATAATAATAACCCGAATAGAGTTCAAATGCTTGTTTGAGTATCGGGGTAAAAGTCCACACTTTGATCCATCACAGGAAATCCGGCGTTTGAACAGGGTATATCTCATTCCTGTGTCTGTGAAGGGGGTTTAAACAGGTCCACTCCTGGTTTTGAGTTTGTCTTGTTATCAGCATCCTGCCTGGAGCAAGAAGAGCTCGCTGGTGGTGCTGGATGCCAGGAGGCCCTGCAGTCCCATCTGCTTCCCCGTGCACTGCGGGCACGTCTGACAGCTCAACTCGCACACATGAAAAGCCCAATTTGATGAGCCGGTTCCAAAGTTTGCACTGTGATTTTCTGGCATATTGATGGATGAATAACAATCAGAACACACCCCTGCAAAATCTCATTACCTGCGTATTATACGACTGGCAGACTGGACAGTACCTTTTTCACACGGCCAAAAAAAACCTTTTCATTTTGTGCAACTGCTTGTGTCCAAATGAAGAAAAATTGCCTGTCCTACAAACTTTTTTGGGTCTTTCTTTGCTCTTTTCAGAAGAACACCCCCCCACCAAAACCACCACCCAGTACACACACACTAGATGGTTAAAGGCTAGTGAAATTGCTGCAATTGTAAGTTGGCCTTTTGTGAGGTGAGCTTGCTAGACAAAGTGAGATTCTCTAATGTTCAAGACCCAAACTGCATTAAGGATCAACACTCCACCAAAAAGCCATGTGCACTGCTGAATGGACATTTGTTTTGGACTGCTGGTCAACAGCAGGATGGCTCAGAGTAGCATGTAATATGACAATTATTCTGCCTCTCTGCCTCACTTAAGTCCAAATACCTTCAACCTGCACATGCTCCATGAGTGGTCACCATGACCACTGTGTGGCTGGGTCCCTGCACAATGTGACATGCCACGCAGCATTAGTGCTCTTTGTCCACCCAGTCCCCAAAGTGACACGAAAACCACAGCGAGTGGCCTCTCTCACCCCTTACATCAAGCCAAAAGAATGCAGCCACTCCTGGATTCCACGTGAGGACTAAGGGAGTCTGCTAAGAGCCGCGGACTCCTACAGTTCTGGAGAATGCTGCTTCTGTGCGCCACCGTGGTAAGAGGCGTGGAATGGGGAGATGTACGACTGTACAAACATGCTGTGTTTTGCATGCCAAAAAGGTGTGACATCTGTCTGTGACCTCATGAGTGATGGTTGTGCAGGATTCCATTAGGGCTAACCCCCCATCGAGATGCAAACAGTGAGGAGTGATCTCATTTCACGAAAAAACAACAGCTCCGGAGCTGAGGGGTGATTAAAGACGGCAACCCGCAGGGTGCTCCAGCCAGATGGCATTCCAATTTGCCAGAGCTGAGAGCCCTCTACCTGGCTACCTTTCTCTAGTGTAGTCAGAACACACACTGTTCTAATCATCTCAGATCTTCAATGCACCATTTAAAAATAGCCTTCAGTGGAACTGCATTACCATGTACAGGTATGCTCATTCATTTGCTGAAGTCCATTCGGAACACTTCAGCTGAGATTAAATGTTATTCAACAGGTGTTCAAAGTACTGTGGCATAAAGTATGAAAGTGTGTGCTATACTTATATTAGATATTGTAGTAATACATTTTGTAAACTCCTGGATATCAGCTATGGAGTCTTAAATGCAGAGAGAGAGGGAATGAATTAAAACTGAGATAAGGGTGGAGGGTTAGAGAACACCAGCCAATGATGGCATCCCTGAAAAAGCCATTGCAGTTCTCATACAGTGCAGTAAATTACATTTTTGCCACCAGCATATCCTCCTTTCTTTCTGGCCTGACTTTAGGCGGATCCATGCTTTGTTTATAAAGCCTGGCATCCGTTTCACTGGCAGGAGGTCTCAGCTGTCTGGCATAATTTTTTCCAACAACTTCATTGCAAAAGAAATGCTCTGATCCTCTGGTAATCCATGTCTTCTGCTAGTGTGAATCAGCGCTGAATAATAATTGATCCAATAGTTTCCAATCCCTCGCAGATGGACCTCGTCGGGAATTGTCGCGCACCCTGCCTTAAAGCTCCGACTCCCTCACTCCTAGCAGGCAGTGCTGCGTTTTGAGCCATTAATCAAAATGCCCGTGGGCTAGCTGCTCCTTTCTGCTAAGTTGGCAAGCCGTGTCTCTTGCTTTTCATTGGAGAGGACCATGGTAGGACCAAAAAAAAAAAAAAAAACACTTAAGTGGGAGACATGAGGAGAATGAAGAGATTAAGCAGTGCTTGTGTAGTTGCCGTAGATTGGTGTGTTAAGCTGACTCACAGCTCAGGAGCAGCCCTCCTCTCCTTTGCAGGTGCAGATCACTCGGCCCCGTTGAGGCCAAGGCCCTGAAATGCAACCCGCTGCACTGCGTACGAAAGGCTCCAGTTTGGCCACAGGGCCTGTTTGGGGATTGCCGGCATGTCAGAGTGATTCAGGCTCACGGCATGTGCTGAAATCCCCAAAAACAGGAGAGCGGGTCTGTTGCTTGGCGTCCTGGGTGCACACTCACGCTGAGCCAGAGGCCAGCGGAGGCACTCCAAGGATGTCCAGTGCAGACCGTGACCTCGGCAGCTAAAGTTAGAGGGAGGCCACACGACAACAGCTCGTCGCCATCAATCAAGTGCTCCAGCGGGAGGGTGCGCAACGGGTTCGGCATGCATCTCAAGATGCTGAGGGTGTTATTTTTTTCCCCTCTCTCTGAGGCGAGATTCTGCCGTCCCAACAAACAGCGCTTGAGTGACATCTCGGCATTCCAAGGAAGCACTGTGTAATTCAGAGACAGTTGGTGCTGTAACTTTGCTGAAAACATGGCTTAGACAGCTGAGAAATCACTCTCAAAGTGCTCCGCTCTGCCCGACACATTCTTTCAACAGGGTTTGCATCAGATGGCATCATTTCCAGCCTTATCTCCATATGGTTGCCATTACAGTTCGGTCTACTTTTCCTCCCCTACCCACCTGCCCAGGGCATAATGGGAAAGGAAAAAAAAGTTAGAAAACATTCTACCACAGTTGTTCCTTCGACACCCACTGCCTTTAAAATGCAGGGGTGCATTTCAGCGGCGTAGGACTAGATGCAACATATGGTATGCAAATGCACAGACACATCAGTGAATTCACGATGAGCTCCTTTGCGCTGAACAGGTGGCACCGAGCGAAATCGGGGGGACCTTCTTGTACCCCTTCCACCTCTTAAGCCGTACCGATGGGAGCAGGCTGGGCGCCGCGTGAGGCTCATCGGGCCAGGGGTCAGGGGGGCCAAGTAAACACGCAGCACAGCCGGAACGCGGGTGTCGACTATCTCCCTCGCCGCTTGAGGAGGGCCAGCTACCGTTCGCTCCGACAGGCCGTGTGAGCAATGTGGGGTCAGAGGTGCTCTGACATTTGCCACAGCTGCTTTTGTCATCAGGGCCCCGGCTCCACTCCTCTTAGCACGGCAGACGAGGCGTTCGGGGCTTGGATGGATTTATACGTGGACCGAGACCAGACTCAGGCCCCCCCCACCGCCTGTGAACTGCAGACCGCGCAGAGAGGTCGGCTATTTCTGTTTATCGTTCCTGCGCTAACGACAGAAAAGCACAAGGCTAGCTGAGAGGAAGCCAGAGTTCTGCCGACAACCTCCATAAGCCTCCTTTTGTGTATTGTCCGTTCTCAGACAATAAAGGCAGTTGAAATATTTCATGTATTTAAGAATTTATTTAAGCTTATGTTTTTCAAAGACATGAGCAGTGTCTGTAAAATACAGGTGGGCAAACAATTATACATTCTGAGGCTGTGTTCAAAATGAGTCAAGTGCTCACACACACTACTAAAAGCACGCTACACATCTGTAATGAAAGCATACGCTTCCTTTTGTGAGCAAAGATGTGTGAAAATGGATCTAGTGGAGGAGCCATTCAAAACGTCCGTGGCCTATTAACAAAGATGTGAGCTTTCCCTCTGAGAGCAATCATCAGATGCGCGCTCCATTGAAATCCCTGCTGTTTTAGAACCACACACAAAAGCTTCATCCAAAGAATCCTACACATGGGAATCTATGGATGCCATTAGCCAGATTGAAGGCGCAGATATCGTTTGCTCTCCGTTGAGTGGAGGGTCATCTTCTGTCCCATTACGGCCATTTTGTGCAGCCGAGTCCAGCTCTGCTGACGTTTTTTTTCCCTTCACAGCATGATGTACGCAGGCTGCACTTCTAAGTGCAAGCGCACACCTGGATGGTGGCAAACTCATGAGAAGCGTGACCTCATCACTGCAAAACCCCGTCACAGAGGAGAAGAACAGCCCGGGGGGGGGCGTGCGCTCACTCTCACTGCGCAGAACAGCCAGTCCCCCCACCCTTGACGTTTTGGCACCGAGACGTCTGGAGTCTGATCTGTATCTTGCTTGCGCAGAGTCAGTAGACCTGCCCAGACTCTAAATAAAATGACCCTGGACTCTTTCTAATTATGATCTAAGAGATGAAGCCTTTATGTCTTGACAGTGGATTTGAAACTGCTTGAGGGTGGACAGGATGAGAAAAGCTGTACCTATGAGTTGATCTTCTCTCCTACCAGAGAACTTTCAACACGCATAACATGAGGAGGCAGCTATTTTTATTCAAAGAAATGACCAGAAAGCAGCCATTTTTATTTAAAGACACGAACTGAAAGCAGCCATTTTTATTTCAAGAAATAAACAGAAAGCATTTATTGTTCGTAAGCATGGAGTGCCGTGCCTCTGGCAAAAGTGGTATCAGGATACAATTGTGGGATACCTTCATAAGAGGTAAAGAGCATGCTGGCCCTGGTCCAAAGGTGTTGTACCTCAGCATAGCTATACAGCTCCCCTGAAGTAGCACTCATCACTTATCACTGCCCCTCCACCCACCCCCGCAAAGGCCACGTTCCCCAGTGTGGAGTCATGTCCTGCGGCCTGGTGCAGCCTTGTGGCCGGGTCCCTCAGGGGATGGGCAGTCTCATTCACTCGCACACTTACACAGCGCTTATCACAGGAGGCATTAATGGACTCTGTCTCCTGCAATGTGATGCTTTCCAGCCACCCAACAGCGCATGAAAGTGTTTCCTGTGCTCAGTCTGTCATAATGCTGAAATGGTCATTAACAACGGACACGACCGTTTGGCCCTTAACTGTGAAAACAGACGCACAGCTTATTTGGCCTTCTAGCGAGGGCCGCTCCTGCAACGGAGCCTAAGCAGAGCTCAGGTCACTCGGAGAGGAAGCACACATCAGTGGGTCCTGTTCTGTGCTAGAAAATGTCCTGCAGCTGGGAGTCCTCAAAGCTCTGACTGCAACACAAACCAAGTCTACGAGACAGGCTGGCCCATAGTTTAGAATGTAAATACCACACAGAGGACTGGAACCAGACACAAATGTCTGCTCTGCTAGAAGACATTTGCACGTAATCTGTTTGGGCTCAGACTGATTGTGAACAACGACAGCCTGTCACTTGTACTCAACTGCCAGGCGTTATTTTGTTTCAGAGATATCAAGAACATACAGTGACAGAGGTTCAGCGTTAACTGTGGGCCACGGGAAGAAGATTTTCACTTTTATGCTGCAGGCATTTTTCATATTCCTGGTTGAAGATTAACATTCATTACCAGTCCACAGTGTCTTCCAAAGTCTCAGGAGCCTGCATATTTATGAGAGTACTGACAGACTGTTGTTGCTGTGGTTAACTCGAAAACCTAGCATTAGCACATACAGCTAAGGTCATGCTACATGAGCAAGCATGCAAACGCTTGTTTGCTATGCATTGCAGCACGAAAGAGAAATTGTAAAGCTCACACAAAAGGAGTGTTGCAATACAACGGATAATGATAAATACGATACCGAGAAGCACGTCTAACAAAATCAGAGCAAGTTTCCAAAACAACAAAGACATCTAGCAAAATGTCCCCTGAGTATTTTACTGCTGTAATTTAAGTGCAGAACTTTAAACAGAGATGGCACACACATTGGAGGTCAAAGATTCACAAGGATGCCTTTCACATGCTGACATCGCACCTGCCAAGTTATTCTAGACAAAGGTCAAAGTGTGAGGAAATTATGACCATCGCAGCAATTCACAGAGCACAAACTCTGCAGCCTAACAGTGTACTCTTTGAGCCCCAATAAAGGAACTATTGAATGGGAAGGATAAGACAAGGGCAGCAGCGGCGGGAGGGGGAAACAGGCTGCCTTGGCATCTATAAATGAGATCCTTTCCCGCACGGCTCTGAGATTTGTGTGGCGAGGTCAGGCTGATAGCGGCCCATTCTTCCTCTCTGCAGCTATGCTGGCAGCCCGTGGATAAGGGGACAGGGATTTTGGGGGGGGGGCATTGTCAGGTGTGACTGAAGCTGGCCCACGGCAGCCCTACATCAGCCACCCTGAAGGCAGCGGGACGGCCCTGCCTCCTAGGATTACTGATAACCCTCCTCATGGGCGGGGACAGCCCTGAGGACAGAGCCGATGCCTTATCAGGGAGAGTGGGCGCTTTGCTGGGATCACCCATCTGCTCTCGCCAAAACAGATAAGCACGTGGAGACTGGGTCGCACCGACCAACACCGGGCGCACCATGCGGGGGCCCGGGAAACCAGCCAGCACGGTGTCAGAGAACGCCACTGTTGCCATCCCTGTTGACTTCATTAACTCACCAACATTATCGGTGACCGAGAGCACAACGTCCACAGGGGCAGAATTAAACTTTGACTTTTGTTCTACTTTAAATTCACAATCCGTGGCAAAGAGGAGGGAGTTTATCTTCCTCGTCTTCTGGAATTACTCGTAGGCTGTGCAAAGCGTTATCCCAATATAATTACAATATGCTAATGCCATTTGTACATTTTTTTGTTAAACAAGCTTCAGCCAATTAAAGAAAAGAATCTTTTCCCCAACAGCTGACAATTACGATAACTTGTTAAAGAAGTCACTTAAAATTGTTTGATTAAATTAACCTAATTTTGCCCATTCAACTGTGCAAGAGTAATCTAGTGAATGTTTTCAAGTGCACATAGTACACATTATTAAGACAGTGGATATGCAAAAAAAGACTGCATGGGATTTTAATTTGCTGGAGTACCAGGTTGTATTTGACTTTTAATTCTCTCAGATAAAAGTAACTTTCAGTAGACCACACCATTTTAAAACTCGACCTACAAAAATTATAAATAGGTTGTATGCACAGGCTCTTCAAATAACTTTATCAAGTCTGGTGGTTGTGTAGATTCTCTGCTCATTAAACAAAGAACTGAGATGTCTTTGTGATGCAGAGCTTCCTGAAAAGATGTGTCACTTTTCCCCAAGTTTTTCAACAAAAAAATAAACAACATGCATTGACATTCAACGAAATGTACCTTGTACAAAGACCTTTGTGATGCAATCTGTCTGAACCTGAAAAATCTACATATCTGGAAGAATCTGTAAAAGTCATGCTTGGCTGGACACATATTCCCCTACTGCTTTTCTTCTCTTTCGTTAAGGCGGTATGACAGAAATCCTTCAGAAAGATAGGAATACGGAACAAACAACAGGTATCCCGGGCATCAGGACTGTGTAGCAGTCAGAGCAGCAGAGATGAGCACTGCAGTCCCTACATACTGCCTATGTAACAGCCCAGAGGACTGTCACTCCCTCCAGCAGCAGCCTTACCAACTGCTCTCATCCTATTTCAGATAAAGAGAGACAACATCCAGGCCAGGACCCTGTAATGACCAAGTGAAAGCTGAATGTTGGCCACCTTAAAAAGAGTGAGCCATAAATCGTTGTCATTTCTAGAGTGAAATCGGGGCAGAGAAGCAAATTCAGGAACCAGTTAAATGTGTAAATTCCTATTTTTTTTATTCATCTTTAGGGTTAAAACATTACCACAATACACACTCTGAGGGAAAAAATACCAGAATGAGGCCCCAGAATGAAGCAATCTTTGAAAATTAAATGCAATCTACTTCGCAACAGGTCAATAGGCAGCATTTTGTAGCTACTGCCACTAATGTGAAGAAAATTGTTGTGAGTTAAAAAACACTCCTGCCTTAAGAGAAAAAATTATCATACACAATTATTCATATTTTCCTGCCACACACCCATACCTTTTACCTCTTTTGTTGGCCTCCAATCTGTTTTTCAGGATCCCAACCATTAAACGCAGTGTGCAATTTAAAAAGAAAGCTTTGTCCTTTCGAAAAAAAAAAAAGACAGATTAACTCGCTGATACTGAGAGGGAATTCACACAACAACACCAGAGGATGAAAATCACTAGTCGCCACTGATAAACAATTTTACGGTCAGATTACAAGGCATACCCTCTCAGCTCATTTAAATCCAGCGTCCACAGCAGCTTCCCTGGGAGTGGATCCTGAACAGAGGTTCGGTTTAGTACCAGATTAACAGCTTTCCGCCTAGGGGGAGAAGAAATGTCTTTGTCCTGCTAAGGCACTTCTACTTGGGGAACAAAACAGGGCCGTGCAGCGCCGGTAAAAGTGCCTGTGGACGACATGCACTTTCATCGAACACAGGCGCCCGCAACCCCAAATCTTGAGCAGCGTAGCGCAGGCAAGCACCAATGCTGTCACTTAAGATAGAAATTGTAAGACGCCGGAAAGGCAAGCCGAGCGTAACGTTTTGAACGGCGATGTCTGCCTAAGCCATCTGAAAACATGGCTGTTTGGCTCTCTGAATGTGTGATAACAAATGGAGCACTGGGACGCACAAACTGAAGCTATGACCCCGTGCAGCCTGATGCATTCCCTCTGCCAGGACTGATTATAAGCAAACTGGCGCGCCTGGAGAGTGAGGCTCCAAGTCCGCGGCTCTCTGGAGAGGCGGGGAACAGCCTGTCGCTCCCCCCCCTCCCCCTCCCAAGCACATAAACAGACAGACTGATGGTCATTTTTGCCAATTGAGCTTTTCATATTTAACAAGCCTGCAGACTAAAATCCAGCCTTTCACGTTTCATTAAGAAAGCGGATGCCTCTGATTCCTGCATTCCATTTTTTTTACCCCATTCACAGGGATCTTGCGTTTCCCCCAAGCAGTGCAGGCACGTAAAAAAAAAGAAAAGATTCTTTAATGGCTCCTGGCACCTCCATTATTCAACATGAAATGCCCGAAAAGTTTATTTTACAGTGTGCTATCTCTCATATTGAGCTGCCATTTCAGATGCCGCTAAATTGATTCAGTACCATGTTGTGCAGTGGAATGTGTTTTCTTCAATTTATTATACATCAGCTGGGCTGAATAATACAGGATCGGGAGGCTATACGGTGATTGGGCCAGAGCGCAAACCATCCCATGCTCATTGTTTCAGAGCAAATGTTTTCTCTGATGACATCCACAAACATCAGGCAGCCACAGCAGGGGTAAATGAACATGGGGCTCAAATTAGTGGGACTGGAGCATATGGAGGGGCTCCTCGGACTTGCCACGGGTCAAATTAGAGAGCTGTTGATCACACGTAATCAATATGGAACTCCTCTGCCTTGCTGTGATGTAGCACAGTGTCACAGAGACAACACTGAATTAAATATTCAAACTAATGCTCACCGGCCATTAAGAAACCTGTCATGAAACCAGATCTGCACAGCAACTGTTGGTGGAAGCCTATTTTATTTCTTTCTTCCTTCCAAAAGAGTCACATTTGTTCAAACTGACAATTAACCTTCCCCACTACAGGTTTTCATTCAAAAAGCCTTTCTGAATTAAAAAAAAAATCATACAGCCATTCTTTGCACATTGTGGCGCTCAGAGGGGCAGAAGCAGCAGGGCCAACACATCTTGTATGAGCACACAACTTATGCAGCCTTGGAGCTTCAACAGCAGAATGCCAAGGTCCTGGTATTTCTGGTCTGGTAACAAGTTTGCACTGTAGGTAACTGCTTGTTGCGAATGGAGGGCCAGAATGAGGCTAAATTAATAGGGCACAGCCTGCTCATTCAGCACAGAGAAAAACTGTGGGGGATCTGGATGTGAATTCACTGTGATGGGGCATGACACACAAGTGACAGGTTTGCCAAGCTTCATAATTATCTCCTCTGCCAAAGGATAGCAGAGAATAGAAAAGACCCTAGAAGACTGATGCTCTGAGGGCTGCACTGTAATCAAGCTCACCTTGTTCAAAGGATTCCTCACGTAAACATGTCACTTCTTCACACCTTCTGGAGAAAGCACGCTGCACCACCGCACCAGCAGGAGAACATCAACAGAGATGGGTAAAGGTGAACACTGCTGTGAAGAGTTTTAAGTTAAAATGAAAATATATATTTGCTACCTTGATTAAGTTTCCTATTTCCTATTTCATATTTGTCCAAAGGGGTATGCTTTAAACAAGACAACAAAAAAGTGCATTTGAAAGGATTTTTTTGCCCTTTTTTCTTCCTGATGCTAGCCAGGGCATAGTAATGGTGTTCTATGTATCTTAGGACAGCATGTCCAAAGCAGGTAGGATCAAGACATTTTTATGTGACAGAGATACACACAGTCTCGAGCACAAGCACACTTACCCACGCACACACTCATGCATGCATGCGCAAGCACACTCAGCTAGGCTGCTGCAGTGCTCTGTAGTAGACATCTTTTCAGAATTTTCAATATTCTGAAAAACAGGTTTTGATTAAACAGCGGCAAACTTCAAACAGCAGAGCAATGAGGTAGGAATGTAAACCACATTCAACAAAATATATTTTATCTAATTTTAAAGATCGGATAAGAATCCTATCTTTATGAAGTAAATTCATCTAATGGGGGCGACCCGTTTTGATCTATTTGCAACTTCAACTCTAAGTCCTAAAAAACATAAAAAACATTAAATATTTATGGAATTTTTGAGAATTTACATCAATAGTTAAATGACCAAAATAAGCCTCAACATATGATATAGATGCAAGGAATCATTCTTTTTTCTCTTTTTAAGTGCACAACTCTAATCAGAACACACTAAATTCCAATCAGAGCAACTTGAGTGACTGAATGTGCACACAGTCCAACAGGAAGGCAAACTGAATGGAGCGGGAATGACTCAAGAAACCTTTGAAGGATTGAAGCTACCTTTGAAATCCAGGCTGGCGAGCAAACCCTTAAGCCCTTAGTGATGGACCCTATGATTAAATCATGAAGGGAATGTGCCTTTGTGTATCTGTGAACTCAGCAGCAACTGCAATAAGTGATGAAACACAGCACAACTCCAACAGCTTGTCAACAACAATTCTTCAGATTCCAGTACAGAAACAATATATGCCCCTTAGCCGGGTTACGACGTAACTCAGCACTGTGGCTCGAACCAAAGAGCATATACACAAACCAGAATACTTTTTATTCCTGCAAGAAAGACCTCAAAATACATATATAGTGAGAGCAAAATAACTAAATATGGCTACTTAAAGCACACAACTCTTTTCATGATATTTTTCATGAAAACAGTTGTGTGCTTTAAGTAGCCATATTTAGTTGCTCAACAAATTTAAAGCCTTAGTTTGAGAACATGAAAATATGGGCATACTGTGGCAAGTATGCATTTAACTTCAGGCATTGCTTTCCTCTGCTTCTTGAATAAATGGAAACCCATTCACTTTAAATGTGAAAGAAGGAATGGAATAAAAAAGACACGTTAAGCAATTTCTTACGTAATTTTCTCTGCCTAAGGAGCCACATCACTTTTCACCTCCAAGTAATACTGACTTGGTTTTCAAAGTACCTGCTTCAAAAGGATATGAAACCTGTAACTATTTCTGGATCATTAAAATCAGCAGCACGGTTGGTGATCTGTGGAAACTTCCACGCAATATACCCCGATAACTTCAAAGACCTGCATGATCTGCAAAATGAAAAGCATCTGACATTCCAACATCTTTTACTGACCATCTTGGTAAGAGTTCAGCTCATTCAAAGTTAAACTCAGCTCAACTCATTCAAATTTAACGTGTCAAAAAATAAACAGATGATGTGAAACAAAAACCTTGTCAAACACTGCATGTGTCTGGAAATGGGGTTTGGTGAGGGAGCGAGAAAAAAAGTTAAAATTTAATTCCAAAACATTACCCGAACCCCATTAGCCAGAGCTGCACGTAACTTTTCAGAAGTAATTTCTGCATTAAGTTGCAGAAGAAAGAGAGGCACATGCACATAAACACAAACATACACCACAGAGGAGAGGTTACAGCCTCTTAAAACGTTTTTTTTCTGTATCTCTTGCTCCTGTAAGCTCACTTTAGATGGTGTACAGTTTCATTTTATTCTGCTTTCACAAAGTCTGGGGCCATCGTGTTATTCATACGAATGGCTTCAGATTAATTCAGATCACTTTTGGGCTGCATCCATTCTATCCTGTGGACTAACCCACAATTAAGGGATCGCTTGCACAAGATCGCCAATGTTGTACACCAAGAGTTCCTTCAAGTTCACAAATAATTCAAAGGGGCTTAAAACTAAACTCACCTCAAACATGCAGTTAATTTGCTGATGATAGTTTAAAATTCTGCACTGTGTTCAAATCCTTCCCTTTGTTCCATTCTCAATGCTAAATGGTAAGATAAAACTAAACACACAGGGAGGATGGAATTTTGCCCCGGAGCTGTCTGCCATAGTGTTCTTTGAAGCCGTAGTAGCATTTTTTTTTTTGGCAGTGGATTACACAAGACCAAACTTGAAGCTACCCTTTGGGTAACAAAGGCCCGGGAAGATGGTTGGAACACACTGTCCCACCAGCAGCAACAAACCTTACTCAGCAATCAAAAGCACAGTAACCCTATGCAACAGCCACATTTTCTTAATGTTTAAATCCTAAGGATGCAGCAACTGGTCAGTACTGCACAGCTTAACATTCAACCCCCCTAGCATTCCCAGTGAGGAATTTGCCAAACATTGCACTGAAGGCACTAATCAAAGTTTTAGTATTTAGAGAAGAGATTCTCATTGTGTTAAAAATCTCAAACGATCTGGTCCACTCGGGCTGCCAAAACAGGAATTGTGGGATGTTAGATAAACAGAGCTATTTGCAGCCCAATCCTACTCAATTATAGCACTGTGTGTTTGGAGCAGGCACGTACAAAGCACATCAAATAAACACTGAGGCTCGCTAAACCTATCATTATCACGTCTATGTGAAGACACTCAACCACACTAAAGCCTTTAACTCCTGAGCTTCCGGGCAGCATGAAAGGGGAGGTGTCTGCCTGTGAAATCCCCCCCGAGCCCCACTTCAAAATAAAAGCTTGGGGCAGGTTCCCCGCCTGTGCATCTCACTTCATTTCATGCAACGTCAAAATTTTATTTGAAAGGATGAGAACTAAGAACCAACGTTTTGAGAACTGAACATGATTCCTTTGCCTTTGTTTTATGAAATCACTTCCAGTGATGCAAAACAGCCCCCCCCTCCTCTGGCAAATGAATGGAAAAGAAAGAGATGAAGTGACCAGGTGCTTTCCAGAAGCTTTAGGGATAAGATTCAGCCTGCCTCTGCAGAACATCTCTGCCTAGAAGTTAATGCCATAATATTCAATGCACACGTCACTCCCTCGCTTTAGTGATAACACTGACAAATACGGGCTGCTTAACGATCCACGACACGCTATAAACAGGCTTCAAAGCACCGCGGTCGCCACCCCCAGGGGAAAGATAGAGGCCAGAAATGCACGCAAGCAACCGAACAACCTTGAATAAATGATGTCAACCGAAAGCCACGACCTGTAACCCATCGGAACGGTGACAGGAGAGAGGATTGATCTGAAAGCAGCACTGCAAAGGAGTGGGTGGGGAAAGCACCACAAAGCGGCCCGTGCAAGCGAGTGTCTGTATGCACAGGCAGTTGGCCTTTCCTCCTGGTGTCGCGTTGCTGCATACGCATCATGGAGTAACTGCCAAGCCACAGCTGACGCGGGTTCAAGGCTGCCCATTAGGTGCAGTCCAGATTTGGGGGCGAAGGGGAGGGACGGTGGTTCACGGTTTTCTTTTACAGGCCACAGCTGTCAACATCATTGACGCTCAATAGGATTAGCATTTGATACAACTCTGCGTACAGCAATCCAGCAGCCATGTTTACTACTAATAACTCCCTGCGAGCGAGGCATATGTGCGCGCGGGGACTGAGATGGGCTCGGCTCGCCTCAGCTGCTGGGCTCAAGGAGAGGAAGCGTTCAATGCACAATAGTGGTCTGCCAGTCCAAGACGACAGCTGCTCCCACTGAAATAAAACTTGTCCTTTGAATCTTCTGTGGGGGAGGAAGACTCCTCGGATGAAACTTACGATTCATAAGAGGCATCACATAATTAAGCAGAGACAATGCAGCAGGGATGCTTCTAGAAGGGCCTTGAGGCTGGAGCCGGGACTGAACGAAGAATAATGCCCGTGTTGTGATAATACAGAGCCCTGATGTTTCACAAAGGGAATGAGAAAAGAACGAGACGTCGAGTGACCGAGAATTGAGTCATATCCGCGTAATGAACAAACAGAAGTGAGAGGGGCCTGACACGTCACTGCAAAACAATGTTTGGTATCTTTTCAAGTCACATGGCATGTCTCACTTCCTGTATGCCCCCCCCATCCCCACAGATGCTGAAGACAGATTAAAAAATACGCCAGATAAAGTTGCACCTTCGTATTATGTCCTTGGATACAGTTAAAAGGAGAGCCAGGACTGTGTTTCAGAGTGTTGGCAATCTCAGCTTGCATCACAAGGTTTTGGGCCAAGGAGAAAGGGGGCCTCTGTTCACGCAGTCAATTTCATTTACTGACTCATAAACAGCTCTCATAGGATGACCCCAATGGGACAAATGTAACTCCTGTGTTTCCTCAGCAAGATAGTGCAGGGAAATAAATGTTTTAGTCTGCACTGCAAGAACAAAGAACATTCAGGCTAAATACAACCCTCTTACCTCAGGCAAGCCATCTTTAAAAACTGTTTGTAGAATCTTCTTCAGGAGTAGGCAAACATTAAAATAGTGTGTGCACTTTCAGGCTAAGACATTAAGCAGTTTACCTGAACACTCGAATTATGCATGCAACACTGTGGTACTCGGAGGGTATATTTCAAATGTTTCCAGACAAATATCTCAGCCATGACACAATTCTGAGATAGCCTTGCTGAAGCTGGTGTTATCTCTGACTGGTACAAATGATATCACAAGCATTTACCCTATAAGGTTAACAGAAGTAGCACTGTGTGGTTCAGGTCCACAAGCAGTTATAATTAGACTGAAAGCAGTGCATTATCACTCGCAAGCTTTCAGCATGTACCTTAAAGCATTCCAGGTTGCGACCCAACATGCCTTCACACAATACACAATACAATAGGGAATTCAAGTCTAAAGAGTTACATAATCAGAACAATGTGTATGAATATCAATATTGAGCAATAAGGCTATGTCGTGTCTTTATACGTGTAAGTGTGATATTTAAAACTGCTAAATGTCAGTGTTTATCAGCAGTAATGCCTGAGAGCCACAGCATACCATACCTCTCTCTCTTTTCTCTCTCTCAATCATGCGTATGCAGACACACACAAAGACACACACACACATACACGCACGCACGCACACACGCACGCACGCACACAAACAAACACCTTTCATGAATTCCCATACCAGGTGTCCTGTGTGAGAGGGCAAGTCCTTGCTCTTGCGCACAGCTGGAGATGTGCCTGGAGTTTTCATGAGAAACTTTAGCATTTTCCTTAAGAGGGACACACCACAGGTGTGCGCCAGTGTGGGGACCAGCACCTTAATGCACTTTATCGACCGTGCGTTTCTTTTCTCCGTCATAATGACAGTAGGGAAAAGGGTAAACAGGAGAAGCCGTTGTTGTATTGGTTTAGAAAAGGTGGTCTGCACAATGCCACTGGGCAGGGGACCTCCTAGGCTGGTCTCAGCGACAAAAGCGACTGATGTAAGGAAAACAACCTGACTTCCTGCGCAAAACAAAGGGTGGTCTTCCAAAGAAGGGGGGAGGTCTTCCAGACCCTGTAGTTGGTTTTGTGAAACTCCCTCCACTCTGGAGGCATCCTCACACATTTCAACACTGGTCTTTGCATGAGGAGAAACTCCTCTTCTACACAGAGCATGGTTGTTGTTGGGCAGTCCAGTTTGATTTTTTTTCCCTCTCAATTAACACATTCACAGCTCTTTTAATACTGAAACATTTGTACTTGACCCCTCCGGATGGCAAATAAATCATGAATCTGAATGTTAACCCTGCCGTCATGAAGAAATGAGGGAGAAAAGAGAGGCTGCACGAGGAAAAGCCTGGAGAAGAAAGATGAGGCACATAGATGTCAATGAACATCTGGGTCTATCTCCAAAACAGGGAGAGGACTCTGAGTCCCCCATAAACACTCCATTTTACCGCTGGTGACTCAGACCTCGACAGCCACAGAAAAACCCAGTCACTCCATGCACCCTATAACAAGTCAAACAGCTGAAAACAAGAAAAAGTCTGTCTGCCACGCTAAATCTGAACTAAAAGAAAAAAACAAAATCACTAAACCATTCCATGACGTGACTGCAGCAGTGCATGCATGAGCTGGTGGGATAGGACAGGATTTTAAGGAAGTCAACAGAGCACTGCCCCAGGCTATCTTGATAAGTTGGAACAGGTAGAGCTGAGCAGTAGACAAGTTCCCGCCACTCAGAATACATTGTTGGGGTGCAGGAGCTATGCTGAGTCTGTACAATGTGATGTTTATGAATTTGTCTGCACTCCTCTTTCCTCTGGGGCAGACAGAAGGTCTACAATAAATGTTTGGAACCTGCACATGCACATAACCAGAGCTAAGAAGCAGATATTAATTTGTCGCTTGAAAGAATACATCTTCCTCGCTTCTCCTTAAGAGAAATGCCAGCCTATTACTGGGTTTTAAAATAGAAACTCCAGGGGTATTAATGCTTTATGTGCGGGACAGGCTTTCCCTGTGGTGTGAAAAACTTACTAGATTAAGAAAACACAAACAACACAGAAGTACACCTGGATGCCACCTGCTTATTGTACTTGTACTAAAAGAAGGAGCTATTTTTGAGCAGAAACACAGACAACGTTCCTCTGTTTTTAACCGAGGAGGAACTGGCTAAATATAGAATAAGGCCTCTGGTCCCGGAGTGCATCCCTTAGCCAGCCCTTGCCCAGGCGGTCTTCATTAAGGTTCCCTCTAGCGCTGTAAAGGAGAAGGCCTAAACCTTTCGCAATAAATTTGAAAATCTGTCTGTTTTCCATTTCTGTTTGATCTGAGCCTCTTCCTTTGGCCACCCATCCCACCCATTACCCAATCACTAATGAGCTTTAAATCATGCTGCTAGATATATTTATCACTACACCTCACCAAGACAACAATTTAGGCTTTCAAACCATGATTTAAGCACCTCTGGTACAAAGGCTATGAACATGGGGAAGGGGGGCACTAAATCGTGTCACGAATAACATTGTTCCTGGGCTTCATTAGGTTTATGTACTGTGATAAGCCACAAGGGGCAAATAACTGACAGGGGGGCATCCATCTTCCATTCAGGCAGACAAGCCTCTCTTAAATAAGCAGTCTTACACCTAACAAGCTGTGTCCAGTTTTTCCACCCCTATCAACGTTCCACATGGCTTATCTCCCAACCACTCTGGCTATTTGTAGGACAGTAAATATTTTCTTTAAATAACGCCCAAGTACTTCAGGCATGGACGTTTTGCCATTTCTTTTTTCCCAACCCTCCCCCTAACTGCTAAAAAAATTCTCCCCTTAAACCATAAGTAACGGCCACCTGGTTTTGTTGTTCTGGGACTTTGTGTAGTTTTTTTTCTCCTCGGGAGAAGTGCTGAAACATCAGCTAATTTAATGGGAAGGGAAAGTTGAGGAGTTTTCCTGTGTCAGAAAGCATCAGGTCTGTGATCCACAAGATGCAAACGCCGGTGAATGCTTACATTGTGAAGGCACAGACAGTGGCAATTAAGGAATCCGCTCCCCTCCGCGTGACC
This sequence comes from Megalops atlanticus, assembly GCA_019176425.1. Classification (NCBI taxonomy): domain Eukaryota; kingdom Metazoa; phylum Chordata; class Actinopteri; order Elopiformes; family Megalopidae; genus Megalops; species Megalops atlanticus. The sequence goes on along the minus strand of CM032877.1, from coordinate 6,897,895 downwards.
CAGGCCTGGCTGTCTCCTCCCGCCACGTCGTTAGTAATCAGTCTCTTTGAAAACGGTCATCACTATAAAATGCTCGGCTACACTTCACTTTACCCATAATAGATCTACCCATGACACCATGAGTGCCTTCAGATCAACTGCTCTGTCTGAGGGTCCCCCGTTTTCTGTTTTTCCTCGCTGGAATGCATCCGAAAAAGATAAAAATGTCGCTGTCCTCTGCCCGCACCCTTTTTGTTTCAAAGCATCTGTATCTGTCTTGGACTGGGGGGCACGCACGAACACTTCAGCTGCTCAGACTTGTAAAACGCATCCTGCACATCACAGAGGATCAAAAGAGGATCTACAAAAAACTGAGCTGAGCTATTATTTTGGTCTCTACAGTACGCAAAATGGTTGCCAGGCTTTGAATGTCAGCCCCTATTGAGCATCAGATGGCTTCTGATTGAATTTGATAAAAAAAAATTACCCAATGCAATTTGCGACCCGTTTTTTTGCCCGGGACAAACATAAATGCCAGGACAAACATTTAGCATTATTTGTCTTGAGATGCATTCGGATCGAAGAAAGTCTCCAGCCGCACAAAAACAGCCAATTTGTCGAGACAGGAACACAATTGTATCACTTCTCCAGATTACCTCAACTCTGTGATAAGAAGAGAATTAGAGAGAGGGGATTATATCGACCCTTTAAGAAACATTTTGTTGGGATTTATCAGACCAGAGTTTTTTTTCTTTATTGATATTTTCTCTTTATACATGTTATGCCTTTACTCTTCAACAGATGTTGCTGAGGCTCAAAATGAGCTTGAGGATCTATTTATGTGAAAAGGCAAAAACCTATTAACCATCACTTACAAATGCATGGTGAAGAATGCATTCAGGTACATAATTGGTGCTTAGGCAATCAATGCTAATCCCCCAACCCTGGCATTGACCCCCACATCAATACATTTATAGTATCAGGCCTGTAATTATATAAAGCACACAAATACCCGGACAATGGAGAGACCGTTCAAATTTAAGACCACTCAAAAATTCAAGACAGTCAGTGATGAACACACAACCACATATATTAAAATAGTAGTGATTCTGTGCATTACATGAGTGACTTATCTGGGTTAACCCTGCATGTTTTGGTTTCAATAAAATCCACGCAGGCTGATTACCACACAAGCTTAAATTCACTTAAAACTGAAATAAGCCCTGCTTGTCGCAAACAAGAGATCGGTTTCCTGCGACAGCCAGAAGGGCGAGAGTTTATGGTTAGTTAAGGTTTTTTTGATGGCTATTGATTTTCTTTAAGTGCGCTCTGACAGCCGGCCCAAAGGGCTTTCACTACCCAATCGGAATCAGAACACTCCCAGTGGGATCCCAGTGACGGCGGGAATTAAGCAGCGGTTTTATAAACTTCATGCTTTATTATGGCGAGCGTGTCCAGAGCGCGACACAAACCCCAGTGGGGTGTAGGATTCAGAAAGGCCTGGGGGTGGTGTTGGGGGAGGGGGGGTATGAGTGGGGGGCAGTCTGGGGGTGCATCTGAAACTGCTTTCCATGCATACCTCTCCTTTGTGCTCCTCCAGTGGGCCCACCAGAACTGCCGTTTTTTGACTGCAAAGAGCAGCTCTGCAAGGCACTGAAACTAGAGCCTCCGTTCAAAGGCAGAAAAAAAACACTGACACTTAACAAGAGGCAATCAACAAAAACTCATTCTACCTACAAACCAGCACCCAGCCCTCTTAAATTTTACATTCCATTACTATATTACATCTCTGATGAATACTTTCTTTTTTATTATTTCCATTTTGGGGGGCTCGGAAGGTTAGAGAGAGGCGTGGAATGGATAAGACGGTCTGCTTTCTCTAAAGGAATAAATCTTCCAGAGGTCTTTTGAGCAATTCAGATAGGTGGTCCCACCTCAACAGAGCAGAGATTAGACCATTAACAGATGAAGAGATGAGCAATACCAGGGGTGAAACACTAAGGTGATGGGGGTGGGGTGCCAAGGGAGAAAGGAGGGAAGACCAGATGTCTCACACGTCACATGACTCTAAGACAATTTGCCGTAAAAGCCTTTGATGGCCCTATTTTTTCAAACCAAGCTGGTCTCTAGTGAGGGTTGCGTAGGTAATACAGTAACTGCGGGATCACCCGTGACAGAAAAATTCATAATGACTAATTAAACCCCCCCCTCCACGTCAAGTTGCCAAATCGACATGTTCCCGTCGTAATCTGTTGACTTTCAGCTGATTGAGTTATATCCACCACATTACACACACACATGCTCACATAAGTGTGTTGCTTTGGGACACCAAGTGCCGTTCCATAGGCTCTGATTCCATAATCTCTACTAAGATCTGCAGACCTGGGAGGGCTTTTATACCATCTGATGCTTCCAGAACGAAGGTTGATAAATAACGGTAATTGAATATGCTAATTAAAAATGACAATGCCATTTTTCATAACAAACACTTTTCAAATTGGGAGTTCTAACTCGAATTGACAAGAAACTGACACATTCCTGTTATGTCCCTGTATGCTGATAAATAATTACTTCACATTCACTCTGCAAATCAAATTCACTGTCATGCAACGCACAAAAACATCCCGGTAACAAGCTACATTTTGTTATCGGGAGGGGAATGTCCCTAAGGAGTGTGCTCCTGGCATGGTGATTTTAGCAGAATTTTTAATTTTCCTGCACATTAAGCACAGACTCGGCTCTCTACGGACACTCCCACACAAAAATAACGTTTGAGCTCCCACTTGCAGCAGCCTTACTTTTTTTGGCAGGCAACTGATATTTACGATGACATCACCAAAGCAAAACTTTTTTTCGGCTAGCAGGAAATGCAGAAAATGAACCACTCTTTGTGACTCATTCACTTGTGGGTCTGAAGGGGTGTCTCACGTGGCAAACTTACACACTCCGGAATTTTCATTCACATCTGATGTAACAACACCAAAGTGTTCCAAAAAGACAAAGCCAGCCCTCTTCTTACATCCAAAGGCAAGAAAAAACAGGGAGTTTAACCCGTTGTTACAAATGAGCAGGTTTTTTTGCATTTCAGCAGAACTATACTGTGGAATCTTTTTCAACTCCATTGAGTCAACTCAATGAAAAAAACCCCACTTTTATGTGCATAACTCCTGAAAACAGGAGAGAGGGGTGCAGTACAGCAAGCTTATTCTGGAAAGGTACTAAGCGAGCCCCTGCAATTTGTCATGGTATTTACAGTTTGAGGAATTTAATGTGGTGTAAAAGGCACTGCACAGAAACTTAAGCTTTTCTTTGGAGGGGGGTACGGAAGGAGGGGGCTTTCATCTTTGCTTGAAAATATTAATTGAATGCTGAACCCCAGACCCAACCACAGTGGTGTACAAAACACTCCAATTCGTTTGTAAAGGGAACAAGGCGGCCTTAGCATACAAGGAAAATCAATGTTTGCTTCACACAGAAGCTTGAAAGGCCATTCTAGCAGGACGCTACCCTTTCTGAAACAGAAGTAAAGAGAAGTGCTGAGAGCCGGAGCTAAGCCCTTTTCAAGGGTTCACAGCCACCACGCTGACATGCCCAGCCCAGACAGTTAATGGAAACCCGGCACCAATCCACTCAATGTTTATCAAATCATTTTTGTGTGTGTTAAAAAACTGTGAAATTATTTCACAGGTCAAGGTAAATGAATTGCATAACCAGTACTTTTTAATCCTGAGGCGAAAAGAATCATAGCAAACCGCAGCGTGTCAGGAGAGCACACCAACTCAATCCCCTTGGAATTTTTTTTTTAATGACACATCACCATCAGCAAGACAGGATATGTTTTCTCCCCTCGTTTCAAATAAAAACACCTCATGAAAAAACGAACAGATAGAGGACACATCTAAAGCTACAATGCCCCCCTCCCGATAATCTCAGTGGGTTACATTTCTCTCCGCTTCCCACAGAATAATCAAATGGGCATGGCCATGACACTGCAGTGCATCAAAAGCAGCCAAAATATGACTGGCGACGATCAGTGACCCACGGGGTTTATTTTTAAACTGTTGACACTGCACCGCTGCCACACAATCTTTCAACTTTGAGGTCGGTGCAATTTGTGTTCCATTGTATCGAGGGAAGTGTATATTTTTCCACCGTGTGATACCGTCTGTTTTATTTGCTATATCCTGTATAGGGGTGACACTCCTGTTTTTTTTCTAAGCACTATACAGCTCCAAGTTCAAATCTGCCAACCACCCCCATTCATAGCCCCCCCTCCCTAGGGCTGATATACCCTGACAATAGCTTCTGTCAGGAAACCACTATCGCCACCATCTCGCTTTTCTTTCTCCCTCCCGCTTTATTCCAAATCAGACACAGGTCTCTGAAAAGGACACTTGTTTGATATTGGGATCTAAATGGCCAAGATCTAAATAAAATTTAGAAGAAAAAAAAAGATGAAGTGGCAGCATATTCAACAAGGCATTGCAATCATTTCTCATTCTTTCTGTCATCATTGTGAAACACGAGGAGCCACCTCAAGGTGAGGAAAGGCCCATCCATCTTTTACAATAGATGGCAGCAGTTGCCGAGGCGCCAACGGTCAAAACACCGCAGCTCTCAAAACTCAAAGGGAAAAAACTAAATTTGACAGAGTTGGGATTAAAGAAAAACCAGCTCACTTGTTAGAGTACTTGGCCCAAGGTGACAGGAACAGCAGTTTAGTTTGAAATGAACCAAAAAAAACAGGGCAACTTCTGCTCAATGTCTCAGGGGTCAGTGATCCACACTAACCATGATAAGATCATTTAATAAAGGCCTGAATTGTGTCCATTTCAGCCAACACCCAATACAGCACTGCCTCAGTGCTCTCAAACAAAGGGCAATTCTGTTTACTGCAGGGGACCAGAATGACATGTCTTGCCAAAGTAGCTAAAAGGAATTGGCGCCTTTCTTCTGAAAATAATTGTCAATTATTTATCGTGAGTGTATGGCATAATCACTTCAGCACAATGTGAGCAAATAGGCTGTCCAAACTGATATTCTGTAACTGAAAAGTGACTCACCTATTCCAAGACCCCCCTTCCCTTCCACATTCTAGACAGTATTACTAATTTCTCCGATAAGACATACCAGGCAAGCTTCAGTGGTCTCAACCTTACCATTCAAACCACACACGCACTTAAACAAACATAACTCAAATATTCTGTCTACCTCATGTTATCATGTCTCACATTTGCTGTTTCTTATGTATTCCACACAAAGTATTTAAGAGAGACTATCGTTTTCTTTTTTTAATCTCTCAGCACGTATTCTTATTAGGAATATTCGGTCACCCTAACCCTAACACGTGTTTACTGGGGGGAACGCAAACTTCCGTGTATGCATAAACAGGGCTTTCACGCGTTTGGAAGTGGAACAATTAGCAGAGGGTATTCTTGCATTCATAATGCGCGCTCGTTTTATTCAGCATATACCCACCAGCCCTTCATTCGCACCGACGGAGCACACAGGATAGCATGGTAGAGCATCACAGAACCATTGCTAACATTGTCACCTCGTCGGGGAGGTGAGATTAAAAAAGGAAAACGATAGTCTCTCTTAAATACCGTATTTATCAAAATTCGACCGTACAGTACACTCGGACCTTCCGTAGCATACGCTACAGCCACCCTAACTGCATAACTTTCACGAGTTTTCCGTGGATTAAACGGAATAAAAATGGGGAATTGTTCGTTGTATATTACGAGGTAATTATCATTATTACCAGGACATTCGTTTACCTGGGGACGGACACGTAGCTAGATTTCTAATTTACGTGCGGAAATTTGGGTTAGCGATTCAGTAGCCTAGTTGAGAGATCATCGATATTATCCGAAGTGTTCAGTACAATGTGCAGCGCTTCCATTCCTTAAGCGGTTATAGGAAGCTACTAGCTAGCCCATGTATTTAGCAATAATAGATTTTGCAACAGTGCAGTTCCATAAAACTTGGGAGGCTCAACGTCTCAGTCGTCTATCTCAATTTATGTACTTTCGCCGAAACTTGTTGCTGTTCATGTTAAACCTTCTTAAATTACCCAAATATAGGAAGTTATTCATGTAAAATTAATATATATGTTTGACAAGTCTATATGAACATTGCTGTTCAGGTGGACTAATGTAATATTCCCGAGGAAAATGTAAGATGCTCCGGTCTTTTTCTCGGTTCAGGAGCTGGGTAGAATACCCTTTACAACATAGTAGGCGTACACTTATTTCATTAGTTACCTTGAAGAAGTACTGCCGATGTGATGATGGCACCAATGTAGAAGCCAGTCGAATGCATCCTCGAAAATCAAGGTTTCTTGGTCCTTTTTTTCTGAATTACCTGCAATGAATGAATACCTCGTGGAGTTGATCACCTCCGAGTGGACAGAGAATTCAGGGATTTATGTGTATGTTCCTTTTTTCTTGTTTTCTTTTTGTTGTTACAGGTTACAGATAAGAGTGCGATCCCAGATAGTTAAAATACTGAGACTAAGTATTGTCGAGCAGGTACAGTGTGACCAGCAACGGCGAGCTTGCTGGAGGGTTTGTGCGCCGACTCCTCCCTTCTCGCCCCACCTCCTCATAGATTCCTCCCCCACCCCACTGAATAGACCTTGCGGGGCATTCCTGAACACGCGATTTCTTTTCTTTAACGTTCACATCATTATCTGTGCATATATTATTCTTTAATATCGAGTATTGCTATGTTGCAATTTTACTACTAATAATTTTGAATGCAAGAGAGAGGCTACAGTGTGACTGTCTGTTGTACCCAGTGCTGATAATGTGTTGGTGTCACTACTACAGTCCAACTATGAAATTGTTTTTATAACTTTTTTTTTTTTGCTTGTTTAGTATTACGAAGTACTTTAATACGGTAAGAGAAATATTTAAGCGACTGATTTAAAGTTATTTAGGGCCCCAAAAACTAGGTTTTTTGTCTGTTTATTTTTAAATACAGATAAATTGTGTTCTACGGAGCTAGCTGTTCATTGAATACGCGGGATCTAAGAACGTTAGTGTTTAATTAGTTTCGAAATTATGATGATGGAAAAATATTAGGGCTAGACACCTGCGCAAAAGCGTATCAACACATTCAACTCCATTCTTACGTACTTGAATACAATGTTGAGACTAAAGTAAGCAATTAATTACTTTAAGAAGCCCTGGTTAACACCTAAGAGAGTATTAGGGTTTGCTTCATGTATCCCCAGGCAGTGCCTGTTGCGTTCCTTGGAACGGGTTACAGAGACCCTTTACTGTAGATGTTTATGTCTGTTTAATGTTAATGTATGGAACAGTTAGCTTATCTCTTTATCATATTTTATGGAAATTATTTGCCGCGGACTTGGGTTTGGTCGGGTTATTTCCTGTAATCCTGGAAATCAAGGTTAGAGTGTCACGACGATTACGTTCGATTGCAAGATCGGATAAAAGGTAGGCTATCAAAAATGACATATCTATTAACAATGTGGTAGATAATGGCTATAATCCTGTGAAACACTGTGTGGAAGCATTTGGTCTTCCAATAATGCTCAGCCATCATCAAATTGTATTTTAAATTGGAGTAGGGCATTCGAAATAATGTCACTTTACAACAATGATCTGCTGTCTTTGGATCCCCTTTCTCTTACTAAATGGTTAAATTTTGGCTGTGTAGCATGAACTCTGCTAACAGCTAGAAAAAATGCACAAAAATAAAACTTCTTGTAATAAATCATTCAACGAGAGGTGAGTGGTCCGTGGGTATTTATCTCCATGCCATGTGACTGTGTTTTCATTGGTAAGTCTCATGTCTCATGTCTAAATTAAATAGTGTATTGAAATATTGGGTAGCTATTTTCCTCCACTCGATAAATTCAATTGAATGAATACAATCTTATTGAAAAATGTAACTTTTTATTAACTTTTATTAACTTTTTAAGTAACAAACACCCTGCATATGTGGAAAATGCAGAAATGTGTATTACAATGATATTCCTAGCTACAGTACATAAAGGCCAAAATGGAAAGAATTGCTCTGAAAAATACACTGAAACAATGCATACAAATCAGTATATGAAACTGGATATAGAGTAAAATATATTGGTTATGTACATTTGTATATTGTTTATATGACTCCCCATGAAACCACATATATCATTTAACTTAAGCAATTTCACAGGGAAGCACCTCTCCAACACCCACTCTGAGTGGGTAACTGTGGGGCTGAGGCGGGGGTCTCTAAAAAATCTCACACCTCCTATTGTGTTCCATTTTATGATCTGTAATGGGGATATTCCTCACTGACTTGTGCCAAAGTTAAACACGGTTCACTGTGTCTAATAGGGAAAATGAATAGTTTAACCACTTTTTTGTTTAATGAAAGGTTTATTGAAATTATATTAACAAGTAATCACAGAATGTGGAGTACTTTCCCATAGGTAATTCAGGTGCTCATTTTTTCCAACAATTTAGGACTCTGAAAGAGGTTTTCAATGATGTTTGGGTGTTAATTTGTTTTTGCTCAAACATGGAACTGTTATGGTTCTTGAGGGACTACTTCTTTCTACTTTACTTTTTTGTAAGATAATAAGAGGTTTTTATTTGTTGTGCGGTCTTTGTCCTCACATCTCATAGCTAAAAGGAATGGTGCAATGTGATAATCAGATATACATGAGATTGTCTCCAAGCCTTTTGTCCGAAACACCACCCGACCCCCCGCCCCTGGGTGCCCGGCGCACACACCTAACCCCAATCAACCCCATGCAGTCAAATTCCATAACTTTTTCACCAGTTTGCTGGAATGACTGTAGTGCAAATTGTTTTTAAACCCAATGCTGGCATATTGGTGGCATTTCATTCTGAGCAGTTTCATGGCATTTGCAGGAGAAAGTCAAATGGAAGGATCCTCTTTGTCAGTTTAACATGCCATTCCTTGGAAAATTTACATCTTAATTATGTTGTTGTGTATTTTGATTTTTAAAATGGCAAAACAGATTTTAATAGTCCATATTGAATCATATCACAGCTTAAATGATGGAACACTCTAGTGTCTTCTAGATAACACGGCCACCACCCCACTTCACCCACCCTGAAAAAACACAGCTCATTAGGGTAGCAAAAAAAAAAGATCATCACAGCTTTAACTCTAAATTGCACAGTAACTTAGTACATGGCTGTGTACAGCTGTGTACAGGATGCACCCATCCTAACCCAGTCTCTTTGGGTTGTTGCCGTCGAAGCTTTGTGTCTCCAGCTAGGCATTCAGAGTCTCCCTGTTCACTAGCATTATGGAGTTAATTCAATTTTATAATTTTAATGGAAGAATGGTCGAGGAACCACTGCCGGTCACAAGTTATCACCTGACACCCACTTTACAACTGCCAGCTTTATCATTCAGCATCAAAAATATCCTGATTACAATGCCATGAAGTAAGATGCTCTGTGCATTTATTAGCATTTGTTGTTGCTAATCACAGACACACGAAAGAGCCAATATATTCTTCTGTAAAATAGCTTTTCTCATTCAAGATTTCTTATGCCAAAAGGTGCACCTTGTGTGAAGAAAGCCCAAAAACACAGACCTTTGAATCTAAAGTGAAAAGAACATTGGTCTTCTGGTGCAGAGAAACATAAAAGCAGAGTTTTCAGACATATAGAGGCATTTTACATTTCCATTCAGATTTTATCACCTCCTGACATATCACTTAGGCAAGATGAGGTGTGAAAAACATTGCTTGGTTTCACACTGGTTGTTTGCTGCCTTTGAGACATACAACACATTTTCTGTATTGAAGGACAATTCCTAAAATGCAAATACACTGTCCAACTCACGCTAGATAAAGTATTTTATTGAAAAACGTGACCCCCCAAACCCCCCAGATATAGAAGTAATGCAGCCAGAATCATGGTTTGGAAATATTCAGCTCCGTGTGTCTGGGCCAGTTCACTACCGTTATGTCACATTATAACCATGCACAGCAAATACTGAATATAAGAAACTGTGGGCTACTTCAATATCATACAGTTAAAAATTCACTTGTATGATTTATACTAGTTGGCAAGTGCTGTGAAAAAAATAGTGTTTTGACGAAAATGTTTGGCCATTAGTTGTTTTTTTCATACACAGAACAATGTTTTGATCACATTGGTGTTGGGGAAATGAATGGGAAAAATAAGGGGCAGAGAACAACTTCCTGTTTGCAAATCCACATCCTCAGGCTAGCAGTCAAATGTCTCCAGAGTGCTCCGGTTTCACATTAGACCCTGTCTGCATTCTGAGCGCAAATGGATGTGCATTTGATGGCTGTGGGTGTTTATGAAAACACTGATTCCTACTGAAATGTAAGACATCCACGTCAGACATGCATCATGCAGTTTCTGGCTCTTGAAAGTATACTTCATTAGATTTGAATCTTAGACTGCTTTACGTAATATGCCCTCTGTGGCATAATAAGTCTTGAATCTGTTGACAATGTTGCCTAATGTGAAGCCACATGAACCAAATAGCCGATGTAAAGACAGTGAAAGCATCTGTGGATGCTCAGAGTAAAATGGAAAATCAATTAAGGATATACATCAGTGCATCATACGATGTGCCTAATTAATAATTGAAGCACCTTCTTAATGCATTACTTCAGGTTTTTTGTCTCCGCGTCCTCAATCTCAGTTTAAACTGAGTGCAGTGCTAAAGCTCAATTGGTGGCAACACAAAGAAGGTGCTTATCTGTCTTCTACATGCTGAATGAGCGCAAGACTAATTTTCTCTGTTGCCCTTTAGATACAAACCGCACATTCAGACCAAGGCTTGCTATAATGTATTATTCAGGGCCTGCATATTTCATCACAGGCGTGGTTAGGCCCGGGTCTGGAAGTACCACGTCATGATACCAGATTCAGCAAAAGCTTTTTACGTATTTATCGAATTTATCATCTGAAGCCATGTGGCAGAGCAGCTCCTCTCCCATGCCCTGAACCTGTCACAGCAGTAGGGTTAATAACTCTGCGCAAACAACTGACCACATATGAACATAATAATCAAAGCATACTCTTGATACTCTCTATATAAATTCAGTATATTCAAATTCAGTGCGGGTACTGGAAGTTTGTATGCTAAAAATATTACCATCTGAACCATGTAGCAAGAGCTACTGGTGATGGATACAGCAATATTGGAGAAATGCAAGCTGCATTCAACTGTTTTCAAACACAAAATAAAATTGCACCATTCACATACATTGGAACTCCCAGCAGAATCCTTAAGCCATATCTCCACACAGTTTTTGTTATGGTTTCCGGCTTCAACCTATCAAAATTCAGAGATCTCAAGTCTCTCAAGATCTCAGGTCTCATCCCTGCCTTTGGAAAAAAATCAGATAGAAGGGACATTTGAAGTGAAAATAAAGAGTAGAGAAATGCTGCTCCTTCAGAATTTAAAATATGGTACAATAAAATACTCTATTTTCATGCAACACCACTTTGCACAAAATATTCTGTATAGTAAGGTGGTAGCATTGGACATTGGACATTGATATTGTTGTTGAAGATCTCTCATGCATTTACTTGCAGACATGTGGTGTTAATTAGTTAGGGATTTCATGTAAAAGGGACAGTTACAATTGAGATATTCTATTCCCAGGATTAAGATGTTTTGTATCTATTTATGTAATCTTGGGGCATGATGTTCACTTTGAAATTTCTCAGAAGAAAACTGTTGCTTTTCTGTTAAAAGTAAACACTACAGCCCTTAAGTGGTTAATGCATATTTAAATGAACAATGTTAAAATAATTACAATCAGAGATTAATTTCAGAAATTATTCTCAGTTTGGAAACCTTTTATTTCTTATTTTGACAGTCAGAGCACTACTTCCTGAATGAATAATAAGTGCAATGAATGAGTGGGCATGTGGAGAAGATGGCTGACACTTCTGACAAAAAAATTAGCAGAATGAGAAAATGTTCAGAAGAACAATAAATTAGTCTAGAAACCAACAACAACCAACAAAAAGAACCTGCCTCTCCATCCACATGCCCCTAATTAGGCAGGTGTGGCTCGTTAACAAATGGGGCGAGGCTCACCTATCCTCCACTCTGCACCTACTCCATTGTAGTGTACACTTGTAGAAAATTGCGACTGGCCACATGTGAGTATATTTGGTGATAATGTTCATCTTGAGTGCTCCTTTGTGTGTGCAGTGTTTGTCATGGTGTGATGAGCCTGACATACAATTTGTGACCCCAGACAACAACCCCACGTTGTTCCATACAGCACAAAAAAGAAGAATATAAAAAAATTCCGCAAAAATCAATATATCCATGAGAAGATTTTCTGGATACAATACACTTCAATAAAACACATTGTCTTACATGCATTTTTGTAGGACTAAAATGTATCTGAGAGAAGATATGATTCTTAAAATCAGAATTGTAGCTGTTTTTCATCAGCTTTGCAGAAATATATCTATCCACATAGATTTGCAGGCTTTTATCAGGCAAAATACAATTCTCCCTCCACATTAACTTGTCACTCCCTCTGTACATTTATTTGGAACTAACTTCATAAAAGGGTCATGTCAGGAATGCATTAATTATCTTATAAGTGCATAACATTAGGATGAAAGGTTATACTTTGGTGAGTACATTAGAGGCATGCCGCTCTCACAGAATATTATTTCTGGTATATTTACAATATTTTCTACTCAGTCTAAAGAACGTTAATACTGTAATTACAATTTCACAAATTCTATGCAGTGAAGTATTCCAGTATCCATTGCTGGATTTATATGCATTTTGTACAGCAACAGTAGGGCACCATAGAGGTCACACTTCAACATATATAAAAATGGTGAATGACTGTATTATTATTCTGTTATAGGCTGTGAAAATATTGCATAGTAAGTTAATGGTTTGACACCCTAACTCAAACAAAACATTAGTGTTTGACACAAATTTTTCACCTGTGAAAAACAACATGCCGTTATCTTGGCTTGTATACGTTTCAGTTGTTGGCCATCAGTTCTTTTAAAGACACATCCATTGCTGGTTAGTACTGAATTTACACGGGAAAGTTGTTTAAGATGGACGGGTCAATAGAAGTTATGGATCAACACAGGATTTGTTTTTTTGATCATTTTTTTTGATCATTCTCAAACATTTTCAGGGATGGCATAATGTCATTAAGCTATGCATAATCATCACAAAAATATGTCTGCAGTGTTTTGTAGAAGTTTACTTTGTGCTTGGCCCCAGTAATCACTGCTTGTAGCTTTATTTGCTTTTCTTTTCCTTTCAAGACACTTGGGAAATACTTGATTTAAATATTTAAATTGCTTCCTTTAAAAAATTTGTCTGCACTGAGTACATAGTGTAGTGGCTACAGGAGTGGCAGATAGTCCTCTCCATGTTTGTGAATATGTGTTCCGATGGAAAGAAGTCAGTGCTAAGGCATGCTCATACACTCAGCGCAAGTCTTGCAACATGCTAGGCTGTAAGTAATTGGTTTTCAACGGGAGCTTTGCAGTCCAGATTGAAGTGTCCACTGGCTTTGAAGCAAGACCTCACTGTGTTTTGGCAATAGACATTTGAAGCTAGACCTCCCTTTGCTTTGACAGCAGACATTGCATATATTTACTGCCTTCCCCCATGCTCAAAAAGCACTGGAAAGTTCCACCAGCCAATCAGTGGATGGAGTAGGGATGTAATTCCGTACTCTCCCTCAAAGATAATCCCATATTTATTGGTGGAGGTGGGGACCTAAAATAAAAGAAAAACTTTTAGAGGGCTGCACATTTTCCTTAATAACTAGATAACTTCCTTATACAGTAATTAGATTATACATCCTTCCCTTTTTGAATGATCTGGTGTGAGTCAGCCCCAAATGACATGCACTTTGCCCTAGGTGTTGGAGACCATGTTCATTTATGTGAGCCAGACAAAAACATCCATCCTACTGGATGACAGTATGCGATTCATAGCTTTCCAAGTGTATTTGTGTGTGTGTGTGTGTGTTGTCATTATTTTTAACATATTTCTTAATATTTCCAGAATGGCAGAAACAATCATCTGTATTGGCTAAAATGACAGGTATCAAAAGGAGTTAATTTCGATTCCTGATTTTTTAAAAGCCAGTTTTAATAACGTTCACATAGCCTCTTTTTGCCATATTCCCATGTGCTCTAATTGTAGCAAGGACTCACCATTGGGAATGAAAACTGTATCACAGTTGCTAAATATTGCAGCAAACAGGATTTTGTAATAGCGTGGTAGTTTACATTTATCAGTTCTTGTCTTATTCACTGCTTGTCAGCATCTTGAACTGAGAATTCCCAATCCCTTCAGTATGAATCAAGGATTGCGAAAGTTCACCCTGTGTGGTAGAGATGAAGGTTACTGTTCTGTTGATGAATTCTGTTTTCTTAGTTTTTTTGGCCTGTGATAGACACAATCACTCTCCTCACCATCCTTTTCTAGTGACAAATACAGTTTGGGAACTATCCACAACAAGCAGCTAATAAATAAATCATGCGGCAAACTATCAAGGCAAGACTTCCAAAGAGTGGCATAGTGAACAGTTGCTGTTTATTATTCTCGCCCATATCCCCCTATGTCTAAGTATCAGATTATAACTTAAAATGCCTGGAGTGCAAATGCAGGATTCTAATGTCAGATGAAAGCGGACGCTTGTGGGATTAGGGAGTAATAAGAGTCTATCAGAATTTGCTAGATAATATTTATAATGCATCAAAAATTGATATTTTATATATTTTACACAATGCTTTCATTTACAGTGTAATCAGTTTTGTTTATAGCGGGTCAGAAGGATACCAGTAAGCATTGGCATGTGACTGATTGAATAAGACCCTCAAATGGTCTAAATGTACTTCGGTTTCAGTACAATGGTCCTCAACCATCTCCAGACATCTCAAAATTTCCCCAAAGTACTCATGCTCATTCCTCTGCCATTTTATTAGTTTCCTCACATATATATGAGCACATCCTGAGTCTTGCCTGTAGAATAGTAAGTGACCCTATGCTCCACTTGCATAGTGTATACTATATTCATCTAACTTCAGCCCCCCAGTGCTCAATGCCTCTAGCAAGGGCGAAAAAGCTCCAGCCTCCTTAAAATAAAAATATAGCTTCTAAGCTTAAAGTGCAATTGGGTGCTCCTTTTTGCAGGTTCCTAAAACTAAAACAGCAAATTCAATTGCAACCAAATATCCACAGGCCTGCAAATTTTCCTAAATATTTTAGGATTCTTGTACCTTTTCCCATTGCTCAGAATGACCTCCATACATTTGGCCAGCATCATCCCCAGGTGACATGCACCCAGCCCTTTGTGTGTTACTGCCATGTTAAGGTATGCCTGAGGTATACAGAAACACCAGATGTGAAACACCAGATGTGAAAATATTGATGATTATATTGAACATTATTGATGCAGCTGCTCAACTTCCAAATGATTCGTTAGCGCCCACATTCACCAGGCGTCCACTGGGGTGCACAGACATGAATGTGTTTCTCAATGGACAAGGAAGATCTGGGACATGGGTAGCAAGAATAAAAAACAAATTCATGTGCAGTTTGTAGTATGTTATTGATAGGTTGAATCGGCAGACTTTTTGGAAAGTGGAGTCTTAGGTGATAAAGCTGCCCCAGAGCAAAGGGGATTTGATTCTGCATCAAGTTCTGCATAGAGTGTTGATTTCCAATATATCCACCATTTTCACCTATATGTCCATTTTCCATCCACAGGGCACCAATCAAGTCAACTTTTCAATAAACAGTTCACATATACTTCACACAATTCTCATATAGCTCATATGCAAACTGAGTTAAATGAATAATTTAAGAGAAGGGAGTTTTTGTAATTCAACAACAACAATAATAACAATAATAATAATAATAATAATAATCACCATAAAGAGAAACATTACAAGTATGTGCATTCATTGAATCAACAGAAAACTAACATGGATAGGTTTAAGAGAGACAGGCTAGATTGGGAGAGCAAGTAGATTGATTTATAATAATAACCATATATTGTGCTTTAATAATAAGAAATGTGATACAGTATATTACTCTCCATATCAATCTAATTATGTCCCTAACATACTGGAGTTGCATGACCAACAACAACAGCTAGATCTGCACTGCACTACAAAAGTCTTTATTACTGTGCCAGTACTGTGCCCCCATCCAGCTCTGCCTCCCTCCCTGACGAGCTCAACGACTTTTACGCCCGCTTTGACTTGTCACCCACAAAGCGGATGTCCCACCTGGTGAACTGCCTCCCTCACTCTCCATCTCTGATGTTTGCGCCACCCTGAGCAGGGTGAATGCACGGAAGGCAGCTGGCCCGGATGGAATACCTGGCCGTGTGCTCAGAGTCTGTGCAGGGCAGCTGGCCAGGGTCTTCACAGACATTTTTAATCTGTTTCTGGCCCAGGCAGTTGTCCCCACAAGCTTCAAGACCGCCACCATTGTGCCAGTGCCGAAGCACTCCACTGCTACAGCCCTGAATGACTTCCGCCCGGTGACCCCATCATTGCAAAGTGCTTTGAGAGACTGGTCTTATCACAACTGAAATCCTGTCTGCCCACTACCCTGGACCCCCATCAGGTTGCCTACTGCACTAAAAGGTCAACAGAGAACACCATCTCCACGGCACTCCACTCTGCCCTGACCCACCTGGACAGTCCCAACTCTTACGTCAGAATGCTGTTCATTGACTTCAGCTCAGCATTCAACACTGTGTTCCCCTACAAGCTGATCTCCAAGCTTAGCCAGCTTGGTATTAGCACCTCCCTCTGCAACTGGACTCTGGACTTTCTGACTAACAGACTCCAGTCTGTTAGGTTAGACAACCTCTCCTCCTCCACTCTCACCCTGAACACCGGCGTGCCACAAGGCTGTGTGCTGAGCCCTCTTCTGTACTCCCTCTTCACCCACGACTGCACTCCTGTACATGGTTCTAACACCATAATCAAGTTTGCAGATGACACCACGGTGGTGGGACTGATCAGAGGGACGATGAGACGGCCTACAGGGACGAGGCCCAGCACCTGGCCGTGTGGTGTGCCAACAACAACCAGGCCCTTAACACCCAGAAGACCAAGGAGATCATTGTGGAATTCAGGCAAGCTAGGAGCCACGCCCACGCCCCCATCTACATTTACGGAATTGTAGTGGAGTGTGTATCAAGCTTCAAATTCCTTGGCGTCCACATCTCTGATGATCTCACCTGGTCCCTGAACTCCTCCATTCTCATCAAAAAGGCACAGCAGCGCCTTTACTTCCTGTGGAGCCTTAAGAAAGCTCACCTGTGTCCTAGGACACTGGTGGACTTTTACCGCTGTACCACTGAGAGCATACTCACAAACTGCATCTCAGTGTGGTACGGCAATTGCTCCGCATCAGACCGCAAAGCACTCCAGCGGATGGTGAAAACTGCCCAACGGATCACCGGCACCGAATTGCCCACCATTGAGAACATTTACAACAAACGCTGCCTGGGCAGGGCGAAAAGCATTTTCAAGGATGCATCCCACCCTAACCAGGGATTTTTTACTCTCCTCCCATCAGGCAGGCGTTACAGGAGCCTCCGCTCCCGCACCAGCAGGCTCAGGAAGAGCTTCTTCCCTGAGGCTGTGACCCTGCTGAACTCCACACCACAGCGCTAAGCATAATTGCACTAATTGACTGCACTGTCTTAGTACTTTTACTCTCACATTTGCACTGCTGTACATACAACCATCTGTACATATCTGTTAATACTGTACATACAACCCTTATATATTTTTTTTTACTACTTTTTTATTGAGTTTAAACAAACAGAACAACATACACACCCCCACCCCAGACAGCCGTACAGCACATCAAACGGAAGAAAAAAAGGAAAATAAATAACTAAGGACATAGATAAAATAAATAAGACTT
This sequence comes from Megalops atlanticus, assembly GCA_019176425.1. NCBI lineage: Eukaryota > Metazoa > Chordata > Actinopteri > Elopiformes > Megalopidae > Megalops > Megalops atlanticus. The sequence continues at coordinate 6,879,970 of CM032877.1, read as the reverse complement.
GAAGTATCAACGACATTTGAGCAAAATTAATCACAATAATAAGGAAAAATTAAACACATACATTCAGAAAAAAAACATACATTCAGATGAGTATAATGACTAATCAAATGAAGTTAAACAAAAAACTGTCTCCGGTCCCTTCTACCCATGACAGTTTGGAGCAACCAGCCATTAGTAACCATATCATGTGTGTCCCATGACTGGGGCTATGAGAGGGGTCTTCCAGTCAGACAGGGGCCTTCCCTTTAAAAGCAAGTTTTTCAAGTCTGCTGGTAGATAATCAAGGAAAGGTGACCATATATTCATGAACAACTCATCTTTTCCCCTTAGAACAGCCTGTAACCTTTCATGTGGGAGAGTGTTAAAAATCTCTCTGTACCACAGGGTAATACTAGGCGGGGAGGTTTTAATCCACGTATGCAAAATGCACTTATGAGCAATCAAAAGGAGCTTCTCAAGAAGTTTGTATTGTGATACAGGGAGATGTAATTTCCTAAAAGGCAGGCCTAGGAGAAAAACAACAGGGTCCTTTTTGATTTTTTTCTTAAATATCCTACTAATCACCTGAGAAATAAATGTCCAGAATCTGGAGAGTAATTTGCACTCCCAAAAGCAATGGAAATATGTCGCCCTATCAGAATTACATTTGATGCATAAAGGGGAAAGCGAATGGTCCATTTTATGCAAGGTAACAGGAGTGATATGTAGCCTATGGAGAATCTTGTATTGACTCTCCCTTAGTCTGTTACATGTAAACGTCGCTCTGATCAGATCTATAGCTGTATGCCAGTCATCTTCAATTGTACCTAAGTCCCTTTCCCATTTATGAGAAATATTTGGTAACTCGTACGTGTGACAGGAGCTGATACAACCCTTATATATACACTCCCCTTTCCAACCCTGTCCACTTCACCCCCCTATGTATAACACATTAATATATTATACATATTTATTATCTGTTAACCCTGTACATACTGTAAAATATAACATTTCCTATACTGGAGTAATTACTCTTAACCGCACTTTCTGTAAATAATACTATTTTTTTTTGCACTTCTGGTTAGATGCTAACTGCATTTCATTGGCTTTGTACCTGTACTCTTCACAATGACAATAAAGTTGAATCTAATCTAATCTAATCTGATCTAATCTAATCTAATCTAATCTAATCTAATCTAATCTAATTACAGTGAATATTAGCAATCGAATCATTTTGTTTAATTAAAAGTATCCTCTGTACACAGTCACATCTCTTTTAAACATTTTTGTACAAAACCTAACTGCACCTATCAACAGAACAACTGGTTCCAGAAGTGAGTTACTAAAATTTTCAGGAAAGTCCACTCTCTGACAGCTAATTTAGGTTTGTGGGTGTACTGTAAATAGTCTAACAAGGCTCAGAATATATTTATAATGTACACTGTCTGCTGCATTGAATACAAATGGACAAACCTGAACGGATTTTTGATGGGAAATAAAAGCAGATATTGCAGCAATCATCAAATTAAAAATAAAAAATACATAATGCATACCTATATTATGCATACATATTGTATTAATAATAAATTATCAAGTTAAGTTTTAGTGTGTATGTGTGTGTGTGTATATATATATATATATATATATATATATATATATATATATATATATATATATATATATATATATATATGCGCACACACACAAACACACTAAAACCCACATATTGTATTATTGGTTTATAATAATACAAGATAGTAATAAAATAACATGATACTGCAGCAGTGCCCCCCAACAGCGGGAGCAGGACACCATTGCATGCTGCATTGCAAAGTTCCTACTCATCTACTCTGAGTTGTTCCAAATGATAAAAGCATTTGTGATGTTTCAAATGATGAAAACTATACTAAATCATACAGTCTTCAGCTATTATTTTTATATAAAGATGTGTTTTCAGAACTTTGCCCGGAACTGGAAATGATTTGTTGAAAACTGAGTACCTCTGAAGTGTCTGTGATTGCCTCAGGTTGAATTCAAAGATTTAAAAAAAAAAGATTTTAGCTCTTAAGTGTGGAAGAAAAAAAAACCTCAGAGTGCAAAAGCATAAAGGATATGCAGCCTGTACCTGACTGCAGATGCAAAATAAAGACAGTCTGACAGTCTGAAGCTTGGTATTTCAATGTAAGACATGGATATTATTTAAAATTGAGGGCATGAAAACTTTTGATTCAGAATCTAAACTTATTATTGATACAATAGTTTATAATCTTCGTATGTTCAGTATTCCATAAGACTTATAAGTACTGTATTGGCAAAAAGCCTGTGAAAGACACACTATTGTGTACACATGATGGCATAATTTTCTAATTGTCTCATTGTGTAAGCAAGCTTGGCAATCGTGTGCTAAGTGGCTCATAATTCATTGGAAAATAAACCTGCCACATTTCATGAATGAAATAATACAAAGCAGGAGACAGTGCATGTATAGTACTTGGTTGTAGAACCTCAGACATACACTTGTGATGATTGAAGTCCAAACCAACTAGTTTATCATCATATGTCATCCTGATGTTGCCTTATGCACAATGTCAATGATGATACAGACGTTTGGATAAAGGTGAATAAGATTTGGCATTTACATGTATTTAGACCCCCCTAGAATGTACATCTATGAGCATTTACAGCAATAGCCCAGAGACTATTTTCAATTTTTCGAATGTTGATCAGAATGTTGATGTTTAATAGCTTTTTAAAATTAATGTTAATAGATATTGCTTTGTTAACTGCATGGCAGTGGCCCTTCATACGGAGTGTGAATCACCGTATATAATTTGCCACCACTCATACAAATTTTCTGTCCTTAAATAAGGGTGGCTTGGAAAAGCTCTGCAGGGCTGACTATCAAAAGCAGTGAGTTAAGTAACTGAGCACTCAAAGTGAACAGTTCAAGGACAGCACTGAATATAATTCCATTCAATATGTTACAATTTCAAGCTCAAAGTGAGCAACACTAAGAACTTTAACAATTAACACTGTTAATATCAATATATTACAGTGAACGTGAATAAGGTTATTAAAATGTTGTGGTGAAGCAATCATTCCCGAAGGTGAGCACTTACTTCCTTGTTCAGTCTGTGTTCACCGTGATGACGGACTTAATTGCTTTGAATCTGGCATTTGCTTCTCGTATACAGACCAAATACTGTAATATTGTAGTCATTGCTATTGCTTGAAATGTTCACATTTTCTTGCTTAATATGATTGCTGCGGGCTCACAGTTCAGTTGTTTGGCATTGAAAAAAAGCTTGCTGGCTATTAATAGAGCTCAACTGCTGTTAGTCAGTACTAACAAGGAGAGAGAAAAATGGAAGATCAGTGATTTTGACACTTTGCAACTGCATGCGATCAGAGACTTAGATATGCTGGTAAAAATGTCAGTAGTATTTAAGAAGAATTAAACACTTTTTATTGTTGATGTAATTTAGTTTTTTCTGCTCAATATATGCATTTAAAGCACTCATTCCTTTGTTTAGTCACTACCTTGTTCTGAAAGATGGCTTGCTGCCTGCTGGAATTCGGTAGAAGGTAATAATTGGCTGTGCTTTCCAATTGGCAGTGAGCAATAGAGAGAGAGCTTCGGAAGAACCACGTTTACTGCTAGCCTGGTGTGGCTAGTGCAGATCTAAAACTCATGCAGGGAATATGAACATTACTGAGAGGCTTCAGTTAGCACTAACATTTTGGAAAAAATTGTTTGTGCATATCTGATGAAGGTATTTGGATTCTAACACATAATGCTACCAAGCACATAATTATCAACTAGATGGAACTGCTACCCAAACAGTGACATCTCCATAGCTCTCCATATCAATTTATTTTTGCATTGGGATTGTACCACATATACGTTTATAACTGAAGCTTTGAATACATCCTGACCCGTATTCAACTACAGCTGCTATTTATGGCAGACACCAAGCAAAAGGCAAAATTGTTCACAACAGTTCCCACAGTAAGTGTGGACATGCTCTGTGGTTTTCCCAGCTATTCATAACTGGTATTGCATTATTTTGACAATGATGTAACCTTGATACAGTTTCAAACTTGATGGAGTCTTTTATACATGTCATTTCACTGAACTTATGAATGCTTATCACTTATGAAAACTGCTTTGACCGAATGAAAAAAAATACAATAGCTTACACAGGAATTGAGAGAATGCTGAAATGGACATTTGAAATGTTTTGCTAAAAGAACTGTTGAACTTCCACATTTAACAGATTCACCTCAATGTTTATTCCAGAAAGCTTCACATTGGCCATTGAAGGGAATACATCTGGACGGCCAGAGGATGCTGAATTGTTAGAGGCAGACAGTTAAAATTCAGCACACAATGGAGTTTGAATTAATCTTTGACACCAGGAAGAAGGGAGCCTTAGGCCAAGTCAGTCACTCCTGCTTGATTTTTTTTGAAGCAAACTGTTTGGGAAAACATGATCCTGTATTTTTGTTATTCTGCTTACAGTACGTATCTTTGCGTTGAATATTCAACTCAGCAGGATGCTGCAAGAGCTGCAGGGTGGTAAGGCCAGTTATTCAGACCTACATACAACTTTCGGCTCCCTTACAGCCAAGCTGGAGCAAGGATAGGCGTGGTTAGTGTTTGGATGGGAGGCCTCTTGGGAAAGGGGGCGAAACCCTATGTAGATCTTTCAGGAAACTAATGCCCAAATGCAGTGCCAGGGACCAAATCCTGTAGGAAATGCTTTTTTTTTTTTTTTTCTCGGATGAGACGGTAAGGCGATGGTCTGACTCATTAAAGTGATCTAAAAGACCCTGTGGCAATTATTGCAGAGAGTAGGTGGTTCCCAAGCATCCTGGCTAAATTTGCAATGAGGCTCTTACAATCTATTAGTCCCTGTTGTTAACTGACTTAACAATTCCCAAACCTAGGTTGTCATTGTGGAAGATCATTCATTCTTACTTGATCCTACCAAATAAAATAAAGATTAAAAAAAATGCAACATTCTGTTTCTGTTTCTATGCTGCATCTTCTGCACTGGTTCCAGCTATATCTACTGACAGGAGCTGTGTTATTTTGACCTTTGGTCTTTTTTGTCGTTTTGGCTTTATCGGAAGAACAGGGAATGTTTGATGTACATTCTTTTTATAGAACACAAATTCATCCTTGTCCTCAAGTGCCAAAGTGCTGCAGAGGAAACTGCTCTACTCTGGGCTTTTTAAGTTTCCCTGGAAAACTGTGCTTTAGTAGTTTTTGAGATGACCAAATGCGCAAATGTATCAACATGCATAAAGCACTATGTTGATAACGGAAATAGATTGTATAGCCTTGTGAAATGGACTGGGTATGTAGAAAGGCTCCCAAATTAGAACTCAGATGCAAAAATTCTTTCATAACAGCTGCAATTTTTGTTCTATATATCCATGCCAGGATCGTGTAATCTGGGGACAGGGAAATTGGTTAGTGCATATGTGCTTACAGACTTCTACCCTCGCAGAGCAGACATCAGAGGAGACCGAAATCAAACTAATAGGACAATTGTGTTTGCTCTTAAAACGTGGCATTCCGCCATCTTGCAGGGTATCAAAAATCTAGCCAATCAAGGCGAAAGTGCTCTGAGTAATCAAGTGGCTACCACATGACTTGAGTTTCATTCAGCGCATGTCTGCTTAGCTCTAAACAGATAATGAAAGCTATTACATTAGCTTAGCAGACACTCCTATCCTGGGCAACTTAAACAATGGGACATGTACTACAGTAATTCAAGTTAAGTACCTTGCCCAAGTGTACAACAGAAGTGAGCCAGCAGGTTATTGAAGCAGCAACTGAAATCAGACAGCCTAAATCATACTTGCCAAAAATGCTTCTATGACAGAGAATGTGTGAGTGAACATCTGAGTCATGGAAATGACCAGAATAAAGTTTGGCAATCAAAGAAGACCACAACATTGCAGTGCCAGATGAAGGCATTCAACACTCACATACATCTAAATTTCCAGCAGCTATTACCAATTTCCTCTTCCCAGCCACTCCCAGATAAGTGAATGAGGAAAGCAACAAGTGCAGGAGAAATACAGCAGACTCCAGCTGCATCCAAAGTGAGCAGGTGTCATACATAGATGCTCTGCTCCATTGCGGATTCAATACACTAGTTAGGGAGACAATTCTGAAAAAAATCCATGGAAATTGCTGAGGCATGACTCTGTGTTAAGGTGTGACAGAAATGCCAATAATCCACCCTCCGTCTGGTGGCCCACTCAAATAAATCCTCTCCTTGGGAGTTGTGACTAGTTCGCGGTTGCCAGTCACATTCCAAGGACTTCAAGATGAGGAGACCCCGATCTATCCATCCAGACTGCCACAGGTACATTCGGTTAGCTCCAACATCACCCATCTGAGACAGCCACGACAGAATTTTTCTATGTAATGCAAAAAAAATTTGGAGGCGGCTGCCTTCAATCAGGGGAGAGGAGAAGTTTTCTTCAGTGGATTCTGTACACACTGAGGCAGGCTTCAAAGACGTTGAGGCAGGCAGCAAAGTCACTACCAGACAGCATCAGATGAAAATTCGGCTGTTTCTACACTGGGGTAAGATAGCATTTCTGTTGCAAAAACTTTGGGCATGATGCTCTAATGAATGAACAGTTAATTCAGTTATAAATATAGGCACAAACTGCAATGCTGATGGTCTGTCCACTCCCCCGTCTGACACGTTGTTGCAATGTTTGAGCATGTTCTATTTTTGACTGAATACTTTGGTCAGCTTCCCTTGTCCACACCACCTTTCAGTCTCACTGGACACATATTTCACTTCCTCTTTTCTTGGAGCTACATGCTTTATTTATGTGACTGAATGTTCATTTGCACACGGGAAATGGTTAGAATGAGGAAAAATTGACTCAGATTTTCCACACCCACCCACACAAATGGACAAAGACATGCTTGGTGATGATCATTAACTTGATTATTAATTATGTTAATCCTAAACTACTAAAGTAAATAGTACTCTGTAATTCAGTGTTATGCACAGTATATGTCTAACACCAGCAAATTCTAAATCAGGTGCTTACATGTACATTAGCCTTACTCCCCCCCTCCCTAAACAGACACATACATACAATTTATTTATTTATATAATATTGTTCCAATACAGCAAACAGGCCCAACACAGCAAACACCTGGTGCTGATCTAACAATCAAGGACAATTTGTATTTTCAGAAATGAAAAGATCACACGTATTTCATACCTGAAGAACAGAGCTGATTGTCTCTGTTTCCTGTCGGTCTTATTCCAGGTAAACTAAACATAGAATTTCACCATTGAACCTGCTCATTATCCTCAATAGAATGAAATATGTTTTGTGTTTAGTTGCTATGCATTAGTATTTAATACTTGCATGCACTTACATTCTTTGTAAGAGCATCCATTTTCAGGGTGAACTAGGTACAAGCAAGTTGATAAAACAGCAGATCAACATATTTATCCACAATCAAGTCAAAGCAGGATGGCTTATGCTTTCCTGTGAGAGTCTAGCAGAAACGTGGCATTAATTTTCCTCTGACCCCTAAGATTAAGTGGAAGAGGTTATAGAGGTTACTTTTCTCTTGAGTAAAACTAAGTTAAAATAGATATGAATATTTCCTTCAGTATTTCTTGAGGGGGTACTGTTTATGTAGCTCATAAACACACATGCAGATACCCACACACAGACACAGACACAGACACACACACAGAGAGAGAGAGAGAGAGAGAGAGAGAGAGAGAGAGAGAGAGAGAGAGAGAGAGAGAGAGAGAGAGAGAGAAGCATGGTTGCTCACAGCATTTTTGGGGAATTTGACCTCCCCAGAAGCAAATTAGTAGATAACTGTTTCTTTTTTAAGTCAAGTCAAGAGGCTAATTACCAAAATGTCACAAGACAGAAACCCCAGAGAGCTGAGTTTTTTTGTGCAAGAGCTGAAAACAATGAGGATTAAAAAATGTTGAGTGTACTTTGAGCCCATCTGGGAAGCATAGCTGCAGATGTAGCCTGGGGCCTGAAAATGCAGGCAACGCTCAGGTGTATCCATAAAGAATTAGCATGCTGGGATCGTACCACGCTGTGACTTTCCCTTGGAAAGGAATCATTCAGGAGTGCACCTGGCTGTGTTGTTGGAACTTTGACAGATTAATAACATAGCCAAACCTTAAACCTCTGGTGACATCATTCATGATACATAAACATTAACCTGAAGTCAGAGTAGCATGAGATAATTGGCTGAAACAGTCTTTGTCTGAAATGCAAGATTACCCAGCCAGGCACTTGGTCTGTCTCGTTCCAGATAAACCGAGCAATCATTTAAAAGGAAGGGAGAGAACACATCCTGTGGATAACAGAGACATTTTGCGCTCCGCGATGCGTGTGAGATCTCCAGACTCCTGCACAAAATCTTTCACCTTATGTTTTTTTTTCCTTCCTTCCTTCCCTTCCTTTGCATTTTCCATTTTTGATCGCTGCAGTAGTACGCAGTGAGAATGGCGGGTTATCTCCTGACATCTTCTGAAGCACAGGTAGGCGTAGACTGGCAGTAATAAGGGCTGTTTGTCACCTCTAGGGACTTCAACTCTTTCCCTAGCAACAAGCAACAAACAAGGTGAGAAATAACCAAGGGGAATGAAAACACACATTCTCAGTTCAGTCTGCAAAGTTCTGTGTATATCTGGGTTGCTTTCAGTCCTTTGATAAAAAGTTACACCTGCTCAGAAATGCAGTTTTACATTTAAAGCGCTTAATTGAATATTTACTGTGCTTTACGCAAATATGTCACTCACCAACTTCAATCGGCTCCTGAGCGCCAGGTTCATCCATCTTAGATCTTCCCTAATCTTGTAATAAGAGCCATAGCACTCTTCTGCCTTATTTTCCACTGTAGAGACAGTAGACATCCAGGTATGACCATGATTTACATTAGAGTTACTCAGGGAATTACCTTAATTGGCTAAGATAGTTTCGTGTTGGTATTCGTATGCTACAGGACACTATGATTTCTTATTTGCTACTTTTATCCAATGCTGTAATTCAGATGCTGTTTAAGCCCTATTAGATGCATCTGTTAAATGAATAAATTAACAATTAAATGCAAGACCAATCATAATAATAGAAATAGAAGTCATAATGATGACATGGATAATATATGAATAATAATAACAACCATAATCATTATTTTAATATGGCTTTAGTTCATAGTTTCTTACATATGCTGAATGTCTATAATATACTGTTGTTTTAGCAAAGGTAGTTTTACCTGCTGTAGGTAACCATACCTAAAACCTGAATCTTAAAGGAATAATAAAGACCACACATGTGCTCGTTCCGTAAAGGTTTAGTCAGAGAAGACATGGCATGAATGTATAATTTATCTTTTTGCATAAAGCATAAAACCAAAAATGTCACTAAATATTGGTCATTTTCAATTCAGGTTATTTTTTCATAAATGGTCTAAAATGTGATATACTTGCAGGGATAAGACACACACACACACATATATACATATATATACATACACACAGTATATATTACAGCAGCTCCGTTTGTTGTGTGAATGGGATGTTTTATGGCCATGACTCATACTTTCCTAATTGCTTATATCACAGAGGGGCTATGTTGGTGGAGCGTCCCTTGTGGTTGGTGTTAAGGGATGGGGGTACATAAAGTTTTGGCGAACGCCGCCAGGTGCAGTCAGAGGGGAGCTTCTCCTCTCCCCTGTGGCAGAGCTTCATTATTTTGCTCAGACAGTGAAGACATCCCAGTGAAGTCTCAGTCTCAGCTACAGTCTGGCTGTGAAACGGACGGGCTTCGCTATTACAATCAGGATATGGTCAGCCTAAATTCCTCGCACGTGCATGTGCAGTGTAAGGGTTATCTTTTTCTTTAAGTTGCAGGTGGGATCATTTTAGAAGAATCTGAGCTTAAGACTTTTTGAAATGGTTTTAATATAATAGAATCCTGTTTGTGGTTTTTTCAAATATATGTTGTCAGGTGATCTGGATTCCTCCTAGCTCTCTCTTCTCTCTCTCTTCTCTCCAAAGCACACCACCTCAAGTGTATGCCGTTGCCATGCTGTTGTGTCTGTAATCATAATCTCAATCCTGGTTTAAACTGGCATTGTTTTTTTTTTAATCTCCAGAAGCACCCATTCATGAACATGCATTATGAGTGTGGCATTTCAAACAGTGCCCCAAGATATTACCGAAACTGAACAATTAACTACAAAGGTCATACAAGGTTGACTTGACTCAAAACGTGTCCAATTATGACATTTTTGGCAATCATTGACATTTCTGAGAAGTAATTTTACACTCTTACATAACCACTAATGAGTTCTCAATGAATGTTCTTGAGCAGTTTTTTTTTTTGCATTTTGTCAATCGGTCAAGTCTTGACAAGAAGCTGTCCTTAAGGATATATATATATATATATATATATATGGTACAACATACTGATTCTAGTTAGAAATCTTTTTTTTGCATGCATTAATATGAAATTACAGTAATTTATTACTGCCTGAAAAGTCACATTCACTGAAGTGCAGACATAAAATTACAGACTGCATGATAATAGAGGTTGGATTTAGCACCTCTCTTTTTTTCTTGTTGGGCAGAGAGAGGTGGAACCACCAAGGCTCCAAGAGTTGGCAACTTTTTCCATGGTAACCTGTGACATTCTCCCTACAGTCATTGGTACAATGGACTTGAAAATACAAATGGATACACAGAACAACACATGGGAAAGATAAAGGGGAACTCAGTCACAGTTTAAGTCTCCTGCACAAAGTTTTACAAATGAAACATTACCATTGAAAAGGAGACGTCTGTCATTTTTATTACATTTCTTCTTTACATGGAAGAATTTCCATATTTTACATTTTTTACAGTCTCAGATGATTTAGTGAGTCATGTGAAGTGCTTCTCAGCACGTGATCCAAGACAACTGGACAAGCAGGCTATTTGATATATTTGTGAAACTTCTCTTTTAATTCATTGCAGACCACCAATAAAAAAAAACAAAACAAAAACTTGAAAGACCCTTCTAAAATAAGCAAAAGGTTATGGAACTGCTGTAAATATAAGCTGAAGGAGGACACATGCTGTGAGGACGTGTTGTGTCTCTTTCATTGGATAAAATTGAACCAATCATACGACTTCAAATGAGACTTTTTTCATCTCAAGGAATCTTAAGATCTCTTTGGCCCCCTCCTCTTCTCTCTATATACAACTGCTCTGGGTCCGATCATCCGGGCACTTGGCTTCTCTTACCACTGCTATGCCGATGACACCCAGCTCTACCTCTCGTTCCAACCTGATGACCTCACTGTCTCAGCACGGATCTCTGCCTCTCTTTCAGATATCTCAGCCTGGATGAGGGAGTGCCACCTTCAACTCAAATTATCCAAGACTGAGCTCCTAGTTATCCCAGCCAGCCCGACAATCCAGCACGACATCACCGTTCAGCTCGGCTCAACGACACTGACTGCATCCAGGTCTGCAAGGAACCTGGGGGTAGTGATTGATGACCAGCTGAAATTTACGGACCACATCGCTATGACTACCAGATCGTGCAGATTTGCGCTGTACAATATCAGGAAAATCAGGCCCTACCTATCCAAGCATGCTGCGCAGCTCCTTGTCCAGGCACTGGTCATCTCAAGACTGGACAACTGCAATGCTCTTTTGGCCTGCCTACCTGCATGCACAATTAAACCTCTGCAGCTGATACAGAACGCAGCTGCACGTCTGGTTTTCAACCAACCAAAAAGGGCTCATGTTACCCCCTCTTAGTCTCACCCCACTGGCTCCCTGTAGCTGCCCGCATCATGTTCAAGGCCTTGATGCTTGCGTACAGGGTGACCAACAAAACTGCACCTAAGTACCTGAACTCACTGCTGCAACCCTATGTCCCCTCCTGACTGCTACGCTCTGCCACCGAACGGCGCCTGGTGGTCCTGTCACATCGTGGCCTTAAATCACTATCCAGGACTTTCTCCGCCATTGTCCCCCGTACTTCCATGAACTTCCACACCACATCTTCAAGAAACATGTGAAGACACAGCTCTTCCGCTCTCACCTGAGCACCTGAAACACCTCCCCCCTATCTCCTATTAAACTGTATTATAAAAAAAAATGTAATGGTTTGGCTGTAATAGTCTAACGTATTGATTTGGTGTAATGGTTTGGTTGTAGTGGTTTAAACGTAAAGGTTTGGTTGTATTGCTTAACAAACTAGCTAGCTTTACGTGCTGGCCAACCTTTGAAACTTTGTCATGCAGTACTTCTAATGTTGACTCTGTATGTTTTTTCTCTTGTGTTGTATTGTACCTCACTTGTAAGTCGCTTTGGATAAAAGCATCTACCAATTGAATAAATGTAAATGTAAATGTAAGATGTCAAGATACAGCAAAAGAGTTGTTGAAATTTACCATGTTACACTTCCACTGCTTTAATTTCAAGGAAAAAACCTTGTATTTAGTAAACTTTGAAAATGCATGGTAGGGTTTTGCCTTGTGCAGTCTTTCTGTCCATTCATTTCTTTTTCTTGCTTTGCAGTTTGATGTGAAGACTCGTTGACACTGTAATGGGCTTGAAAATGACCCTCCCCCACTGGTGTGAAAGGTACAAGAGTGATCCAACTGCTTAATTTATTCAGGATAAACAAGTGTGAAATCAAAGCTTGTCCAAAACTGTATGTTTCAAAAAACCAAAGCCAACCAATTTCCCATCAATTTGTACCTATCAAGTTAGTGAAAATGTTCTCTGCATTCGACTGAGTCGACTGCCACCATAACAAACATGTTACTGGTGTGTAATAGCATAGCTTCCTTTTTGTACCAAGCTGTTATTTAAGAAGAGCTTCAGGGAAGAGTGAAGACTGCACCCTAAGGGTGGGCACCGAGCAGCAACTGCATCTCCAGTTGTTTGCAAACTTTAGTCCATTTCAGTCATAAAAGTTTAAATATCACAGAGATATACCAGGGCTATATATAGTTTATTTTTATAAAGGAAGCCTTTTAACAGTCAGCGAATCAATAGTTAATTAAAGTAGAAGAGTCTGAGAAAAGGCAGCGAGCATGAAAGTTGGAGGAGCTTGTCATTGCTGGCTACCGAGGGGCAAAGAGAACTGGAGGCGTGATTTTTCAAGGCCCCTACAGTCAATATCTCCACTTCTGGGTGTGAGTGTGTAGAACTGAGCAGAAATGCCAGTTCTGGGGGTGCGGGGGAGCAGTGGGGAAGGTACTCTGTTTTTCTCTGGGTCACCCAAATGAACTGCAGTGCTTGTGGTTAATAGAGCTTAAAATAAGAAAGTAGCCCTTGAATTCCTCTCCACAACAGATAAGACTAGAGTGCAGAACATTGCTTTCAAAATCCAGTTTTTTTAAAGCATAATGCTTTTTTAGAAGGAATAATAAGACCTCTTAATTATGTTGTTTGTTAAGCCCCCAGGCATCTTTGTAATATTTCAAATCACAAAGGTTAATTTCCCACTACAGTATAAAAAGTTCAATCTATCAATGTGTAAATATAAGACAAAAGTTGGGTGACCAAGGCTTTTACTTCTCACCCTATAAGCACTGTTTTCTGTAGCCTATGTGCAAAGCAGCCTTTTGCTTACACCAAGGCTGTAGCAGAGTGCTTAATTGAAATTGAAAACAATATGATGACAGGGTGATGTGATAATCATGCGGACCTTCGTGAAGAGCGAGTCTGATTGCTACATTCTCCTGTCTGGTTCTTGGTAGTTGAATCAATCTGCATTCCAGTGAATTCAGGTAGCACGGCACTCTGCCCCCCATCTTCCTTTCCCTAAACCTGCATCTCTCTGCCCCCTCACACACTTTACCACCACCCATCATCCCATCTGTCCTCCCACCATATGACTCACAAAACGAAGATTGGCTAAGTGCTAGTTCACCTTCAGCCAGTCGTCTTTTATTTCCCTGGAAACACAGAAGGCAGTGCTATACATAGTCTACTTAGATCCGTTTGTTCAATGTTGCTTTTAGAGAAGGCTGACAGCTTTTGCACTCCTGCTGTAGGTAACCAAGCCTACACTAAATATGGATGTTTGCTTTATGACCTGCAAAATGTATCTTCTTCAAATCCCATAAAATCATCTCTGATACCTGTAACTCACACATTTTTTGCTGAAACATAATAATAACTATTATTATTATTATTATTGTTGTTGTTTGTTATAGTAGTAGTATTTTGTAGAGTTTATTGAAATTGGTTCAAATCTCAGCTGTGCTTTTGAGTAGGGTGCTCAGCATGTAATCAAATAGTATATTCACCTGAATAAATGAATATTATGACTTCTAAAGAAAAGAAGCTATTTTTAAAGAAGCTATGTGTGTACAGGTTGCAGTGGGTAAGCTTGTCTGTTAAAGAATAAATGATTTGTTTTTATTGTTGTTGTTATTATCATTATTGATATTGATTAATACATTACATTGATCCAGATCACATCCGTACAAATGGAGCGATGTGTGGGCAGAGGGACATTCTAATTACAGATAACTACATAACTACCTCTCGTGACCTGCACTCTGTGACTCTCATAGTTATGTGGATGTGGAACATTCGCGGCACTCTTTTTTAGGTGACCCTTGTCTATGTGACATGGAGTCAGCCAAGCACAGACCGTAGTCAGCAAACACACAGTCAAGTGCGGAACTTGCCAAAAGGCGTCAGCGCGGATCTGCGGAATGTAAACACAGTATGGCACAGCAAGTTCCTGCACTTAGTAGGAGGTCCGTGTATTTACAACAATCACTCTGTGAAAACACAAAGAGAGTGCAAGCTGTTTCAAAGCAATTGTGCATTCATTTAACCAAACAATGGGTTTGAGGCAAAAGAACTGATGACTGAATAACGATAGTGGTGCCGGTCAGATCAGCATAACATTTAAAAAATGAATGGATATAGCAAAAAAAAAACAATAATAAAATATTTATAAATGAGTACATTAGGAACCCAATTTGGTAAATTCAATCAAATTCAATCAAATCCACTCTAAACAATAAATGAAATCATCTCAGGATCTCTTTTCAGAGACAAGAAAACAAAAAGGTATAGCACCTTTTACAATCTGATTGGAAAGGATGGTTCACAGTGCACAGTGCATTTCCAGGGGTAACTCAATAAATAGACGAATAAATAAAACAATAAAATGTAAATGCAGTGACATAATTCTGACTAAGTTACCCTCATAATTTTTCCATAGACCCATTGTCAGACCCGCCTCCAGCCAACTCCCTGTTCAGCCACACCCACGCTCTGAGTCACCTGAATATTAAGCACACCTGCAGCAGATTCACGTAATCACCACTGGGGGATTTAAGGACTGCAGTTCAGGCACCTCTTTGTGAGGTATTGAGCCTGCTCTACCCGCGGTATCCTTGTTTGTTTGGTTCCACTACTCTTGTGATTTTTGACCTGTTTGCCTGTTTTTGACCTTGCCCTTTTGTCTCGTGATTTGGATTGTTAGCTTTGGTTCTTGTTTTGCACTCCTGGCTTTTTGACCCTGGCTTGATATTTGACTTTCCCAAAGGATTTGCCCTTCTGAATTAAAGCACCAGAGCTCTGCACTTGGGCCTTCTGTCTCGTTCATTACAGAATACCTCACCAAGGATGGACCCAGCAGAGCTTCGGGAGCTGTTGACACGACAAGAGAGAGAGGCTAGGAGAACTGGTGCAGCTGCTGCAATCTCACCCACAACACCTACCCATACCAGGGCCCGTGACGGATTCATCTACATCTGCTGCTGCTTCTGCTCATCCTGGGTCGGCGTCCAGTGCAAGTGCAGGCCCCAGTTCTCCATCATTCATTGCCACTCCCGGAAGATACGATGGCAATCCAGATAAGTGCAAGGGTTTTCTTATGCAATGCTCCATGTACATCAACCACAACCCCCAGATGTTCTTGTCTGAGACTGATAAGATTCATTTTGTGATCTCGCTGCTAACTGGAAGGGCACTAGATTGGGCGACTGCCCTATGGCACCAAAACAGCACTGCATTAAATTCGGAAACCCAGTTCATAACTCTGTTTAAGCAAGTGTTCGATCACCCTGCCTCAGGACGGGATATTGGTAATCAACTGTGTGAATTGCGTCAGAAGCATCGTTCAGCCGCTGACTATGCTCTTGAGTTCAGAACTCTGGCAGCAGGGAGTGGATGGAGTGAACCAGCCCTTCTCACAGTGTATCGTCGAGGTCTGAATGCTGATCTTCAGACAGAGCTTGCCTGCCGTGGGGATACATCGAGTCTGGACCAGTATATTCAGATGTCTATCTCCATTGACAACCTTTTACGTGATCGCAGGAGGCAACGCTCAACCATTCCGGTAACTCACCCCTTACCTGCAGTTTCACCCACGCCGCCACCACTGCCTTCAGCTTCCTCCGCTACAACTGATCCTGAGCCAATGCAGCTGGGTCGCGCTCCACTGTCCAGTGAGGAGCGCCAACGGCGCTATCAGTTGGGGTTGTGCTTGTACTGTGGGGGAGCTGGACATCAACGGCGAGAATGCCCTGTGCGCCCTCCTAAGAAAGGTTCCCTGTCTGGCACTTTGGTAAGAGTATCTGCCCTGCTCAATATATCTGCCAAGCAGTTTTCGGTACCAGTTCTGATCTCCTGTGGTTCTGTCTCATTATCCCTTACAGCGTTAGTTGACTCCGGTGCCGCGGGCAATTTTATTGATGAAGAACTGGCCCGAAAACTGGAGGTGCTGCTACGGCCCATTAATCCGCCCCTGTACATCAATTCGTTGGATGGCCAACCCTTAGGGAAAGGAACAGTGACCCAACAAACCTCCCATCTTCAGTTACAAGTAGGTGCACTGCATCATGAAGAGCTGCAGTTGCTGGTTATCACCTCCCCCAAAGATCCTCTGGTGCTTGGACATCCATGGCTGTGCTTGCATAACCCAGTCATCTCATGGAGTCATGGAGAACTTGTGTCTTGGGGCTCACATTGTCTTTCCTCCTGCCTAGCACTTCCTTGTCGTTCTACTTCAGTTGAGAGTCCTAATGCTGTCGAATCAGAGAATGTTCCCACAGAATACCATGAGTTCCTTGATGTCTTTAGCAAGAAGGAGGCAGCCACTCTTCCCCACACCGCTCATGGGACTGTGCCATTGATCTATTGCCTGGGTCTTCACCACCGCGAGGTAAAATTTATCCACTTTCCATCCCTGAATCTGAGGCACTGGATCAGTACATTGATGAGGCATTAAAACAAGGAATAATTCGCCCTTCTACATCTCCTGCAGCATCCAGCTTCTTCTTTGTAGAAAAGAAGGATGGAGGACTTCGTCCCTGTATCGACTATCGAGGCCTGAATGACCTTACAGTAAAGTTTCGTTACCCACTCCCATTGATCCCTGCTGCCCTAGAACAGGTCCGAAAGGCCAACATATTCACCAAACTGGACCTTAGGAGTGCATATAATCTCATCCGAATACGTGAAGGGGATGAATGGAAGACTGCCTTTATCACCACTAGGGGGCACTACGAGTACCTAGTAATGCCATATGGGCTAGCAAATGCTCCTGCTGTGTTCCAGTCCTTCATGAATGAGATCTTCCGTGATATGGTCAATCGGTTCTTGATTGTATATATTGATGATCTCCTTATCTACTCTTCCAGTCTGTCTGAGCACATTCAGCATGTCCAGCAGGTGCTTCAGCGGCTCCGAGAACATTGCTTGTTTGCAAAAGCTGAGAAATGTGAGTTCCATCAAGCTTCCATCCCTTTCCTAGGGTATGTGTTGGCTCCCGATGGTGTTCGTATGGATGACAGCAAGGTTTCTGCTGTTCGCAATTGGCCAGAACCAAGGACGGTGAAAGATCTACAGCGGTTTATGGGCTTTGCAAACTTCTACCGTCGTTTCATACGGAGCTTCAGTTCCGTAGCTGCCCCACTCACGGCTTTGATCCGAAAGACCACAAAGATTCTTCAATGGAACGATTCGGCCCGTACTGCCTTTCAAAATCTGAAGGAGTTATTCACCACTGCCCCTGTACTGAAGCAACCCGACCCAGCTCTACCATTTGTAGTGGAAGTGGATGCATCCGAGGTAGGGGTGGGTGCTGTTTTATCACAACGTCATGGTACCCCCTCTAAATTGTATCCCTGTGCCTTCTACTCCTACAAACTGTCCTCAGCAGAAAGGAATTATGACATAGGGAACAGGGAGTTACTGGCCATAAAGTTGGCCCTGGAGGAATGGAGACATTGGTTAGAGGGAGCTATTCACCCATTTGTTGTGCTAACAGATCACAGGAACCTTGAATACATCCGTGAAGCAAGGAGACTTAACCCAAGACAAGCCAGGTGGGCCCTGTTTTTTACTCGTTTCAACTTCACTGTCACCTACCGACCAGGCACAAAAAATGTCAAAGCGGATGCTCTTTCCAGACAGTTCGAAGCCCCGAACAGGTCTTCTGTCCCAGATACTATCATACCCTCGTCATGTGTGGTGGCACCAGTTAGATGGGAGATAATGGACGCCATTCAAGATGCCCTTCACACAGACCCAGGACCACCGGATTCACCACCTGACAAAGCCTACGTCCCAGCCAACATCCGGCCTCAGCTCCTGCAGTGGGTGCACACTTCTCTCAGCTCTGGCCACCCAGGAATAACATGAACCACAGAGCTGATCTCCCGCAAGTTCTGGTGGCCCTCGCTTACTGATGATATCAAAGACTTTGTTCTCTCCTGTCCAGTTTGTGCCCAGTCAAAGAGCTCACGCACCCTACCCACAGGCAAATTAGAACCCTTGCCCATTCCGGATAGGCCTTGGTCACACATAGCCCTGGACTTCATTACTGACTTGCCCCAATCTGGTGGTTACACCACCATTTTAGTCATTGTGGATCGTTTTTCTAAGATGTGCCGTCTGATTCCACTACCAGGCCTCCCTACAGCCATGGAGATGGCTGAATGTGTGTTCAACCAAGTGTTCAGGTTTTATGGGATTCCAGAGGACATAGTCTCAGACAGAGGACCTCAGTTCACTTCTCGGGTTTGGAAGGCCTTCTGTGAGCGCTTGGGAGTCAGAGTCAGCCTATCCTCGGGCTACCATCCCCAATCCAATGGTCAGACAGAGAGACTTAACCAGGAGATCGGACGTTACCTACGCAATACTGCTCCAATAATCAAGCAGATTGGAGTCGGTATCTCTCATGGGCCGAATATGCTCAAAACTCCCTTGTTCATACCTCTCTAAAACTAACCCCCTTCCAGTGTGTTCTAGGCTACCAACCACCATTGTTCCCATGGGAAGCAGAGTCCAGCAACATTCCTGCCATGGATGAGTGGTTCCGGCGGAGTGGTCAGGTGTGGAGACGGCCCATGTGCAACTCCAAAGAGCTGTCCGGAACCAGAAAAGGTTTGCAGATCGTTGCCGTCGCCCCACTCCTATATTCCACCCTGGGCAACGTGTGTGGCTATCGACAAGGGACATCAAGCTCCATCTCCCCTCGAAGAAGCTCAGCCCTAAGTTCATAGGTCCTTTCAAGATTGTTAAACGTGTAAATTCTGTGACTTATCGCCTACAGCTACCCCCCAGGTACCGGATCGCCCCTACCTTCCATGTCTCCTTACTAAAGCCTGTTTTCTTCAGTCCCATGAATCCACCAGCTGATCCTGCCCATCCTCCCCCCCCTCTTGATGTTGCCGGCGAACCAGCCTACTCGGTCCGTGCGCTCCTGGATTCCAGACGCCGTGGAGGACGGCTACAGTACCTGGTGGACTGGGAGGGATACGGCCCTGAGGAGCAGTCATGGGTTCCGGCGTGTGACATCCTTGACCCTTCCCTCATTGAGGAATTCCACCGTGCCCACCCTGACCGTCCGGCTCCTCGGCCTCGTGGTCGCCCACCCAGACGGCTGTCTGGGGCGTCGGGTGCCGCCCGTGGAGGGGGGGGTACTGTCAGACCCGCCTCCAGCCAACTCCCTGTTCAGCCACACCCGCGCTCTGAGTCACCTGAATATTAAGCACACCTGCAGCAGATTCACGTAATCACCACTGGGGGATTTAAGGACTGCAGTTCAGGCACCTCTTTGTGAGGTATTGAGCCTGCTCTACCCCGCGGTATCCTTGTTTGTTTGGTTCCACTACTCTTGTGATTTTTGACCTGTTTGCCTGTTTTTTGACCTTGCCCTTTTGTCTCGTGATTTGGATTGTTAGCTTTGGTTCTTGTTTTGCACTCCTGGCTTTTTGACCCTGGCTTGATATTTGACTTTCCCAAAGGATTTGCCCTTCTGAATTAAAGCACCAGAGCTCTGCACTTGGGCCTTCTGTCTCGTTCATTACACCCATTTAAGCTTTTGACAACTCTATCAGAGTGTGCAGCTTCCTTATTGTTGATTGTAAGCCTTGTTCAACAAGGTAGAAAACAGCTAACATCAGCAAAGTGCTTATGCCTCACCACAAGTTTCCAATTACATTGAGATTTTAGAGCTTTTTACAGTGCATTTTCTCTACAGAGGAGAGAGGAGCCGGCCTTCTCTTTTGTTTCCAATGAAAGAGTCTGTTTCAGCGTCCTGGATAACAGCCGTGAAGACCTGATAAAACCACCCATTTCACTAGTTTACTGTATTCCTGTGGGTTTACAGGGATAAATTATTTAACAAGCAGCTGTTATTTTCCCATTTGCTTTGCTTCAAAATCCAAAAAAGTGACCCTCACATATTACTGTGTGAGATTCTTTTTGTCTTTCGCTTTATTTCACATCACTGTTTTATATTTAGAATCAGTTCCTTTATTGTTTAACCCAATAAAGCACTAACACAGTCTCTCAGACAAGTCAGATGAAAATAACAGTCACTGTCTTCATTAACACAGCATCTCCCGCATAAGCTCACATGTATACACATTTAGATCATATGTAGGTAAAATTTACAAGTATATTTGCACTGTTATTGTGCTTTCCAAGAGGGATAAAGCATTTCAATGCCACATGCGCTGTGGTTTCGCCTTACCAAAAAAAAGGAAAGCAAAAAAAAAAAAGCAATTAAATCAAGTTTCATCCTGGGAAGATGGTGGATGCTACCAATAAGCCTTCCCATTACACTAATCCTGCTCCGAAACCCAATACGGATAAGAGGACCGTATGACACTCCACAGACTACTCTCTCCCAAGCTTGAAAGGACATTAAATTACCAATCACAGAGAATGGATGAGTGACTCCAGCTACAGCTCCCCTTTGAAAAGCAGCGAGAGGATTATTACTCCCCCTGCAAATGGACCTGGCCCTGTGTGGAGGAGAGAGCTACAGGGACCTGCTGTGCCTTTATATGGGATGCGTGAATCCCCCTTAATTGCCTTCTCCACCTCTGTCAATAGCTAAATTTAAGTCAATGATTGCTTCATTAGTTAATCTGTGTATACAAGGCACACAGCTCGTGGCAGGTGGTGTCAATCTCCAAGAAAGGATCTGAGCTCCATCGATTTTGGCAACATTACAAAAATTTTGCTCAAATCCTAGAAAATTTTCCTTTTTTTCTTCGCTTCACAATGATTTGTTAGGGAGACAGTTCCTCTAAGAGGTGCTAATCATGTTGTTCTTCTGTTTGCTTTGTTTATGATTTGGCTGCACATGCTTCTTTATCTGGTGCACCTCTTTGCTGATGTTCAGTCGTGTCAATGAAATGTTTCTGGAAAATTATCAAATTGTCGATTGATAATTATCAATAATCTCCCAATAGGGTGAAGTATGTAGGAATCTGGCCAGAGAAGAAAAGGCTATAAATTTCCAGATCTTGCAAAATGGACCACAGGCTGAAATAAATTATACCCTAAACACCATTTCTTGATGAAGCTATTCATTCTCTTTCTCTCCCCCTCAAGACCAAATTATATGAATTTCATTCAATTTTCTCCATCAACTCGCATTGCCCGTCTAAAGTACCTGTTGACACACATCATTTAAACTTCACCAACGAGGTACCTAAATCTTTCCATTTCAAATCTGCACCTCCATTGCACTAGATCTAAGCTCCTCGCGCTTTCCTTGTAAATAGCTCAAACATTTCTCACCAGACATGTCTGGAATACATACCCCTGGTTGCAATGAATATCTATCCTTAGCTTTAACTCATAACTGATTGCAAGTGTCACTTCTTTTGTTCACAAACACAGTTTGCCAAATTAAACAATCATCGCAATGAAAGAAAAAAGTTTGCATTGAAAAAAACAACACTTGCTTTTAGGGACTTGTGATTAAATATAGGAGATAGTACGACACAAGCCTGAGATTCCTGGCAGGAATAGTGCAGTGTGCTAGCTCTGTCAGAGGCCCCATATGGGCAGGTAGAGAAAGTTCCATGAGAAGACAAACAGCAGTCAGTGGATGCACTCTTTATTCTATATTTTGAATTTTTCAGTATGCCTTACAGTACATCGTCTCAGAATCAGCATTGATATTATCATTGATTTATCATGAAGCAAGTTCTTATTTAGATACCTGATTTGAATCCCGAACAGCGTGTTTGACTAACACCGAGTGAAGGGAGCCCAAAGCAGTTGCCTTTAATCTGCCGATCTCTGAATGCCTTATCTCAGAGCTACAAGCTCTTCATGCAGCGGAAATGTACAGGGTCATTATTATGTTCCCTTCTTTAATTGTATGACAGCCCTTTTGTGTTCCCCCCATACACAAATTCAGTGTTTGTTTGGCTCCAGCTCTCTGTGAAAAGAGTTGTTCCGTCTCACAGCAATCCATTTCCTGTTGCATTTTTGTTTTGCTATTGCTTTTTTGGTGTGATGCATTTATTGTTTATTCTTAGCACCTTTGTTTTGTTCATCCCCTGGTGATTCAAAGCAGATGGTGTCCTCCGGAAAAAAAGAAATATGCCATAATTTCATGTGGAGGGAAAATACATTATTAACTTAATCCTCTACTCATGAATACCTGCACTGCATCCATTATCATCCAGTTAATGGCATATTTTGGACCTGTTTTTATTTTTTTTCTTTCCCCAGCACAGCTCTGTCCCTCGACTAAACATGGTGTTCTGAATACAAAGCATTGCCTGGCTACAATATAAGGCTGCTGCATTTAGCTGCAGGGCTGGCAGTCTATAAAAAGGGGTGACCGCTTAAGACCAGATTGACCCAGCGCAGTGACCTTTGAGAAAACGGTAAACACATCCCGGCGCTTGGAACCTCACTCGGGAGCTGATGTGTGGTCAGCCATGGAAAAGATCTGCCCTGCTGAAGTCTAGTTAAACATGACGCTAATGGGCTTCACTGCTTGAACAGCGGAGTGAGAAGAGGCTGAGGGTGAGGGGCTTGCTTCGACATTACTGTGCCGTTCCCATATCGATCATGTGATGATTACAGGACGGTGTAGGCTTATGCAGGACAGCTTATGGAAAGGAGGCATGCCACTGATGTTCCACTGATGAAACTGATGCAAAAGAAAATGAAAATAGTAAGACTATGAATGTTTTCTACTGTCTTATTGATTTTTTTCTTGTTTGTTCTGACTATCTACATTGCTCTAATATGAACACACTGGTACATGAAACTAAATGAAACTATGTGCCAGTTTTAATTAATGCAAATGCAAAACACTGCCAGAAAGGGCATGTCTTTTCATGCATGGTGACCACCTCTCAAATGAGAGACCTTGATTTGAGCTGTAGACCTTAATTTGAGCTTTTGGCATGCATGCCTGATCTCTTGAAACATTTCCAAAGTTTATTTGCCAAGCAGAATTGCCGTTCCTCTGAAACGCTTTCAATGGTGGTGCTGAGCGGCTTAAGAGACTCCGAAATTAAAGATGAAAACTGAAAAAGTTTGGTCACATTTAACTGTTTTGGCAGTTTGTCCAAAACTAAAGCAGCTTCAAGTGCACCTATCTGACAGGCAGCTGAAGGAAATGACTTTGTCTTGTATTTCTTTGATTCCAGTGGCACCCCTTTGATATTCCTGAAATACCTTCTCCCTTCAAATGTTGCTATCTCATGGGCTGGCTTCTCCGGAAATCAGGTCCGAGATAAAATGGCTTAATTGGACCTTAACCTCCCTCTTTATTTCAGATGCTGTTTCTCTGTGGATTGCAGTGTGGAAAGGATGGCTGAATCTTTTTGTGTTTGCCTCACAGTTTTCCAAAGGATCCATGTGTGCCATTTTGCCTTGACTGTATTATCTGTGTTTACCCTGGGATGTGTCATTCAGAGCAATATTTTTCTTTTTTCACATTGCTTTGATGGTGATTCATATCATGATCTAAAACTATTTTAGAAATGTATCAAGCTGGGGGTGGGCAAAAGCAAAGCTTTAGCCACAATCACGTAAAATCTATTCCCCTTACTGTTTGTTAAACTTCGGGCTCTAGGGCTGAACAGATTGCCTTCAACAGATTGTTTTCACCAGAGGCAAGGGAGCAGACTAACATAACATCATTTGACAGAATATAATTCCTCTTAATTTGGCATCCACAAGTGAAGTCCTTTGTTATAACTGGAAGGTGGGATGGAGAATTAGCACAGGTTGGCTGAGCTGAGAAATGAGTCAGATTGGAAAAGGTGAAGGCGCTTAGGGTTTACCTGTACATGGACAGGTGACAGCACATTTCCTGAATGGAAATAGCATTTGTACCTTTGTAACCAGTGTGTAAGGGTGTAACCAGTAAATTGCTCAGGTGCCTGAACTGGTACACCAGAACAAATTGGGGTTAATTGAGCAATGGTGATGGCTATCATCATGTATGAAACATCAGCATGATATCTATCTAATCTGCAACCTTGTAAACAGTAACTGGACCTTGACAGCAGTTGAACAAACCACATGTATTTAGTTAACATGAATAAATGCTGTAGCTATAGCTTGGAAAGTTACAGTAGCAGTTGCTGTTGACTTGTTCACTAGCAAAAGGGCAAACTACACTAACAAAAGGAAAAAAGCATGAGCATTTTTATGGTATAAATGTAGGCTTGTCCTACAGGTTTAAGTTCCATCGATCTGAGGCTGTAGTCTGCATGCTCCCCATGTTCTTGTGTATCATGCCATGTGGATGCTCCCACAGGTTCTATTTTTGATGGACGCAACACATTTGACAGACTCACACATGTAACTTTCTCCAAAACATGTTAGGAATCTACCCAAGATAAAATGAGTCTTACTACTCTTTTACAGTTGGAAGCTCGTTATTTTTTATACCTGTAAAGACTAATGTTGTTCAGAATTTAATCCTGAATAAATTCCTGATATTGAAGTGTAAAATAAAGGATAGAAAAAACAGATTAGCGCAGACAATTAGTGAACCTAGTAACAGAGTGAAGGAAAATGGAAGCTTTGAAGATGGCTAATTGGTGCTATAAATAACGTGTGGATAGCAGTTATTTGACAGGGGCTGAACAGAGAATACCATGGTTTAAAAATTCCAGGTACCAAGCTCTCTGGTGGAAATGTCAAACATGCCATGGACACCTGAGTGTAAGCAGGAAAGTGGCCCTCTTTGCACAGAAAATTGAAAGCAATAAAGGTGAAAACAAAAAGGCCTCATTGAGGCTTTTTGTTTCTTGAAAAACAGGTTGTTGAAACTGAACACTGATGCTACATGGCTGGCATGGACCATTACATAGAATCCCAACGGGCAGCAGGCGCCATGTTAGCTGATGAGATGCTGAACTGGAAGTGGATACAGAGAGAAAAAAAAACAGTGTGAAAGATTTTGCATTTGAAATACTCCACTCCACTCCTCTGAGCTTGGGCTGTGTTGGACAGCAAAAAAAATGTTCTTCGTTGTCACTGGTGAACATATCCGCCTTCACCACCCAGATTGCCTTGCCTGTTGCCTCAGTGACAGAGGAATGACAGCTGTGGAGCTCAGGTGACTGCTGGTTGCCCCTTTTCCATTTGGGAAACCTGTCTGTCTTTCCGCCAGAACTACTCTCCTGTGGCCTGTATAGGCTTTCTGGTCTTTGTCAGCCCTGTCTGTTAACTGCATAGGTCAGTTTATTTTCCTACGTGTGGGGCCTATTGTGCAGTTCTGTGGGTCAAGTTTTTGGGGGCAGTGAACAAGCCCATCTGAGGGAATATCTTGATTCACTCTGTTCTGTTTCAATCTGAATTATTATTATTTTGACAGTGCTGACTGCTCAGAGTGTACTCTGTAATCAGACAATGTTATCTCTGTGTCAATGTGAGAGCCAGACCTGACAATATGCAAGGGAAATCTAACTAGGCAAAACAACCAACATTTCTCTTGAAAAATAATTGCAATAACCTTCTTCAGTGCACAGAAGCTGCAGCTGAAGCTGAGTCACAATGAAGATATTCAGAAATTGAATTGCCTAACACAAAGCAAAGATTTTTGTGCAATTACCAGCAGGTCTAATCAATGTCAGCTGCACAGTGTACACCACCTACACAATCCACACGTACCTTTTTTCCTAGCTGAGCATCAATATACAGATTGTGTGAAGTAAACCTCTGTCAATACATTTTGCTCAATACCTACTGATCCCCTGCCCACTGCTCCTCCTCATTGTTTGCAGCTCTGTTTGCTTACCTTAAAGGGGAGGGGGGGATTGGGTTTGCTTTTGTAATGTTGTAACAATCTGTTGTTTCACATTGCACATATTTTCCTGAATATATGTGGGATGATTACCAGCATGTGCCCTGCCATCTTGTTTTATTCTGAGTTAGAAGAAAATTTCAGTGAACATTATTATCTAATGAACATCTCCATCCTTCTCCATCTCTGTACTCTTACTGCCATAGGGCTCCACCATCTTGCTCTTGTTGTTTTCACCCCCAAAAGATTCTTTTTCATTTCAAGAACCAAGAAGACTACTTCACAATGCATAATTTGCTGTTGTTAATGCTGTATGCCTGCCTCTTGTTTTAGCATAAATCTTTTTTTTACAAGTGTTGCAGCAGCACAGATTTCCTTGTCATCGAAGCTTCACCCGCCTGACATTGAGCGATGTTTGGAGCAGACCCAGGAGACAGTGAATAGCAGTGAAATATTTCTGAATGTTATCTGGCTCATTATCAAGCCTTTGTGTTTCTGGTGTGACAGCAACAAGTAAAATTCCACTATGTGCTCATGTTTAAGACCTTTGTAACTACTTGTTAACAACAGCGTACACATTTGTACATTGACCAAAGTAATTTGAAGGAAGCAGACCTTTATGGACTGTTTGTTATTTACTGGGCAGGAGGGGGGCTCAAAACAGGGGAGGGACATGCTATTTTTTTCTTCAGGTCATAGGTGCTGTTTTTTCTAACAGCAATTATCTTTCCAAAATATATCTATATGTGTATATAATTATATTAGATTCTATGCTCTAGCTACCTGGAATAAAGGATGTAGGAATTACTACACAGCTGTACAATGTTGATATTTGTCATTAACTCTGTACATCTATAGCCCTGGCATCTTATATTTGAAATACATAGTACTTGCATAGCCATATAGTTGCTGCAAATAATTACTGCCTAAACCTCAACAAGAAGCACTGTATATTTTCTAAGGTCACAACAGTTGTGAGGGAGGGATGGTCATGCATTTTCTTCAATGACACAGGGGGGGTCACATAAAAACATTTATAGCTTGAGGGAGGGTCATGAATTTTTCAATGGGATTACCATTCAAATTGTTATTTTTTAAAAAAATCTCATTAAAAGTTGTTTGCCTCATGAAAGAGATTGGTGGACTTGCATGATGTACGGATACTGATAAATACATTCTAAAGGTTATTTACAGCAATTATACACCTGATCAGCTCCTCCTTTTCTTTTTTGGAAAATATACACTTTTCACATAAACTGTTTTTTTTTTTAAAATAAAGTAAATGAATTCATTCCTGAACTTGCACTCTGCAGCAAGGTCAATAAAAATGAATGATGTTACTTAGATGAAATCCATAAATGACTGGAAATACCTGGACCATACAAGTTACCTCCAACCATACAAGTTGGAGTACTAAAAAAATCTAAAAATCTATGTGAGAGTTGTAGCCATAATAAATACCGAGGATTAATAACTGAAGTTTGAGAGGACAGGAAATTACTATATCCATGCCTACTCTCCCCAAACCAATCCAAACCAGCATATAATGTTTGTACACCACCTCAGGCCTCTGTCCTGGCCAGTGTTCAAGGGTCTTCCACCCGGCTTTCACCGTCTCCCTGGCCGGATCCAGGGTCCTGCTGTCCTCATCCTACAGCCAGGACCGGCCTGCTGCTTGAGAATGTCCAAAGGGGGGCCTCTCAGAGCCACCTTACAGCCATGCTGATGTGTTTGTCTCCCTGGAGGACTGGACCCAAGTCAAACCAAAGATCCCAACAGACCTGCTTCCCAGTCATGTTATGCTGCACTGCACCCTTTCACCAATAAATACCTTATAATTAACTGTAGTCATTTTGTGATTTCTTACCCTAGTGAATATAAAACAAGCCTCTCATTTTCCAATTTGCCATTTGAAAAAAAATGGGTTGGTGGAAAGTACATGTACCAAATAGCTAGGCAACCAGCTATCTGGCTAAATTAGTTCCCTAGTTTGCTCAGTGACAAGCGAGCCAGATATAGAAAATAGTTTATTTACATTTTATCAGCTTGTCTTTAGCTAGCCAGTATTGTACTAGTTCTAGTTATTATGATAGTTATAGGCTCTTTGTTTAAATGGTAACATTAATATTGGTTTTGCACCTTCTTCCTTCTATTAAATCATTTTACTATCTTCAGTTTTTATTAGGTTGAGCTAATTATGTGGCTAACAATGTTAGTAAGCTGGTATAACGTTTCCTAGCAGTTGTAAAATAAAGCTGGAATAAAAATAATTTCAATCATTTAAAAAAATGTTTTCAAAATTTTAATAACAGATTCATTTACTACACTGAGAAGTGTTATTTTTATCTACCCATATATTCATTTGTAGTTGGCATCTGTTTTACTTGCCACTTGCCAGGGGTGGTGAATCGCTGTTTTGTGAAACACATTGCTCTTCCTTTGATTTATTATGTCTTGTGAGGTGACAGGGATAGCCTGCACATTCCTTGGCCAAAAGTGTCCTCATTTTTTTATTATTAGCATTTTAGGGGGGTTCAGAGATCCCAGCAGCAACATCTGTAATCATAGCATTAACCCAGTGGACACATTAAAGGATATGTTTTCCTGCACGCTGACTTCAGGGACAACATTTGAAGCTCTGAAGAGCTACATAAGGCCCTAGGACTGCAGGTTTTTTACCCCTGCATTTTTTAGTTGACTGGTCCTCATAATCAGAAGTGCCTCATATCAGAAGAGTATTTTCTTTGCTATTGACAGAGAGGTTCAATGGCTAACTTCCTAAACCACTGCAAACTTGCAGACAGCATTCTTGTAACAGTCTGTATCCTGCTTTATGCAAGCCTGCTGTCAATTACGTAAATCATCCAGTCAGCAAAGGCATCCAGCCTGTGGGGGCCTTATTCAATTGTACAGTGAGCTGCGAAGGTGAGTGATTTATAATGTTATGCAAGTTGAAAGTGAAACATTGAAAGTTGTTGAAACATGAGCATTTATGCAGTGTTAAATTTTGTTAACTACCTTGACAGCATTAGACTCACATTAGATAAGTTTAGATTTGCTTTATTTTCTTAGATTAAACTCTTATGGTATGTTTACAATTCAGCCCCATATAAGACAGGACACAGTGACATTATTGTACATAAATAATTTGCTTTTGTGGCAGCTCTACTCAATTCCGTGCTTACTTGTCTAACAATTTAATTAAAATGTGTGAACAAAAGAGTTATAATTATGAACCAATTATACTGTAATTATAAACTCTCTAAAAGGTCTGTCCAGTGTATATCGGTGCAATATATTTTTAACACTTATTTCCAGTAATTACGTGTTTTGGAATGTTTGTAATTTCAGTGTTTAAAAATTGTCAGTGCTTCTTATGAATTGTAAAGTTCCTTGCCTGTTGGTAGGTCAGACTAACTGGAGGCAGGTCAATGTGCTTCAGCTGAATGACTGTTAATTGTTGTCAATTCATGTTCACACTAAAAATGTGTCAATATGGGTTTTATTGAAAACATCATGCACTTTGAAAGTGGAGAATATTGTAATAAATTGTCCTTGTAATGGTGCCGAAACGTCCATGCTTGAAATACATTTTGAAGTGATTTCTGATGTACATCCTTCTTTCCATTCTTTGCCCAAGTTCTGTCTAGAAATCATTCTCTCTTTTAAATATTAATCAAGACAAATCATGGTGTATGCATTAGCTTGATGCAGATAACAGTAAATAATAAAAGCTTTATTCAAAGGTTAATTTAGTGTGGGAAATGGTTCCAGTAAAGTCTGAGATAATTGAAATTCACAGGCACTTCCTGGCACTGATGGACTTGTTGAATTCTCCTTGCTGTTGAGTAGTGAAACCAATTTCATAGTCAGTGAGAGATACTTAAGATAGTGACTGTGATCAAATTGCATCTATGAAATGACCTGCAGGGCATCCAGTAAGCAGCTCTTCCTTCACATCATACTATAGCAAGAGACTCTGCAGTACATGCATATACATGTCCACATTTTCATATTCTTTCACAAAGTTCGGATTCTTTTTAGGCCTCCAACAATCTGTTATTGTGTTTGCACCACTGATTACCAGTTGCAGAAGAAGAATTACCTCTGTCAACCAGGAGCAAGCATCTGCAGTAAAATGATGAAATAACTATATGCAATGATTGTATGTGAGTGTGTATCTGAAAAGCTTGCATTTGGTGAGGCAATAGGAAATTCATCAAAAATATTTAATATGACCAACAGACCTTTAATTCCTTCTTAAAAAAGGAATCTAAGTAACGTCTTAAATGAATAAACTGGCTTGTCAAATAAATTGATTTACCTAATCTATGAAATACCGTCCAACAAATACTATGTAGATGCTCGATCTGCACTCATGTTCTCCTCAGTTGCAAAATGCTGAAATACTGGATGCCATGAATCAAAGTGTCTTCCTCCATGGCAAGGTTTTGATTAGATGTCTGGGCCCTGTCTTCTGGGATGCCAGACTATCTGCTTTTGGAAATGAGTTTAAGATAATTTAATCTGCCTTTGAACACGTTCACTGATGCAGAGGAAGTTTACCTTAATCGTGTCTCATGTTTCCTGTTTGTCTGTTTGTCTGGATGGCTCATTCCTGCTCAAGCTCACTGCTGAGCTGCATCCAAGCAACAGCAGATCCTAAGCCTGGCTGAAGCGCTTGTCTAATCAGAAGGCAGAGAGCTGGGACTATTTCCTAGGGCATGCCACAACAACCGAGATGCTGGCAGGCACCGAATGCTTGATTTGGAGCTAAACTGCACCTCAGTAGCTTTGAGTTTATAGGATCAATGTCTACAATCCAGGTCAGATCACTTGTCACAGATGAGAGACTGGAGCGTAGCCAATAGTAAGCGGCCATCAAGAGATCTTCTACTACACTTGACTGAAAACAGAGAGAAACTGAATTTCTTTCCAGCTACCTGCGTGTCTCAAACACAGTTCCAGTGGAGTTTTGCGGTTCAACCCCAAAATGAACAGGTAATCAACATGACTGTCAGTGCCCCGGCCCCCTAGCTGTGTGTTTGTTTTCTTCCCCTGTCCATGTGCTTTTGTTTTCCTTGTGTTCTAGCCCCGCCCCTGTCCCCGCCTGCCTCGTTGCTTCATCGCCGCCACCTGCCTGCCGGCTCACCTGTTCCCCATCACCTCGTCTGCTCTGCCCTATTTATGCCCTGCCTGTTCCTGTCTCGTTGCTAGTTCGTAGCAGTGTTATTCCTGACCTGTTTCGTCCCCGCGTTTTGTTTCTGGATTTGCTTTCTGTACCTTTTGATCCTGCTTGTTCCCCGACCTGGTTTTTCTGCCTGCCATTTTTGCCCTGTCTGCTTGTTCGTCTGCCTGCCCCGTGCCTGACTCCGCTTCTGCCCGACTTCGCTCCCGGATTTGCCCTCGGACTGTCTCCTGGTTCCTGACTCTGCCTGTTCCTGACTTCGCCCTGGTTTTTCCCACGGACTGCTTACCCATTGCTGACCCTGCCTGTTCCTGGCTCACGAACTCTGCCTGCCGATTCAAATAAATACGCACTTTACCCTGTTCGTGCGTGGTCTGCTTTTGGGTCCCTCGTCTGTGCTGTAACAATGACGTTTGTCACATCTAATCATAATGCATACCACATGACTGGCAGACAGGTGAAATGCAAAGTCTCAAAAACTGTGCACGGATGACAGCTGTCACCATTTCACGCAAAAGAGTGTGTGAAGTGTGCAGCCATGCTAATGCAGACATTGCAGAATGAATGATGGCTTGGCATGTGCTTGGTTAATCCAGCTGAACACTTTCCCTCAGGTCCATTTTTATATACTGTACATGTTGATTTTTTTTTTTTTTTTTTTTCAATAATACTGAAAATAAATGTTGTGCTTCACTCAGATGAGCATGCTAAGTGATAAATCTGAACTGTTAGGTGAATGGCTCATAATTTTTCAGCGAGCAATCCTTGGGGTCTTTTAAATGAGCGATTTGGTAAGAAATGTGAGAAGGCTCATGGATGGACATTTTCACAAACTCCAGAGGGGCCAGATGGTCCAAGGCAGCTCTCTCGTTTGTAACCTTTTGTCCTCGTCCCCTCACACGGGGGTTCTTCGATCGGGCCTGTGGGGGCCTCTGTCTGCCTCTGCGCCACAGGAGCGGAAGGCATATTAATACTGGAATTTGAGAGAGCTGAGCGTCGAAAACAACCGCGGCCAAACAATAGGGAGTTGTGAAGTACAGGGGCACTCAAAAAAGGCACATCCATAAGTTAAGCCTGAAAGCCCTCAGCAGCAGTCATGAGTCACATGGCGAACAAACTTGCTTGTTTTTTCAAGGGCGTGGAATTTTTCATAAACATTAAAACATAAATGTGGAGCAGTTGGGTTTGCTGAAAAAAGCCACCATGACAAAAATGTCAGAAGGAGGGGGGCCCTTTATAAATATAGTGGGTGTGTGGTTAATGTTGTTTCCACAGGAGTAGTGATTTGTCTCATATACATACTCCTCATATACAGTATTGCTCATAATTTCAGTACACAACTTTACCTGCATTCAGGGATGAGGACACAACATGTCTGGTCCTTCTGGGCTTTGTCAGACAGCATTAACATGAAAAAAACATGCAGAGAAGTGGTCCACTCTGATGTGGAGCAAACAGGGGTATGGCTTTTACCTGCCAGTGGCTAAGAGCAACTCACTGGTGACATAAGAGAAAGTTATTTGTCCTTTTCTTCTAAGAAGAGCAGGACTCCAACCTCACTGACAAATTATATCAGCAACAGAAGTGGGATACTAACAACTGTGTTTTTACATCAAACATAACCCGTCAGAAAGAGAATGCAAAACGGTGTGTGTGAGGAAGGCTGAAATCAAGTTGGCGTGCTACTATGTGAGAATTTCATTACTCAGTTATACCATCATTGTTGGATCATTAAACTGTCACGGCCTGAATCAAACACTCCCAAAGAGACACAGTAACTCATGTTTTCAATTGCTTTAGTTAACCGTGAGTTGACAGGACACATGGCAGTTTACATTGTGTTGCTGGCTTACTCACTTTATAGACAGCTGAAAATGTTATTAACACTCAGCATTAGACCAAATGATTCTTTTAAACACAAAACCTTCATCTTTGAAAAATAACTTTGAGGTGCTTTATCTCTTCATTTTTCAGGTTATGAATTTGCCCTGGGCTTTGCATTAAACTTATCTTTGCTCATTGAGAGACAGTTGTGGAAATGGAGTCAAAGTGATGTCTTTTTTGTTCCAAGACTACACCACTGGGGGATTTCACCTCTTACCAGGTTATTTTATATTTGGTTGTGAGACTACAAATCATTGCCTGTGGAGCAGTTCCAATTAGAACTGTGAAGTACTTTAGTCACCTATTGTAGCATAATTAACATAAAGACTATTCTCCATCCACATTACAGCAGGAATTTGCAAAAACATCAATTACGTTCAAACCGACAAATTTCTTATCTATTATTACAAGCCATTTTCATAAAAATATGCTTTCTAAATGTATATAACTAAGGTGCTTTCTACCATTGTCGTTTGACTTGTAATCAAAATGTCCTTGTTCCAGGGAGGGAGCTCTCTGCTTGACATCATTACCACAACCTACTGTATAATTAAAATGTGCAAGTAATATAGACATCCTTTCATGATATCACTTTCCACAATCTCCCTTGCCACTGACCCATACTCACACACAAGCAAGAAAAAACTCTCTCGCCACTGTGTCACTGTCAAAAATACACAATATTTTTGTTTAATTTGTTTGACCATTCAGCTTATGACTGTGTTTAAAATAGATCATCTGCAATACTTGCTTGAAGTTTTTCAAACTTATGGGCAAAGCATCATAGCAGTTAGATTGAGAGCCCCCTTGATATTTTGGAAGGTTTGTTGTGAATTCTTCAGATAGATGTTTGTCATTACCACTCTCTCGGCCTCCAGAGTGTTGAAAGCCAGCTGTTAAATGTGAACACTCCTTGTTGATCATGCCCTGAACGATAAAATGTGAATAGATTACATTTTAACAGCTGAATCTGTGGACAAGGATTGTCTTTTGAGAAGTATAAATAACTTTTCTAATTTGTTAAGTCGTTTTGTGTTCATTTGTCTTGTTATTGATGAATATCAGGATTTTACAGTTTTTTATGTTGCTGAGATGAATTGTGCACGTTGTTTAGTGAAGTTTAATAGAACTGTTTAATCTTTTTTATAGGCTGCACCATGTTTTGCATTTCCTTTGGATGGGAAAGGGTTCTGTATGTGACATCATTAAAGACAAGAGCAGTGTTAATGGTTGCCAGTGCCATCAGCACCTTCCACTCGCTTATAATGACTTACAGTAATTGGACACTGAGCAGGCAACTTGAAAGTGCTGTGATTCAGGACTCAATCTTGCTCCTTTATTTCATTTATTTGAAGTGGAGCTTAGTCTTTCAATCTGGTGTCTTTCCACTAAACTTTATCACAGTCTGTAAAAGCAAAATTTTTGCAAAATTTTGTTCAAGGGCATCCCATTTACACTAACAAGTGAAAACCAATTTAGAAAAATGTATGACTTGTGAAATTCCATTTTAGGGAATATAACTAACAGCAAACACACAGGATTTATGGCGTCACAGTATGAACGAAGAGGAAAGGACATAACAGCCATAGGAAATTAGACTATTTCGTGACCTTGAACAATTAATGACAGACGGTGACATGACGTTAGTACAATGTCCTCTTTGGGTGATTTCTCAATATAGGCAGACCTCTGTTGTTAGAGAATTATTATTTTTTTAATCACCTACCAGGCTTGTTGTTTACAATAGCACTGTAATGTGATTAAGGCCAAACAAAAGTAGTTTGCTGTGGATCCTTTAGAATTGATCTGATTTATGCTGGTGTCTGTTTCGATGTCAGCAGAAGGAAAACAAGAAAATGAGTTTCTGTCAAAAGGACAGTTCCTTTGCAAATGAAGGGCAGATTAAATAAGCAATTTATGCTATGCAGCATAGAGCAGCATCACCCACCCTAGTTAAGAGGCAGTCTTGTGTTATAATGGTTAGTGTATTGGAAAGCAGTACCTCAGGGGAGAAAGATGGGAAAATGGTATGTACGTGTCCAGCTATTTTGAGTTTAGAGGAGGGTATTGGCCTCTTTGAACAACAGAGAGCCACAATCACCATTTCAGAACCTCACCATCAATATTTTATGATATGTCAAGGGAGATGAAAAGTCTGACAGCTGTGGAGAGGTGAAATTTCCTGGTGAAGAGCCAACTATGTAGACGATTTGAAATAAGACCCTTCCTGCTTTAAACGGTGGCAGTGTGACACAGGGCCATGGAAGCAGGAGTGTAACCAGAAGGTTACAGGTTCAATTCCCTGGTGGGATGTCAGTAAAGGTGTGTATGCAAATTCCTAAATTCTCGCACACCTCAGTGTGGCAAGCTTGTTAGCCATGTCTGCATTCCCTTAGAGCAGCGTTTCCCAAACCTCTCCTGGAGGACCCCTTGTCCTGCATGTTTTAGATCTTTCCCTGCTCCACCACAGCTGATTTAAATGATCAGTTCATTATTAAGCAGCTTTAGGAGTTCATAACAAGTTGATCATTTGAATCAGCTGTGTTGGAGCAGGGAGAGATCTAAAACATGCAGGACAAGGGGTCCTCCAGGAGAGGTTTGGGAAACGCTGCTGTAGAGTATACTTAACCAAGCCATATCTACAGAGCATACCTTAACCAAAGCTGAAAGCAGTCCCTCTTGGCTCGCTCTCTTTGTTTTATCATGATCCTGTGAGAGACATTAAAAAACAGAATGGAGGCAGAGGATGGAGGGGGTGGCCTACAGATTCCATGCATTCCATGATTGCTATTTTCAATATTACAGAGCCAAACTGTAATGAATAACAATTCCATTTGGAGGAATGCAAAGTACTCTTTAAGAGGCAGTATTACTACGGGCAGAGGTGCTGATTTAAGCAGCTGTTGTATTCTGCTGGTTTGCTGCTTCAGGGGTCTGCAGAAAGAGAACAGAGGAACAGAGGCGTAGCTGAACGCTGATTAGTGGCGGTTACACTCACGCGGTCAGGGAGACATCAAAAGCAATGATGTAGTTAATTATCTGCCCAGCATTAAGCTCTTGCTTTCTTCAAATGTGTGAATTTACATACTTTGAATGGACCACACCAACCACACCTGAATGCTAATTATGTATTGTTTAATCGCTGCCAAACCAGGAGGCATTCAGGTATTGCTAGCTGCCGGCAATAATCACTAAAGAAAAAGCACCTGCCTGTAGCATGCACTGAATGATGTAGACAAGCAGCAGTAGTAGTCTAGTTCTAAACCTGGCCTCCATACAGCCCAGTGTTCAAAATGTCAGTTTCTTGCGCACAGGAGATGTTGCTCTGTCGTGCTGTCTCAGCTGCAGACATGTAGGGGTGTGAGGGATGGCTGAACTCTGATGCTGCTGGAGTATATCCAGAGGTCAGGAATACCTGGAGAAACTCAACAAAAACACAAATTACTGGGGTTTTTTTTTCAACAGCTCATAGGCATGTCGGTAGAATCCAAGCATGCTTCAGTCTGGCCCTGAGAACAAGGCAAACATCCAGCCATTTAAATAGATATATGGATAAAATTATGTCACATTAGAAGTCACCAGAAAATTGAAAATAACGATAAAATTCATGGGTTAGTAGCCTCAGTTTTGATTTGCTAACCTGTACAGCTAAGCATCACAATCGTTTTGTGCATGTCACTAAGAAGCCCTTAAGGCTGTAAGTAAAGATTTAGAGGATGCTATATTTTTTTCATGCAGCACTGACAATGTAGGGTCCTCGTGCTCCCCCTGTCATTTAAATGTTTTGAAATTTGCATGTTCTTTGCACTCAGCATTCCTCAGCCCCGGGATCAACATGGACAGTGTGGTCTGGAGATTTTAGCTGTTGCACGCAGGCGTGGTCCTGGTTAATTACTTCTGTGTGCACCGCCGACCCCTTAGTCATCAGGCCAGAAGGTTTTGTCCTCATTTCTTTTGATGCAGGCCTGAAATGATTGCTCTCCTACCTCAGGGACCCGCATGGCTATATGTTATCTGCTAAATGTAAAGATTTTATTCTGACTGCTCCTCCTACGAGCCAAGAAATAATTTCTAATAAAGATCTTGTGATCCCTACTGTGAGACTGAAAGAAACTATTGAAACACGTGATTGTTTGTTTCCGCCTAACACATGGTTTGTGTCACATACAGCAGACTGTGAAATACTACACAATATTATTTGCATCACAGCCTCTGTGAAACTTACATACTGTATAATGTTTTGATTAAACCGACAGGACTACTGTAGAGAAGCACTCAAATGTTCACACACCACAATTCTGTGAGGGATCTGGTGTTAATGAGAGACACATTGTCTAAACAAGTTGGGAACTGTGTGCCACGGTGCTGTTAGCGAAACAGATGTGTGTTGACTGTCAGGGCAATGTTCAAGTCAAGTGGCATCTTAACACGCATACAAATGGAAAGAATTTGTGAAGAGTTACTCTCACCCTGGGCAAAAGGACATTCTAATACCTGGTTTGTACATTTCAACAAGCATTTATTAGGAACGGACCATTGCCTGGAATGAAGACACTCTGACTCAGTGACATAATGCTTTTACTCATCAATGTACTAAAGCTTTTGGCAACATATGTATTTACTTCTTCCAGTGTCACTGAATCAATTCCACTGAGACCACACAGGTTTAAGTGTGAACCTAGTGATTATGTACCCTGTTATTTTTGTCATAATATTGAAGAAAATAGGATTTAAAGCAATGTATAGCTTCTTAACAGAAACTTTTGATATTTACATTTACATTTATTCATTTGGCAGACGCTTTTATCCAAAGCGACGTACAAAAGTGCAAACAGTGAACAAACAACAGGCACAAGAGCAAGATGTGTACAGGTCATACAATGCAAAAAAAGCTGAAGCTGAGCGCAAGGTCAGTGACGCGAGCCAACTAATCTGAACTAGGATTGCATCTCAAATAAAATTACAGGAAAAATAGAGTACCGCTATACTACCTAGGTAAGTGAGCAACAAGTACAAGACAGGAGTCAGATTCTCAACGTCAAAGTTACAAGGTTGAAGAGGGAGAGGTATCAGTCCAGGTAGAGTCTGAAGAGGTGTGTCTTCAGCGCACATCTGAAGGGTTGGATTGAAGGAGTTGTTCTCAGGGGGGTGGGGAGTTCATTCCACCACTGGAATGAACCACTTCGTTCTGTTGGTGGGTGGAGCGAGGCGTCCGGATGTAGCAGAGCGAAGTTGACGAGCGGGTGCGTAGGGTAGGATGAGGTCCTGGAGGTAGGTCGGGGCAGTCTTTCTTGCAGCGGAAAAGGTGAGAGTCAGGGTCTTGAAGCAGATCCTGGCTGCGATTGGGAGCCAGTGGAGGGATCTCAGTAGGGGGGTGACGCGGGAGAACTTGGGGAGATTGTAGATCAGCCTAGCAGCTGCGTTTTGGATGAGCTGCAGTGGCTGAATGGTGCAGGCTGGGAGGCCTGCGAGGAGGGCGTTGCAGTAGTCCAAGCGGGAGAGCACAGTGGCCTGGACGAGCAGCTGGGTGGAGTAGGTGGTCAAAAAAGGGCGAATCCTCCTGATGTTGTAGAGGAGGAATCGACAAGAGCGTGCCGTCTGGGAGATGTAGTCGGTGAAGTCCAACCTGTTGTCGAGGGTGGCGCCCAGGCTCTTCACAGAAGTGGAGGAAGTTACTGTGGTGCGGTCAACAGTAACCGAGAGCTCTTAAAGAGGAGAGGTCCTGGCCGGGATAAGCAGCAGATCGGTCTTGTCCAGGTTAAGCTTGAGGTGGTTGGAGGCCATCCATCTGGAGATGTCAGCCAGGCACGCAGAGATCTTTTCGTTGACCTGGGGGGTGGAGGGGGAAAAAAAAAATGAGTTGAGTGTCATCAGCATAGCAGTGGTAGGAGAAACCATGCGAGCCAATAACTGAAGCCACCCCCCCAAAAACACCTTTTAAAGTGTTTCCTGCATAAATCATGAGCCTTCTTGACTGTGGTATTAGAAATCAACATGCAATTCAAATATATTAGCATCCGTTAAAGGTTGGTATGTGGGTGTTTTCTGATCCTCAAGATTGCTGCAAAGGGAATGGTAGAGACTGAAAGTGATTCCAGTTTTGCAACTGCCTTAAGACATTTCAAGTCACCTACCATTGCATTCGTCTTGACTGAGTGAAGATGAATGTGCATATCAGCAACAAGTTCAGTCACGAAAATCCAGGAAACTTTATGTCTGGAGGAGTGACCAAAGGCTATGCATTAGTTAAATTTAAAAAACATCTCTGTTGTTTTTTTTTTTTTTTACTTTTTCTCACCCAAACAGCGTCTTTACAGCGTCCGGCACTAATGATATGCTTTATTTTACTCCACACTCTTCTGCTGTTATTCTAAATTACTTTTTTATCATAATCTGTAAAACAAAATAATCATGTCGCTTATACATGCTTGTTCTTTAATCTGGCAAAACACACATACTGTACTGCAACTAGTGTTATCAAGATTTTGCTGGTATACAGCTGCCAGCCAGAAATACAAATGTTTTTGATTAAAACACAGTATAGTTCTTAGACTCATCATGGCTCTTGCCTCTTGTGCATGGTATGAGTCACAAAAGATTACCTCACAAATGAACTAGTTGTACGTTCATAGCAAGGGTTGTGAAATGAAATTGAAATACCCTGTGTATGAATGCATCCACCAGAGTTCTGATTCTCACCACACTGTTTCACCATGATTTGGGGGAAATAAAGGGCTTTATATAGTTCTCATCATTATTTTTGTGCATGCACATGGCAAACAGCATTAGGAGGAGCTTATTTTTTTCTCTTGCTCCCAGCAGAATGTGTAGCATTCTGTTACATTATTTATCAGGGCATTGTTAGCACACAGAGCTCTCCCTCCCTCAATATGGTTGTCATGCAGCAAAGACAAGCAGTCAAAAGTCTGTCATGTTTACCAGATTTAAATCAACATGTGATTGCCTTGAAGAGTCAGAACAAAAATCAACAGATGTACAGAATGTAAAATTGCACTCGCGTGTGGATGCCCAGAGCTTGTAGTTCACATGCCACATAATCTGCCCATAAAAATCTCTCCCCGCTTAATCATGTTTTTTTCATGGCCATAACCTTGAAGAACTTGGTTAAGACCTCATTATATCGGACTGAAAAAGAGTTTCGTTAAAAGCACAGGGCCTTGGTGTTATATGTCAGAGGGACTTGTGTCCCAGAAAACCACATTGGTCCTCTGGGTTCCACATGGACGTCTGTAAATTAGTGACATCATTTTAAGAAGGCTGTCGGAGATCCAAATGTTTCAAATGCAAATGTTCACTTCAGATATGGCATCTGGCTTCTGAGACTCTGAAATTAAATATTGGTAATATTACACCAAGACAAGCTGCTGAACTCTTCTACTTTGTACACATTTGAAACATGAGGCGTTTGATGGAGCCTTGGGTAGAATTTTAAGTAAAGTGCTTTGAAGAGTTAAGCAAGGTACCAGGCTGCAGTGCTTCATTTGGTCATTTTCACTGAATTTCTGTGTGATACTTCTCATTAGTTCTTACCTTTTAACCTTGAGGCCTTGGTGGGAAAGGTTGTTCATATTTGAAAGCTAGAGGACAAATTTAAAAATCACAGACACTGAATCTTCAGAGTGTTCTTACCAAAGGTAGGCATGATGTTTACAATGTCAAATTATAAAACTCTGAACCACTCTTTATGTTGGAATACTATTGCGGATATTGAAGCCTTAAAAATGAATCCCAGTTCATGTCAATATATTACCATGGTTTCACATAAGGTATGTCCTTAATAAGTGTAAAATCACCTTTAAATTGGCCATAAAAATACATGTTACAAGATCTACTGTACTCTATGCAGAGTGATTATTCTGAACACCTTTAAAAGATCTGATAAAGGGTTTGTTTTCCTCCAAATCTATCCACCTCTGCCTATACTCAGACTTTATCTTAAAAATTATCTTAAAAAAACCTAGTGCTATCTGTAGCTTTGTAAACACCTGTAAGATAGATTACAAGGAAATACTCCTTTCACCTCCCTACATCAAGCAGAGTACAAGGCACACCCTTATGAAGATGTATTTTTGACAAGAAATCTATGTTAAGATATAAAAGAAAATATTTCTTTCATCCAGAATGTTGAAATATGATGTTATCGATGCATGTCACCTCAAGGTTCCGTAATCAGCAGTCTGCATGCTCTAATCCTTTGTAGGGCACCGCTGTTGTATCTGGGCAACCACACATGTCTATATCATGTTGTAAAATTGGATGATGTTTAAAAAGAGAAGAACTGTAAATGTCAAGACCATGGGACAGGTAAGGAAATATAAAAATCAAACTAAAACTAAAATACCCTGCAAAAATAAATGCAGAGAAACATGTGGTTTGATAGTGCTGAGCCAAGGAAGAAATCCCTCTCCTAGTGTAATGGTGCACTTGGTGCCTCTGTCTCTGCAACCTCCCCACACCCCTCCTGCGGTCTGTGTGCCTGCATGTCATCTGTTTTACAGGATGCTGACCAATCAGGGGTCAGCGCTGACCTCACTCACCCACATCGCCCATGCTGCTCGGCTTTATTACGCCCTTGGGACCTCATATGGCTGGAGCTGTGGCTGTGAATATCCTCACCAGGTTCAATTTCAAGTCTCTCTTACAGCTTTGCTGACAACTTACCCCCCAGCCCAGCCCCTACACCACCAAGATGTCCACTGTGAATTGTTTGAGTCTCGCAGGAGAACAATGAACAAAAAAATTTGACTGATTGACGTTAATTAGGTATGATTGGCCACTCCTCAACCCCCTCGAGCTTTAATTAAGACCGGCAGATGCAACAATCGTTAAAGCTCATCTTTCTGAGGTAAGCCGAGAAGACATTGAAGAATGGAACCTGATGTGCTATTTCGCATTCTCTGTACTCTGTCAAGTGTCCTTTGATAGATATAAAACACGTTGTCATGGCCACCTGAATGAAATAACAGTGAGTAACAAAACAGGATCAAAGTGTCTGTTGATGTCTACAAACTGTTGAACCAAAATTTTGAAAAACATACTGTTTTTGGAACACAAAGCAGGGATTTATTCAATATATATTTTATTTCTTACCCAGAAGAACCAGGTTGTTAATATATAATACACATAAGAACAGAAAGAATTGCTTTTATGTTTAAGTGGTATCAGTTGGCAGAAAGATGTTGTGGTTATGAAAGAATTTGTAAAAAAGCATGATATGTCAGAGTTGAAAGCGAGACACAGCTTGTCTGAAGGGTATTTTTTGAAACCAGTGGGCCAAAATAAAGACACGAATGAGAAGGACCATCCTGAAGTGCAATGTTCTTTTCTGTTTCCTTTCCAGAAAAGTGCCAAAGTGGAGACCTCAGTGTTAGAAAGTTGTCATGTATTTTACCACATGACCTATTTATACAGCTTTTTTACTTAAGGCGGGTATACACTGTGTGATTTTGGGCTGTCCCAGACGAAAGATGACCAACGTGAAAGAATCGTGGCGATATCTTTGGTCGTGGCTCCAAAACGGTGGTCCTAGGTTGCACTGTGAGAAAGGTTCAAAGATGGCTGTTGTCATGGTCTTGCAACCAAAGATAGCCTAAGACAAAATTCTGACAGTGTCAGAAATTTAGGATGACCATCTCACAATGTGACTGCTGCTACGACCTACATTTACTACCCAAACAATAGGAATGCAGCATGAAGTGACGCACTGATGCTTGATCTTGCATATTGACTTGCGTTGTATCCTATGATTCAGTAGGTGTTATCATCGTATAGTCTACATACATCAAACTTGATGTCGTACCCAAGTTTATTCCATGTCACAGTGTGGCTTGCACTAAACTTATAAGATTGCTGAAATTGCACAGTCTGTATAGGCGCCTTTAGGCAACTTGAGTCAAGTAACCTCCCCAGGTGTACAACAGCACTACCCCTCCTGGAACTTGAATCAGCAACCTTTGGGTTACAAATCGTGCTCTTTGCCACTGTGCCACACTGCTGCCCAAATAATGCACTTCATACCTCCCTCAAGGCAGAAGTATGTTGTCCACAGGAGTGGATGTCATTTCTATAGTCGT
Organism: Megalops atlanticus; assembly: GCA_019176425.1. Taxonomy (NCBI): domain Eukaryota; kingdom Metazoa; phylum Chordata; class Actinopteri; order Elopiformes; family Megalopidae; genus Megalops; species Megalops atlanticus. The sequence goes on along the minus strand of CM032877.1, from coordinate 6,836,239 downwards.
TCAGTATTTCCAGCTAACCTCTGAGTGTATGTTAGTCAGCTCAACCCCTGCTATGGCTGTGATTGCTGTGTTGCTTTGCTGAAAGGGTGAGGGAGCTTGTTTCCAATGGCAGTTATCATCTCCGTAGTGCTTACAGTAAATGTGAGACATCATTATGTCCATATCGAATCTCATTCAGTAATCAGCTGCCAGGTGCTTTTCACAGCAAGGGAAATGAAACGATCATGGCACAAGGGGAAGGAAATACTGACTCGAGTCCCCCACCCTTCTATCTCTAGGCTGCTGTGAAGACAGGGGATTAGAAATGGAGGGATTCAGTCGGGCTCAGTGTGATTCTGACTGATCTGGAGCATGATCAAAGCCCTGTCCCCCCACCCCCACCCTTCCCTGTCATTCGGAAGGTTTTCCAAGCCCCACCCAACAAGCTGCTGTCCATCTCAGACAGGAAGCGGGAGTTTCAACATGCACACAAGTTTTTTTGTTGTTGTTCCTCGCAGGCCAATTTTTTTGGGCGTCCGCGTTTCCTCTGTGATCTTTGTAACGGCGGCTTTATTTTTAAAGTCATGTCTCCGGGTCTCAGAATTGCCTCATTAGCCTTTTCAGATCAACTTTAGCCTTTAATTTCCATAATGAATAAAGCCATGAGACACTCTCCTGCAGCACGCCCCGGTGCTCCGCGCGCCCTCCGCCCGGGCAGAATTATTTATAATCTGCTTTCGGCGACAGAATGGTAATAGCCCGCATGCAAATACGCCGCGCGGGCCAGATCCAGATTTCACCACACACGCATCAGTCTGACAGCGCTGTGACAATAGGTGGTACAAAAGCTCATCGGCTGAGTGATGCAGCCCCAGCGCTGGCAGACGCATTGTCCCCAGTTTCATTTATGCAAATGCGTTAGTCTCATCCTTCAGCACCGGGGTGACAAGGACGGCATGTCACCCTCTTCCTATTCAAATATTTGTTCCTCTCATCACGGAAAGCAAGCCGGAGCTCCTTTCATTTTTTTTTTTTTTTGTTTTATTCCGGGGATGTTTTTGGACAGTGCGGCGAGCCAAGCTGGAGCTAGAAAGTGATTACATTATCTACTTTCCCCATGAATGTATTTTGTGTGGGGAGGTGGTTGTGTGTGGAGTGGGGGTGGGGGGGATGGAGTGGCTGGCCAGTGCTGTGGACAAAGGCTCTGCCATTAGTGTAGTCAACTATGGCCCAGAGACCATCTAGTGAATGTCAGCATATTAACAAGCTCATTGTGAAAACTCTTTCCAGCCAATATTAGGGAATAAGGCTGTGATAAAAAGGCATCGTTTTTACCCGTTTTTACCCTTACTGTCTTGTGCTGATCTGCTGCACAAATGCTATTGAGGAATTGCAATTCATTCCTCACCTTTTATGAGATAACAAATGGAGAGCTCTGCTTTGATTCCATGTCACTTTCGGTATTCATGTTCTTGTTTCAATTTTAGCAGTGGCCTTAAAAATCGTGCATTTGCAACCCAATCGCATAGTCTTGTGACAGCATTTGACAGCACAATTGTCAGAAGTTAAGACTTGGCCTAACCTGTCTGTCTCTTAAGAGATTAAGTTTAATGATTTTTCCCCTCTTCTTCAATATTTCAAATCATTGCTTGTCTTTCAGCCTTACACAACAGCAGGCTGTGCCAGTCACAGATTACAGAAAGGCAAAGGCAAACAACACATCCAAATTCTGCATGGTAGGCATGATATGGCACGTAGAAGCACTTTAGATAGATAGATAGATAGATAGATACTTTATTAATCCCGAGGGAAATTCTGATATCCAGCGGCATATACAAACATACTCACAACATCACTCCACACAATAATCCGAGACACAAAATTCACACAACATAACAGGGAAAGAAAACTAGAAAATAAAATAAAAGACAGTGAGGTGATGGTCTCTATTGGTACTTGTCAGTGTGTGCCAGTGTAAGAGTAAGTTGTAGGGCGTGAGTGTTGTGGTGGTAGTGCAAAAAATGAAACAGTGCAAGGATGAATATAAGTATAGACAATATGACATATTATAAATATATGTATAAGCAGTATAGACAGTATAAACAATATTAAGACAGTATAAACAGTATAGACAATATAGACATAACGTTGTTTCTACCAAAGTCTCCACAAATGTTGGTAAAGTACAAAGTGTTGGAGGGAGAGATAGAGAAAGGCAGTGTCTCTATACGTTCCTGTCCATTGCACTCCTCCCTCGCTGGGAGGAGTTGAAGAGCCGTATTGCCAGAGGGACAAATGACTTCCTCAGTCTGTCCGTGGAACAGGACTGAGACAGCAGCCTTCCACTGAAGATGCTCCTCTGACTGGTTATGATGTTGTGAAGAGGGTGGTGGGTGTTGTCCATTATTGATAGCAGTTTGTCCAGGGTCCTTCTCTCTGCCACTGATGTAACAGAGTCCAGCTCCGTTCCAACCACAGAGGCAGCTCTCCTAACCAGTCTGTCCAGTCACGAAGCATCTCTCTTCTTAATGCTGCCTCCCCAGCACACCACAGCATAGAAAAGGACACTGGCAACAACCGACTGGTAGAACATCAGTAGAAGTTTCCTGCAGATGTGGAAGGACCCCAGCCTCCTCAGAAAGTATAGCCTGCTCTGCACCTTCCTGTAGAGAGCATCCATGTTGGCCGACCAGTCCAATCTATCATCTAACTGCAGCCCTAGGTACTTGTAGGAGCTGACCACCTCAACATCAGTCTCTCCAATGGAAACTGGTTGCAGTTGCAGCCTCTGCCTCCGGAAATCCACCACCATCTCCTTGGTCTTGGAGGTGTTCAGCTGTAGATGGTTCCTCCTACACCATGCCACAAAGTCCTCCACCAGGCTCCTGTACTCCCACTCCTGTCCGTCCCTAATACACCCCACTATTGCAGTATCGTCAGAGAACTTCTACATGTGGCATGACTCAGTGTTGTACTTGAAGTCACTGGTGTAGAGGGTGAACAAGACAGGGAAAGCACAGTCCCCTGAGGCGCACCAGTGCTGCTGACCACAGTCTCCGAGGAGCAGTCTCTCAGCCTCACATACTGCGGTCTGCCTGTTAGGTAGTCAGTAATCCAGGTCACCAGGTGAACGTCCACCCTCATCTCTGTTAGCTTGTCTCTCAGCAGGACGGGCTGGATGGTGTTGAAGGCGCTGGAGAAATCAAAGAACATGATCCTCACAGCACCACTCCCTTTATCCAGATGAGAATAAGCCCTGTGTAGCAGATAGAGGATGGCATCGTCCACTCCCACCTTTTCCTGGTATGCAAACTGCAGCGGGTCGAGTGCATGGCGGACCTGAGGTCTCAGGAGATGTAGCAGCAGTCGTTCCATGGTTTTCATGATGTGGGAAGTTAGCGCCACTGGCCTGAAGTCATTTGGCTCCCTGCAATGGTTCTTCTTAGGGACTGGGACAAGGCACGATGTCTTCCAGAGTGCAGGGACCCTCCCAAGTCGAAGGCTCATGGTTATATGGCTTTATGGTTATATAATATGCTGTTTCACAGCTAAATATTTATCATCTTAGAGTCAAGTAGTACAGCTTTCAGACATCGAGCCATGTGATGAGACCACAGGAAAAAGTTAAGCCACTGTCTTTGAAAGTGGAAAAAGTTGCAATTCAATTTTCTGAGATCAAGCCAGTCGTGCATGTGGAAAAATTGCAGCAATTATAGCATTTCCCAATCAATTAGGGGAACATAATTCAATTCACAAGGGTTCAGCAGCCAATTTATTTTGTTCATATTAAATATGGCCACCTAATCTAGCGGCGTGGTTTGCCTGCATTTACGTTTTGTCATCTAATCTTGTAATGTATGCTGCTCTATTCATTTTCTTGAATGCTCACTCCACTGAAAATTAATCACTCTGGGTTCCATCTGTAAAAGGTGACTAATTAAAAACAAAGGGCCCAGGACTTCTTTCACTCCCGCAGACAGGGCACAGGGCCCACTGAAGGCAGCTATCTTGATTAATGTCCCTGTCATCCACCTTCTTTCCCCTAAGATCATAAACGTCCCCTGCTTATCCACGTGACAGTAGCTGTGAGTAGTTTGGCTAATTCCTCTGATTAACTGACAGAACCTCTGCATCGTGCTCCTCGACCCTCGACCCCAGCCGAAGTGCTGGGAGGGGGCAATGAGAGTGAGTTCCTGCTTGCCTCTGGGCTGACTGATGTTCTCTCTGAATAGGAAGACTAACAAGTAGTCTGCTGCAGGGTGATGCCGGTGCACATAAGCCATAAAATGTCGTGAGGCACCAGGCACGTTCTTACAGTCTTGGATTACGAACACCAGCTCTGGTCAAAATATTATTGCAGTGCAAATGTCACACATGACCTTGAATATTTTTTCAGAATGATGTTGCCTGGTTTAGCTTTGTATTCAGGGAGTAGGTTTCACCTAAATAGCAGAGTTTAGTCATAGAGCCAAGGAGCGAGACATGAGTATTTGATGATACGATCAAATTTCCATGTAAAGTCTTGTCATAGCTCCCGTGGAATTGCACTTGCAGGTAATTCAATCCATGAAGGCTTATAGACACCAGCATTATCAAGGACCAGACCACTGCCATTGTGTGCATTACATCACAGGTCAGGATCTAAAGGCCATTCTAAAGGAAAAAAATGCCACAGTGTCAATTGTAAGCTCTAGCGATTGCAAGCTGTTCCTCCCTGTGATTTCATCGCTGAGAGAGTGACCCCGGTGCATCGGACAACAATTCCTCCTTGCTGACCGTGAGGATTCATACAATGCATTGGATTGTGAGCGTGATCTGAAACGCTCCCAGCAGAAAGCAAGTGGCACAGTCATTTTCGCTGCCGCATTCTTACGCAGGGAAACTGCCAGGAGACGCCCCAATCTACAATTCCAGGTCAGCAGATTGTTAGAGGGTCAGCTAATCTTAAGTTTGGGAAGTGCATTCATTTATTCAGCGCGGACATTCTTGTGCCACACCCTGCAATGCGTTGTGTGTGCAGGGGTGCATTATGCAATAGTCACCAGCGACTGGAATGCAGCAGGCGGGGTGTCTCTTGCCCATCGGACCCGCGGCAGTTGCAGGGCAAGCTGTCGTGGCCGACACTGGAGCACAAAACATTCCTTCGCTGCTCACACAGACAGCCTCCTCCGCCCCCAGCTACCTTTTAGGCTGTTCGCCGTGACTAATTTCAGAGGCTCAATATCACAGATTTTTGGCCGGGTAAATTCTGTTGGAGCAGCGGCCTCTCCTCCCCAATCCCCTGCCCTCCGTTTCTGGTCAGAGGGCGGATCTCCTTCCAAACTCCCACACAGCCAAAAGGTCATTCCATTCTGTTGGCATCAGGGCAGGCGGGGCAGCGCACCCTCTTTTTAAGGGATTCATCATGCAGTAATGTGCTCTCCACTTTTGAGCTCCGTCTTCTCAGCACAGCCAGATGAAAGGCAGAAGCTACACTAAAAGTCAAAATTACATTTCTCTTTGCAAGTTCATGCTACACTATGTTCATTCCTTGTTCTCAACACACAGAACAGAAGTACTTCAAAGACAGAGCTGTTTCACACCGCTGTTGCTGCTACTGCAGCACACATTGTGCTGGAAAGAACAATAATTTTGTGTGTGTGGAGGGGGGTTTGCAATAACTGATTCGTTCTAGATTTTCTAGATTTTCACAACAAATGACACAGCTGTGATATTTATTTATTTATTTATTTATTCATGGCTACACACAGAAAATTCAACAGTGGATTTAACCTGGTAGAAAATATATTCAGATGGAATGTATACCACATTTCAGTTTAGCTTGACCATGCATGTGTTCCTGAAGGACTCTGGCTACAACTGCTGAGCCTTTAGCTGCTGACCCTAAGTTGTCCATTACAACTTTGCTGTTTTAACAGGAAGATAATTCATGATAAACATTCAACATAATACTTGTTTTCTCAAGTAGTAAAAAGTGTGAAGTTGTTCAAAACAAATCTAAGTCGCTAAGTAGCAGCATGTCATATGCATCATATACGTATGGAATATGGAGGACATGTGTTTCCATTTGTTTGCATGCTGTATATATTCAGCTCATTCACAATAGGGTGCTGCCAGGAGAATTTCTTTTTGCATGTACGGTAAATCATGTTTAAACCATAGGTGGGATTTAAAATAAACACACAAAACAACTGTACTTGCTTGGAGAAACTAGGCTGTTCTGTGGGGTTTTTTGAGCCACTGCAAAAGAAAAACACTTAGACCTTCACTGCAGAGTCCATTAATTCTTAACAAGAATTCAAATAAGTGCTCATGCCAGACACCATGTTTTGCATCTGTGCATAAAATATCAGAGTTTTTGTCAAGGAGCTGTAGTCAGGCTACTTTGTCTTAGAAATGAGAGAAAAGTTACTAAATATAACAATGGTGATTTCCAGCCAATTTCATTTTTCATACTGCAGACTGTGAGATTCTGTTCCAATCATTACATTGTTTGCATAGTGCAACCAAGAAACAATGTATTAATGGCCTATATCTATGGGACCTGAAAACCTGCCAAGTTACATTCTCTCATATGTAATACCACCCAGTTTTTATATAAAAGGATAAGGAACCTAACACTTCAAACCAACAATAACAACAAATCTTTGCCTGGAGCACCTTACCATTATATTTGCTCTTTAACTGATAGACATCTTCAACTGTCCAGTAGGACATTATAAATAAGCAATAGCAATAGAAAAATCTCAAGCATGGACTGCCTTTGAGAAGGGTAAGCAAGGGTATGTTATTTTATCAACTGTGCTGTCAAATGGTTGTTATTAAACAGAATTAGTTTGATTGTTGATCATATCTTTTATTAACATAATTGGCAAGATTTACTATTGCACTTTATGTTGCATTAAGTTACATATGTGGAGTGTGCTGTGATGATCTTGTTGGGACCTGTGTGATTTACTTGTCTCTAATCGCATTCTGGAGTCTGTCATTGCTGTATCACTCTGAATTGGTGTGGATTCATGACACCTTATGTTCTCTGCATGCCCATGTGGACTGGTTGTTGAGGTTAACAAAACAAGCACCATCAGGCAAGTGAAGGTGACTCCACTCCAAAAGCTGCTTCAAGCTGGCGTGGCTAAGCAGGTCTTGATATCGGTGAAGTAAAGATAAGATGAAGTGCTTTAAAAATACTCTCCCACAGGTTAACATGAAAGCTTCAACAACAGCCTGAGCTAACAATGAGTTTACTTCCTGTGTGTACCCAGCTCAAAATCAGAGGCTTGTTTTCGTTTGAAACCTGGCTACAGGGTGTTTCAAAGTTCTTCAAAAAAGTGAAGAAAACGCAACCAATATGAAAAGACAAACTAACCCACTCTGTTCAGTCATGCTGGTATTGTCTTGCATAACAGTACATGATTGTTCAAAGGAACAATTTCAAAAACATGACCTAGTCTTCTCCAAAAAGCATTTAATTGGTGAAAGTTAGCTTTCTGGTTTGTCCTGGCCTCGAACAAAGGCAATGAAATGCGGGCAGCGAGGTATGCAAGTGCTTTATTTTCTTACAGAAAAGGAATAAACTATTGCAGGCTTGAAAAATACATTTCATACCCAAAATGCACTTTTTCAGCAATACAAATCTGTGTATGCCTGGTGGGTCATGGAAATTTGTTAGAATGTTCTGGAAATGTTTTGGAATGTCTTTGCTCTAAGAGGGTATGAACCCTGCCTGTTGTCCACTGATAGCCCACAGATGTGTGTCCACGTGAGGTGAGCGGAACACTTGCTGTTCTGAGGATCTCAGAGGTTGGCGGGGACTCCCATCTTCCCAGTGCCACCCTACGGTCAGCGTCCGCATAGCGACAAGAGCCACATTGTGTTCCTGCGGTTTGATTGAGATCCTGTCCGGTCCACTTAATGGATCTCAAAAGCCCTCCAGCAGTTTTTCAAACAAAACAGGGCTTTAACCCTGCCAGCCTTGGTCACATTCCAAGCAGAGGTCAAAAATCCAGCTTGCCCAAATTCCCCAAGCCCAAACTCATTTCAATTCAAAGGAGAGCCCTTCATTTCCACCGGGTCATGAATCAAAAGAGGCTGTTTGTGGGGGAGTTCTCCGCACCCCTGACACTGTGTATATTCATGCACACAGCACAACACAGGCATACATTTTCCAGTTCTGTGAAGAATGTGCAAAATCCTTCACCTTTAAATTAGCATCACAGAACAGATGTTACTAGTTTTACTTACTTGCCCTATCCAAAGTAGTCAGTTATTTTCACAATCTGAATCTATTGAAAAGAACATACTTTCTTGTTTCTTCCTGAGACATTTAAAAAAGAAAGAGTTGATACATGTGCTTTTAAGCTAAGTACAAGAATGTCCTGAAATAGCATATATTATGTACAATGATAGTGCTCCAATATTATTGCCACATTTTTGCTAGTCAAAGTTTAAAGATGTAAATGCTCAAAGCTCAGGTGTACAAAAATGTTGTTTTTTATGAAATCAGTTATGAAACCACTTAATTTATAGTCTTTGCCTAAAACTAAAAAGACAGTAAGGCAGAGTTTTAGATTTTTTACCTGAAATAAATTAAATTGATGTTGGCATGAAGTACCAAAAAAGTGATATTCCAGGACAAACACCTCTGCTGCTGGTTTAATACTCTCCTTAAGCCTGTTTTTAAAGGCACTTTCAAAATGTGTCATTAATTGGAATATGTTAGTATTATGCAGTATACTTGGATTCTGTCAGAGTGCACAAGTTAATTTGTGGTAGGGCTAGAATAGTGTTATGCTCACACTCACTGGTCTGAGAGTGTTGCTTGTTTAAATTGAATGGATAAACTTATGTTCTGTTGCGATGGAATTCACTGAGTGTCTACTAAATGCATGTCATGTAATGTAATGTTGCATGACTGCTTACCATGGTATAATTGCATAAGATACAGTTTTAACTGAAATGTATATATTGGCTTAAGAACATGCTATGTGATATAAACATTTATGATTATTGGTACATGTGGCCACCTGCTTTTATGCAGCTATGCTCAGGCTGCTTGTGAGGAATAGCTATCATAAAGAAGAAAGCCACTCAGTATTTAGATGCATAACTTCAAGTATTAGGTTAGAGGCTAGATGGAGTCTGGTCAGAAATCAATTCTGCTGCAAAACAAGACAGCAAAATGAGCTCAATCCATGTGAACCTTGTAGGTCTTCACAGTCATAGACAGCGTCTGATGAAAAAAAAGTGATATCATCTTTACATATTGTATAAGGATAAGGTGGTTTAAATTGATTTTGGGTTCTGCATTGAATTTGTCCCCTGTGGTACAAGAGAGAGGGGATATAAGTCAGGAAAGACTGGTGCAAACCACCAGCACTCACTGACTAATCCCTGAGGACCAGAGAGGACAATGTCTGTTTTTGTACTTTATATGAACGAAAAAGGAGAAAAATATCTACAGTGTGTACTGTAACTGAAAAGGATATAAATCTTTAATCAAACAGTGTCTTATCTTAAGTCGTGGTCCGCCTCTGGCCTTCGAAGGCAAACTATATCAAAGTACCCTGCAGCTCACTTGGTAAACTTTATTTTCTTGAAAATGCAGCTTATGGAAACTGTTCTATTCTATTTCCAAGTTTCACAGTACAGTGTTATGGAGCTGCTCCTTTTGAAAGCAGTTGATTTGGGAAGGGAATGGGGCTTTTTGTACACATATTGAGAAAATAGTAACGATCATATTTCCCCCATACCGATTCCAGGATTCTGAAGATCCTACAGATAACTAAACACAGTAACAGGAACGCTGACTTAATGGTGCATTGCAATTTGATGTGATTAATGCAGGAATCTGCTCCTGATGCAGCTGCAGACCTGTTTAAATGCTGTCTAAAACACAGGTCTCTCGACTGTGTTGTCAGCAACCATTGAAGGGAAATTGAGCTCCATTAGAGTGTAAAGTATTTGATAACAAGATGGTATCATTGAGAGAGGGAGAGAGCAATATCAGTCTGTATTTCCTTTCTATGCTTACCTAAGGCCTTTTTGTATTTATTCTCTCCACAGAACAGTGACCTGCTGTAAAAATGAGTGTGACATTCGTAAGGACAAACCCGTGGCCCTTGAGTAAGCATTTTCAGAAACACTTCCTGGGACTGTGCAGCATGACCGTAAGAACAGCCATGTCAGTTTTCTCTGCAAAAAAATCAGGGCATAAATGTGGCTTTTGGCTGTGGCCATCTTGGAAAATGTTACAGGAGAAAGAAAGTAATCCAAAGACCTGAATCAACAGTGTTGGTAAAAGGCAATGTCTTCCTTTCATTATAAAAAAAAACAGCAAAAGCGAGAAAGACCTGCACAGTTAATTTCATCGATAATCTAATATTAAGCACCAAGACATAATGTTCTTGGTGGAACACTTTGTAAACGTAATGCTCTTAGTGACTGCACTCTTACCTCTTAACCGAACCACCTTCCAGGCAAATTATAAATTGGGAGAAACATTAACATCAAATTGAAGGTAGATGGTGGTGTAACTGCCACACTTCATGTCTAAAGCCTTCTCAAATTACACTTAGAGTGCAAGACGAGTGGCTAAAGACAAAGCCTTGGATGACTCCTTTTAAGTGCTGCATTTTCTGCTGAGAATAATTGCAGTCATTCATCATTACACATTTTTTTGGCAGTATAGCCATTTGCATGAAAAATCTTAGCCACGCTTATGAAATACCCCAGCATATCACTAAAACATTTTCGGCATCGTTTTTCCCCCCGTTTATCTAACTCGTCTGATGTCCAAGAGACATAGTATAAAAATGTCTTTATTAAAACTGGGCCATGGAGAGCAGTAGAAGTATGAATTTATTGCACAGTCCATCTAGAGGAAATCTTAAACAGTGGGGTGGGCACGCTGAATGGCTGACTCACTGCTACAGGCGTATAAATGATTGCAGAGAAAATAAATAAAAGCACCTTCTGTTTTTCACTTTGAATTAAACGTGAAACATGAGATTCAACACACTGAGGACCTCTACCCTTCATTTCCCTGTCTATTAGAGGGAATGATAGCATTTTTCATACCCTGCAGTTGCCCTCTGTTTTCCAAACACTGCACTGATTCAAAAAGTGCCCACCTGCAATCAGCTTTAGAAAGCAAATCACAACAGCAGCAATGACTGAAATACCCATCATAATAGTAATTACATATTCAATAAATTCATATCTCCAGCTCTAAATGAAGTAGGTCATTCAAACACTGGCCACACATTATGTTAGGTGCAATTTCATAAAAACCACATAAAACACGTGCAGCACCTTCATGGAGTTGTTGGGTTCTGCGCTAATGTGTTTTTTATGATAGCTGTCATAGAATTATTATTATTATCTAATGTAATAATATAGAATTATAGATAGAATTATTATTAATTATCATATATTTATAATTTATTATATTTTTATATATTTATATATTTATTATTATATTTTTATTTATTAATTATATATATATTTTCATGTGAATGTGCTCGTTCTATATCTATCTACATAAATATAACTATACATATATCTCACACATCACATATGACCCTATGCCAGCAGTCATGAAGCACTGCATTGACAAATACTTGCAAATTCAGTTCCGGCTTGAAAAATGATGCCTCTCTGTTGTTCTCTAAGAGCTGTATTTGCCTTTAGACATAAAAAAGCAAAAAAGAAAATCTTAACCAACATTTTGGCCATTAGAACTCATGCATACATAAATACCAATGAATTAATTAACTTAATTGATGTACATCTGGGACTTATTGGATGAAGAGCTGTGAAATATTCAAACCTTCTGTCATTTTCCCATGACAGAGGTAGATGCATACCCGGATTATTGATTTTCATTTGTCTCTTTCCAATATACGTATTGGTGAAGCTGCACTTTTTTGTTTCTGTGGTTACCATGACAAAAGAGTTGCTGGAGTTTGCGTGTGCTGACAGCTCCCTCACGCTGTCATCAACCACGCTCTGTATTACAGTTATTTCATGTGCCACCAACGAATGGCAGCTCCAGGTTTACTGCAGGAGGGGAAAAAACAAGCTCTGTCGGCTGGAGCCGGCATTTAAGGATCAGCCAAGCACGGTCTCAGGCGTGTCGGTGTCAGCACTTAGTGAAGCCGGCAGAGCACCTGCAGCCTGATAAACGTGTGTGGAGTGCACTGAGAAATGGGCAGTTGTCTAAACACGCAGAGAGGCCTTTCTGTCCCAGTCAATAGGCATGGAGAGCTGTTGAAGAAGAGGGATAGGTTGATCCAGCTGCACACAGTACCATGAGGCCGCCTCGGACAGCCCCCCGTGAGGGAAATAATCTCCCCATGCTCCCCAGCTCAAGGCGTAGCCTGCTCTAATCGACGGTACTAACCACGTGGTCTCCTCTGGGACATAAAGTCATTTGGTTGATTGATTCCAGGTTTTGGCGATGTCCGCTGGGGAAATGGATAAGCACAGTGACATCTTCATGATGGGATCTTTTTTCTTAATATTATTTCCTGCTCAACATAAAAGAGCCCATTTCTGAGTGATCTGAGTCTTGAGGAATTATGGCACCTGAATGATGGAAGGCATACTGGTTCGTCACCCCACACAGAGCTGTCAAAGGAGAGGGAATTTCAAAGTGGGATGCTCTCGTAAGATATATATGAGGTGAATTTCCAATAAAGCTCGTCTTGAAGTGACCCAGTTAGCACTAAGATTGGTTCCTTCGCAAGCCACCCATTAACGCTGCCACTGATGGAGACAGCTAAGTCAGAATTGTCCCCTATCAGAAGTGTCAGTTCACTTCTATTTCAGCCAGAGGTTCCACTGCCAGGTAACCAACATTTGTTGGCTTTGCTGGATGCTGCTAATCTTCTATGGTGAGCTCTGAGCACACTTCAGTAAATTAGAACGAAGATGCTTCCTTGGACTGCCTCCATTGCAAAATGACTGGAGAGATGAAATGCTGTCTTATCCCTTTTGCAAATTACACAGTTTGTTTTCATAAAATGGCTCAAATATTTTTTGCAAACACAGTGCTTTATACATGATAAAATCAAAGCTCTCACAAGTGCAAGTGTCCTAAATGAATGGTGGGCTTGGAGAGTCACGGTCTGTCTTTTTTGTTGGATGTTGGGTTAAGGCATGGGGGATAGATTCTGTCACATGATGAGGGGGAGAAGTACTACCCCCCGCTCCATCAACAAAGCCTGTGCTATCAGCTCACATATTAATTCATTAAATCAACTACACAATCTGTCTGTATTAAAGAATGACAACATCTCACAGTTAATGTACAAAATCTAACATCTGCCATCTATCTGAAACCAGTTAGCTCTAAAAGATTACCCTTTGTAGTGCTGTAACCCATAAAAATGCAAGCTAAATGATTTTTTTCTAAGTGCAACACTATCAATTCTGTTATCTACATATACCAAAATGAATTTGCCCAGGACATATTTCACTGTGAATTTCCATAATAAAGCTTGTGATGACATAAGCAGTTGGAAGAGAGAAAAATTGCTAAGAGGAGGCAGATACAGCCATAGGACTAGGGTATTTGTAAGAGTGTGAGTGTTTGCAAGTCTCTCAGACCAGTTCTACTGAGAGTAATATGCGAGAAGGTAATATTACAGAAGAAATATTTCCTGAGACTTCTGAAAAAGAATCCTGAGGTTCTTTTTGAAAATAATCACAAAAGCCACTGGTAGTCTAAATTTTAAGCACAATTTTCGCTCGCCTCCAGTGATAATCTTGATGTGCCTTACAATGTATATAAAAATGAGGATGAAAAACATGAACATAAGTAACTTTAATATGATTAATACCACTACTGTTATCACTACTGCTATTCTTTCTCCTACTAATACTACTACAGCTATTTTTCCTGTCATGGAACATCTTTATTATAGCTTTTAGAAAACTATATTCCATTTGGTTGGCAGATAAGAAATGTAATGACCATTTTTAAGCAAACTGAGAAGTGGAGATTGGTAGAAGAGGAGGAGTCATGAGTTGAATCCAGCCTCTGATCTCCAGTATTTCCATGAACTGTTTTGCTGTTGTCTGTGCTCTCTGGATGGCTTCAAAACTTCAACCTGTCTCCAAATGAAAACTATAGGGGCAGTGTGCTGTAGTACGCCACTAAATAACTTGAGCTGTCCAGTCCCAGCTCTGTATGCTGAGGAGGGAGGCGATGCCTCAGCTCTGTTTGGAATACGTGTGAAATACTGTGCTCTGCTCCCTTGCGCTTACCATAAAACAGGCATTTAGCCAGGCAGTGACAGGCACTTTCTCCGTTTCTAATTTGATGTGCTGTCAGTCAGGTGTGCCGTGCTGTCAAGGGGCCCACTGCTTTTACTGCTAACAGCATCAGGTGATAAGAGGACTCTTCAGCAGTGTCAGAGTGTCTCTCTTCACCTTCTAGCTGGGGCCCGCTGCTTTTGGGCAGCACTCTCCTTTCAACATGGGGTGCCATGCGGCAGGCGGGTCTTTTCTCAACCGAGCCCAAAAACGTTTGGGGACCTGGCAGAGGTGCGACAGTGGAGCGCAGGTCACTTGCTTCACATGCTTTGGAGAGACTCTTGAAGTGAAAATACACCTCAAACAGGCAAGGGGTGAGGTCAGGGCCATGTGGTGCATACGGTTATACGTGTCTCTAAGCTAGATCAGGTACCTTTTCCTTCTGTGTGTTCTGGAAGCAGTAGGGATTTGTTTAGCAATGAACACCACAGCTCTCACTAGTGAGGTTTTATTGAGCTCATGCTGTGGCCAGACCTCAAAACACAGCCTAGGTGACAATCTCAGAGCTAAAGGTGACTACGTTTGTCCCAGTGGGGATCTGTGGTTCTTTCCGAGTTGTGACTTCCTGAAGGTGGGGCTACCCTGTTTCCAGGGCTGCGTTTTTCCAAATGCTGTCACTGCCCGATAAAATGTATTTGGATTTGGACAGTGAGTCTGTACGTGTCAATATTTGGTTTTATTTGTCTATAAATAAGCTATAGTATTCTGATTCAGGTGCCAGTTATTCCACAGGAGGCGGAAATACGAGGAAAGGCAGAATAATAGGATGATGTGAGGCAGCATTTTAAAGAAAGAGGTGAATCTACTGTACATTTTGGGACCTTGAGGCCCTCCAATAGTTACCAATGTTAAAATAAATAAAAATACACCCAGGAGTTAGAACCATGTGTTTAACAGTCTACCCATCAACTGCTTGCCCAAGCAAATTTAGTGTAGCTTCTCCTCATCCGTTACAACAGAGGGTGGTTTTGGCTGTTGTGAGCCATGCACCTCTGTATCTCTGCCCTCAAGGTGGATCAGCAGCCGGACAATCTGTGAGGTTTTCCGGGGAGTCAGAGGTCAGGAAATTGACTTTCATTGGGGTAAATATCAGCATAATCTCAGCCTGCCAAACGTGGGCCGCTCGGTTTCCTGCTGGCGTTCAGCCTCCGCGGGCCTCGGTGTGCCCCGCGTGCTGTCGGAACAGATAAAGCGCCAGCGTGCGGTGTCAAGCACGCAGCCTGAGCGGAGTGCAGCTGTCCACGTATTTTTATCACCATCACCAGCGCGCTGATGTGAGGCAAAATGTCTGCCTCCCTCGTAGGAGGAAGGAAAAAAAAAGATACTGAAATACTGAAGGCTTAGTGGAAATCTTTAATTGACTCAGCGACCTCAGTCATTTTACAAAGCCTCTTAGTTTCTCTCAGAGGATGTGCGGGGCCAGGCAGAGAGCCCAGCGTGACCCAGTTCAGTCCCAGACAGAGGACCGGGGGGCAGTAGAAAAACGGCGTCAGGAGAGCACACGCCCTGCTTCACCTCATGATTTATGTTAATTGCCTCGGCTAATCTATGGCAAGAGATGGAAGTAATAAAGAAAAGTGCTAATCAATAAATTCCATTTTTGAAGTAAATTTTTATTACCTTTTTTTTTTTTGCAAAAGATGGACTCTTCCTTCCTGGCGTTCAGCAGATGTCTTTAAATATTCATCAGCCAGACAGCGCACTAATCAAGGGCTTGCTGCATACTATATTGAGTGAAGAGGCGATGGAGGAGCACGGCGGGCTTTCTAAGGCCCCTGAGAATGTGACTCCACCGTAAATATGAAATTATATTATCTCTCCAGCCCAGCGTGGCTCATAATTAAGGCCAACAGAGTCAAACTTTTTCAGTGCCTTCTCTGCTCCTTTGAGGTCATAAATAACTCCAGCGCCGTGCCGAGTAAACGTCTGTACCTGTCTCGAGCTCAAACAAAGGGGAGCCGTCTCAAAAAAAGGAAAACGCCCCGTGCCGTTAACCCTGCAAATGCCGGGATCAGTGGAGCATTTGAAAAAGGCCCCCCCATGCAAAAGCCTATTTGATGGACAGTGATAAAGCTGTTGTTTTTTGAATCTCTGGGTTTGGGATTAGGTGAGCTTGCAGGAATGAGTTTTGTGTGCTGGCCTGATTTTCCCTCTGAGAAGTTTGGTTTCCCCGGCTGTCCAGGTGAGCCCTCGGGTGACAAACGACCTCATCCCGCCAGCGTTAGATAAATGTTTTAAACACCACCCACAGATGTTCTGCCTTCACTCACTGTCCCACACCCAAGGGAAGCTTCTCCTGGCCCGGGATCCTCTGTCACACCAAATGCACTTTTAATTGCATTTTAATAGATTATTAACAATCTCATAAATCAATTTGGGGAGGGTGGAGGATGGTGGTGTTTGGAAGAGTGCAGGTTCTCTAGACCAGTGGCAGATCATTTTCCTTTCCACAGGGGTCTGGGAAATTAAGATGGAATCTACCGGGTCCCCCCCTCCCTGTAAACAAAAGATTCTTTTTGAAACATTGATAAATACTCCTACAAAGGACATGGTGCTGGGAAAAAATCTATACGGAGCAAGCAGCATGCTGATTCTGCATGCAGGCTCCCCTCTCTTGTATTGCTGAGAAAAACCCGGTCTGTAATGCCCTACACTATGTTTGGAAGGACGATCCAGTGAAATGACATGCTTTCGTTCATTGCTCTGGAGTATAGGAAAGAGACCGCCACTACAACAGCATTATTCGGGGCCTCTGTCTGCGCCCAGCTACATCTTCATCATGCCAAGCTGGATGGATTGCTCAAAAGGCTGGCGGCTGTCCAGCGAAGCAGGGAATGCCGCCTACAGCGCGACGTGGATGGTGTGAGAATCTGCTTTTACCCGGCCCCCCGCCCCCGGCCCCCCGCCCCGGACCCAGATGCATCCCTCTCGGTTCTACAGTCTGAAGCTCGGGGTGGCGCATTCCGGGTGGCTGCCTCTCTCAGTCCATTATGTAAAGCCCGCCTGGCCCCATGGGGGCGGGGGGAGCTCCTGGCACTGTTCAGGGATTTGGCACTGGCCAGCCTCAGCCCACTAAAGCACCTGTCCACAGATCGCTGTGTTATGCAAGGGATGGGACAAGGCCTGCTTAGCACTCTCCCTCACTCTCCCATACTCTCTCCCTCTCTCCTGTCTCTCTCTCTTTTCTCCCTCTACCTCTCTCTCTCTCTCTCTCTCTCTCTCTCTCTCTCTCTCTCTCTCTTTCTGTGGCATCAGCTGGCCCCTTTCTCTCTGCAGCCTCCATTAGAGCCAGCGCCACGCAGCTGCCAGGTCAGCTGTGCTAATTAGACACGCATTCTGCCAGGGACTGTGCAGGCCTGCCCTGCGCCGTCTTAATTAACCAAACCTCTCCCGACTGCACCCCTCTGCCGTTCGGTTGGAGACCCTGACTGTACACAAGGCCACCCTGCCTGGCCCCCTACATGTCTCTATCTGCATCATTACCCCTCGGTCTGGTCTGCAGTCCCATACATGCATGCAAATATACAGTGTCTCATATCTACCCCCCACCCATGCACACCCACAGCGAAGGATACATAGACCTCCCCTTCCACACAGGCACACGTGCCCATGCAAGCGCACACACAGATTTCTTATCTCTTTTCCATTGCTTCTTAAGAGTTCATCACTTTTCTAAATGTCCGCAGAGTCTCTGGGGGTTACTTTGAAGAAAGGGCAGTGGTGGCTGCTGAGCAGGGAATAGGATTTAGTGTCTTTTTTTTCCCCAGCAAGAAAGGAAACCATGTAGCGTGCAATGCTAATCTGGGGACGACGTGCCTTAAAGATACCGGCCCCTTCAGCTTTACTGATCACACTTTAATTATGTGTAATTGCACAGAAGGTTTAATTGCATTAACATATCTTTCCTCCTGGTTTATAAACCTCCCCCAAGCAGGTTCCTCTTCACCTCATCACATATGGGATTGATTGGCACGACATGCGTACATAGACCACCACTTCACTGCCAAGAACCAATGCCACCAGGCAATTCTTGGAGTCTCCTGAGTCATTCGAGTGAGATGAACGACATTGCCCTGCATGGTTTTTTTAACAGCAGGCCATGAGAGGCCCACAAATTAGAGAGGAGATTCAGCACAGTGAGGCTGTAGCCACATGCAAATTGTAGAACTCTGCTGCTGACAAAGACATCAGAAATACCCATTAGCGCTCTGCCTGCTAATGAGCATGTGCGGATGAGTTGCACTGTTCCACCCTCTCACCCTGCTCACCCTGAGCTCCAACACACACCACTCCCCCTCGCTCGCTCAAACACCCCCTATCATCCAAATTCATTTGAACACACATTTTCTCCACATAAAGGTACACATTTACACACATAATAAAGCTCCAGATAGCCACCGGCATTTTTCTCTTCTCTTAAAAGAAAAGGATGTGAAGAAAGAACAAGTCCTATATCAAAGAGCCTGGAATTAATATGCTACAGCTATTCGCTACTTGAATGGGTTTTTATTTATTTATGCACTTTTCCAGTTAATTCTGAGTTTTTATAACAGAGTATGGCCGCCTAGTCAGGTCAGGAATTTGGAGCTGGTTTCAAGCATTAATCAAGTGCTCTTGTCTCTGAAGAGGCTTGGGCTAACAGGTTGGGATCGCATTCATCAATGCCTGTGACACTTTCTTCACGGATGCTGTTGCTCATCCATAAATCGCAGGCATTTTAATATGAACAGTTGACTCACAGAATTAAATCCTCAACGTGTCATGCCAGTCGGCAAACAGAGACTCATCTGTAGCCCTTAGAGAGGTGCTCGTTCAAAGGGGCGATACTGAGAAACGGCCAGAGTGCTCTCAGTCAGTCAGCCTACCCCTGCCAAAATCCAAGGACATCATCCAAAATGCAAGAGGGGAAAGAAATCCAGTTCCATTAGGCCCACAGTCCCCCGTCCCACGGCATCCCTTTGCAGCTCCACACCTGACAGAGCCAGAGAGCAGCAGCGAATGGAGGTGGCCGTTTATATTTGGCTGCAACGTGAAACAAAGAGCAGCATAAATATTGAGAGACGCACCGTGCATTATTGATGGCTGTTAAATTGAAGGAGCATTTGCCTCTGAGAGATGGGTCTGCGATTGGGACGCAGCTCCTGTGGAATCGGAGCCTGGCCTCTCTCTCGGCGAGTTGGTGCGTTAATCCATTTTTCCGGGGCCCTGTGCATTAATCATTAACGGGCGGCGCGGCGCAGAGGCCGGCAGACCTGCTGCTGCCGCCCCCGCCGCAGGAGACGCCTGTGAGTCGACAGGGAGAGGGTCCGGGAGGGAGGGCCCAGGAGGGAGGGGGGGTCCAGCAGGGAGGATGGGCCCTCCATGCCATTACAGTGTGGTGTACGGCCAAAAACAGGCACCCCTCTGTTCCCCCATGGATGGCGGTGGGGAGGGAGGGAGGTGCGGCCATCTGGATGCAGCAACCTCTGACGTTGTCGGTCAGAGAGAACTGATGAACCGGGGAACGGCTCCTTCATGGCTCCGGAACATTTCCATCATCGCCTTTTCAGGAGCAAAAGGAAAGCCATGCTTACACATGTATTTGAATTAAGAACCTCAACTTCCCCACACAGTGTCTAAAAATGCTATTGTGTTTCCTATGCAGAAGCTTCCTCCAGTGATTTATTCACCACATATTCAAAATTAACAGTTAATGTCAGCCCCACATGTATACTGTATTGCAACATGTTAAATCCATTTATTATCTATATATGTATTTTATTATTACATTGGCATTGACGATGAGAATCAAAGGGATTCATTCCTGCATCCTCATAGCATTGTAGACCTGCATAAAATACAGAAGGAATTTATATGTTCTGGTTAATGATGCAGTATGTCTACATTAAAAGCTTGCTCTTGCCTTTTATTTTCAGACGGAACTCGGAACAAAACCGTTGCAGGTGATCCCTTATTGTTGAAATGTCGCTGATTCACTCCAGACATATCCAGAATGGAGCACGCAAATCTGATCTGCAAATCCTTCAGTTTAGCTGGGGGTCCATTGGTGGTTAGTCTTGCATGAACACACAGGAGGAATTGCTGTGAGATTTTATGAGGGAAAAGCTAACCTGTAAAGATTCCTTGTCATGTTGAAACACGAAGGACCAGCAGCCTGTGTTTCAGCACATCCCTGGCACGCCCACCACACCTGCTTAGTCCTTTTTTAATGCCGTCCTCATCACCATGTGGGTGAGGGGATAATCTCTGATTTAAGACCTCTGTCCTGTGGATGCTGGAACATAAGTCGCCTCTCTCTCTAATCGTCCTGGTACGAGAGTGGACCTACACCAATAACTCTCTCCTTCTCAGCGAGAGACTGCTGTTCTGTGCTTGTCTCCCATCGTGTCTCATGCACATGAAAGCAGAGGCTCTTTAGACCATGCATAATGTGTTCCCTGATGCAGTCAATGCAGAAAGCAAGGATAACATTTTATTATTTGCTACCAACAATAAGTGCATACTTAAGAATGGATCAACAAAGACCTAGGCCAAAATTCAGTTTGGCCTTGAATACTTTTGTCATTGATTTGAGCCGCTAATGAACTCAAAATGTCACATGGGGACGATAACAGAGATGCTGACAGAAATTCTTACTTTACTTCAATCTAAGGACAAACTGCAATTTGGCAGGACTGAATGCCCGATTGGAACAAGGTACAAAACAAGACGCCTTTGTTTTTAATGTAAATTTGTTCCTGAAAGCTCTGGGGCGGATGAAACCACCTTTGCGTGGAAACAGGAGAGACTGGGCTGTTTTTGCCAAGAGTTGAATGCCAAGGGAAGGGAATTCTGGCAGCAGTCAGGCCTTGATAAAAATCTACCCGCAGAACAATCAGGAAGATGAGGACTGCAATTATGCTGCTCATTGTAACAGGTTCAGCGGGTGGAAGGGAGCAGCATGTTAACATGAGGCCAGGGACGAGCTCCAGCAGTCCTTTATGGACTCGAGTGGGCAAGACGGAAGACACAGAGTAATTAGCACCCACCGTGGAAAAGGTTACGCTCTTCCCCTTGTGAGTCGTGACTCTGGGAATTAATCATAAAAAAAGAATAACTGAAGCAATCATTTTACTGCACACACTGCATTAACAGATTGCCACCGCGATTCCCTGCATTGCGGTAATTTGAGAATCTGTGCAGCGGCAACATTTTATCCCAAATAGAAATGTGTTGATCGTATGTAAATTCAGGTTCAGCAGAAATGAACCTTGGAGGCTGAATACAGTGTGTTGTCTGGTTGTCATTTTCGAGAAGCCATTTACTCTTATTGGAATAGGTGAGGCCCTCTTTTAATTTAACACAACAATAACTTTATATTCCTTGTTTCAAATGTTGTTCCAATATGTACATACTGTGGATGAAGAGCTATACATGACTCAGTTTGGTTTTATTTGTCTTTATATTTCCCTACCTCTCAAGGCAGAAGTAGGCCTAGAAATTTCTCCTTAACTCCTTAAAATGTAAAATCTTTTTACAATTTCACCCTCTTCAGATTTTCAGCTCTAATAGGGCCGTCTCGGCGACTGTAAGCACTGAAGTACTAACTGCCGTACTTTCAGATGATTACTTTAAAACCACTGCTGCAAGGAATAATGGCATTTGAAGCCGATGCTGGCATGAAACCCATGACTTTCTTCTCTGTTCATGATGTTAGAAGTTACTTAATGCGCATGTTGAATTTATTAATACGTTCAATCCGCTATGTCATTTAGTTTTATATTTGGCTGTGCATTCACTGGAGTATTAGTCAGTCATGGGGTTTGTCGCACATTTAGCAAGGGGAAAGATGTACTAGCAGTCGCAATATTTGTCTGAAACCAGCAAAACTAGCTTTTATAGAGGCCTTCATCATCACTGTGCTGCCATGTTCAAACAGGAGTGAACTTAATTAGAGAAAAAAAGCGTTCATTATAACTCTGCATTTTTGTCATCTGACCATGTTTAATAATTCTAAGTGAATAAAATATCAAATTAAATCAAATTCATGACGGAAACAAGATCACTCTGGGGGTTGTCATCAAGATCAAAAATGAAACCCTAACCAGTGTCTTATTAAAACGAATCTTTACTTCTTGTTCGCTTTTTGGTACATTCCAGAAAGTATCAAGGTTGAAAAATGAGCAGGGAGAATTTTTCCCAAGGAGAATTTCCACTTCACTTCATGGAACATCATTATAGTTTCCTATGCAACCACTGTAGTTCACTTTAATACTAATCCCAAAAAATCTCAAGCCCTTTGTTGTTTACATTTTTCATGCAAATTTATGATCATGTTCACTTCAGTTGCATTTTCATAAAGAAAACGGCTGAAACTCAACCTCCTTACTCAAGTTCATCGAGAAGTAAATACTACTGCTGTCTGCAAAAACATCTTCTAAGAAGAATGTTTGTAGAACATCTTTTCCTAATGCTAACCAGCATTCTGAAAGATGAAGATAAAACAGACAAATTATGATAAAACGTAATGGTAGTTATTGTTTTTTTTTTAGTTTCAGGGAAAAAAATACATGAACATTTATGTAAAAATTTTAAAAAATTAAAAAAAGGAACTCGTAGTGTGGCTAATAATGTTATGCAATATTCTCTTCTAGCACCCGTGTAGGACAAGCAAGAAGTCAGGATCCCACTGCTACAATTACTAAAAGAAAAATGTAGATGGAGTTCTGAGAAACCCCCCTCTGGATCAATTGGACAACTGCCTCATTTTAATGTCTGTGCTCATTTGTTGATACACACAAGTATAAGATAGCAGTTAATAATCTATCATGGAGCACACGTTACATCAAGGAGGCATTTTGGCAGTTTAATAGCATTGATGTTAAAAAAGCAAGTACTCCTGTATTTACCTTGCACAGTGCAACTCCTGTGTAAATACACATCAATAAGTAACCATATCAACAATGGTTAGCCATTTAATTTGACTGTTAACAGGCAAACTATCAAACACACTTAAATCTGGGAGGTAACATAAAAGGTTAGTGTTGAGTTTTGAGTTGGATGTATTGTTGGCACAGAAATTGGGGTTAGTTTTAAGATCATACAGATTCTCTGCAGAACGGTGCAGTAGTGATTAGTAAACTGCTCTTGTTACAAGGAAGATTGCAAATCTGACTCCCAGGTGAGACACTGAGAAATTGTGTTCAACCTAAACAGCTTCAGAAAATATTCCAGTTAGAAAATGTAAATGTAAATGTAAATGTATGAAATTTAGCCTCTTAGGTTTCCTGAATCTGTTAACAAATTTAGTCTGAGTGTGAGAGCATTTCATCTGAAATATTGACATAGACAGTATGACATTAGTGATTGAAATTCTATACTGATTGAAATTCTGTTGCTCTAAAACAATTTCCTTCAGAATTTTTCAGTAGCTGCATGTACATGTATAATTGAGAAAGTATTACACATGAATACAAAGGCCTCACAATCAGCTATCGTCTGCAATATGATATGACACGCTACTTACTTTATGCACCAAACAGAACACAAGACCAATGATTGGTCACGAAAAGGAAGAAAGCAATAGACACCTCATTTCATGAGCAACGGGATAGTGCATCACTCTGCGCTCTCTGACATGGCAATCTGGCTGTGTGGATTCTGCAGTGACTCTCAGGATAGGCCCTCCGGTATGGATATGAACAGAATTTGGGTAGTAGCTTCAGCTTGCTGTATTGAGGTAGCTTCTGATTGCACAGGCATAATATGAATTTCCTGGTCTGACATGACACAATTTTGCTGCATTGGGAAAAATAACCCTGGTATGTATGCAAATGCACTGTGGTTAAGCCTATGTCATGGACTCATATTGGAGCATATCCATCTGCTATTGCAGCTAAGGTATACGAAACTAAGTGGGTTTTTTTTCCCAGATGGGTGTTCAACCGAGAAATCTTACTTCTCTCCATCAAGGCCCAGAAAATTAATGAAAACTTCACTGGAATTGTTAAACTAAATTACAGGGTGATTTGTTAGGTGTCCTGGCAAAACACACACACCTACCCATCACTGCATAATTCGTTTAGCACATACTTTAGTGGTTAGCTGTGATATGCAGAGGGAAGGAGAGAAGCTCCTCTGCACCAGCACAATCCACCAGCGCTTCATGATGTTCATTCCCAGTAAACAGGGTTGCTACACAAACATTTGTCCCTAACCACATCTAAACCAGTACACCCTGTCAGTCAGCATAATGCTGGCTGTGATACTCAGCAATGAGAAGTTTCACACATTTAAACATACCAGCAGCTTCATACATAACAATAATGTAGTGCAATGCTACACAGTCCATATACCACAATCAATGATCATTAGACACACCCTCAACAGCTTGTGTTACAAAACACACACAGTAATGTTCTGCTTGGTTTCTCTAGTCACAGTTAATCAAAGGACCTCCAAGATGGTTCTGGGTGTTGGCACTCATCCCTAGTCACTGATGCTTTGCACAAAACTTCAAGAATACATTACAAAAAATAAAAACTCAACAATGACAAATAACAAATACAGCAAAGCAGGACAACAACTTCTTGTCAAGGCACAGGCAAGGACTCAGACGCAGACCAGGCATACTCAGGTTCCAAGTGGTTTTATTGGAATCGCAGGGCAAGTTCGTGGTGGCAGAACAGGCAGGGTAAAAAACCAAGGCGACAGTCTGAGGCAGAACAAACAAGGAGCAGGAATCAAAAACAGGAACAGGCTGGGTCAAACCAGGTGGGCAGGCAGATCAGGCAACCAAGGCAGGACAGCAGGCAGGGATAAGGTAGGAAGTCAGGCAGAAGTCAGCACAGGACCAACAAGACAACTAATCAGGCAGGTACACAACAGAGAAAGCACTGAGACAAACTGGCAAAAAGACAGAGACAAGCCGGGTATATATAGGGCTGGGCTGACGAGGAGATGGGATGCAGGTGGGCAGGCCGGCAGGTGGAGGTGATCAGGAAATCAGGTAGGCGGGGACAGGGTGGAGAGCAGGGCAGAGCCGGAACACATGGGAACAGTAAACAAAAGCACATGGATGACACTGACAGACAGGGAGAAACACCAGAACAACAGCTAGGGGGCCGAAGTACTGACACTTCTTCCAGTCAACAATTTACTACAAAGGTATTAAAATAACTTTCCACTACAACAATTCAAAAATAAGTTAATATTAGATACTTCTCAGTTAAAAAGCCACACATAAGTTTGACATCCACAGCTTCTCCCTGTCCTACCGCCCAGTTTCTCTCTCTCCTGCTCTAGGAATACTGGTGCCATTTCAACACAGTGCAAAGAGTTGGGGCATGACTGTGGCAGTGGAGATCCAATCTGTGCCTCCATTCTGGGAAAATGATCCAAGCAACCAGCAAGCTGTCACCTTGTGACTTGAACAGAACAGGAAAACGTAGACAAGGGAAAGAAAAAGCAAAAGCGAAACATTTCCGGTTATCACCAAACCTCAGAAAGTTAAAAAACACTTGGTGTCTCTTCTGTTCATAGGTTATTAACCTTGGGAAATTCACTAACATTTTATTAGTTTATACGGTGTCAGATGTTAGCTTGCTAGCAGACCCTAACTGATTCCAGAGAGGAGAGTGGCAGTGAAGAAGTTGATTCCCCTCCACTACCAGCTAAATTCATGTTTCTCAATCCAGTGTTCAATAAGAGGATCTTGTGTCTATCATAACAGAATAACTAATGTGCTTTTTGTGAACAGAGTTAGCTAACGACAGTTTTCAGAAAATTAGAATACTGTTTAAAAAGGGACTACCAACAAGGTGTCTGAGACAGCATACAAGCTGGATTGTTATGCTTTTCTTGTCACTGGTATACTGATGATAGCACACTGAAAATGTTTACACCCCTTTTGCATATAATGCAATCATCACTGCAATCTCACAGAGAAGGCATAACAGACCAGGTAGCTAACCAAGGTCAAACTGACAAGATGAAAATTAGAGAAATGGTGTATTACTACTGCTTTGAGTATAAATAGTTAGTCTCTTAGCAGCACACAGGTAAATGAATACTATGTAAATTATTCGCTTGCTGCAAAGGCAGCTGATGTTAGATTGCTGTTCACATGTATATGTCACTTTTTAAATTGTGTCTTGTGTCCTTTCTATTATTAGGGTATTGTACTTTTGGGACTAAACATTCATTAATAATACACCTCCCTAGCTAACAAAACAAACAAAAACTTCAATTTAGTTTTAGCCCCTGTACTAATCTTGCCAAACTTTTTGAGTTCAAAGAAAAAACTGCTGCTGGAATTTTAAAACCAACCAGTGGCACAGCTACAGGACATTGACAATTTATGTGTCCAATTGATTTTCAGTAAGCAACTACTCCACTGGGCATTTTTCTTAACAGTAAGAAATCAAGGGTGAATAAAATGATTGGTGATATACATTCATGGTGGGTCAATGGTCAAATGCTGGAAACATATATTTACCTTGTCCCTCTCTGACTGCTTTCGTTCACAATTGGTTTTTGTGCCCTGGGGATGTGATTCCCAGGACAAACATTTCTGATTTTGAAAAGCAGGACAACACTAATGGATTTATGACAAAAAAGAAGTGAATTTAACATGACATCTGAAGAATAACATGGCATTGTTTTGTCACATGCTTAAAGCTCACTTTCAGCATCCTTGTAGAAAGATTTAGAACTTATGTGTGAAAAGGTTAATCTTTTGTCAGGTAATTATAAATATAAATAAACATAAATATAAGTAATCCTGAAAGACAACAATAGTCTTGGCAGACAGGTAACCTGTGATACCCATTTTGCAACATGTTTTTGTTATATTGTTGTTCCACATCAATTTAAATGTAATTATCTGAAAAATGTTTGGAAAGTAATTAACAAAAACTGTTAACGGGACCTAAATGCTCACCAGGACTTTATGAGAGACTGGGAGGGGCTAATTTTGCATTTGCAGTTTCATTTGCCAAGCCGTACATTGGATGATTTATCTAGTGAGAGGAGGCTTCCAGATCAGGGCACTTTTCCTGACCCAGCATCAGCAGAGAAACGCCAGCCTCATTACCCATGGCAGTAACAGATATATAACATTGCCTCCTTCCATTAATACACTGAGACCAGACAGGTCTCAGAACATTCTGGAAGAGAGAGGCTTGAGAGTAGTAAGGCAGGAAGCTGAAGGGTCGGGATCATCTAAGGCTTCTGCGTCAAACTCTGAGCTGCCACAGACGGCAAAACGAGGCCGACCTGTGACCTTCCGGCACTTTCCATTCAGGGAGAGGAGACACACTGGAAGTGGTGGTCCACTACACACAGTCTCAGACTGTCAAGAGGACTGGATGAGTTTGCTTGGAGGGTTCTCATGAATTACTAGACATTACAAGCACCACTCGCAGGCTACCAGACCTGTTTTTGTGCAACTGTGTATGGAGAGGAAAGCACTGTATTATGAATTGTCAGTTGAGACCCTTGAAAAGGGTCCAATTTAGTTTGAGATGAGTGACAACATTCAAATTAATATTTGCATCTTTTGACTTGGGGATGTTTTGCTGCTTTGCATATGTAAAGTTGCTTCGTATCATTTGACAATTAACACTGGTCAAACAAAAAAGAAAACCTACGGTGTTTTTTTCCCAGAATAATATCTCAGTCAGTCTCTCTTCTGTACACCCTGCCAAAAGCCTGTCTGGCTCTGGCAGGGCACCCAAAACCTGGGGCCACCTCAGGAAGCGAGCGGCTGCCTTTGCATTTCCATTTCACCGTGGCGTGATGAAAGGGGAAGCCTCTCACGTCTGTGTCTGAGATGTGAGCCCCCTCCGCTGTGTCTCCGCGGTGCTGTTGTGAGGAGCGTGATGATTGGAGCAAGGCACGGGCGCACCGACTTGTTGCGTGGAGTGCATGCCAACGCCTAGCTGTTGAGAACGCTCACGAAAGGATTCTGAGAAGCAGGACTCAGCAACCAGCGCTGATCCAACCCCCACCCCACCCCCACCCCCCCACCCTCCACTTGAATTGTGCCCTCCATTACAAGTGATTTAAAGGAGCGGCCGGTGCAGGTGGAAGTCCGCTTGCAGCCTCAGCCGATGTTGCAGCGCTTGTGTGTTGAATGAATGAAACAGTTTTACTCTCTGGGGACTGGTCATCAGTGGATGTAAGACAAGGATGTTGGTGAGTGAAAGCAGGATGGGAGCAAAGGTGCCCTGATACTATTCAGGAGCTGATCTGCACGTTCGGAGCCACGGAAACATTGCCATCATGACCATCCCTCTATCCTGTGATCTTTTTCATTTTTTAATTAGGGCAATATGAATCTTGGCAAACCACGTAAGGGCTGGACCATTTCGCTTAAATTCACCCAGACGTCATCAGAAGAGCTTCAAAGCCCCCATGCTGCGGGGCGTCTTTAAATGAGTCTGATTTTCACTCAGATGAACATCAATTAATAATGCATACAGAATGAAGTAATTTTACCACAAGCCTTCAATGAAATCTGTTAATGGAGATACTAGAGAAACTCTGCTGAAAATGTTGTTTTCTACCATGCTTCCAAGTGGGGAACAATATAACTGGTTCTGGGAGGCACTTTTTATCCATAAAAACATTTGCATTCAGAAAAAGAGAAGTTCTAAATACCATATAACCAGTTATGTAAGAAATTAGACAAATAATTTCTGATATATTATCATAATTGAACTAATGGAAGTGACACACCCGAGAGCAATGGGATTTAAAGATCTAGCAAATCATTGTTTGAAAACATCATCAAGGCAGCATTGGATGAAGAGTGGAATGCAGGAAAACAAGAACGTATCAGTGTTGTGCTCACTTTTTGTCATATTTTTTCTGTCTTTGGGTGTGTGTGTGTGTGTGTGTGTGTATTAAGTTGGCTTTTATGTTTCAAAGTTTTGTTTTGAGTCAGAGGTAAAAGGGCACAACACTACCATCAAGCATTTACATCAATTATATCATGCTCACGTCACTAGGTGCAGACCTGTCATTACTCAATGTCAATTCCAAACCCCACCTGACAGTCGAGACTAATGGAGGAGCAACAAACAAGGTTATGCATTTAAACATCCAACCACACTACCCTATCACTAGCAAGGAAACATCAAATATCTCACTGTACACAGTGCAGTACAAGGTTACTATGGAATATAAAGACCTTTAAAAGCCATTACTGAATTCGTCCTATCAATGTGATGTGAAGAAACCAACACAGAGGCAAAATGTTATGGAAAAAATGTTTTACTGACAATGTCAAATCAATATAACAAATAAAAGACTACACAGAAGGACAAAATGTGCCTTATCACTTTATTGTAATATTATTGCATTTCAGTAAATGTCAAGTGATAACAGGCACAGAGCAGAGGCCACTGGAAACATGACAAATGAAAAAGTTACCCCGTCATAGTGCAAAAACACATATGAATGGAAAATTCTTCAGCCTCAGGCAGTTTTTTTTGTGTGTTGGTGGTTACATTACTACATTTCATTGCATAGACCTACTTTAATGGGTCAAGTCTCTATTTAGTTTTATAAACGATCATTATGTAAAAAAAATTAAACAGGAATAATGTCAGAGGGATTTTTTGCATCTCACAAACTGGTTTCATGGACATGTGTCCAATTATGCATTTGTAGAAAAAGCTTCATCCCGTCGGCCATGGAGCCCTGAGCGTAGACAGCTTTACATAATGAGCTGTTCTGATATGTCATGGCTATGTCACGCCACGAGGGGCAGGGCTGAAACCACGCCCAAAAGAACAGTGCCTGAGGAGGGTCTGTAGGAGGATGCACTGAATGCGTTTTCCACAAAAGCAAAGTCACCCATCAGTGATCTCACATCTGTCCACAACAACATTAGAGAGGAAATTACAATTGAATAATGCTGTTTTTCCTCAATTAACTAGGCAGTTAACGAAATCATAGTTCTAATGAGTTTAGCCTCCAAGAGGTAATAGAAATCAGTGTACAATATAAATTTAATCTGACACTTTAATTGGGATTCTCAGAAAATCAGATGATGCAGCATATATAGTTAATTTGGTTTAATTAAGAATTATACCAGTATTGATTTTGCTCAGCCTGCATATGTTGCTCATATTGAAGCTGCCGCCCAGTCTGTGACCTGCAGTCCTGTCTCCTCCTTACAGCAAGGGCCATTAGTTATGGGATGGGGGGGCATTCAGATTGGAAGCTACAAATTACCTGGCTTTGATTATGACAGCAAATAAAATGTCAGTTGCAATTTTTTTTTCCCAAGGAATCAATACCATTCTTTTGAGGCCGGACATGTGGAGCATAACAGGAAATCCATCAAATGTTCCAGGTGGCTTCTTACAAGCTCTGGGCAGAGGGAAGGTAGTGAGTATTTTATTGAGGACAATAAACACAGCACCATGGCCAGTTAAGGTCTATCTAATACAGCCTGCACACTCTGTCGCAGGACAAAGGCCACAGTTGTTGGAGTGACTGCCCCCAAATATTTCCTTTGTCTGCCTACACAGATCTGCATCTTTAAATCTGAAACTCAGCTCTCACGGGACACTGTAAATGACTACCCTTTCTACTGTCCATATTGCCTAAGTAGATCCTGCAATCAATTCCCAGCACTGTAATGTAGCACTGCACTAACAGTAGTTTGAGGTTGCAGTCGCACGAGTATATGCCTTGACATGTCTTGTTAGTGCATATTTTCCTGCAGCACTTTTCTGAAAAAGCTTTGGCATATTTTGGGTGCATATTTATCAGGCCTATTTGTCCTGCTTTTTGTCTCTCTGTTCCCAGCTGTGCCACCAGATAATTGACAGAGAAAGGTTGCCAAAAAATTGATCTCTGCACTGTCAATCCAAAGTGAAAACACTGAAAGGGAAATGCATTCATGCATTCAATTGCCGAGTCTCATTTCACATTTCACTTCAGTGCCAGAAGCAGCCGCAGACTTCACTGGCTGTTTTTCAGCAAGTGAGGCTTTGGTTTCTTAAAGAGACCAGGGTCGCCTTTGAGGGCCGCTTGGAGAAACACAGACAGATAGGAAGCATGACGTTGACTGAACAGGGACAAGACAAGCTGCTCATGAACCTGTCTGAGGGGCCTCTCTGTCCGTGATTAGTCCTGAGGTAAAGTCACCCATGTTGCCATTTTGCACTGGCTCCAGACCAGCGCCGTCTCCAATTTAGACACATGCGGCCATTAGGAAGTGTTCTGTCGAAGCGGAAAGGCCCAGCCATTCTGCCCCAACTAATGAATAATGATCATGACTTTAGATGACACTGCCTTAATAAGGGCCCCAGTGAAAGGTTGAATAAGATGTATGTCTTCACAGAGACCCTGGACAGAGCGATTTGCCGGTGAGCTGAGGTGAGGTGCGAGGGATGACATCTGAGGTGTGGATCTCTAAACTCCCGGAGCCTTCTTGCCTTGCCTCACTGATTTTTCAATTGAGCACCGCCTTGCCTCACCAGTTTTACTTGTTTTTTTTCTTTGAACTCAGAATGGCTAGTGCCAGGGAAATGAGGACTCGATACTCCCTGAAGGAGGGTGTGCTCTTTAAATATAAATTACTGAATATATGTCTGAGGAGAGTCAGTTTATCTCGACCACATTAAACTGACCGTGCAATAAATTTTTTAGGCCTAAAGATTTGGGAGACAGGATGGCAGGCCATATGTACGAACGTGAGATGACATCTCGGAGATATATGGAAGCTACTAGATATACGGGCAGTGGGCGAAGTGGGTCAGTATCCCCTTGGTTCCATAAATTCACTTTATTTGAAAACAAGAAAAGGGCTGTGTGTGGTATGTCAAAAAAGTAACCCTTCCATGCATTAGTTATTGTTTTGAATGATTTCTTTTGCAGTAATGTTTCAGTTATATGCCCCTGTGTCAATCTGTTAATTGAAGACGTGAAGAAATGTTTTCCATTGTTTTCTTTTCATGCTTTATAATTTCCTTTTTGTGGATTTAGGAGTTATTTAAAACAGTGTTTCTCAACATATCTCAAAACAGGGACCGGCCTGCTATAGTCTTAATCCTTTGTGAACTGCCCAAGCATAAAAGCCAGAAAAGAAAGTGGAAAATCAAAGCCAGTCCTTACAAATGTAGTGTCTGTTTCGTCATTTTTGTGTCTGTGTCTCTTGTGTCTGTGTTAACTACTTAAATAATGTCATTGACTGCTAATTACCTTGGTAGCAATGGACTAAATATTTGGCAAGGGGTACTTAAGCACTGGTTCATGGCTTCCCAGGTATGGCACCAGTCCAGGGATTGAGAATCACTATCATTCACAATCGCTATCATTCACAATATATGGCCAGATGAAAGGTTTATTTATAAACTGAAGAATAAGGCAATGTACACAAACATGGCATTTAAAAGTCAATAGCAATTCTCAGACCCCAGAGTGAGACAGTTGAGATTCACTGATTTGATGGATATGGATTTGGGATTCAGAGTGAGCTGGACATGACTGGATTATGGTACAATATATCTTCATAACCTTGCAGATCCTTCTGATGGACATCAGAAACAACAGCTTGAAATCTCAAGCATGCTGCTGGAAGTTCAAAGTAACTCCTCTCTCTTTTGGAATCCTACTGTTCTCAGTGAGTGATCCCACACACTGCTGCACAACAGTGGAGAAAAACAACGGATTTTTTTACTTTTATTCTCAAACTTACAGGCAGCCACTTCAAGCTGGACGCTTATTAAAAGTGAGACAGGGTCTGACTCATCCTCTCGGCGCTGCAGTGGTGGATATATACAGCAGGACAAATATTGAAAACAGACATCCCATGACCCAAATCATTCTTTCAAAGCAAAAAGGAAAAAAACATCCACACAATCCATACACAAGAAATTATTCCTATAACACAATATGTAGGATTGATGATTGCAATTAGTTTGTGCAAAAGGACAGACACTGTATGTACCTCCAGTGGTTACATGTACTTGCTGTTTTGCCAGGTTTTATCTTTGCTTACCATCACTGATCAACACTCAAGTTTATGGTTGTAAACCTTTGCACAGAGTGATTCATTACAAAGTTCTTATTTACTTCTATCATTCAGCATATATGGACAGATAAAAATCTAAGTTATAAACTAAAATAAATAAAGAGGTGTACACTAACATGGCATTCAAAAGTCAATAGCAAATTCTTATTTGCCTAGAAGCAAATATTCTATGAATGTAATTACTAGAGCTGTAAATATGTCTCAGGATTACCACATTTTGCTGAGTTTTTGGTTTTCCCTAATCAAATGTCTAATCAAAATAACTGTAAGCAGATGGTAATGAGTTTGAGGGGAAGTAAACACAGTGTATTGTGTATTTTAATTATTTGTCAAATTATATGTTAAAATATGTCAAAACATTTAAATAGAAATGGTAATAGCTTTGGTATCCAAATGTGGCTTACTGTATACAATGGAGGAGGCGCAAATACTTTTGTAATAGATGAGCTGCTCAATGCATAATAGCAACCTACTACAGCTACACAGGCTTACCTTGAAGTACAATGTTAAAAGGAAATGACATCATGCCTTCTGCACATTGCGCTTGAGCTCTGCGTGTGCTGTCTGATTGGTGAATGGAAAAATGATGCTGCAGGGGTATCAACAGAGGCGACAGCAGGGCAGATGGATGGAAAATCCTTTCAGACTGCCACCTTTAAATGAGAATGATTTACTGTGTCTAGAAACTGTTTCTGGGGTAGGAACTATGTATGCTGCTCACGAGCTAGCTATCTCCCTAGTTTGCTGCCCCAGGATGATTATTTGGTGATTCCTGCTTGACTAATCTTGTCAGTATTTCATATAGCTGGCTATGTAGCTAGCTATGCTCAATTTCTTATTTTGTTCTTTAACAATGGTAGGTAAGGTGAGGAGTTCATCACTAGTTGGTGAATGTATGGTGAGATTCTTATTTTCTTATTTCTTATTTGTTAGTTTTATTGCTCCATGCATGTAAGAACAGAAGTCCCTGGAAGTCGTGGCAACAGGATTTGGTGCTGTCCCAGGCCCCTGCTTTTCAATTTTGTATGGCCAATATTAGCCTTGGCTCAGAAAAGTCATCTTACCACAGGTAAGCAATGCCCTGAGGTTGGACCATGAATATTTATTTTATGACAAGGAACTGTAGGCTGAAACAGGATAATAATTTGCAGACTGAAAAATAATATCCTAGACACACTGTCATAAAATGTCAGTCGGTCTTTGTGCAAGTTGTAGTTGCTAATAGAGATCCATAAAACTCATTATGCATTTCTTTCTGGTGAACTGGAATATTTCAGATTTGTTACATGCAAATTAAGTTAGGTTAAGTTAGGTTAATAATCTTGTATTTGTATTAAATTTGTATTATTTGTATTAAAACAAAATATTTGCATATATTCCAGTGTACATTAGTGAAATTTAGCTTTGCTATAGTTTTGGCAACATACTTAGTAGTTAAGTCACAACTACTGTAGCTGTATTATGACTAATGTTACTAAGCAATGAAATTTTCCATTTTCATCAATTTGCTTGTGTGTGTGTGTGTGTGTGTGTGTGTGTGTGTGTGTGTGTGTGTGTGTGTGTGTGTGTGTGTGTGTGTGTACGTGTGTGTGTGTCAGAGAGAGAGAGAGAGAGTGAGAGAGAGTGAGAGAGAGAGAGAGAGAGAGAGAGAGAGAGAGAGAAACCCCATTCAGCAGTTGTCCTTGTATTATATTATTAAATTAACCTTGTCTTGTTAGGACTCTGATAGTTGTGGCCAAATGAATCCCTTTCACTGTGACAATTTATGTCATTTAGCTTGATGAATTACTTCTGATTTATACACTCAAGCACTTTCAAAGATCTCAAGGGAGCAGGAAGCAATTGCGTTTTGGATGCAACCTTGGACAGTAAATACAATATTCCAAGTCATAAATGAAAAATAATTTTGTGAGTGCAGTGTATTCAGTTTCAGGGTATCTCATTGTGTACAAAGGTAAAAACACTGAGCATCAAAAGAAACTTACCATTACATTATTCATCACTGGCATTAGAAGAACAAATTGTATGGATTTTGGACATTGATTAAATGTTTTTGACTCAAATTTAGTTGAAAATTCATCATGACTGACCATGACAGTCTTTGAATACTGCATAAGCACTGCTCTGCCTCATTAGTCGAAGAGGTGGCTGATTGTAGGTGAAGAGGTGATTTCACCCGTTGAGTGTCAAGCCAAGTGAAAACCAAGATAGAAAAACACAAAATTAAATGAATATGCCACGCTTATCAACACAACAACAACTTCTTGATGTCAGTACTGTACGATGCAGTCTGCATTAGGTGAACCCAGTCACTCAGCCCAGCAATCCCAACTACCTACCATAGCACCTTGTAGCCTTCTCCTACACGGTGAGCATGCATACCATCCTGCCATATGTCAAAATCTAAGTATGGATGGGCTTAATCAGCACCAATGGAAGACTAGGTGGCCAGATTAGTGTTAGACATGGTGCAGGTGGGACAGACTTTCATCTGGACCAAATAGGAAAACTGTTAAATTGTTGAAATTTCATTGGTACCTGAATTCAGTTTGCCCTCTCAATCTCATCTTCTCATCATCAGCCACTTTAAATGGCTGAATGTCTTTCTCCACCTTCAGCTCCACCTCTCCAGCTGATGTGGGGTGACAGTTCTGGCTGAAGTCCCAGTCTGGCCAGCTAACAATAATCCGTTTTAATTAGATGATTTGGAAAATCATCCTTCTCTATCTATGCCTATGTGTTAATGTGTTTGCAGATGCTTTGGCAAGTTTACTTTATAGAAAATTCAGGGCTGTAATTCATCAATTAACTAATTAATTAATTAATGAGAGAAGGTGTTAGTAAGATAAACCACAGTAAGATATACCACAGTTTCCTAGCTTGCTGGAAACAACTTGCCAGTGAATAGTTAGCTAAGGGAAGAACGAAGTACACGTTGTTCATTTAAATATATTACACATTTTTTATAACCCAATAAAATTCAAAATGTGTTATTTGTTGCCAAATATATGACTGTCTCAAGCTAGCATTATAATTAGTTAGAGAGATGATAAACTATTTGTTAACAAAATTAAAACACCCATTCATTGTGAAGTCTATGGTAAAGGACCATAATATTAAAAACACGATGAATGAAAGGCCCTTACTTAAACATTGATCATAACAATGAAGAACACCATACATGTGTAAAATAAATCCAGTATGCATTGATGCAGTTTCATAAATAAGATGTGTTGGCCGTAATATTGATAGCGTGCATCACACCTCTCAGTTGGGCAGTCAAAACACTTTGCATATTAAATATGCATTCATGAACTTCTAACCACCATCTAATTACTTTCAGGAAAAATACACCTCTAAGGATGGTAATTTTCTAGTTTTAACATGATAACTTAATTATTTTTTCTTAAGTGTGTTGGTTGCATTTTTTTAACATTAAGTAAAATGAGATACACTAAGCCTTTTCATTGGCTGGTCAATAGAGCCCGGTCAGGCTGGCTGATAGATGATAATGCAGCTCATCAGGCTGGTTAATAGGAGATGTGATGTTGCATCCTGGCAGGGTGGCCAATTGGATGTATTATTGCCTAGCCAAGAGACAATATTGCTGGCGGAGGACATGATTGGTAAATATGACATTGCACTGTCGGGTAAACTTTAAACTAAAAGAAACTGCAGCCTGGATAGGTGGCTAAAAGCAGACGGTGCTGTCTGGCAAGCTGGTTAATAGGATATATTGCTTTCTAGCTGGGTGGTCAATAGGATATATTGCCTGGCGGAATGTTTAATACAAGATTACGCTCCCTAAAAGGTTGGGTAATAACAGATATTGCAGCCTGGCAGGCTTATTAATATGAGATTGCCCTGTGGGTGATCTACAATGATGCTTTCACTGTACAGAAAGACCAAATTACTCAAACATTAACATCACAAGTAAGTACAGTAGAATACATATACATTTGCAAAAATGGGTTTGCCACTCAGAGTTTTGATATCTCTAACCTTTTTCAGCACACAAATGCAGCATGTTACTCACAGGCACATATAACACGTTCTCTACATGTAAAAACATGCACATTTGCTCACGACTTCATGTACTTATGACAAAAAAAACTGTCATGACCTAAAACACACTAAAGTATTATTCTAAATAAATGCTACCCAGTGTTTCGTCTTTTCTTCCAAGTAACATAGCCCTGTGGCCAAAGGGACATCCCAAGAAAGGCTTAATTGTCAGAGTTGTATAAAGAACACTTAAAACACTTTTGAAACATATAAACCACAGACAAAGGCAAATTCTCATGTTTCAAACATTGACCGACTCCCACCTACTTCTAAGTACAACCAGGAATGTACAGCACATCCCAGTTTGAGTGATCTGAAGTTTTGAAAAACATGAAATATGATTGATGATTAATACCATGTTCTCCAAAGGAATTCCACAGACAGTCATAAGAATGAATTCCCAGATCACTCGCCTATGAATTTTGAATCCCTGGCGATATGTGCACTGAGCACGTCAACTTTATATGTTAACCATGAGGAATTTCTACCTCACCCATGAGGAATCCATGAACATTACCATAAAGCACTGGATGAAGCTTTTGAAACATAAACAACAATTCACTTCGTTATCAAGCTTGACATGGTGAAACATTAATTAATTCCCTACAAGCAGGATTTGTACATAACAAAGTGGCACACTGTAGCACCTAGTGGCCAAAGCTGATTGATGCATCTATTTACAGTTTTGTGAAAGGCCTCGGTCAATATTGTCAGTTATGGAATTATTATACAGCAGTCATCTTAGTGAGCCTTTAGTGCAAAATAGTCAGGTATAATAAGCAATTCAGAATAACCTGATTTAAAGAGACAGTCAAATTCAAATAAAATATGAATGTATTTACCAATTTTTCAAACTTTTGGAATCCCCAATATCTCAGCTTTTCTTGAGAGACATGACTGCATTCATGGTTCTGTCCCAAGCAGCATTCATTCCAAAGGAGGCAATTGTGAATTCATGCCGGTGAGTTGCCTGCTTACTCATAATTTATGAATTCCTAATGTATTCCATTTGAATTTTTATGCTTTGTGTGCTAGCTTCACGGGACAGAACCCATGCAGCACTCAAGATCGTTCTTACTGCATGTATCTTTTTTGTGAGGGTACCACAGGCAAGTCTGTAACTGCAGGCTATACTCACTGGAAATTTCAGCAAGATGACAAGCTTAATTCCTTCAGTACTGACCACCAAGGCCAGATTCTTGCCTCTCAAGAAAGAAGCACTATGCATTCTAACTTTAGGGTCTTTGTCCTCATTGGCTAAGGAAGTGAGGAGGCCAGGTGCTCTCAAGCATTTGAGAATAAAGACAGACTCAGGCCAGGAATTGCAATGCTTTTATACACAAGCCTGTAAGCCACAGAAAAGAGTGATGACAACATTACGCACATGCATGCATGCTCTCTCTTTTTTTGTTTTTAATTTACTTATCAATTTTAAGACGACATAAAAAAGGCAGATTTATTATGTGCAATCCACTTACAGATACCACTGGAGTTGGAAGACTATCACAAATGATTTATTCCAAGGTTCCCTCTGACAATACTCAGCTGTGATATAATGTAGTTGGGTAGTTTTTTCTCTTGGAGACATTGTCCAATGAAATTATTGGGATACAGCCGTGGCCCGTTTAATTCTGCGTGCGTCCTTAATTTGCTTATTTTGAATTTCAAATGAGTGATGACAGTAGCTTCTACTCTTTTGGGTTGTTCAAGCTGTTCAAGGTCGTGTAAAACCTCTTGTCTGCTGTTCATCTCATTAGTGCTGAGAGCCAGGCACTATAAAACATCTAATCTGAAATGTCTTCAATAATAAAACACATTAAGTCTCATGTGGCCTTAAAGGAGGTTTATGTACCAGGCAACACCACGGTGGAACACAAGAGGAAGGTGCAAGGTTAAAGCAGGCATGGGCCTTGAGAATTGTTGACATTCACTAGGAGTCCACAGATATCTCTGCTTTGAGCTTGCATGTGGCACACAAAATGTCAAGTAAAACGGGGTGTACAAGGTGGCTTGTGTCCACCATGGTGCGTCTCAGACGGTCATTTCAGTAACTTATTGTGCGTGGTAATGGCAAAGCTGAACACTGTCATGCACGCCGAACCCTTCAACAGCAAATGAAACCCACCCTGCTCAGACTTTGTTTGCCTCCCAGAACAGGGACACCTTACTATGCCAAATATTCAACACATGATCAACACAAACTCTGTAAAATGTGAGAATTATACTATTGCTCTTTCACATAATTGTTGGTGAGTAAGTACAATGCAATTACCAAGTAATGTTGCTCTTAGGGGCCATTTCCTGGCACCATGTGATAACTGTTAGGCACTATGTGTTCTCTAAACAGTTACTGTTATGTACACTGTACTTATTTTAGCAGTGTTTTTGTTTTGTTTTTTCAGATTAATGCTCAGTGGCTGTGTTTCTGACTGCTCTATACCTGTATTCTTGTTATATAAATCTAATACATCCTGCCATGATATCTTTGCAAGCAGCTCTGGGCAAGAGTTTGCCAAATGGGTAACTTATTTAAAAATCAAATGAAATTGTCCTACATATAAGCTCATGCCAAAAATGAGTTTGCAGCTGAAATATTAGTGCTGTGGCTACAATAACAATTTGTAGTTATATATTTATTCATTTATTTATTTGAATTTTCTAGAATGTAAAGACATTGTTTCATTCCTGAACGTGCAGTTATCGCTCTACACGATACAGTTACTTGTAGCTTCAGAAGACTTGTAATGCTCGTCCTTTGGTAGGGGTGTTTCGATTTCGTTGTTTCGGCAAGCGAAGTTATTTGGATCGAGGTGTTGTGCAACTGGAGCTGCTGGTTTCCTGAGGGGCTGAAACTCTGTCTGGCAGCGCAGTGCGTCTGAATGCCAGCACCGTGTGCCGCTCCAGGCGTGATTGACTCTGCTTGAGTCCAGAAAAACAAGGGTGAACTTTCCTCACCTTCACCTCTCTCTCTTCACCGCGCAGCACAGCATACCGAGTGAGCTCGACAAGTTTCAGGCTTCTGTTTCACTTTATTTCAATGTAGTCAGAATCATGGGAAATGCCCGTCATACTAGAATAACAAATTCTAGGGAAATCCGTCACAGTTAGTCAACGTCACATTATATTGATACACATATAATATAACCACCTCTCATAATATAATTTGGTGGTGATCATTTTGAGTTTTGGTGAGTCAGCCAAATACTTGTTACAGGCGCCGGTAATTGTAAGATTCTGCAGAACGATAAATGAAACTGGATTCTTATTATATGGATAATTGTGCAGAGCATTAGAAATCACTGTGAAGACTGAATGTCGTCAAATGGTGCCAGCTTCGCTCAGGTTTTTAAATATCCATAACAGGATTGCCAAATAGTGGCATCCTCGACTGAGCGTCTCACAATCACGCGAAGCCACACATTTTATCAACCTTTTTTTAGAGTAAATGGAGTTTATCATACTCCCTCAGCTCTCCTGATTCACTTCACTGAGTGCTGTCAGCTGCATTGCCCCCTACTTTGGCTGTGAGAGGATGGGGCATAGACTAACGTTAACCTGAAAATGTAGTCGAAGTAGTCACCTCAATAAAAAGAACTTTGCATTCGTTCTGCTCACTGAGCTATACGATGGTTTACATGGTTTGTGTGTACTATGAAATAAAGTGCCTCCCTTCTACCCCCTCAATGTGCAGTATGTGTAAATGTGTCCTTTCCAGCTGTCAAACATCTCAGAGACACAGACTAAGACCATGACCTGTCAGGTTTTCAATATGTCGAATTAACTTTTCAGTGCATGTTGGAAAAGCCAAGATATTGTAGTGAATCCCAACTTCCGGAGTGCTGGTACATTATAGTTCTTTCCTGAAGCTAGGCCCTAATTTGGGGTTTGGAAGTTAAATCTCCTATCTGCCCTGTACACACGAGAAACTGACTTTGCCCCCTACAACAGCTCAGCTATGCTATGCCTGCTTACTTCAGCAAATTGGCAATTAATAATGTAATCGCAGACCCGCTATTATGCAGACAATAAAAAACACAGGGGCTTGTCACGGGGAAATTATTTTATGTCTCGCATTGGCAGTGATTAATGAAGTGAGAAAAAGCTGCAGGCATTTCCCTTTGAATTACCCTTAAATAAAAGCCTTGAGCTCTGGAACGATAACCAGCCCAGCCCTGAACAGGTAGCAATCTTGTGTTTATGAAGCCTGGGTGATTCAAACTCAATTACCCAAGCATTCAGCCCAGCAGATTGTGGAAAATGAATGTCAAAGCCAGAAAATTGCTTTCACTTCAGCAAATACCCAATACCTTTCAAAAATATGATCTTTTTTGTATTAAGGATATGTTTAAGTAACGAGTTGTTTATTCTGAATTTGAATCTTGCCTGAAAGAGATTCCATTGCAATATAATTTGATGGGTCAGCGATTTTTTCTCCCATTTCCTCTGGAACTCTGTAGAAGTGACTGGTTGCAAAAATGTCCATAAAATCAGTTCGCTGAAAAACAATAAATAATGTACGCTTGAGATAAAACGGTTGATACCCAATAAATTAACCCTCATTACTATGGGCTCTAATTGTTGCTGCTGTTAAATGATTTCTATTGTAAGTGAAGTAGCACGAATGGTCATTACTTGCCATAATATTATCATCATTATTAACGTTCATTTTTATGATGAGGCAGTAAAAGTTTTTTTTAAATTGTAATTATTTTATATTTTCATCAAGAGGTGGCAGTCCAGAATAAGATGGTATTAAATGTGGTTTTCAAACCCAATTAAACAAATGCCCTGACTCAACATAATTACTTGTGCCATCCATTTTTTCTGTTGTTTAATTTAGCATCCACAACTCTTCCATTTTGGAAAGCATTCTTTGGCTCCCCCAAAGGCTCATCTTGTCATCGGAACCTCCTTATACGGTGTTGAAGTAACGGACTCTTCCATACCGTTTTGAAATGACATGCATGATTCACTATTCAGTCAACTTAACGTTCATTTTACAGAAAACCAGGGAAGCACAACCCTGCCCTCTGGTGGTAGACTTTGAAACCTGCACCACCTTCTAAGGCACCATACAGAATTTCATTTCCAAAAAGAAGCATTTCAAATGCCCTCTGAAATACTGCTGGATTAAATTAAAATGGTTTTGCCAGTATGGATTGGATTGGATTGCCAGTAATCATTGTCATGTGTGCTCTTGTATTACAAACTCTTTATATTTATACTATATATATACAGTATATATATACACACTATATGGACAAAAGTATTTGGACGCCTGACCATTACACCAACAGGGACTGTAATGACATTGTATTCAAATGCATATGCTTTAATATGGAGTTGGTCCCCCTTTTGCAGCTATAACAGCTTCCACTCTGTGTTCTGCTCAGAGAGACGGCTAACATATATTATTATCTTCCATTCTTCGTTGAGGTGGAATCTTTCTAGCTACTCATAATATTAGTGATTTAATAGTGGTATAGTGAATAATAGTGATTTCCCTGGAGTCACGGCCAAAGCTCATTTATCACCTAATTGTACCTGATTTGGATGAGCCCTACAATGTTCTTGCAACCTTTCTTACTCCTGAACCTAACTGGACCCTACTACTTTATCTTCAGAGCATATCCTCTAAATGAAATGCTCTGTAGCTCAACACCCTTGCCTTTGAGGATTTCCTCTTACTTGTCTTTCCTCAGAGCTGAAGTGATGACATTTATTTAACTCCTTATTGATTGATTGACTGATTGATTGATTGACTGATTATTTATATTTTGGCTCTGCATTGTCAAATTGCAGTCCATGACCCTCTCTTAAGGCCCAAATAATACATGCATTTTTTATTCCTCATCCCAGCCCTGTGGTTTGACAGAGATTGAGTGCTTGCTCTGACATCAGTTCTAACACAGTTTTTTGGGAGCCTGGATT
Organism: Megalops atlanticus; assembly: GCA_019176425.1. Taxonomy (NCBI): domain Eukaryota; kingdom Metazoa; phylum Chordata; class Actinopteri; order Elopiformes; family Megalopidae; genus Megalops; species Megalops atlanticus. The sequence goes on along the minus strand of CM032877.1, from coordinate 6,792,915 downwards.
AATGAGGTAAATGAGGGCGGCGTAATTAATAGCTAGTGTCAGTCTCCATGGCCGTAATAGCATATAAGACGATGATACAAAAAACTCCACTCCTCCTTGTCATCAGTCAGATTTGACAAACAGTCATGCACCACGGGGCTTTTTGGAGGACGTGGAGGGTGCCACCACTCCACGGTCGGCCTTTAAACAGATAAAACATGCTGGTATACTTGTCAGAAGTTTAAGACGTCTTACAGGATTACCTCCTTGGAGATCTCAGAGAGAGCTGTATATCCCTGATACAAGAGCAGAACTAGTGACTGTGGGTTTAATCCTAGGAACCAGCTTTGAAGCTATAGGCCCCCGCTGTGTGTTTCAAAGCAGACTGTTCAGTGCCCCACCCGAACTCCCCCCACCCCCAGCGCCCAGCTGCCCCTGCTCCGTGCTCCAGCGTTATTGGTCTGGATGGCTCATAGATTTGGCGGCTCTTTGAATCATGAATAAGCTTTCAGCAGATTTGAATATGAAATTCCATCCTATTGTCTTGACTTTAAAAAAAAAAAAAAAAAAAAACAAAGGCTGTCAGCTAGAGATGAAAGTAGCTGGCCTTTTGAAAGCTGTGTCAACCTGAACACCCATTTTGGCTTAGGTTACCTGAGCAAGTACTTCAGATTCATACTCAGTCATTACAGTACAGTGTGTGTAGTTTCAGATCTGCCTGCTATAGTGAAAAGCCTGCAACGCGTTAACATTTTTTAATGATCTGTTTCTTTTATAATGGTCTGATGTTAAAATACATGAGTAGGGATCTAATGAATGATCCCGCCTTTCCCATTCTTGTAAACCATATAACATTAAATGCTCCAAAAGCCTTTCATACTTTGCTGCAAAAATGCTCAGTCACAGTTGTATGAATACACTCACACAAACACACACACACACACACACACACACACACACACACACAAATACAAATTAATAGACTCTTAGCTCATTTGTCAGGCTAAACATTTACATGAGTTCACAAATGCATGGACACCTTGAATGTTGTATAATGATGGATATTGCATGTCCTTTTGTTATCCCTTCCCAGTGACATTTTACCGATGGAGGACAGTGTGAAACAAGAACAAAGGAATCGCCAGCATCTCTCCAGAAAGATAAAGGTCAGAGTTGTGTCTCCAATAATGCCTCACTCAGATGATATTTGTTGTTTGGAAGAGTAACTCCATTCCCACAGCATAACAGTTCAATCAAAGCATGGTCATTGCAGCATTTCAGTTTTAATGGGCAGTAGTGAAAAACACTGTATAAGAAATGAAGAGAAAAATACATGCATCTGTACAGGCTTAGATCTCTATATAGTGGGAACACCAAATGAAAAAGGACTCATATTTTGAAGTAACTAAAATGCAGAAAAAGGAGTCTACACATGTTTCATATTAATGTCAATTCGAATTACCAATATGTCTCTGCTACAAAAAAAACACTTTAAAATCAACACTTAAATTTGTGAGTTTCTACAGCAATATGACAGGTTTAACAGAAGTTTCAGATCTGTCAGTCACAGAAACGGCAAAATTATTTAATGTGTCAAGGGGAACAGTGTTGGAAACCATGAAAGCATCTGCCAAACCAGGAAAAACTGCATCAAGAAAGAGAGGCAGTGCTTGCAAGTCAAAGCTCACAGACAAGGATAGATGGACATTTAACAGGACAGCTGCTAATAAACACAAAACAATGGCCTCAAAAATTACACAGAATGGAATCTACACCTCTGAGACCCAGTCTCAACAAAAACTATGTCAGGTGCTCCACAAAGCTGATGTTTAAGGGAGGGCTGCCATTCAAAAGTACGCTTCCAACCAAGGCCATTGCGCAACAGCTCATAACCTGTGTAACAAGCACAAAACCTGGACCCCTGAGCAGTGAAGAAAGTAATATGGTCTGATGAGTTGTCTTTTACTCTTTTTCCTACATCTGGATGGGATTACATTTGGAGAAAGCCAAAGGAAGCCTTCAATACTCAAGATGTTCCCATGCTCCAAGACAATAACTCCTCCAAACACTCTGTTAAGTGGATTCATATTCCATGGCTTCCCCAGTTACCAGATCTAAACATCATTGAACCTTTATGGGAAGTTCTGGAACAGAGAATGTGGAATTCTCTTTCATCGCTCAAAGAACTGGAGGCTTTCCTTATTTCCCTCTTGAACAAGTATGCAATATTCCACTAGAAACATAATATATATATATAGAACTTGGGATGACAGAAATATGGCAAAACTATGAAGAAAATATGACAAACCTCTAATTAAAAATCAAAACTTACTCCTGGACTTACTCCAAGCCAAGCCATCATAAGTGAAAGTACTATTCAACCACGCAATGAACCTTCCACTTATTAATGTTTTAAGATCTTTTTTCCTTGATTTTTTCCATGGTGGCATGAATTCAATCCATGGATCACTTCATTGTAATCTAGTTCTGGTGTTTATTTCAGTTCGTTTTTTGATTGAATAGTATATTTCCTTAAGTCATGATGGTGGTTTTAGTTTAATCCAGGTATTGGCTTCTTCTTTCGGTGTCTTCCAGTTTCTTTCAGTTTTATTATTTTGATTTTCACTGTGCAGACCAAAGCATTTTCATCTGATTTTGTCCATGCTTCTCTTACTGATTAAAACACTTGATTAAGAAGAGATTTAAGTGCTGATTTAGCAACAGTGCAGGTCAATCCTAAATTTTTTTATTTGAGGATTTGATCCTAAATTTAAGCTTATCTTGGGCAGGGAAAAGTTTTGCCTTCAAAGTAAAATGATGCATTCAGCCGAACAGCTTGAAATCTCTGGCTGCGCATTAATACTACAAAGCAGTGTCAGGTTCAGTGATGTATCTGTTGGAATGGGTGCTTCGACTCAACTAAGAGAATGCCTTGCCTGATAACTCTTCACAGCAGCAGCTAAAGAGAGGGAGACGTTTAACAGCAATATTTATTTAAGACAGCCAATTAAAACACAGCCATGCCTTGGGATCCCCAGGCTTTTGCTGAGGAATTCAACAGACAGCTCAGACCTTAGACTGTTACAATCAGACTACAGTAATAACCCCAGTGACAGACCAGCCCTCACCTGAACCATACCTTTGCACATGCGCGCTCATGGGGGTTGTAGCTGAACTTATGTAATCTCCTTGGAATCCAAGCTAAATTCCTGAAAGAACAAGCTCAGTGTATTTGCATGTCCTTCAAGCTTTATCTGATTGAGACAAGCTCTTGAGGGCACCTTAGACTACAAGAAAAATGGAACAAACTCCTGATTGCATTGAACAGCTTTTCATGGCATCACACCACTGACAAGATCCCCATTTCACCTGAGAGATCGCTATCAGCTGAGTAGTTCTATACGGCCAAATTGCAACGTCAATGCACTCTGCAGTTTGCTCTGTCTTGTCTTCATGGCTTTACAGAAAATGATGATAATAATAATTCCATCTTTCAGTTAGCCTCTGCTTTATATTCCTTGAAGAAATACTGAAAAAGGCACCATGAGGGATTGTAGTTTATACTAAAATTGGGCTTAACAAAGTTTCTTGTCAGGATAAAGGTTGAAATTGATCCATCATGTGACCTGAGCAGGTCAATGGTGTGCATTACACTGAGCTCTGCATGGTGACTGAAGCTGGACTCTTCAGCTTCATAAACAATGAAGCCCACTGCACCAAGGGAAGCTAAATCTACAGCCATGCCTCCAAGGCTCTAGTCCTCTCCTGTTTCTCGAGGTAAGAACCGTGGATGTGTCCAGTCTGGGGTGGCCTGGAGGTCATCCCAAGTTCTATGACGTAAAGCAGAGTGAAACACGTGCACCATGTGCCTCTATAAACAGGACGCCAGTCCCTCACTGGGTCACTGCTCCAGTCCATCCTTTCAATTGCGGAGTGCAGAGCACATGTCTTTGCTGTGACTGGGCGAAGACTCATGACCTTCTGGGGTCAGGGCAATCACTCTAAACACAAGGCCACTGAGGCTGTCATTTTATAAACCAGAGCGTGTGCACACTGGTGCCCTCACTGGCCTTGGGTACAGAAAAAGCATTCTTTTTTATGGATTCAGCCAGGCCTCATTACTCATGGTTGTGAAACTGGCATCCTGTTACCAAATGTAACACTGACTTTGGTATTGGTCATTGTTTGAGGGGGTTTTATATTCATTAATGTGTCTTCTGAAAGATTAGGTTAAGTGTCAATGGTTTAGTGTAAGTTTGTGTGAGGTCAAGATCAGATTTTCCGCAGCTTTTAAACACAATAGGGGTTCGCATTTCACTGAAATGAAAAACCTCTGTTACTCTGAATGAGGTATAAACAAGCAATTCTGAAACCGGGTCAAGAAATCGATGTCGTGACAAGTTAGGAGAGCTGGACATTATCACAGGTTTTTGTTTTTCTAGGAAGAAACTGCACTCCAGCCAGCTTTGTGGAAGCGTTCTGTACAGTATTGTGTTCAGAAGGGGCATATCCTGAAACGGCAATGAGCATTCAGTGGAGAAACAATTAAAAGGATTCAGGCTGTTCTTGTTCCTGCAAGCTTTAATAGTGATGATGCATGCATTTATGGATGAGTGACACAAATATATACATCTGATATTCAGAAATAATTTGATCCTGAAAATAAAAACAAAAAAGTTTTTACAATGGAACAGTTGCCAGGACACAGAACTTAAAAATTAAACCATAAGCATAACTATCATCACTTCTGTCAATAGCCCCACCTGAATTGCTTCTATTTTCATACATATAATATGTACTATTATATATATGTTAAGATAACAAAACAAATAATTTACTTAATACTCTGTCTCTTTCTTTGAATGTGTGGGTTCATAATGGATTGAAGTTGAAAGTGCATATTTATACTTATATTTATAAGGTTCTCTTTTCCAACCTTATTTTTAGATAAATGGCTGTCAATGAGTTAAAAAAAAATTAGCTTATCTGATTATGGCTTTCAAAGTGTCAATGTTTTATTGGGGATAAAGCACTTAGTAAGTTAGTAATAAATAACAAAATAATACTTAAGAGGGTACAGCTAAACAAATCCTTTCCCTTTCAAAACATTCTTTCACACAAAGTCTTTGGGCACTGAAGAGGCAATTTTGGAGTTCTTTTCTGATTTCATGACACACAGACACAATTGTTTTTGATCGCTTTAGTTCCATGGCTTTTTTATCAAGTCAATAAAACACTTTTTGAAAATTAAATGGTAAATGTACTGCATTTCTCAAAATTATAGTTTATGGTTGGAAGCATTCTGGTGAACCCATCTACAAACTACAGCATATTTTGCCAGTTACTTTTTTTTTTTTTTTCGACAAAGCTTGCAAAGCAGTATCCGCGGTTTAGCTCTCCTGAATAAAGTACTGAAACAAGCCTAAATTACATTAATCTCTTTCAAGTAAATTGCCTTAAGATGCATATTTGCTTTTCACTTGCGCACTTTAATATATACACACATATTTCTATGATAAACAGGGATTTACCAAGTACCGCTAAGAAACAAAAGGTCACATCGTTGTCGAAGATAAACAAGTCTGAAAATGAAACAACAGTAGCAACACAGAGCGTATGCTCTGTCCTCCACCAGCGCTGTAAGAGCCACGCTAACACACTTTTTAGAACGCATGTCTGAGGGCAGAAACCCCAGTTATCATGAGGGATCAGGTCCTGGTCTGCTCGGCACTTAGTTATGGAGCATCTTGGAGCTGCCGGGGTGTTTCATCCTCTTGTAGAAGAAGGTTCCCATGCCGACCAGGACGATGCATGCTAAAGCCAGGACGCCGACTGCTATTCCCAGACCGACGGAGGAGTTGGACCCGCCGTCGGAGCCAGACAGTGCTGTCCGCGGGGGAGAGGGGAACACGTGTGAGTATCCCACAGGGGCAGCGGTGCTGATAACAACCCTTGCGGGAATAATCTACTTGTCCTCGCTGACGGGCGGCCTGATGCATTCGGTTCGGTGTCTGGTTTTAACAAGGAGGTCGGCTCTCTTTCAGGTGATCTTTTCCCTGCCTGCTAACTTAAGTTATGTACTATCCCTATCACTGTCTGTGACAGTCTGTCCCCCTGAGGGCCCTTTGTGCAGACGTTCATCTTTATACCTTATCTGGTGTTGACTGTTGCTGCGCAACCTGTGGGACTGCTGGTTTGCTGCATGCCCAGGCCGTCATTGCAAATAACAACCTGCTCTAAACTAACCTGCGTGAATTAATTAAAAAAAAATCAATAAATAATTATCCCTTAGATTAGCATGATCTAGATAAAAGTAGAGACAATAACACCGTTTGCATTCAGCTGCTGTTTTTAGTGGGCAGTTTGAACTTTTGTCAACAGCCAGCTACTAATTGCTAGGTATTATTTATATTGTCTCCAACTTTGCTATATATTCTTACTGTCAGTTGTGTCAGTGTATTCTCAGCTCTGTTCATGGCTCCAGTGCAATCGTTAAAACTGAACGGCATGCAATTGCTTTCAAACCATGCTATGCAGAGCATTGATCACGTTCACCAATCATGGGTTAACTGTGGAATACTCCTCACATGGATTGATATTAAAATGTTACAAGTAAACATAGCTTACCTTCTTCTTTAGATGCCAGAACTGAAAATGAAAAAAAAAAAATCATATCAGATAGGCTATGATCTCCATCTCATGTTCCCTGATTTCATATTAATACACATAGATATAGTATAATAAATATTATATATAACTATAAATATATAACTATTGATCATTGACATCTTTGATTTACTCAGTCAGTTATTCAGAGTTACTGGTTTGAATAGGTAGATATTTCTATGCAACAATGAATTGTATGAAGGCACCTTGTGATGAAAATAGTGTGACGTCGTCAATGCAATTGATAATCATATGTCTCAGAAACTGGTCACACCCTTATTGTTTCCATCCGATACAGTGGGAAAGACAATAAGAGGAGATGCCTTTTCAAAAGACGGCGATGACAGAGACAGAGTGCGTAATGTGTAATGTAATATGATGCGAAAGGATTGAAAGGAGGTTAAGACATAGGAGTTCCCAGGTATTGTGTGGAAAAAAAGACGTCTTAAGAAGGATCTCAAAGGCGGTGGCATGTCCTGCTGGTGGTGATCCCCCAGTGCCGGAAGCCAAGGTGGTCCCCCAAGAGAGGGCAGAGAGTGAGGACAATTGGGCTGTGGGTATTAGAGGGACCACAGGAGACGGTTAGAAGTGCAAGAGAGCCTTGGTAGAGCCTCAAGCATTTTGTGAAAAGAAGGGACTGGAAGTAGTGGAATAACATGGGAACAGTCAGTGAGGGTAGAGTCCAAGTACACCGTGTTCCTGAATCAGTGGCAGTGAACAGGAAGGAGACTGGGAGGACACCTGTGACAGAGTGATGCAATAGTCCGGGCAGAGCTGTCCTGGGGGCAACACTGGGGGAGTTTTTAGTGTGGCAGGGGGCTGGGATGGAACTGCTCTGTGCTGGAGGTGCAGAGAGAGGAGCGGTAGAGACACATACTGCTTTCTGTTTTGGTGATGATGGGTGGGGAAGTGACAGTCGTGGAACCCGACACACCATCCGGCATGGGCGTGGTGGCCTCCACACTCCTCTTCCTCCTGCTGCATTGCTGTGAGTGAAAGCAGAGAAAAAGAAAGGATTCAGGAGTTTAAATATTAAGTATGATCATAAGAATTCCAGATACAGAAAAAACCTGTCAGCAGGATATATTTCATATGCTTTCAGCATACAGAGTTTGTTCCTCTGAATGTTTTTAACACAATAACAAATAACAGTTTCTTTGGACAGAAGCCAGAACTCAGACCTTTGTACTGAAATGTGCTTTGAAATACTGTGTTACCCGCTAGGCCAGCACGGGAATCACTGTGAAATGATGTTGTAGGTGACTGAGGCACATGACACACGTGTGGGCCATACTGAAAGGTATCCGCAGTGACCTCACCTTGAACGTACTGCAGGTACTCCTCTCACAGAGCCTGGTGATGCAGTGCAGGTAGTAGGTAGAGACAGTCTCGTTCTGCTGCTCGATGAAACGGAAGGCCGGAAAGGAGAACCGAGCGTTCTGGCTCTCTCCATTCTCACGCATGGTAGTCAGCTGGTCTTTTGAGCACCTTTAAATAAATTAGATATTACAACTATGCACCAAGCACCAAGAACTAATAATGGTGTGTTATTTTTATGTTCTTTTTTCCTATTCAATCCAAGCCAATCAGTTTTTTAATGCAGAGACTTTCATATCAGCACTCAATGGTTGGGGTTGACTACCAGGAAGGTTTTGTTCGTGGCACTATAATGACAACAGTGGCACAGTCAGACTATTTGCTGGGCTGTGTTCCATCGTAGCATGCAGACTTACGAGACAAAGAGGTTGAAAAAGGTTGAGTTCGTGGGGTGCGGCGATGTGGAGGCGTAGCATCGGTCCAGAAGCACGTAGTACCTGCGGGCGGACAGAAAAGCTTTTCAGCCTTCTGCTGCCATTAGGGGCCTGCGTGTTCCCAGGCTCACTCCCAGGATCAGTGACCCACAATAAGAAACAATAAAAAACAAGAGTCTTACTGAGAGGTCAAGTTGGTGGCCTTGACTTGCACGTAGATGTTCGTCCGCAGCTCAATGCCCAGGGGTGGGATCACCAGCGGGGAGGTGTAGTTTGCGTCCTGAGTGGGTTAAAGGAGATAAGAGACAATGCGTGTTATCTTGTCCGCAGATAAAGGCGACACGCTGCAGGGTTCAGGAGGGTAATCGCCATGGAGCGCAGGCCCTGGCGTGCCGGCGGATCTCTTTCTTCACGCCAGTGATTAATCGGCCTCTGAATAGCATCGTGTTGCACCCGCTCGCCTCGCAAACTTAAGAGATTAATCTTGTGCTTGCGGAGCGTCTGCGTCGCTCGGCCGGCGGGCCTTCGCCCCTGTCTGTCAGCCGTGTAACGCTATCTGGGCTGGCAGTCTGGCTGGGGCTCCGTCGCCGCTGGATTGGCTTACCTTGTACAGCTGGAGGCTGAGTGTGCTGATGAAGCTCCCATTGTTGTCCTTCACCGCAATGGAGGAGGCCGACCTGTGGGGGGGGTGGGAGAGAGGGAGATCGCAGCGGTGAGAGAGGCATCGTCTAGCAAACTCTGGCATTGTCGCCCGTGGGCATTTCGCGCAGACAGGTCAATTAGGCATCACAGAAGTTGAGAAGGCTGCGTTCAGAGAGTAAGCCCAGCACCAGCATGACAATGGGCCTCTGCCAGAGAGCACGGCACAAGGGTCCTAGGACGTACAAACACTATTTTGCCATGCGCCACTCTTTGATAATGCCAGTTCATGCTGGGACTCACTGCCTGTTGACATAAAGAGCCGCAGTGAATGCAGCAGGGTCTCAATCAAACTCAACATCTGGACAAAACAAAATCAAATGTGTGACAATTAATCGCATGTGAGCCCTTGATTCTGAGAGTCACCACACTACCACCCAATTTTTCCCTGCTGAAAATAATTTTGGAATGAAAAATCACACTTTATGGCTCCATTCTATATTTCTGAGGCAGCTCCATGATGGACCAGGTCCATTACTTGACAGTCTATTTCAAATTTTATTTCCTGTTTGGTGTGCACTGTTACCTGTTCCCTACACATGTAATTTTTTTTATAGCTAATATCTAGTAAATAAGTATGTATGCCACAGAAAAATCTCATCTAAATACACTATGCTGTCTTGTGTAAAGGCATAATTAGAAATCACAGCAAGAAAGGAATATTAAATATAAAAGCAGAAGGGTATGACGGAACATAATAAGAAGAGCTTACACATCAATCCGTGTGTTGTTGATGAGGTACTCCAGCGGGTAGGCACACGAGTAAAAATACTTCAGCTCGGCGTTGTAGGTCACAGTTCCTGTGGTGGGGTCATTTGATCGAACCACGCCGCTGATGTTGACCGTCTGGATGTTGGAGAAGTCTGAGAATATTCCAGTGCCGGGCGCGCTGGTTGTCTGGAGGACACAGGGACAGCAGAGGTAGTGAAAAATCAAGCTGTTAAAGGATTGATCAGTCAACCAAATTGTATTTGTTGTAGGACATTTTTACTATTGAATTTTACTGAACACCAAAAGAAGTCCAACCACACACACCTACCCAGAGAGGGAAGCCAGTGATAGGACTCAGACATGCAGTACATTTTGAGGCATATGGGTTTATTGACAGTACTGTGGGTTGATTCTGGGGTAGAGCACAGGCAAGCAGATAGCTCTACAATGTATCCCATTTTCAGTCCCCCATTTGTTTAGTTCTTTTTTCGCTGGCGAAACTCAGGTAAACTCTGAGGGTTCGACAGTAGTGTCCCCACCCAGGATTCACAGTCATAACCCTCTGGCGCAAAGGCCACTGCTGGCACGGGCCTCCTCTCCCCCTCCTCCCAACTCACCCGGAAAATGCTGCCGCAGGCACTGGTCTGGTTCAGGGGGAATCTGAATCGCACAACCGGGGGTGTGACGGAGGTGTCCAGAGTTCCCTTGCAGCCCGGGTCATTCATGATGCTGTTCAGAACCAGCAGGGACTCATTGTAGCCCGTGTATACGACTGGGCACACAAGAATAGCCAGGCCGATGGTGGTGGTCCCACAGTCCACCGAAATGTCAGTGTACTCTGGTAAAGCAAGAGAGGCAAGGCCGTTACCAAAAGCAGCGTTCGGATACACATTACAGTGGAGTCCTAGCTGAGCTCGCCTCGACTTTCAGACAGTCCACTGCTGCGCTTACGCACAAGTCAGAGCCGCAAGGGCCTTCACATGCTTTTCCCTTTCACTGTCCTTGCACTGTCACTGTCTTTACTTCCTGTCCACTTTCAGCCTAAATCAACACACAAAAGTCCCAACTCTTCCACTCATGAAAACGTGCCTTGAAAACGTACAAGATTGATTTTGACTATCAAGTAATTAGGAAATCTCTGTTAACGTGTCAAGCCGTCTGAATTGATTTTACAACAAAGAAATTCAGCATTTTCCAAGGCCAAGCTTCAAAGTCGATTTAGCAAACTACTGAGGAGATGAGAGCTGTACCTGGGCGTCTGTAGTTTGAACCGCAGTCAGTCGAATTCAAAGACTGGCTGCTTTTGATGAACACCAAGGCGAAGATGAAGAAGCTGACAAAATGCATCGTGTTCATTCTCCCTGCGTACATATCTACATGTGCATAAAAAATTGCAATTAAAAACAGGCAGTCACTGTGATAGTGTCCTCTGTGAGTTTACAGACCAAGACCAAGAGCGATGTGATAGAACAAGAGTCCTCGAACACAAAAAAGGAGATATTGGAGAACTGTACGCACCTTGTCTCTGTCACTTCTTCCCTGGACTTTGTAAGGTTATCCACTGCCTTGCGAGTCTATGGGGACATATGCTGGTTTTATACTGAGAGCAGCTCACTGGGATTGGACAGAAACAAGGTCAATGCAGCTTGGCGTGGTCGCTCCAGTCCACTTTGTGGGAACAATTCACTTTTGTGGATAAGGTGCCATGGACCTTCCCTGAAGGCAAACGCTGAAACCCAACACATCACCTTCAAAGTCACAATGGCCAGGTGGCTTTGTGATTTTGCTTAAAGTACAGATCCCATTGGCATTCTGATATGAAACTTAATGAAGTAAGCACTGATTCCTTGGGGAGCGTACATGATACCCTGGTGGTCTTTGTTTACGGTCTCCATAACAATACCAGTGTGGCCTTTATTTCGACCCAAAGGTGATCCTGAGAAGTCTTAATCTGATAACCCAAGGAGTTTTTTTAATACATTGAACTTCTGTCATTGCGCAAGATTTTCACTTCTGAAGTGAATATGCATGTTTTGTAATAAATTATGATTGTGTCCTTGAGCTATTGGACTACAACCTGATATTCATCTTTTAACAAATTGAAGACTTTGACCTTCTGTTGAACTGTATAACCCTTAAGCTTTATGAGCATTATATATTTTTTTGTAATATTTTGTAGTGTTTTGTATTTTGAAGGGTTACATAAATAGAATATTAAATGACAGGAGGCTGTTTCAACCCTTATTTCATTACAGATCTATAACAGTCAAAATAATCAGTAAAGTGAGTACTAGGATATGTTATATACATTGCTATTAATATATTGAGAATGCTTATACAATTTAATTTCTGAATATTGACCATTGACTGATTATTATTTCATATTCATAAGCCCTTATTAGATAAATTGGTTTTAAACAATTTGGTTTATTTTATGAAATTAAAAAATCAAATGTCAATGTTATTTTTATGACTACTAAACATTAGAGAGGAATGATATTACCAGTGCCAGAACTGATCCATTTATGACCACAGACAGAAATAAATGAATAATGAAAGACTTAACAGGTTGATGAGAGTTTCTCAAGCTCCTTTAACTTACATCCAAATGAGAAGACCAATTTACCCAGAGCAAACACTTCTGTTATGACACTTACTTTTTAAAACCCTCATTAAAACTAATTCACCTCATAGGCATTCATCTCATTTTTAAATTTGTATCAAAGGTAACAAGGGGACATTTCAGCAGTAGAGGGTTAAAAAAATACCATTATTTGTTATTTAGAAATATGCCTACAGGTACCTTTGGATAACTGTAAGGAAAGACTTCCACCATTGTATTTAATCCTTATATAGATATTATCATTGTCTACCCCAACCATTTCATTTCAGCACCAGTTCATCATCCACAGTGTTATAGAAGAAGGGTTTGCTTTATCTAGCTTATAGACGTGCCCTTTATTTTTTTCCCTTCTTGGGTTATGTTGAAAACTACACTCAAGAGGTGTAGATGTTTCAGTCCTAGCTCAGCACATCTTCAGCACAACCCAAGCTCATCCATGCCTACACATCACTCTGGTCTTCGACAGTGTCTGCCCATGAGAAATAAGGGCTTCTATAGGTTTATTCAGTTCATTGTCAGTAAACAGACTTTTTCATTTTAATATACCCGTTCATTCTAATATCTAATGCTTGCCTTAAACGCCTGACCCGTTTGGAACAGGAATGGGGTCAATATATGTAGAACTGTGACAGGCTGTAATAAAGCCAAGTTGTTTGATTTGTTAGTTTGATTTGTGTTGATTAGTTGATCTGTCAGTTGTTGATCTATTATTTTAGTGGGATTACATACATGGGGCTGACAGTGATCATCAGTGGGGTCACATACATACAGATGCCAGTAATTATTATTTAGCGTGACAGGCAGGAGAAGAGATGGTGTGTCCACAGTGGTATTATAGAGTGGCGTTACAGAGGTACGCCATTCTTTTATGGTGTAGTATGGTTATGAAGGGATGTAGTTAATGGTGCAAGGGCAGCATGCTCTGTCATGAGGTTTGGTCCACTGGGGTGGTGGTAATTTGCTCCTATCCTGCCAGTTGAAGAAAATGACTGTTTTCCCAATGGTTCTGAAGAGGAGAGGGAGGTTAGACTGATTTAGAGGTGGGAGGATGGAGAGGTCAGGCTCCTGAGTGGTTCGGTAGGTGATGGCGCATGTCTTGAGAACAGACAAGGCCTTACAGCCCAGATTCGACTTCAAGCCTGGGCTGTGTCATTACCTGACAGCAACTGGGGCTGCACAGGGGTGGGATGTAATTGGCTCCATTCTGCTGGGTTTGGGCGCATTTTTTTTTGGCAGGGTCCTGCTGTCATGCCGCTCAGTAGTGCCCTCTTGTGACTGCAAGTACCTATGAGCTCCTCAAGTGACATTATTGGTGGTTTTGCCCATCCTCCATTCAGACTTTGTTCTCCTGGGGCGTACTGTGAGATTTGTTGCATAAAAAATAGCTAATACATGAGAGTGTTTATCGGGGGATTCCATTCAACCTGCTATAGCATTCCTGCACAAGTGCGTAAGAGGTTGTGGTGAGGCAAGCTTTATGTGTACAGTTGCTGAATCAGCTAGTCGGACAAAAAGGGAATAGATGTAAAAAAGATGGAGAAGTCACTAGGGAGGCAGTGGGTGGGAGAGAAAGGGATGCTGTGACCCAAAAGTTATAATTTATTTGTAATTGATTTCCAAAAGTGCTGGATTGGTGGGCAAAGCCGCAGGGAATGGAAGTAATTGTCCAGAACATTGGATGTGCTATATGTGCATGTGTCAGTGTGTAAGAATCCCATTTAAACAGTTTCTGTTGGGTTATGTGTGTTCGGTCAACAACTTCAGAGTGTATCGATTGCATTTTAGATTTTTTTACAAATATATAGCAGGAAAGTATCTGCACTCATTAAGGTCTAATTCCCTTTTGGTGTAGATGGATTGCTGTCCCTGGATAGAAAGGGTTTATGAAGTCTTGAAAGGAGTTGCTTTTTGTTTGAAAGTGTTGTCAGTATAGGTCTTGGTCTTAGATGGTATTCATTTTTATTATTTTTAGTTTATCGGACACATTTTCATTCAAGGCAGTTGGAGTGTGATGGTTTACAGTGATTTACAGAAGGCTTTAGCTTTACTATATATTCATAAATAGACCAGGAAATTTAACAAGTATAGATTCATTAGTTCTGAAAACAGAAACAAATTCATTTTACCATTGCAGAGAGTATTGTGTCTTTAACAGCATTCAGCAAATAATTCACAGGGAGCTCACAGAAAAGGCAGGGATATTTTATCACTTTTGGATTAAGTACAGTATTCACATAGCCACATTGATATCTTCTTGAGCATATTTTAAAATCATCATTAAATTACCCTCCTGACAGAGGTCCACCCCTCTTGACTGAAGCCAGTGTGCCTGGCCAGTCCTTTTCAAAACAAACATATTCTGACTGTTCGACAAAGTGTTCATTATCCTTTCTTTCCTTCTCCAGTGTCATGTACAAAGCCCGCATTTTCACACTTCTTCCATTTCTACTGTCAGATATATTCAGAAGCAACTTCGACTAAGAACATTTCTCAAGGGCGCAACAGTAGCACTCCACCTGGGAAGCAAACCCACAGCCTTTGGGTTATAGTCCCGGGTGCTAAACCATTATGCCACATTGTTGGTCTTTTTATGCTGTGTTTGTACGGTTACCATACAGTATCCTAACACTGATAAAGATCATTACTTCATGCAGTCACTCTCATGTTTCATTATGAATGCAGCTCTGAAGACCATAACTCTACAGAGTTTACAGATGTCAGGCTGCTTCCCCTTTTATAAACGTCAGGCTATGCGTACACGGTGCTGGCAGGATTATCTCTTGCGTCAGAATCCACAGGAGGTCTGAATTCCCACAAAAAGCAATTTCTCTATTGTTGTCCCTGAAAGCAACAGTTGGGTGTAGGTCTGACAGATGTAAAAAAAAAAGCTCCTCTGTTTCACCTCAGTCATTCAGGCTTAGGCTGGTATTATGCTGTGTGAAGACAGCTAATTTCAAAATCCCTTTTGAAAAGATAGATGTGGATACAGTGTAGGGTTGGGAGAGATGGCTCTGTCACGTTTACCTGATATTAAACCCACATGACTCTCATTTAAGGGGGGCTGGGGGTGATAGGGTGTGGCCAGTTACACTAACCAATTGTTAACCAGCTTTACAATCTGAATGCTGTTCTGACAGATATCCACCTGGGGAGTGAGAGTGCCAATTTTTCAACATCTTGCTTGTCTTGGAAGGAGCTGCAAAGAGGAGATGTGATACTGTCTTTTATTTTCTTATCTTCTTCTTCCTGGACTCCCACAACTGTTGGCTAGCTGCCATCACAGCAAGAACCCCCTGATTGGCCTAATTTTTTTTTTTTTTTTTTTGTTTGTGGGGATTAGGGATTTTTGATTTAACCCACGCGTCAGTTGTCCAGGCCCATTTGTTCTCTTGTTCTCCCTTTATTCTCTCTGATGTGACCCCGGGGTGCTGTGGACTGTGCCAACCACTCAGTAACTGAAGTGGCTTTCGGACTGACAGCTGAATGGGGAACAATCTCATCATTTAATTGCTGCGTTATGTGGACAGGGTGCCACTTCTTCCTTTCTCCCCTCAGCTATAACTACACATGGGTTCCCTGTCATCGGCAGACTCGCACTCTCAGAGAGCACAATGATTTTTATAGCTCGCACTGGAGGCTACGAGATCAAATCGCTGCATTTGTCCACGGCGACGAGCACATAGTGTACGTTTATCTGGCTCTGTGTGCCAGTTTTTTTTTTGATCCTTTCTTTGTGAGGAATTCCAGTTGTCAGAGAAGAACATGATAGTAAAAAGCCTAAGGTGGATTTTTAAATGGTCTTGCTGAGTACTCCTATGCATTGGGAGAGTGTAAAGGGGCAACTTTTGAGTGAGAGCAGGGCTGTGAAACTCTGGAAGGTTACAACCCCCAGCAGCATTTCCAGCTCTATTGAAAATGCTAATTATCTGAGTTTGGGACTAAAGCTAAATTGGTTCAATCAAGACAATGATTAGTGGAATATGATGGTTAAGTGTCATGCTGGAACAAAAGCCTGCAGCCCTCCAAGCAGGCACTGCAGCCCTCTAAGACCAAGGGCTGAGCAAGGGGGGTTAGATCGTAGCGCTAAGAGAGGAGGACATGCAGAGAGGACACTTGAAATGCCAGTCTTTCAGCCGCATACTGTTTCAAACCTTCAGTTCAACCATTCAAAACCTCAATTTACTCACTGGTACTCTCAAATTAGTAACTCAAGCAACCAGATTAAAAATGTGTACATTTTTAACCCTTGGTTTATTTAAGCCAAAATTTTGGTTTACTCAGAGATGAGGGGTGATAATTTAAGGCTTGAATGAATTGAGAGTATTTTTGAATTTAAGCATTACACAGATTCATTTTTCTTTAAGGTCTTTATGCAATTGCACGGCAGTGCACTGTATTCAGAGTGAGTTCTCTTAAAAGGACAGAAGATCTCCTGTATTTCTGTGTGCAAAGCTAGGAAAAAAGGAACATCTATTTGGGTAAACTGTAGGGTGACAGGTCCACATCATGTGGTTAATGTGTTGCATTGTGTCATATCTTGGTCAGTCATTGTTTGCTGTTCTATTAGTGGGTGAATTTAAAGCAGTGGTAATATGTAGCAATGTTATACGGTAACACAATCCTGTCCGTGACAGCTGAGACACTAGGGCAGGAAAAGGATTATTTCAATCAAGGTCATGTCAAAGGTTTGGGCGGGGGCCACATGGAAGTGCAAAGCCGCACAAACCCACGAAATCCTTCGCGAAGACAAATTAAGCGATAATGACAAAGGCTTCCTGAAGCAACATGTTTGTCCGCTCTAAATGAAATTTCACGAGTTTTGCCACATATCAGCGTGTCGCCTGAGGGCCCATGTACAGATGCCAGTTGGCAGCCCGCTCAGACCTGACCACATTCGCACTGTCACTCAGGGTTCAGAAAAGCACACGCTTTGAGGAAAGGAAATACAATGTATTATATTTACATAGAGGTTTTATATCGCGTGTCGATCACAGATTCCCTCCATACGGCCGGTGCCAAAGATGACACATGAAACCTGCCGAATGAGAGGAGAAGAAGGGGCGTTGGCACTGGGGCACAATGTCAGAAAACTATGGCGACGAGCAAACAGGCGCACATAAACAAACGCAGTGTGCGCAGAGTAAAGGTCAGATTGCATATCTCCTTGCTGCTGTAAGGACTCATGAGAGACTGAGCTGGATCCATCTTTTGTGTTTGACAGGGGGTCCACCCAGCACTTCTGAGGACGGCTTCATTCTCTGAAGCCACAAAGATCACCGTGCTCCGCACCGATTCACGGTATTGTTTCCGTCACAGCACCACCTCACACAAAAAGCCCGCCTGTCATCGTTATACGATAAGCCAAAATTAATAAATCATACATCCATCCATCAGTGTTTTTTTTTAATTAGAGAGAAAGAGGCAAAGCCCTACAATGTTCAAGCACACACTGTTAAAACAACCTCTATCCCTGTGTTGAAAAAACTTCTAAGCATCAGAATACGTTTTTGTGACCAATATCTGTAAAGGACAAATCAAAGGTTAACTAGAACAAATAAACGTTTAATAAATGTCTATAATTAACATGCTGAAGAGGCACAGCTGTGCATCATTCTCTTTTTACGGTTTTGTGTTTGCCTGGCAGGCGGTAAGTTTTATGGGTCGAGGCCTGTAAATTTTAACACTGCAGTCTGTTATTGAAGATCCAAGTCTGTTCATGAGGAGACAGAGATAGTTAAGCATTTGTATAAACTTTGAGGCAAAAGGGGGGGAAATCATTAAAAATCCACAATAAAATAGTTAAACTGTTTATTGTAAAATACTGCCATGTATGCACATGAACCACTAGTGCAAATTTGTGTGTTTGTCTGTGTGTGTGTATGTGTGTGTGTTCCAAGTCACTACACGCACCATATCCTATAGTTACACTATGTAGAGAGAAGATTCACAGCAATAGATGACACTAGCCAGATATTTATGTTACAATAACACAAACTCCACAATCAGTGAGACACAGACTTAATTTGGACTGATGTTTGTCTAATATAACACATGACGTACCGTTCAAGGTCAAAAGTTCATCTTCAAAGTAAGATTCTAGAGCCACTTTAACAGCCACTTTACAAAAATAACATTATCACAGTAAGGAATAGAGAATGCATAGATTTGTATTACCCACAATTTGTGACACAATCATTTTTTCAAAAGAATAATCATATCATTAAAAGTTACTTTAATTCACATAAACTAGTAATTAAAGAGTATCAATGACAGTTATATATTTAAACTAATAATCAAATTTTCAAGTTAATGTTTTTCGTTCATTCTAACCCCTTAACATAGTTGTCTATTTTTTCAGCTATTGATGAAATCTGACCTGATGGCTCTACATGTGGGTTGCTTTATTTTAATTCATTTATTTCATATAATAGTTTGTGCCACTGCATTGTATTCCAGAGTTTCTTTGTCATTTCTGAAAACAGTGCTCTGCTTTACATTGTACAGTACCCTGTAATATACTCACTTATCAAGAAATTGGCGTTGGACCAGTTTATTGTACATTGTATATGCTCCTTCAGGTAACTGATCCTACACCCTGCACTGGAAAGGCAAATAGCTGAGGTATTGAATTAATGTTACGTCCTACCCACTGATCTAGGTCAGCTTTATGATATCAAACATTGACAATGAAATACCTGTATAAAACAATATTCTCATCTGTTCTTGGATTTAAAACAAAACCAAAATGAAGTATGACATGACAAACAAATTAAAAAAAAAACCAAATGACATTAATGCTATCTTGAATATGCCATTGATGTTTTTCCCTCGACATGACAGCATGCTGAGATTCCACATGACACTGTTGTCTAACCTCCTTTGGACGCTATCTCTCTTGGGGGCGGAATCAAGTGCATCTCGGGGGCAAAGGGGGTGGGTCAGTTGAAGGCAGGGTTCCTGACGCCTGACAGCGCGGCTGGGCTCGCCCGCTTGCCCCGGAGGAGGATGAGGGAGAAGATGAAGAAGCACAGGCTCATCACTCCCAGGATGATGATGCCCGAGATCAGGGCGCTGGTCACCGAGTTGAGCCGGAACACAGGGCCGTTCAGCTCAGCTGCACCACACCAGGGAGGGGGCAGGAGAGACGTCAGTCCAGTCACGCTCTTACATACACCAGAGGCCATCTACATCCATCCAAGGATGCACATGCATTTATATCCACACGTATGCGCACAAGCATGTAAAAACACATACACACAGAAACATGGACAAGCACACAAGCATGCACACACTGCATGTCCCTGTATAATTCAGGGGATGCAGTAGCAAAGTAATGACCATTGTCAGCAACCCATAATTTGTTCATAATTTGGACTGCCACCAGTATATGTGTGTGTGTGTCTTTTGCTTATTGATCTGTACAGAGGGATATTGCTGCAGCCTGTTGGATATCAACTTTATTTCCCCTGAGAAATAATAACAAATTTTAAGTGAAACCTTGATTGCTTTTATCAGAAAGTCTGGGATTAAATGAATTCTCCTGAGTCTCTCTCTCTCTCTCTCTCTCTCTCTGTCTGTGTGTGGTGTGTGTGTTACACACCACACACACACACACACACACACACACACACACATACGTTTACAGCCAGTTCTGCCTACCATCACCAAAGGGAATTGGCTTTTGAGGTCAAATTGATGAAGTACTTTCATACTGAACACTGTTGTTGAACATCTGGTCTGCAGGGTAAAAAAGTTTAAAATGTCACAGAGTGGACTTACCCAGCTGGGAGTTGTTGGTTGGAGTTTCATCTGCAAAGAACGAAAAGGAGACTGTAATTGACAGCATGCATTTGGCTGGAGTTACCTGCCACACTGCCAGAAACATAGGGTCAACAACCTCCAGATTCACCATACTCAAAGACATCAGACATATCTATGCCATTAGTGAATCTCAGTGTTTATTTTTACCCATATTTAACTGTGAAGCCCACCCCCAAAGAAAATATCTTTTTCAAGAAAGGATGGACAATGTAGACGTTTGTAATGTGATATGGAACCTGGAAGGAAAAGCTACTGTGCAAGCAGGTCTCTAATGGGTCTCAAATGCACTTTCTCAAGTGCGCCATTCTCCCACACAGCATAGTCATAGTGTACATTACTGTGAAGAGGGGGGTTTCAAAGGTTCCAAAGACTTCTTATGCAGACAGCCGAAGGAGAGTTGTGACATTTGGATATGATAATGGTGATGGTAGTTGGTGGCGTGGTCTCGCTCGCTTCCACACAGGGGCTGAAGATGCATCCCCCGGGACCTAAGCGGAGTGAGACAGATGGATGGAGTTGGGAGGAAGGGCACAGGAAAAGCGTACCACTGCGTGTGATTATGGGCCCAGCAGTGATGACCGCGTTTTCAGAGGCAGAATTAGGTTCGGTTTTCCCCGAAACATCACGTTTCTTTCGGCTGCCGCAGATCTGGAGATGAAAAAGCAAATAAAAATTCTTGTTTTTTTCTTTTTTTTTTTTTTAAGATACTTGTGTGGGGTCAAGTAACACCATGTGCACAAGCAAAAATTAACTTACTTTTTGTCATTTGTTCATGAATACTCTTGACAACACTTATTGGGGTCTCATTAAAGTATTTTTCTTCCCTCGAATAATGTCAGCAGAACACACAGTAAGGCATAGTTTTTTCGCTAATATAGACATAATGGGCCCGTAAATTGTGTGCACCCTGTAAATTGGCGTGTGGGGTCGATGCCCCGTGCTCTGACCTTACCGGCATGAGCAGAGCGCAGTCGTCCACCCGGCACAGCTTGGTGACGCAGTGCAGGAACACGGTGGACATCTTCTGGTTCTTGTGCTTGACGAAGCGGAACACCTCGAAGGAGAACCGGCCCATTTGGCTCTTCCCGTTCTCAAAGACGGTGGTCTGCGGGTCTTTGTCACAGCTGTTTCATTAGTACAGCAGAGAGTCAGACTTTACAGGGCCACACACATGCACACACACACACACGCACGCACACACACACACACACACACACACACACACACAGATTCACACAGACTGCCGCATTCGCACACAGGCACATGTGTGCGCATACACCCAGACACACACACACACACACACACACACACACACACACAGAAAAAGAAACCCAACAGGTTAATTGCCTGAGATTTGTGAGGTCTTAGGGGCGCAGAGTTCTCTGAAGCATATGGAATGACTGTACCTAAAGAATAAGTCATAGCGCAGCTCGTCATTTGGGTTCCCAGAGGGAGTGGTGTAACAGTAGTCCATCAGAACATTCCATCTGTGGAGAAACAAAGCCCCCTCCGTCAGGGCCATTAAAGTGAGCATGTTTGAATAGAGCTCTTCCATACAGCAGGGCAGCGGGTCCCATTCTTTAGCATTCACGACTGGCGCCTCCTGCCCGCCAACAAGGACAGTCATTGAGCTTGGACTTTTAGTCTTTTTGTGCTTGAACCTGTTATGCACTCTGCCATCTGTAGGGACATCAGTGAATGCAGAGATAGGTACAGGTGCACGGAGAGACAGGCAGTTAATATTGAGGGATCCCTACGTGTCTGCCTGCCTCTGCATAGTAATGAGCTTGCTCCCAGGGACACTGACTGCTCAGCCAGCACTGTTAGGTCCAGATTATACAGATAATCTGTAGAGTATGGAACAGTAGAATATTCTAAGTGCTCAATGTAATTTATAAAAACTGTTCAATAGCTGCACAGCCAGAAAATCTAGGGCATGGCCTTTGTGATGGGCACTGGCTACTGCTGGTATATACTGTATTCCAGCCAGGCCACTCTTCAATGTGTCTTTCGCAGCAGTTTTACATTCATCTTTAATGTGTGAAGTGTTGCATTTAATTTAAAATTTGCTTCCATGCTAGCTGAGTCATTTACACAGCACCTTGGATTGATCTACGTGAAAATGAAACTCTGGGAAAGTGCTTTGTTGGACGCTCTAGAAACATGTAATTCAGTCATGTAAGAGCTATTTACTTACTTTCGATTGGTTCTGTATGTCCAAATAAACACTTTCACTGAAGTTCAGTCTCAAGTGTTTATCAATTTTATTGTTATTACAGTGTAATTTCGACATACATGTATATCTACTACATACAGTTAATTGTAACGTAAACAGCTTGTATACCTTTCCATACATTCCCCTCAAAATGGTGAGCATCTAAATGTCTAATTTAACATGTTTGATGGAATGTTTGGGCATGTGTGCAATGCAGAGCAGACATGGCAGACAAGACATCGGGAAAAGGGGCAACACAAAACCAACACAAATGCAGAAGAGGTCACCTTCTGTCCAGATTGGTGGCTTTCACTGCGGCGAACACACGGGTCTTCAGGGTCAGACCAGCCATTGGGATTGCCAGCTGCTGGGCGTACGTCGAGTCCTTTAAAAAAAATTAATGAGTTAGCCTCCGTCATGAAGTTTTGCTTTGTCTTCAACCAAATCATTTTCAATTCTGTTTTTTATTATTATTTTTATATTGACTTTTTGAACACTTTGAATTTCCATTTCATATTCCTTTCATCCACATGAGAATATTTTTTGCCTTGTTCATTTCAGTTGTTTATTACATATCACATAAAATCTCTTTCTTGTGCCTTGCCCAAATTTATTTGGCAAGACCGATGTGATGAAACTGAGATCGAGAACCAGAAAATGAAGAATTTCAGATCTTTAAATATTTTGGCAGTAATAACAAATATGAACAAATGTTTTGCTCCCAGTTCTCTGTTATTTGTGATTTACATATTTATGGTTTAGTTTTGAATATAGTGAGAGCCTTTGCAATTGTCATTTGCAAATTTGTTCTGAATTCTTTACTCACATTGTAAAGAAGTAAACTCAAAGTGCTTATGAAAGTACCATTGCTGTCCTTTACAGATATTGCAGCAGCTGACCTTGAAGACAAACACAGTGATAAAAGACATGATAAATCCATTTCATTAGCAGTCGTATGAGCACAATTATGAAGATATTTGCATAATGAGTTTTGGGCTTTATTTCCAGATACGTTCATAATCAACAGTAGGTTAATTGAAAAAGATAACAATTTGATACACATTGTCCTTTCAGAATACAAATGAGTTGATTATACTCTGTGTGTGTTTAAACATGAAAACTGCAGTTCGCAGGGGTCTGACATCAATCACGGTATAATAAAATAAAGAGGATTATATAACATAGAGACTTTCCTTAGTATATTTTTGTCAATCCAAACTTCTGACTCTGTGAATATTGAAGAAATATCATATTTATTTTAACAGGAGCAGGCTGGATCTTCTGGTTCTGGGGTGGATCATCTCAGCCTTTCAGAGACTGGCTGGCATTTATATCCTGCTATAGGCAGGGGGTGTGTGTGTTCGTGGAAGGGTGTTTTGAAGCACTTACGACGCAAGCTGAGTGTTGTTGACCAGGTATTCCAGCGGGTAGCTGCAGCTGAATTTATACAGCAGGCCCGGCAAATAGCTAATAATGGTGGGAGGGTCTGGCGTGTCTATGTAGCCCGATATGTTCCCGATCTGCACCAGGGAGAGGTTCCCATAGGCGTTCATCCCCTGAGCCGTGGAGACCTGCGAGAGAGAGATACGGCCGGTGAGTCCCCACTCTGGCATTGTATGGCCCGGTCCCACTCCGACCTGAAATCCTATTAGCGGACAGGCTCGTCACGATAGCATCTTCGGTGCCATTAAACTAATGGCACCCTGATGCCCCGCTAATCCCCCCCCACCTGATCCTCTAATCACCGCCGGAGCCGAGAAGAGGCACTCCAGAGCCCGACTCATCACTCAGCAAAACTCGAAAAATAAATCCCTCTCACTGAAAAAAGTCCCTCCGCCCCCCACCCCTGAATCATCTGAGATTAGGGTTTTAAAAATCTATGCCGCAACCACAATTGCCGTTGTTTGATTCAGGCCAAACAAAGGTTGCTGATTTAGGACAGGCTGATATGGGAAGTGTGTGTCTGTGGCTGTGTTGAATTAGCTTTAGCTGCACTGAGCTACAGCTCCTAAAGTCAGCCGAGAGGGGGGAGGTGGGGGCGTTGGTGGCCGAGTGCCGCAGACCGCTCACCACCAGGTTGTTGCCGCAGGACTCCAGCGTGTTCAGGCTGATGCTGAAGAGCACCACGGTGGGGAAGGTGTTGTTGTTGATGAACCCTCGGCAGTGGGCGTCCCCATGCCGGCCGTTGAGGGCCAGGTCGGTGTCGGTGTACCCCGAGAACAGCACGGGGCAGAAGTTGATCTTCAGGGTGATGGTCTGCACCCCACAGTACACACTAATGTCCCTCTCAGCTGGGGAGGGCAGAGGACCACATGCAGAACTGTCATTGTACCTATAATTATGGTTATTCCCCATTCATCTGGCTGACACTCCTACGCAGAGAGCCTTACAGTGAAGGATACATTCAATGTATTTTGTAAAAACTGTAAGAACGAGGGCATATATATAGAAGAACACATGGCCCATCAGAAATAATGCATGAATTAAGGAAAGGTAGATATACAACTATGCAGATGCAGGCATATACCTAATGCTTAAAATGATCACAAGAAAAACCTTCCCTAATATCATAGCAGAAAAACTGTCAGCTGAGAACCGTAAGAGCTACCATGGGAGCAATGTAATTTTCACACAGCCCCCCCTCCAGCTCCTGTTTTCTTATACAGAAGCAAAACAGAAGGAGAATTTGAACACCTTGGGGTGGCTTCCAGTAAGTGAGTTTCTGTGAAGCTCTGAGAGAACAAAACTGACCAAACACTGATAAATCTATTACATTAGAAAAGCAGATGAATTGAAGCCAATTTGGGTTTGGATTTACTCACCAGGAAACCTGCTGTGGTAGTTAGCGTCGCAGTTGTATCCATTGAACTGTGCACTGACTGAAACAGTCTTACTTATGAAGAGAAGAATCAGACATATCCGTTCCATTTCAGCACCTCAAAGACATGCAAAAAACCCTCCTGTCAATCAGCCTCTACATATTCTTCCCTTTTTCCACAAAATTGTTTCATTGTCACAGCATGTCTTCTGAATTTCCAAAGATTTAAACTATTGCAAATGAATAACATAACATGCCATACATGAATGATGCTCTGAAAAATGTGACAACCCACGTAAATTACATTTTTGAAATTAGTTTGTCAAAGACTAATTGAATTATATGAACTTTTCCAGTTTTATCCTTCTAATGGCCAGGGTAAGGGTGCAGAAAGGGTAACAAAAAATATATATCTGGGTTATCCAGTTTTTCTAAGACACCCACTCAATGTTGATTTCAAAACAATGCAACCATTGCCAATCTTCCTTCATGCCTGAGGCAATTTATGCAGAGAATAGAGAGCTATAATAGTGAAGATGTCAGTCTTTGCTCTCCACACATCTTCTCTCCAACAAAAAGAACCGCTGTGCAAAAAAATTGTTTAATTGCAGTTGAATTTCCATTCATTACTTTAATAATGTGTCCTTTAATCCAAGGCCAAAAGGCTCATTGTATTTTGATCAAAGAAAACAAAAAATGAGCCAATCATTAGAATTAGCAACAAAATTAGTCCAATCCCAGTACCCCTGCCCTGTATTTGATAACTTCATCTTATCCTGTGGAATAATAGATGTCACCTGCATCATCAGTGAGTCGTCTCTCTATTACTTTAAAACAAATTGGTTGTCAGATTTTGCTTTGTTTGTCATCCAAAAGCGTCTTTATTTACAAAAGCCCTTATCGTCATCAGATAAGCCTTGCTGGGGAGAGAAAATGGTTATGTATGACGGAACACCTCGGCAGCCTCGGCCAGCTCCAGCAGGGTTTCCCTGTCCAACCGCAGGAAGAGTTGTTGCAGGCCACGGAGCAGGACTTCATAAATCCCCGACACTTACCCTGGTCCCGTGAAGCCGGCGAGAGTCAACGGTACTCCATGTGCTCCGGGCCGCCGCATGTGATCAAATGGTCAGGGCTGCATCCCTACAGAACAACTAGAAACATGGATTCTTTGAGGGGGGGAGAAAAAAAAAACAGAAAAAAACATAGGGATTCATTATTCGAACACGTCAACAAAAAGGGCTGTCCAGGAGAACATGGGAAAATCCATCAAATCTGAATGTGTTATACAAATCTTTTCACGGGCACAGAAACATGAGCAGGTTTTGAAGTTTCCCACTCATATCTTTGCTGCTTGATCTCGCTCTGTCAGCGCGCACAAATGCTTGGACACCGCATGAGGTCCTCTCGGGGTGAAATTATCTTTTCATCAGTTGCCGGGGCGAGCCGGGCCGCTGACTGAGGCGGCCTTTCTCCCTGCCAAATGCGGCCGGGGCCCCGGGCCTGAGATCGTCTGGCCACTTTCGGGGGCTTTGTGTCTAAACGGCTCCATCAGCACGGGGCCCACGGGGCGCTCCCGCTAGCGAGGATGAGAATGCACAAATTCGCTGCCCTCCGCCACTCTCGCAGACCGGGTGCCCTCTCAGTCCCTCACCTCCGTGCCCCCGCACAACAGCCCGCGAGATGCAGCACCACAAAAGCAGCCCAATCTCACACACAGAAGGATTAGGATTAACTTCCACAGACCTGGGTGTATGGGAGGTTACACAGTAAAGGACGGTGTTTTTTTCTTTTTTGAACTGGAAATATCAGCAGCGTTAGTCATCTGTAATGCTCATCTATCAAAGTGTAGTCACATTAAAAATTGACAGCTTTTCTGTTTGGGTTGAATTTTGTTTCTGTTCAAAAACTGATTCTTGCTCTGGTGTTTTCATTACATGCTAAGTACTTAATATTTTGCCTACAGCTGTCAAGCTAAAACAGTGAATGACAACATACAAAGACAACAAAGCAGACACCATTAATGTCTCACAATAATAATCAAGAGCATTGTCTAAATAATACATTGTGTTTCATGCCTCTAAGAGCCCCGAAGACTCTTTTGTCGAGAAAGCACTGCAACAGCTGTCCCACAGAAATCATATTTGTGTTTAAATTACTGCATTTTGTAGTTGGTTGAGAACGTTGGACCAGAGTGAAATGTTGGTCTATGATTGGCCGCATTGGGAGAATTCTAGAGTCAGAAGATTCTTGCCCCATCAGATGCATTGAATTGAGTACCAATGTATAAATGCAGCAGATATACCAGCTAATAAGATTAGAACGTGGAGATGGTTAAGTGTCACCAATCCCCTTCCTGAAATGGAATGGACTGAAAACATACTTGCACAGGCACACCAGGCACCATCTGCTCCGGGCTGCTGTGATTTCCTCTCAGGTTCATTTATTAGTTTTTAAGACCTGAGGCACGTCCTTGTCTCTCCTAGGCTCAGTGCACTCCTTATCTCCTCAAGTGTTCTGAAGGACAGTGCGCCGCAGCCACATAAAAAAGGACACAATTACCAGTGTCACAACTTACTGATATTCAACAAAAAAAAAAATGCAAATCAGACTACTTAGGAATGCAGCTACATTCATCCAGAATGAAGTCTCCCTGTTGAAATCAATTGATTTTGGTATCTTCTTTCTTCTTTTTGTCCTTTTCACGTCCATTGTTCATTGGCCTTGAGTTATGGAGTGATGGCCGCAGACTTAGGCTGTCAGATGTCCAAAGTGGATGGACCCCTTCTTGGTTCTGGGCGCAAATAACATCGTCCTTCTTCTCTCCAGGACCCCAGGCTTTCCTCAGCCCTGCCTTGCATCTTGAGTCCAGTCCTTCAGACTGTGAGAGAGCTGTGTCCAAAGGAGACGTTATATGCGGCCTTCACTTGAATGAACCCTGGAAACAAAGTGCTGGAAGAAGCCCAAGGAGGGCATATAGTGCGTGGATTCAGGGGGCCAGATAGCCATCGCCCGGTCTTAGGCTCCAGCTCATGTCATTCTTTCATTTTTCGCAGCTGCATTTCTTGTATATGCCGAGCAGCTCAGCGCGCTCCTTATCAGCTGGAAACAATCTCAATTTATGGAAGAGAAGCAAATTAGGACCACCGTGGAGGTCAAAGACGCTCTGTGAGAGGCTTTCAGCGCTTCACAAACCTATTGCTAATGCCACTTTCATTGACTTTTGTCTGCTTTAAAAAGACTTGAAAAGTTGAATACTATTTGAAAAGGGGGGCACAAAGATGCATACAGCGGGCTCAGTCATTGGGGGCCTGGTGCGGGGGGGCATCTGAGTTTAGCTCCAGGGTGCAATACTAAATCATGAATGCTTTTCCAGCCTACACGTTTGAGAGACACACGCAAAGAAGCTGTAAGAGGATCATAAAAAAGATCCCAGATAAGATCCATTCATTGTCCCCACAGAGGAAGCTTTTACAAAAACATGACATGCACAATAGACGTAACATCATGATAGCAAGAGCACACAGTAGACTAGCCAATACATGTCATTTTAGCATTGTGTACTTAGGGTCAAGACCTGCCAATAACAGTTCCTTGAATTTAAAAAGTCGAATATGCATATGAACACATAAAGGGCCTCTGTAACATAATACAACAACTTTACACAATCCAACATAAATACAGACTATATATAATTGCATTCATACACCTGATTTAATTGGGTAAGTTTTGAATCTTGTTACTTGGCTGTTACTGTACCTTTTTGTATAGATCAAAGGCACAAAAATTGATTTTGTTCCAGTAAACACCTGGGCCACATTTTTCAGAGCTCTGTCCCAAATCTTATCAGAAAGCAGAAACTTCTCAGTGTCATCCATCACATGGCCTACACAGAAAAAGAAGAAAGAGGAAGAGGTTTTTTTGACCTTCAAATAATATCACTAAATGTTACTAAAAACATACATTTCAAAATTGTCCTCTTTTAACCCAGGTATCAGAAGAATTTACACATGACAATAGGCTCAGGACATGACCTTTTTCTAATCTCGGTCCATGGATCCAAATAATGCTATCTTTGAAAACGATGAACAACGATGCCCACCAGATAATCTATTTTCTTACACACTTCAGATGCCATTTAAGAGATTATAGGGTATATGCATAAAACTACCCAGTGTCTAGTATCTATCTGATATCTAAATCACCTTATTAATAAGAAAGCACTTCATATTTATGATAATCTTCATCTAATCCTTCTCTGACATGGATTACTCTGACAAGATGCTATCTGTTTTATGGGGTTATGGTACTTCTGAGAGGGAATTTTTAGACAATTTTTCCTGACAGAATTCAGCTTCTGAACTGCTTTTGAAGTTTAAAACACAAGTGTTCAGCTGGATTGAGGTCCAGTTGAGAACATTTATTTTGTGCTCTGTTAACCATTTCTTTGTAGATATGAATGAATACTTTGAATCATTTTAGTGCAGGAATGTACATATCTGCCAAGCATGTTCTTCATAGGCAGAGGGAAGTAGGTTTTTGGCCAAAATGCCCTGGTTTTGTGTTGGAAGTCATGGTTTTCACTTTCCATCTTAGCATGGGCTCCAGGACTCATAGATTCAAAACAACCCCGAACACAGTGGACCCCCAGCTATATCTGACAGCTGGCATGTTTTTTTTCCCTCAACATAACCTTCATGTTTTTACATGAATTAACATGATGACAGTGTCCAAAAAAGCTCAATTTTCTTTTCACCTGACCATACAGCATGATTCCAATTGCCATTCAATTTGCTGAATTCAAGGTGCCTTCAGAAGATGCTTCTACCTTGCAATCCTGCCATGAATGCTACCCTCATTCAAACCACTTTAAATGTTACTTTTGGTGCTTTGTATCCTGAGGATGCTACTTTATTTTGTAGATCTCCTGTTATTGCCTTTAAATTTGCCTCCCAATCCACCTCTCTCACAGCATATTGTGGCAATATACACTTGCGTCTTCCTGGAAGGGTTGCCACTACACTGGTAGCCTTGAATTCCTTAAAAATAGACTCTACAGTGAAGAATGGTAGCGAATGGTCAGCTCTTTTATAGCCATCTCCCAACTTCTGGAGGTCAATGAGTCTGTCTGTAGTCTTTGGAGCACTCTCTGGACTTAAGCATTACAATGAATTCTGCTGATGAATCTCCTCTGTGTGTCACCTCCGTTATACCCCGGGGAACAGGAAGCCTTCAGATGCGTCTACATTGTTCCAGAAACATCCATTGAACTTCCAAAAAACCGAATATTGGTGGTTTTTACTGGATTTTATTTTTAAAAATACTTAAAGGTGTGAACAAATGTGACATTGGTGTTTTCCGTGTTTTCCTTTGCTGTCCGTAATGTTGTTAAGTTTAAAGTATGACATTTTAAAAAAATAAGCCAAAACATACATCTTGATGATGCATTAAGTTTTTGCTATTTAATGAGGGGTATGAACAAATATGGAAGGCATTGTACTTGTAAATAATACACTGCTGTGGAAAAGTCTTAGACATGTGTGAGAGAATCATCACATGGATGTATGCATCATCTTATATGGATAAAAAGATCATTGCAGAACTAAAAGAAAAGCATCTAGCCAAACACCAAGTATTGCTTTAGTGTTCAAGGTGTGGTCCCTGAAGAACTGGAAGACTCAAAAGCTGTCCAAGAGGCATGGGCTGTTTGTACTGACAACACAGCTGGCAGAGGGCTCAGAGCCCTTAAATGATGTATTGTGAATGTACAGTACTACTGTTCCTAAAGTAGAATGGGACTGAAAGGATGAAATATCTTTCATTTCTTTTATGGCTTTGAGCACAAAACAGCATATATATGCTTTCATTGTCCTTTGAAAGGAGATGGTAGCGTAGCAGCAGTAGTATTAAATTACAGAACATATCATAAATGTTGAGTGGAACTCTATAAAGAAACAACATGCATTATTTAAGGTCTGTTGGGCCCAGTGACTATAAAAAGAGGGTGGTAGTATAAATTGAGCTTTTCTTCTCATACCGATGGGGTTTCTTTCACCAATGATTTCTCCAGAACTCTCAGAAAAATTATTAGCTCCTAATAGAAGAACAAGAGAGAAACATGTGGCCGCATATATAGTGTGAGCATGTGCCCCTGCTGACAACATACAGCTATAGCAGAATAGATGGGCTCGCTGCTGAATGGATGAAAAATGTCCGCCTTCTACTTGAATTGAGTTTGGGTGTGTTCTGTTGTCTTCTGCAACCCACTATATTTCCATAGTTACACATTCACTCTGCTGATACCATATCCATTAGTGGGTACTAAAAGAGGTATGTGGGTCAAGGGGAAGTTATTGTGTCCCTTTTAGACAGTATAATCAAAAACCCACTACTGACACAGATGGTGGAAAGAGACAATGCCCTTATGTAACATTTTTTAAAATCTTAAGTTAAACTGACAGTAAAATAGGTGATCAGTCTTTAAAACAAAACTGGAGCTGGACATCCATTATCTGAGGTGAAATCAATCTAGACTGTGAGTCTAAGAATCAAGTCTCTCTCTGTTTGGTTTGAAATGGGGAACTAGCAATTACCTTCTTTTGCACAGTGAAAGGGTATTTATTTAGGCCATTGTTGTGTGAAATGTCATCACTTGGCTTACGTACAAGCATCACGCTTTATGTACACTATGATTCACAGCGTCCCACAAGAATTCCCAACTTCAAGAAATCTTTTTGTTGCCATAGCTATTATTTTCGAGATGATGTTGTTTAGAAAGGGGTATGTTCTTTTACCATTATGAAAATCATAATGCTTTACTGTTTCAGACAGATACAAGTATTAAAGCCACAGAGTTTGTTACAGAGTTGTCCTTTAGTTGTGTGATGGATTTTGTTAAGACATAAAAATACATTGTTAAGCATGTCAAAAATAATAAATCTAACATAAATTAGTAACTAAAGTATAAAATTTAGTTGAAATATAAAGAAATACAGTATCATTTTGCTGCTGAACTATCACTTAGGTAACTGAACAGATGTATTGATGATTCAACAGTGATTTTCAAGTTCCTTTTTTGTGGATTGAAATAACTGATAACTGTCATGTACCAATAATATGTTACATTTTTTTTCCAAAATATATATAATGGATGGTGAAATGTTTGAAGGGAAAATATAGTTGTGGCATCAAGGACATATGCATCTTTACTTTCAAATATTAAAAAACACAAGAGGACAGACAATAAAAGATAATGTCTAACAACTATTACCAAGAAGTGCACAGAACACTACACAAAATGCTGACCATTGCATGTTGGTGCGAGGATCTTCTAAAATCTGTAAAGAGGCTTAAGCTTTATGACATAAAAAATGTATGTGAGAAAAACACGATTTTTTTTAGCAATGATCCAAATGTTATGACTGCGTCATTCTCTGAGAAATCAAAAAGCGTGGGAGAGACAGACAGAACTAGACAGGGAGAGAAAACGGGCTCATGAGCTCAGCTCCTGACAGAGTGAGCTCTGAGTCAGAGACATGAATGGGGCCCCTCACATAGACACTGATTGTCAATCACGGTGATGAATCCTGTCACGCTTAAGTGCTATATTCTGCATCAGGACTGGAGGGAGGATGGAGACAGCTCAAACAGCCAGCCTTGGAGATGGAGCATTTCCATCTTGGTACATTCAATGAGACTATCACTATCAGATATTAAGCACACAATCTCTCTCCCTTCCTCTGTTTCTCCCTCTCTCTTTCTCTGTCACACACACACAGGCACGCACACACACACAAACACACACGTGAAGCCATACAGTGGTTCATTAGCAAATGGGATCAAATGACCACATGTCCATAGATATATGAAATGTATACATGTCCTGAACCCATTATTATCCAGATCCTATTACAAATCCCTCCCACTAAATGACCCACTTGACATATATTTTGGCAGGAATTTTGAAATGTTTTAAGTATGTTTTTCATATATGCTCATTATAAGTTTCTTTTATTGAAAGCAGTCAAAAAAAGCACACACAGTAAAATGTCTCTAGTGTCACAATGTCACTGTGATACAACTGGACATTAACATTTAGTAGCATGTAGTTTGTTGTTTCTCCTTGTGTATTTCAGATCAGTTTCAATATGTGCAAAACTCCTTAATGCCCTATGAGTTTATTTGATTTTTTTATTCAGTTAGGTGTATGGTATTCTGGAACCAACCAGTGTGCAGCAAGTCACAACATACACATTCTTTTGTATAACAAATATAGACATCTGTAGGGGTAGGGTACATGATTACCTGGATTACTCTCTGCAGCTGTTGCGGGAAATTGTATCAAATAAACAAAACCCATGTTCACTGATGAACTGATTACAATACCACAGCATTGCTTGCAGCAACAGGACTGTTTTCCATGATTTTCACACCAATTCCAAGCACTTCTCTGCACACAGTGCGAGTTCGGGGCTTCATGTCGCATTGCTGGTGATGTGAATGAAAGTATGTAATCGTCCCTGCACACCATTGTGCATGAGAGAGAACTCCTTTGTGAGGCTGCTCAGACAGGAAAGCCCTGCGAGAACTCCCAGGTGGGAGAAATCAACAGGATGCCTTATTGTTTCTGTATGAAATACAAGCCTTTGACATAGAGAATAAGTTATTCAGAGCAGAGGAACACACCTTTTCATTACTGTGGCCGCACAAAGAACAAAAGTCAAAGGGCAGCAACTATGCGATCCGCGACTTTTTCCAGTCCACATCTTTAAGGAGCAGAGAAAGAGAATTGTTGCTAAATGCTAAACTCATGAAATTTCATTCGCAAAGAGACCAAAAATCTTATTCTCAATTATTGATTGAGGAATGTGTTCACTCACAGTATGCCTATCCTATAACTACCAAAAGAAGTGGGGAAGTACTGAGGCCAGTGACTCATTTATTGCATTATTCACATTTGAAATCCACATTCTGAAAATAATGCTGACTTATACCTTTGGGAAAATGATATTTTTTTCTTTGTCTATTCATTCATTTCAATAAATGTTTTTCATTACAGAGCAGAACGAAAAGGTAGAATGAAAGAACAGTCAACTCCTTCAAAAAGTTATTGAAGTCTTCTTGCTCTAGATATTTATATGCTGATTTTTTTTTCCTGGTTGTTTTGGTGCCTTGGCGTGTTTAGACGAGCAGCTGTTATAGCACACTTATAATCCTGACTGACACAGACGAATTACCAGGATATCTTACTCCAAATATATTTTTCCCATGCGTATTCCCCATTCACCTAGAGATGCCCTTGATGTACAGGCAACAATATAGCTGACGAGAAAATCTAATAACACTTGGGAATACTCATACTGAAGTACACTGAAGGAAACAAGGCTTTCCCGGCACTTGGTACTATAGGGATGACCAGTAACACTGAAATGATGTGAACAAAATGTGGACAGTAGCACCACAGTGCCCCCTAGCGTTCACAGTGTTTGGTGCAACAGAAGTAGAATTTGCTGTCCTGCGTGTTGTGGGAAATACGCTTGACGTGTAAATTGAGTTGACATACTTACTACGTATAGTGCAGCCTCATACTGAAACTGATGGATTTTTGAGCTTTGTGATTGTTTCCTACACTAGCACCTCCCCGCAGCAGCCATTGCAACAACCTGTTTATTTCTGATGGCATTTCCTCAGTATTCATGTACTGTGTGGATGACGTTGCTCCAAATAGCATGGCATGTTAAACATTAGTCTTTATATATAAATGTTCAAGCAACAATTGTCTGTTTTTCTAGCTAGTCCAGAACATTTATTTTCTTTTCTTTGCAGTTTGTTTGGATTGTTGTCATTCTGGGATTTTTTTTATCTTGAGTCTCTGAGCAAAGGGGGACCAGGTCTTTAGACACCCATGTCCACACCTGGGAATATCTTTCTCTTCTGTC
Source organism: Megalops atlanticus (assembly GCA_019176425.1). NCBI lineage: Eukaryota > Metazoa > Chordata > Actinopteri > Elopiformes > Megalopidae > Megalops > Megalops atlanticus. The sequence continues at coordinate 6,757,697 of CM032877.1, read as the reverse complement.
TGTCAATGGCACTAGTGCCACAAGACACTAATAAACCTCAAAGTATGACTGATTCACCTCATGAGTTTCATCTTTTTACACCAAACATGTTGCTGATGAGGCTGCCCGCACAGCTCAGTATCTGTGTTATCTGAAAATAAAATGTTTCTAAGTGTCATTAAAATTCAGTTTGCCAACACTGTGCCATTTTTTTTCCTTCTTCTTCTGTTTTTTTCAGGTTTCTCAGCTGGACGCCTGTCACGACCACAAGATGCATGCAATCAAAATCTGTTGGTAGGTTTTGAGATATCATAAACAGAACATGCCAGAGATACTATCAGAAACAGTCTCAAATCCTGGTTTTTGAAATTCACTCCCTTCCACACAGTGCACTAAGGTCAAGCTGAGGCACTGACTCTTCCAGTAGCCCTGAGCTTCTTGGTAATGGACCCTGTTGTAGAAATTGGCTGGTTCAGCTTCATTTGGATATCTATATGGTCATTAATTGCTTGTGAAGACTGTGAAAAGAACTGCTATCAAGTTCCAGAAGCTTCTCATGAAGTAGGGAAGTAGCAATTTTGTTTACAGATTTTGTTTATATAGTTATAACTATGAGTATTTTTAATGAATAGACATACTACTCATTTGAATATACATTATCAATTATATATCTTTATTCTGGATAACAAACAGATGACATAACAGTTCTCTTTCTACTTCTGAATATTTGTCCTCCTAATGCTAATCAGTATTTTTGTGTTTCTTAAAAAAGTTAACATTTCATTGACAAAAAATATTTTTCTCACGATAATGTCTGCACCATCCACATGCAAACATTGGTAAAAAGGTCATGTATGCAATTGTCCAACTGCATGTAGCTTATTGTCCTTTATAAATCACATCACTGAAGTTCTGACAGAGAGGCAGTCGCTGGTGGAATGGAACAGGTCTGCATTTACCATTACATATACCTGTAATTGTAGGTATTGGTCACTAGATGGCAACCTAGTAAACATATTATCTCACCTGTGTTGGACAACGTAGTGGGATATTGCTGAAATGACTATAAGAAGACTGGAGGATTTGTGACTGTCTAAAATACCATAGTATTTCTACTAATTTTAAAAAGTATAATTAAGAATTATAATTATAGTAATGGCAGAATTAGTGATGTAACGCTAGAATTGTTCTTGTTATGTGTTTGTGGTGTCTTCTTGTTGCATGTCATGGCTTATGTCAAACTGGTATGTTTTGTTTTTGTATGAAACGAAGTGTCTTGCATGCAAGACAGATTCTTTCATTGAGTTTTATTAACACTTTATCATTAACCTGTCCTGTCTTTTTAATTGCCAGATAAATTTGTTCTGGAAACATCAGCATACAATTGCAACTACAATTTGCAGTTTGTACACTTGCACAACTATGGCAAATTTTATGAAGACAACTTCTGTAACTACCTGTGTGAGACCAAAAACATACATTTTCTGTGAAGGTATTTGTGCATTTGAAGAACATTAACAAAAATTCTAGAGATTCCATCATTTAAAAATGATGTTACCAATGACTTTGACCAATGTTAACAACAACTCCTGCTCTGGGCAAAGCTTTATCATTTGGAGATTGTTAACTGGTGAAGGCCATCCCTCTCAGACTAAAAAAATACACTTGACCACTTTTATGGCTATTTTGTGAAGCTCAAGGGTCTATAGCCAGGAGGACTGTGAGACAATTTGTCTTGGAGCTTGGCGTTCACATGTGTAGACAACTGCATAAATACATAAATTGTATGTCCATATTTGCATTGGAGCTAGTCATTATAGGCCTTTACCCATCAATATCACATTATAAACACCCTTTTTTGGTGCTTGATTTTAACAGGTCTGTGTTAGATAGATTGATTTTTTTTATAGTTTTTTTTTTAATCAATTTAAGTCATTTTAAAAAGACTTTTTAATTACAGTAGATTTTAAGAAAATTGCCCACTTAATCTTTACTGGAAAATACAGCTTTTCACCATAAGTTTGTAAGTCTGTAAAACATCAATATCCTCACTAATGGCTGTCAGCAGCCAGTGCGTTTGATTCCAGACTATTCCCCTGTGGCAAATTGCTCCAATTCCACTGGCTGGATACAAGCAATGTCACCAAGACCAGGCAATAACATCCACAACACATTATGAGCATCTTGACCCAAGAACCCAGTTAAGCCTAAATTAAATGGCCTCTAAATTGTCTGAATTATGAGCTTACAGTACTGTGTAGTGTGGCCCTCTGCAGCCAGAGTTTGAAGCCAAATTATAACCACCAGTTTTCCATATACTTTGTATTTCACTTAGCAATGCAAATGCCATCCATAAGTCCCACATTCCACAGGTATCCATCACATCCTTTGTAACTTTCACAGATGGAGTGGGATCAATATTGTCTTTATGGTCTTCACAGGGGACAGCAAAGTCTGCATTCAGCACCAAAGGCTCGTGCTTGTTCTCCATTGGTCAACATCCTTAACTCACAGCCACACATGAAAAACCATGGGTTGATGCCCTGCAAAGTTCTCAAGATACACTTTTGCAGCATTGGCATTAATGAACTCACAGAGAACAGACACCATCCTGTGAATTGGCCCTGATGTTTACCAGATTTGTGTTTGTGTTTCCCCTTTGGGCTAATACTGTTTGTGTTCAATCCTGAAGTGAAAAGAAGTCTGGACTACATTTCTGTGTGACCATTTTGAAAGGTATTTAGGACCGAAAAGAACACAATTAGGAACTGACCAGGCTATGCTTAAAGTTCTATCATACAGGTTGCACCTGCCATTTTTACAGCTATATGAGATGCACATAACACCTCTGCATAAGATGTCTCTGCGGATACATTTATTATGTTTCGAACTGACCTGGCTATGCTTAAGGGTCTATCATACAGGTTGCACCTGCCATTTTTACAACTATATCACATGTACATAACACCTTTGCGCGGGATGTCTCTGCGGATAAATTTATTATGTTTCGTAAAATTATGTTTCATAATGCATTTTAATAAGTAACAAGTACATCAGTGCATTAAATCTAGTATACAATCAGTTAATAATGTTCGCAATTTTAATTATTCTGTTCCTTTCTCAAACGTACTATAAATATTTTCAAACCATAAGTTAAATCTCTGTGTTCGTAGCCGATTCTAAAATTGTAATCAGCATAGAGAAAAGTGGCATGTATTGCAATATACTGTAGTGTGTTAGCACGGCTGTTTCAAGCTGACACATCTTAGTCAGAATTGCACAGCCTGTGATCTGTGCTGATGTAAACACAGCGCGTTTTATAACAGCAAATGATTCCTGTCCCGCTACATTAAATATTTTTGCTCTCTCCCCGACATTCCTGCACCGCTACATTGTAGCATCGGTGTCAAAGCTTATCGCGAAGTTCATCACGTTCGTTTGGTTGGATACGCTATGTCACGTGAAACGCTACCATTCCAGCAGCCCGAAGTTCTCCGGAACGTGAAGCGGTAACTGTGTAACTGCCGAATTCGTCTTTCCATATTGGCTCTGATACCCAGATCGAAAGCTGTGTTCGATTGAAACTGTTTTTGAGCCGCAATGGCGGCGCGACTCTGACGCGCAGTGCTTACAACCCAGACAGTCAACGCTACAGTTTCCCCATAAACCTTGGGAGGCTCCAGTGAGAGGAGGAAACAGACCCGCCATTTTCCTGCAAGCCTCCAGTCCATTTAAACCCAGCAGGGGGAGGCGAAAAAAAGATAGGAGACACAGAAGGAAAGGGAGCGAGAGAGGGGGGAGAGAGTGAGAGTGTGTGGTATAGGGTGAGGGTAAGAGAAAGAGAAGACCTTAAAATAAAAAAGACTGGATTTCCATCTTTCTTTTCAGGTCAACGTCCAGTAAGCATTTGCATTATCTACACTGGGGTTTTTGGGACCGATCTGTGGATACTAGCTAAATTGCTTTTTATCCTGTTGGGTTTTTTTTTACGCGAGTAGCGTTACGGCCGGTCTTATTTTTTTCTTTCTTTCCTGTCTATTTTGTGTCAGGTGGCGGAACCGTGGAAGCCCCCGAGGGCAATCCCAATTCCATTGAATTTGGAAGATATACCCTGTATTTCATTCTTTGTGCAAATCTGCGAAGATGTCTGGACAAAGCATTACGGATAGGATAACTGCAGCTCAACACAGTGTAACTGGTTCTGCGGTGTCCAAAACTGTATGCAAGGCGACCACGCACGAAATAATGGGGCCAAAAAAGAAACATTTGGATTGTAAGTATCAACATTGTCAACGGTTTTGTTGCATAGTAACGTTTTCTGTTACCCTTTGCGTGACAGTCCTCACTTGTGTAAGGACGTTGATGGGACGGGGGTTTGAGGCCTAAGTAGAAACACTTGTATTATTTAATCACCCAGTGCCAGATAGATTTGCTACCTATATCGTTTCGCAGTTACATAAAAAGCACGTTTGTATTATGTTGTGTCAGGTGGAATAGCCTACGGTCACCTTATCGAATAACTTAAATGTAGTAAGACAAGCAGACAACTTGATTGACTGGATTCCTGTAAAGTACCACACGTATTCAATTATTATTTTAGAAAAATATTCACAGATGCCCGCTTACAAATTCATTTCCGTTAGTCATTTTCTGAAATGTCATTACAAAGTAAATGGTAGCATTTCTGTTTGTAAAGTAACCCGCTTCATCGTCCATGAACATTTTTATTTATTTTGATTGTTTCATATACACGGTTTGAGTTATCCAAGCCCCTGGTGGTTTATTTATTTTAACATTTCAGTAGCAAACCTTAGCTATTCAGTTAGTTTGTTACAGTGACTTCATTGCCTGTGGTCTTTTCCTTGTGCAGGCTTAGGGTCTGTGTAGGACTAGATAATTGTCATGGTATTTTGTAACTTTAAATAAGCTGTTGGTGCCAGTATTTATATCGGTAAAAGAAAAGAACATGCCGCAGTTTCCTGCTCATTAGATACTGTAGGTGAAATTGTCCAGTTTCGGACTTGGGCAAAGATCGCCGGTCTTGTGATACATTTCGACGTGTCACTATACAAAAATATCCGATGGACGCGTCATCCTCTTTAGCGTTTAGCTATCAGCTGAGGTACAGTAACTGTTAACTTGCCTTGTTATTTTGCAGATATCTGGAATATAGAAGTCCAAGCCTTTACGTTGATCCTTTCACGTCTTCATTGACGACTATCTCTGAACAATTAAGTATCCTACATTGATGTCTGATTCTGTAGGCCTCTTGTACATATGTAAGAGAAGTTGAAAGGTTGAAATGCTCTTTAATTTGCAGATGCCACAGATTTACACTCCATAAATATACAAGGTTCACATAATAATGCACCCTCTATCGATATTATTAGCTTCATGACCTTAAAGTGCTTCCCAGAAGCAGGTCATTGTGTCACATTCAGAGCACTCTACTTACAACAATCTTGATAAAAGAATCATCCATGCTTGCCACACAGATCAAAACCTATGGACCAAACCATGATGGAATAAATGTTGTCTTGCCCTTGTATAAACAATAAGTAAGTCCTTGGAGGAGGAAACATAGTGTGCAAGCCTTATTGTATAAATCTGTAGTACTTCGCTCAGCATCTAAACAATGACGTGGATGAGCATATAATTACCAGTTAAAAAACATTCCAGACTCAGATTAAGTGCATCTGATATGAACCAGATCACATTGGACTAACGTGAGTGAGAGCACTGCATGCAGATATAAGGCAACTAATGATATACCAGATGTTTTGTATGGCCACGGTGGCCGCAAAAAGCTAACTGCACTCTGGATCTGAGTGCAGCTGGTCAGAGCCAATAAAATGACCAGCCCTACTAAAGAAGTGCTGTAAAAATTACTACTAGCAAACTTTGCTACATGTGTTGTGAGAAACTTTAGAAACCTTGCCATGCTGATTACAGTGGCCTGCTTTTCCTCTTTTTTCCATTCAGTGTTCAATTTTTAACCACTTTCTGATTTCATATTCCATGGAACAACACAAGAGAATGTGTAATATTTGAATTGAAGTTAATCATCAAAGAAGTGTGCTTTTTGTTGGTATATGTCTACATGTTACTGAAAACTGTGGCCATCAAACCATGTGGCATGACATTCTAAGCATTTGATAAAATATAAAATTGTTAAGCAGTTTCAAAGGGAGAACAGTGGGTGGAGAGTAGCATGTCTGTAACAAATGAATGTTTAATTCTATCAGGCCAGGTTCTACACTCAGGAATTGCTGTAGGCCATTGAAGGAGGGTGGAGATATGTGCAAAGTTCATTATGAGGAGAGTGTTGGATTGAAGGATCATCTCTCTGTGGCAGTTGAGAGCAATTTTGGATCAGTTCACCAAGGGCTTTCCCAAAGTCAGGCCTCTGAAATACCTCCAGGATAACTTACTAACTTGTGGCTAATTATGGTGTTTGTGTTGGTAAACTATACTTGTGTGTTTCTGAATGGTGTGAGCCTTCTTAAGAGATTGTGTTTTTGGTCTTCTGCCAGTACACTAAGATTCTCAAACATGTAAAGTGTGGGAACAAAGCTCCATTCTCAACCTCAGCCAGGTGCTGTCTGGGTCCTTCAGTATAATTCTCAGTTGACAGCAGCAGCTTACTGTACCTTGTATTTGACAGCTGAAGACTACTGATAAGTCTGGCTTTCCAATATGTACAGGAAGTTGGTAGAGTTGGCTCACAACATGCCTACAGAACTGAAAACAGATCAGTAGATTTAGTGCTATGAAGTGGTGCAATCAGGAAAACCTTTCCTTTCTATTACTTCTGTCTCTTAACCCAATGATCAAAATAACACATTTGGAAGTGCAGTGTAATACCATGCAGAGTACAAAGAAAGTCTACACTTTGTATATAAAAAAGCAGATTCTCTGATATGCTTCTTGATGTTGAGAACAGAGGTGATCTCTTAAGGTTAGTGATACGCAGGTCCCATCTTTATCTCTGTTGTACAGAAATATTTCATTTGCTTTCATTTTGGTTATCATTGGAGTCACTGTTCCACTACAGGTTCAAATGACGTGTTCGTATGAACTTCAGAGGACCAAAACAGTTGTACAGTGGATGTGCGGGTACCAAAGAATATCTGAAACTTTATTCATAACATCAGTTTTCCAAAGAATGATAAGGTATACTACATACTGTAAAAAGGGAAGCTCAAAATGGCCATTTTCCCTTATTTGGCATAGTGTATGGCCATAGCTACAGGATGTAAAATGTGACTGTCAGTGTCAGAAATAGCTTATGTGCTCATGTACAATTATTTGATGCATGAGACCTGAAAAACTTGAAATGCCCTGGATTTCAGATAAGCGAAAATACACAAAGAAAAATAGGCAGGTTTTGTTAATAGTTTCATTTATTTAACCTCTACTTTGGAAAATGTCAAATGAGTGGGAGAGCCCTGCTTGTCATTTTGAATACAATGACAGCATACCATTAGGTGTTCTTTCTCTCTCCCTCATTAAAGAGGGCCTTTCCATCAAGTGGCAGTTCTGCCCACATAGAAATATCATTTAGTGTATCGGGGTCCTTATAAACTGTACAACACTAGCTTTCTCACCCAGGTGAGAAATTTCCATGATAATAGGAATGCTGTTACACTGACTCATTTTTTTCCGGTAGTTTGATTGGCCTGTGTTTAGTAGGCTGTTCAGATATGACCATTGCCCTTTGCTCGTGAAGGCAGGTTCCTGGTTTATATTGGATGTAAAATGAGACCTATTTTGTTACAATCTTGGTGTAGTTTTTTTTTTTATCAGTTTTTCTGGCATTTGGGCCAGCGGTACTGTGCGCACACAGTAATGTGAGGTTACTCTCGTTCAGTCTGCTGTGTTTCTGGGCCATCCTCAGAGGTCTGGAGTACCAGCGCCGGCTGAGGGAGACGATGGGCCTCACCACATCAAGAACCGCTCAGTCCCCACTGCTTATTAGCATACAGGCTCTTGCTTTTGTGGCGAGAGACCCGTACAGCTAATTTCCTGTGAGGAGCTATTTTTAGCTTCGGCTCCAAAATAAGAAACAGCACTCAGAGTTTGTCTAGTTAAAGGGCATGTCTGAAATTCACAGCTGATAGAAGGGGTTAGCATACAGCGCCTCACTGGTCCCCTTTGTGTTCATTACGAGGATCCTTGACTGGCCCACTGCACTGTTGGCTGTTTTTGTAGGTGGGAACCAGCAGGAGCCGAGGAGGAGGAAAGTGACAAAGGCTTTTGGTATTTCGGTATGACCGAGCACTTGTCGGAGTTTCCTTTGGTCCAAAAATAGTCTCCCGTCTCCCATTTTTGAATTGTACGCATGATACAGTCTCCTTTCTCCCCCTCCTCCAGTGCCTTTAACTTGGGCTGGGTCGACGGGCAGCGCCAGCTCTCGTTCACTGGCTAGCCACTCCCTGTTACCTCAAACTATGACTTCAGCAAGAGGCAGTTACCAGGGTAGATGTCTAAATAAGCGCATGTCAGTTCACAAAACATACTGTGAATTTGTCCTATAGAGACAGAAAGCTAGGTATCTACGGTGCCTGCGGTATCTCTTTGGGTCACACCTTGTTTAGCTTTGGTGTCCTTGCAGAGCTCTCTGGTTTATATAACTTAGCCTCCTTGGATCTATGAAATTTCTTGTGAATATGGTATGTCGTTTATTAAAGCTATTTTGGTAAACTGAAACATTCATAAATGTGTATGGTATCTTGTCTTTTGGCGGAACTTTTTCCTGGAAATTTTTGTGAACTTCAGACATGAAAAGAACATCAGCAATTCAAATTTTTCATTCGTGCCATAAAGATGCCTTTCAGCTTGAACATTATGACCTGGTTATCGCATGGTATCATACTTAAGTGATTACAGGAACAAAGTCTAACGTCCAATAATTGCACTTGCTATGCTGTGAAGCCAGTAAACATTCGCAAACTCCTGAGTGTAAGACAGAAAGCTGTTCCTCATATGTGCAGGTGGACTTACCATATTTGATCAAACTTGTGAGGTCTGTGTCTGTATAAAAGCTCTTCAATTGAAGGTCTTTAAAAAAATCTTAGAACAGTAACAAAGCTTAGCTTGATTGAATGGCATAAGTGGGTCATGGAATGATGAAATCCTCACAGCTAGATAATGAACTGATTGCTCCCCTCGAAAGTCAGCCCACCTCCTTATTGCTTTCTCTTGGGTGGGGTTGCCCTAGCCATGTCTAAGTTTGGTCTTAGCCTACTTACAGTGAACATTGATACTGAATTTGAATTTACTCATTCAGTGATGGTAATGGTTGTCTTAGCATTTACACTTACCACGTGATAGCTGTGAAGTATTCCTAGTAGGTTGTTGAGACAATCACAATCATCTGTTTTGAAATGTTGCCAAGGAGAACACCCTTAGTTGCAGTACATTGAAACAGTGCATATAATATCTAAAAAAATTAAGACGCTGTCGCTCTCCAACACAAACAGCATATGTTAGATGTAATGTTATCTTACTGTATGGAAATATGTGACTTGCTGTACATGATTTTGTGACAGCTGTTATCTGAGTCGTTCTGACTAAATTCTTATGAAAAGATTAGTTTCCTTTTTGGTTGTACCCACTGTATGTCTGAAACACTCTGAATCAAGTTTAATATGTCAAAATATTAAACTCTGTGTTGCAACTGGTCTTAAGAGCCCATAGGAGGGAAGGTACCAGATCAAGCCCTCTAAAAAGTTGTTGAACCACACTACACTTGTTTTAATGGGTATTTGTGGAACTAATACCTGGAATCCCCTTCTGAGCTTTGAGGCTTTAACATGCATTCATCTTGCGTGGGATTGCAGCTACTTCCTGGTACTCAGCCCATATTAGTCATTTCTGTGTTGTGGCAGACATGCACTCAATGCTTGGATCATCACTCTTGGGGATTGGCCATAGCATGTTAACGTGGGGGAGGGGAGGGCCTCCAAAGTGCACAGCATGCTTTATCTGGTGTTCTATTTGCAGCCATCAGGTTGGATGAAGTTACATTCTTTTAGAACTAAAAAAAAAGAGGAACAGGCAGTGTTAAACTGCTGTGACAACTTTGCTGGTCTTTTTGCCCTCTAGTGGCAGGTCGTCTTCATTGATATCCTCTTCTGAGGGAGCCACACACTCGTGCTGCGCACACATTGCGAGTGTTGATGCGTCAGACTTAGTTGGAAGTAATTTGTACGAAATTAGTTCTTTGCGAATTCTGTCTTCTGCACAATGTGTCATCTTTGAAGTTTGAAGTGGTTCCTTCTGCGTTGGGAAAAAAACAGATCCCATGTCATTTTTAACACTCTTACTAGAGCTGGAAATGTGCACCAAGTTATCAGGCAGTCAGGGTGGCATTTCGTTAGGGTGCTGGAAACAGGAGAGGACATGATTGCCCACCTATTGCAAGCATAGAAGCATCTCTTATTGTCCAGCCCTGCAATGCATAAAACTAAGAGCGAACATAAAGGACCATCAGTGAAAGAGTAATTGAGAGACACAATCATCATGCTGCTTCCTGCAGTTTTAGCCAAGAATCTTTTGGAACAATGCTGTACAGTAGTCACCGACTGCAATTCGTAGAGTGACAGTGGCACCATACATATTGTAAACTGCCTTTCAATGTCGCTGGGAACATTGCCATTTTGCCTATTGTACATTGCAGCACTGCAATGCATTGGATTGCAGGTTTTGTCTGAATAATTAACATTTCCTCTAATGCTGCTGCCTGAAGCGTCATAGCAAATGCAGTGCCATTCAGGTGCACTGAATATTAATGAACTGCTTGGACTCTGGCTGGTTTGGCCACGCTTTCACAGCCCTGTACTCGTGACGGCAGGAGTGTCAGCTATGGGGGGATATGACATTGGACAAGGTTGTATTATTTTGACTTATTATTAGTATTAATAATAATTAGTATACTAATTCATACTAGTATTAGTATTAACAAGTTATTACATTTTAATGTGGAACGGGCTTATGTCATTTCAAACCAGTGCCAGGAGTTTGATTGACCCAAAGCTGCCTTTGTTTGCTGTATGACTGATTAGCCTCTCTGCCAGCCCCTTGTTTGTTACCTAATCAGCTGTTGATTTTCATTTTTTACCTGCTGTTTTATGCACTTCCTTTTACAGCACTCTAGATGTAACTTATTTCCTGTGTTGAATTCAGTGGAGAATTCTGTGGTGGGTATTTAAGTGGCATCGAAGGAAAAGGGCTCAGAAACCTGCTCTTTAAATATGTAAATGCCTTCCCCTTTGGGTATCTTTAGGCCTGCTACATCCTTGCATGTAACAGAATGTCATTTTTCAATCCTAATGGTCATATGGAAGGCTAGTTACTGCTATCATTACAAAAGTGTCAATATGAACCCTTTGTAGGTCTAAGATGATAACATATGAGCTCAATGAAGGTTTTTAAATTATTGTAATTGATGGCTGAATGTAGGGCTATAGCAGTCCATGATATAACATCTGTGGCTATTGCATTTTGTAACTTGTTTATACAAAAAAGGATTGTTTGTGTTGTTATTTCATCAACTTCTACACAGATCATACGTTACATAATTACATAATTAACTGTACAAGGAGATCCAGTGTAAATGTATAAGCAGAAAATACATTTTATTCCACTCTTCCTCAATATGCTTGCCATTTTCTTGTTTTACAATCCTCAGTTACACAGTACTTGCAAATCAGTGACTCACTGAGTGAGGCAAGAATTTTAGTGCAACAACCATGGGGAAGCAGTACCATACATTATATTGTGGTCCAATCAGGGTGGCCTAACTAGATAACACTGGCTTCCTAAGGTGACTTATGGTAAAACCGTTGCACAAAAATGCACAGTAGGTTAAGTAACATTGTCATGTAGAATGAACTGAACTATGCAAAAACAGAAGCAGCCTAAACCACCTTCTGGCAGTTTTATTCTTTCCTCTTAACAGTAAGGATGTTTGCTCACTCCAAAGCAGGGCCAAAAGTGATACTGATATTTTCTCATGTATTTTTTAGATAAGGAGCAATGGTGTAACCATCTGTCAGTGCTACAAATGGATACACATGGCACTGATGGTTCCCCTACCCCTACCTAAACTTGCTATCTGTGATGTGTGCACATCCCAGGAATGATGTATTGGTGCTGTATATGTATCCGTGTGCAAACCGGACAGTGTTATGCTGAAACAGATGGCAATGAGACCCTAACGATGAAACAATCACTTTGGCACATTGTACAATGTTGGGTACAATACTTGTACAACAGTACCTTCTACAGTATGTGGTAGAAATCTAGTGGCAATGAATATGAAAGGTGAACCATTTCCATGCAGGTAGGTCTTCAATCACTGATATATTAAGCAGTTTACTTTGAAGAGGTTCCATTGCTAATATTTATGCCATGGTCGGATAGTCTGACAAATAACCTAACTGATGCCTTTGTCGATTGTATTGGAAAGTGGAATGAAGTAAATTTATTCCAGCACCGTGAGCTCTAAGTGATCATCAGCAGATGACACAGCTGGTTTTGAACCTTGGTCATAGGGCTCAGCCTGAGCTAAGAATGTACACCTTTACTGTCTGAGCCACTCGGGAAGTCCCCTGACTTACTGTGGTCATTAAAGATCCCATAGCAGGTATGTCTAAGAGTAGTTGTGTTCTCCCAGTTTCCTGGTAGATTTCCCTATCTGACTGTCAGTTTATCTAATCACACCTCTGTTTAAGTAAGTAAAATCAGTTTAATTCCAGCATGAAATGGCTGCTGTACATCAGCCAGGTAGGTGCTTCACATTAGTAGAGTAACCCTTCATCAGTAGAATAACCCTTCATTACTCTAAAAGAAATATTTGAAGGGTGCTATGTAATTGCTATTATGTAAATTGCTTATTATTATGTTTTATAACTATCGTTTTCATTGATATTAACTTCAACATTACTATCATTTTAGAATTACCATCACAGGTTCTGCCTGAAGCGCTGCATATTTCTTTTGATGTTACAGTACAAGATCAGTTTAGTGAACAATGGCTTCAGATTTGACTGCTCTCCCCTTAGATCATTAATATGTGAGACAATGTGCTCACATAGTTTAAAGACCATCCTTAATTCCTCTGACCTCTGTTCTCAGTAATTCGGCTAAAAACCCAATTTTTTTATTCTAACAATATTAGTTTATGCAGTCTGGGATAATCTTCAGAAATGAACCTGTAAGGTAGTGTAGAATGAACAATATAAAAGCCATCTATTTTCTCTTTTTCTATGGTTGTAATTTATTATCATTGCCTACACCGATTTGGGAAAACAGGTTCATTTCACATTGACATAAATGTAGAGGCATGTAGGAAATGTAGATTTCCAATGAGTCAGTGATGTAGCAGTTATTGCGGGAAATCCTGGCCCAAACAAAAGCCCATTGCTACAGACTCCTGGTCATGAGTTGGTCTTTTTTCAAGGAGAAATGCATCACAAGCTCAGGTGCAGCCGTTTTTCTTATTACTTTGTATTACAGGTAAATAGATAATTACAGTGATTCTCTTCAGCCGAAGGTCAGCAATAACTTATTTTGCTTTTGTAAAGGACTGTCTTCAGAGGGATCATTTGGTGCATTTCATTTTAGCCTCATAGTTTTCACAGTGTAGCCAGTCAGGACTGAGAGCATCGCTGAGACTTGCTGGTCCCAGATCAGTTTTTGTTTCATAGCTTGCAGTAGTTGAGATATGGATGTGGACGTTGAACACACATCCTGGACCAGAGCTGAGGGTGTTCTCTCTCTGGACCTGGCATGCTCTGCACATCACCACACAGTGCAAGTAGACCCTACAGAATCTAGTGAAATAGAGAGCGTTGCTAATCTTGGTGATTAGTGATGTTTTCCAGCGATGAAAATATTTATTATTCTTTTGACTGAGTGCTGCTCTGTCTATATCATAGCAAGGTACAGCATGCAGTATGTCAGTTGCATATATATATGTGTGTGTGTGTGTGTGTGTATGTAATATACACACATATATATATATAATATATACACAGATACACAAATATGTAGTATAAAATATGGGTGCAGCAGCAGTGCCCCACCAGAGAATCAAACCAGACACCTTTGGTCCACAAGCGCATGTTTCTTGTCACTACTCCACACTGTTGCCACAAACCCTGTGGGGCGGTAGATGAGCACACACAGCCGGCTGATCTTTATTAAAATGCATATTCTGGAATGATGCTATTGCAAGTCATTAATCACTCACCGAAAACGCAGTCGTTAACAGTCTTGCCCTATCCAAGTGCATCATAATAACAATTATGCAATCATTACGCGGAACGCAGTTAATATCGCCATCTGTTTAAAAACCCCATTTGAGTAGGTGGTGTTTTCCGTGCTTTTTATCGTCCTGATAGTTATGAATCACCTTAATGATATGCAAATGCAAAAAAAGGGGGTGGATTCCACAATCGTCTGACATATCCAGTGATGTCACCACTGCCCCGTCAGCCTACTTTTATGAATTTATGAAGGCTGTAAACCAGGATGGTGTCAGCCTGTGTCCCTGCAAAAAGCCTGACTGTGAAGTCTGTGAATAACCCTGATATTGCCTCAGCTCCCTCTCTGAGAGAAGTGCAGCACCAATGGATTTGTGATGCTGTTGTCCACATCATAGATGCAGACGGAAGGTTTCAACATTTGGATTTGCCCCTCCCGGGGAAATTAATTTTGCTGAAGTGCAGTGCTGTGTCCCACCCCCTCCTGTGTGGCACTGCGATCACAAACATATCCACATTTCTACATATTGTCTTTGGCATTGTGGCTGACATGATTTAAAATTGAAATGATTCCTGTTCCCACAGTCCTGGCAAAGCAATTGAAAAGAGCCACACTGCTCATTTTTCTGTTTCAGAACTATTTTCTTTTGGAAGAGTAAGCGTTTCCTCCAAAGCAATTGACTCTTTTGTGTTCTAAGCTCTGAGAATTGTGTACCTTATGTGAAACCTGGAAATGAAGAACCAATGATTCTGACAATATCCATCTGTTGTAACAGATGTCAGAAAGTGGATTGAAATGTGTGGAATCATTCCCAATGGAAGTGTTTTTATATGCTTTTTAATGCTTCTCTCTAAAAATTAAACAATACTCTGTTACTCTGGTAAACTCTTATTTTAAATTCATCAGCTCTCTTTGGCATCTAAAGATGTTTATGCCATGAGAAATCAAAAGATATGGGCTAATTGTTAAACCCCTGCAGCATGTTATAGCACCTCTGATACCTGGTGTTCCTTATGTGAGTATTCTAAAAGGCTTTAGCAGTCTGTTGTTGTTAACAGCATTTCCCATGATGCCCCATCGCACCTACATTCTTGAAACAAGGATGTTGTTCCTGTGAAATATCTGTCTGCGATGTTGTTGATCCTTTTTTGAAGGATTTTAGGGGTTTCATTTGACTCCCAAATGTGGATCTAACTTTGTTGACGTAGGGGTGGGGGGACCCCTGAGTCAGTAACCAATGGCGTGTGTAATACGAGCGAGCCACAGCAAATTCAGCCCTCCTGATGCCTTTGTAGCTATGCAGCCTATGCTGTCTCTCTCACCCTGAGCCCCCGGTGGGACGGCACCAAGCAGCATATGACTGCAGGCGCATCAAATGACAATCGACAACATGACTGCTGACACTCCGCCCCAGGCACTGAATGGAGCCCCCTGTATCTGCCGGAGAGGCCCTGTAGCTTCCATATCATGATTCAAAGCCGCGAACCCAACTCCGTCTTCTTCTTGCTCCACCCCCTGGAAAACATACACATGCACAATCCCCCGGCCACCTCATTGGTGTTTTTGCTGTTTTTACTCTGAGTACTGTACGGTTTTTCTGGTTGGTTTGCATAATGATGGCAAATTTGAGCAGATCGTCCCTTCATGGCTATGTGGTGACAGAAGGCCACCATTCGTACGACTGTGCTATAGAAGGTGTATATATTGTCCCTGACAATAAAGGCCACCTAAACAACTTGAATGGGTTCTACCACACCTGGAAGTGTGTGATGCAGGCCCACTGGCCACAGGACAATCAGCCCCTTTTTTAGAGTTCCATGGCTCTCACAGTCAGTGACAAAGATCGAACGGCAGATATTAATGTTTAACAATCACATGGGGCCGTGGGCCATTCATCTGTGTGCTTTGGGCTTTTGCTGACAACAGCTGCATGGCCTGTCTTTTTTTATATAATCTGTTCAGTCCATTTAATGCAACGACCTAGCTTTGCACATCCAAGTTGACAAAGTCTTCCACTGTTGTGTTTTTCCCCCATTGTTGCTGTTGACTATTTATATCTGTAGCCTCCACATCTGTACTGTAGAGAGCCTCAGAGCAAGCCTCTGTAAACATCCTCAGCATCTGCACCTGCACCCGTGTCCAAGAGCGTATGGTCCCATTTTAGGGTGTAATGATGCCTACACGTGGTGCACATTCACCGATCTGTCTGATGCATGGCTGGCTCCTGTTAGGATGTGGTGCTTCCTAGATGTACAGACGTACAGATTCCCTGATCTGTATAGTGTGTGGATGGGTAGAATGAGTGTGTGGAGCTATGCGTAAGATGGGTTGAGGTGTTTTTTCGTCTGTGGCAGCTCATCCCATTGCCTGTGCATCTGTATTCTCCGATCCACATAACAGAAAGAGGAGAATCATCGCAGGGTGTACACAACACATAGGCACCACAGCTCAAGCTTGTAATGTAGAGGAGTCCGCATGGCCTCCTGCGCTGTAAGACAAAACCCTCTCCTTGTGTGGGTCATGCGCTTCTTTCACATGCTTCATTGCTTCATGAGATTCATTCATTCATTCAGTCAGCCTTTTTCCTCACTATACAACAGGCCTTGCAGTCATCCCCAGATAGCGCTGCCAATAGGAGTGGATGCTGCAGCTCTTTCTTACAATGTCCTACTTAAATTTTTTCTTTCCCAGACATGACGGTAAAATATAGGCCATAAAGCGGGCGCTTTGCTGCCATGGTGGACACGCTTTTTTGGCTTCCATCTGCTTTCTGAGTTGTGGAGGGGGGAAAGCCTGGATCAGAATTTGGGGCTTGTGTCAAGGCCGAGATGGCAGGCTTGTCAAAGGCCAGCACTTCCTGCATTCATGAGCTCCGGATTGTTTGAAGTGTAAACAGCCAACGGGATGTTGCGCAATTTAAAAAAAATGTGGGGATTGATCAGATGGAAGATTTGGAGGATGGGAAATTTGTTCAATGGCTTTTGATCTGTATTTATGTAAACAAAGGCCTTTTAAAGGCAAACAATTACAGGAGTTTTCTTCTGAAGGCTTTTTTGTAAATAATCAAAGAAGCCCATAAACAGCTGTCCTGAAATGTAGCCGTTTTTTCCACTTTGCTGTCCTTTGTAGTGTTTTTGACATTGGAGACTGAGGGAATAGGATTACAGTGATTTTAAAAGGGGAAAGAGTGATTTTAACATTAGAACGGTAGAAATGGTAAAATGTGTTACTTTTTGGCATTTGTGTCATAAATATTGTATATTATTCATATGTAAAATATTCCATGGCAACATATGCATGCTGGCTTGTGCGCATGCACACACACTTAGTCACACAGAAATGTTAGTAGGAAGCAGGCTATTGTGGAAAACAAAAAAGTACTCCACGGTAATGATTGTAGCATTGTAATTAAGCTTTTGCCATGTTGTCAAGCAATTAAAGTCTTACCCCAAATTACAGCTAATTAGATAAGATTGTGACCTACCCTTGCACAGCTGTACCACGCTTGTTGTGCTAATTGTAGTGCTTATAGACTAAATCATTCTGTGTTTTAAAAAGATTGTACAGCACATGGGCTGCATACACTTCCAAATGCAAATACTACTCTTCTGTTTTCCAAAGCGTGTTGTTTGTAATTACTCACAAGTTACTCTTCAGCCAACAATTTCTTTTGTCTGTCAAAATGTGCCATTTTTGGAAATGTCCGGTTTAACAAACAAAGCTGTTAGGTGGACGCTGACCATAACCTGAAGGGAGATGACGTCATGGGAAAAGGCAGCGACGCTGTTTGAACAGACTGACACAGTGAATCATTTTAAAACAAACCCCCGCCATTCTCTCCACGCACACCAGGAAGCCCGTCTGCTTTAACAATGTAATCTCTTAAGCTGCGGCTGACAGGTTGTCCTTCAAGCAGAGGAAAAACTGTTTGACGAGGCTAGAATCGTGCTCTGAGCCCGTACATTGCCCTTTATGTCCCCATGGATGTATTTACTTTTCTACAGTAATGACAAATTCTCACTTTGAAAACCTCTGACAGCCAAACCTGACAGTAGCTAAAAAACATAGAAAGCACTATTGTCTAGAGATTCAACAGCAATACTTTGAAGGTTGTAAGTGCCTGTGTATTAACAGTTTTTTTTTTTAATCCTCAGTTCCTCTAATTTCTGCTTTCTGTAAATGTTTCAGCAGTCCAAGTGGACCAGTGGCCTAGGTCTAGACAAGCATGATTTACCCAGTCTGTTTCTTTGCACTGAAGGAAAAGGAAACATTCCCATTATCAGACAGGATGTTATTTTGCCTCATTACCTGGTTTGTTGCTGCCCTTACCTCTGTGAATAATGGGTTTCTGCAGCAGGGGCATGATTTGAGGTCATTATGTTCGTAATGCAGTGGCAATTAGAGCTATACAGTAACACGAGGTGGTGATTCCAGCGTTCAGCGCACTGTGAATCTTGCTCTAGCAGATGTATTTTTGATCCACGTCTGCTTCCTGTGGCTGGGGCTGGTGTCTGGGTCAGTGTGCACCAGTGATGAAGGCAGCACAGGCTAATTTTCACACACGCTCTGCATGCATAGGCTTCGACAAAAGCTTCCTGTAATCTAGAATCAGTTTTGCTTTTTAGCATATAATTGTTAAGGTCTGAATCGTTGTTGGGGAGTCTGTTCCTCAGTGTCTAGTCTAACACACAGAGTACGCTCTTTGCTGCGAGATGCTTGATTGGACGCTGGGCCCAACTGCGGAGACAATTTGCCACCCACTCTATAAGAGGGCTTTGGCTACAGTGGCTATTTGGAAGATCCTCACATGGGATCGGAAGTTCCCTTTTGGGGGTTCGTCAGTATGGGGCCTGTTCTAGCCCTCAGCTGTGTCACTGCTTTCCGTCCAATGAGGGTGCAGCGGTGTTTTGTTGTTCTGTATTTGTCAGAGCAAATAAAGCCTTATGTTTCTTAATGTCAGTCAGCACAGTATCACAAATGCCTGTGTATCAACAAGCATTTAGGAACTCTACGTTATGAACATCCTGTTAAACCTGGTTGAATGTACTGTAGGCCTAAACCCAGAGCAAAAACAAAAGACTGTTTATTTTGAAGTAGTTATTCTGGAACATTGTGCCTTTACTTTGTTTAGTATCTGAGGACCAATAGGCCGTGCAGTGCTGTAATGAACGTTTCCCTTTTAATTTTGCAAGCTTTGAATTGTCCCAAATTCCATGAAATAACACTTTGGCTCTGAGCCACTGAATGTTTTTATAAATGGTGCAGTTCATACTGAGGGATTTGGTTTAACATGATTGTATTGACAGTAACTGTCTACAGTGCTGCTGTGTTACAGTATTTATGGACCATCGGTGAAAGGTCAGCGTGGGCCTTATATTTCAGCTAAGTTCATCTCACAGGTGCCTCCTTTAGTCATTCAAAATGTCATAAATGAGCCTGTGCTGTCCTGTGAAGGGATATACAGAAGTGTATGGTTTGTGTAGTAAGTGATTGCAAATAATGACATGAGCTAATCAGATAACTTAATGGGGTATATAGCCTGCATGCTGCAGCTACGCAGCATGCAGGACCGGCACTGCTGGATGATGGAGCATGAATTGTCTGATTGTCTCATGTCCCATGTGAACTTATCTGAACTCATGGGTTGCCCTGTTGGTGCCTTGTTTTCGCTATATCTAAAACCACAAATTGGCCGTCCGCTGTACCACAGGGAGTGGGGATTTCAGAACTGAGCATGCTATGATACGGACCAGCTGGTTCTTGCTCCTAACCCCCCCCAACTTCCTTTGCATGCTTTAGATTCTGGACCTTTACAATTCCAGCTTGCATTCCTGCCAAAACACGCGTGGCCCAGCCCTCTCGCGCGGATGTGAATAACTCTATCTGAGCGCTGTTGATGTGGCACTTTCCTGCCGTCCTCATTGTCCCTGCGGCTCAGGTCTGCACATGTGCTGGCCTGGTTCGCTTAAAGCTAGTCTACGCAGCTGGCGCGTTCTCCCTTGTTTTTAGCCGTACTGTAGATGACTGTTGTCACTTTAAAACAGGAGTAGGAGGAATGAAAACCAATGGACTTTCTTTGTAAAAGGTTTTGGATCAAAAACATACAGTTTAAGTGTGTTGTAAAATTTAAGGTGTAGTACGATGCCTCTGCATGTACTGCTTTCTAATTGTACCTAGAATAAACGTCTCCATATCAAGCACTGATTTTGCATAACCTTAGAGTAAGATTCTTTAGAAAAACCAAACAATAGTGACATTCCTGTTGTTTAAGGTCCTTATTTGTTCTCAAATCATTCACATTAACACTTCCCTTGTGGCTTTTCACTGTTATCACAATATTCTGTAGCTGTGACATGACACTAGTGTCTAATTGGAGTGTTACGCAGTGGTAATTGCTTTTAATTGCACACACGGAGCTAAAGCAGTGTGGAGAGAGGGGAACACTTCCTCTTCACGAAAACCCGGAGGACCCGTTCAGTCCTGCTTGGGTGCAGTGACAGGCTCACAGCCTGTTTCTTCCTGAACGTATCCACAGCTAGCGCAGCTTTTTTACTGGCTGTATGTTTTTGTATCTCTTAGAGAAAGGTCATGTCTGTGTCCTTTATTAGTAGTGATCCCCCTAACAGCATGCTTGTAGGACAGGGCTCTGTGCGTTCTTTTTATCGATCGCCGATGGGACTTCCGTTTCATTAGTCTGCGGAGGAGGCCGGCTTATTCCGCAGCCATGAGTCATGGTGCCACACCGTACCAACGCCACTCAGTCAGACGCAATGACGAATCCATCTCGAAGCGCGTCAGCCGCACGGCACCGAAAAGCGCCACAGCGTTTCCGCGTCAAAGCCGCCATATCGCCCAGCCCCCCCGCTCATTACCTCCCTCCCCTCACAGATTTCCCAGGATTTCCGAGCTGTTGTCCCAGGAACATAAGATTAGCCAGTAGGAGCTCCTACTGTGTCTCGCCGCCGCAACTGTTGGAGCCCAGGCGGGCCTTCAGCGGCGCGACCCTCAGGGCTTTCCCCTCGTGGCAGAGGTGGGAGAGAGGCTCCAGCCACGGCTGCTATAAGTCAGGAGGGGAAAGGGGGATAAACGGTGACTCAGTTTCCTGGCGTGAAACTGAGGAAGCAAGAGGCATCCTGCCGCTGAGATGTGATACTCTTTCTGCACCGTCTCACAGGTGCAGTGGCGGAGCGGCTCAGGAAGCACCATTTTAAACTTGTACCGTTTCAGCCTGAAAATAATGCGAGCAGTAAAGCACCAGCAGAGTCTGAACTCCGTCACGTGTGGAGGTCTTTCACAATGTACTCATGACATTGGCATTGAGGTGACGTTCCTTTCACGGGATCCACCTCCCACTGTTCTTTATTTTTTACAGTCGTAGCAGTTTTGGATTTTGTTGGTCAGCGTGCTTATGTAAAGGGGCTGTTCAGGCCTATATTTTTTGAGTGCGCAGCCACCGGGTATTGTTTTCAGTGAACTGAACTCATGAGATATTTATCTATAATGCATCTGCCAGACTGAAATTTGGCATGTGATGGCTGTAAATATTATATTAGGGCAGTGTTACCCTGCGGTAATGTGGAGTCACATGTTCTGCTTTCGGCAAGTGCAGTCGAGAGTGATCTTCATTCGCACTGTCATGTGGGGAGCTGGGGCCATACATCAGCTCCAAGCCTCCGTCCTTCTGTCAGTCTTTTCTCTCTGATCTCCTCCTCTTTTCTTTCTGTTCATTCAGGAGTTCTGATTGCGTTTTTAAACTTACAAAACTTGCATTTGGGAATGGAGTTGCGGGGTGGGTGGTCTAACTGGTTTAAATGAGATTTGCATTCGAGCGATATGCTCGGAATATGGGAGGAGGAGGTGGCAGGTCTTGTGAACCTGGAGCAGCTCTGCAGCCACAAAATGTCCCGAGCAGGAATGGGGAGAGCTGGGTTGCGGCCATGGCTCCCGGCTCCCTGCAGAACTGCATCACTTCCTGGAGAGCCGGAAGACGCTCAGAAGGGGACGGGCTGGTAGACTCCGCACACTTTTTTTTAGCCTCTTTAAAATTGATTGGTTATCAGTTAACCTTTTTGTGTATTGAAAAGGTAAAAATTATTTCCTGTTTGAACACAGTTATGCTGACCCCCCCAAAGCCTCGCGTCGGTGAGGGAACCAAAAAGAAGGTGCTCTGTCTCTGAAACTGAAGGGAGCCCTCTGCCAAAGCACCATCACAGCTGGCCTGAGGCAGCTCAGAGCTTCCCGCATTTGCACACACGGTATTGATTGAGGATTCTCTCTTGCATAAGAAGAGCCCTCTCTCTTAAATGCATTTCATTCACCTCTTTCCCATTAGAAAACATCAGCCCAGCCATGTGGAGTGAGCAAACACCCACTCATGATGCAGTCTGTGATGTGGCCGTGTCATGTTTTAGTACAAATGTGCAAAGACTTGGGTGTGTGCTCAGTGTCACCTGTTTGAAGGCCATTCTAGGTATAATAGTGTAGGTTAGTATAATAGTGTCAGCATCCAGTACTGTGAAGGTCTCGGACTTCAGCGGGTTCATCATTTAACCACATGCTGTAATGTGCTGTCTTCCACTAACCCAAGAGATTTTACATGTGCAATTGAGAAGACAACAAACAGGTTTTCAGTGCCACTTTGTGGCACAGATATCCACATTAATTTGAGGGGAAACCGTGTTGATACACGTTGCTTTTCTCTTAATCTGAAAGGGCTTTTGTGCTGTCACATGGCAGCTCTTTTGTCAGGGTCAGAATGGCAGTAAATGCTGTCAGTGAAGATGTTCTAGAACATCCATGTCACATGGTTAAGCTAACCTGTCAAATTCTTGTCCTAACCACAGAGGGGAATTTGCCTATGGCTTATGTTATAGCCCATTCTTTAACTGCTTGACAATTTGACAACATTGTGAGTGGTCTGAGATAAGGGTGATATAAATGATAACACTGATACTGTTGTTAGAAAGATTGCAAGGCTACTGAATTAAAGTTATAAAGAGCATTCCCAAAATAATGCTTTTTCCAAATGTATTGTTTGTGTGCAAGGTCCTCAGTATACCAAAAAGCAGTATAAATAAGGCGTATACCAAAAAGCCTAGCTAACTTTTCTTTTAGCAAAAGAAACCTCAATAGAAAACCACATTTGTGAATATCTGTATTTTTTTTAACTCGCCTTCACTGTCCTGTTTCCTGATTGGACCATCATGTAACTACCAATGGCTGGTCTTTTCCTACCGCTATATGTTTATCAATTAATTATAAGAAACCATCGTCTCTAGATACTCCCCCAGTTTGTTCGCAGAGGTGACACCGCCTAAGGATAGTATGTGTAAACCAGAGTTCCATGGAAGCCAGTTCGTTAAAATTGAAAAGCATATGGAAACTGAGCATGTAAGGGGAAAAGAAGGCTGTCAGCAGGTATTGTGCTTTGATCCTTCATCTACGCCTGTGCAATACAAAGAGAACAGAGAAATTAGCTTGAATATCAAAAGCATTTTCTCTGTAGACCTGCTGAATAACAAGCTGGGATTAAGGACTCTTCCTGATTAGCGCAGACTTCAGAATCACTCCGCACCGCTCATTTGCAGAGCGCTTTTGCCTTGCATCCAAGGGCTTCGCAAATGGTATGACGACAAGTGCGCCGGGGCGCTGATGGACAGATCTTTGTCGAAGTGTCGGCTCTGTCAGCTCCCCACACTAGAGCAATTAGACATTCGTTCCCTTTGTAGTGGCAGCAAACTCTTTAATCACCCACAGTACACCTGCCCAGTAGGAAGTGCACCGCTCATGTTTCGGAAGTTTATTGCAGCCTGTCAGCAGTGAGTCGAGATGTCTTGTGTTGCTTCAAATCTGTACGTGTTTCTGTCAATGGAAACGCATTGGCGACGTTGAAATCTAAACTCGTAATTTATAGTTGAGATTTGGGGGGGATGTGAATCTGAATGAGAGAATCCCTGTGCAGGGTTTACAAATGGGAGGATGAGAGAGTGGCATGAAAGGCCGGTCTCATGGCGGGGGTGGAAGTGAGCCATAAGGCGTGCGCTTTCACTCTAGGCCAGATGGCGGTGGACCTCCGCCAAAGGCAGATAGGCGCTGCAGCCATGGCCTGAATGCAAACTCCCGAGTGGTGTGCGCAGCAAGGGGTCCAGCCAGAGTCCAGAGGGCTCATCTCCCTTCGGGTTCCCTTTTGATTTGTGTGGTTGCGGTCGCGGCGGCCCCCAAAGTGTGGACAGCGCCCTTAACGCCCTCTTGTCCCGCCCCTTTGTCTCACCCCTCCAGACCTGATCCAGTGCACCAACGAGATGAACGTGAACATCCCGCAGCTGGCGGACACGCTGTTCGAGAGGACCACCAACACCAGCTGGGTGGTGGTGTTCAAGTCGCTCATCACCACGCACCACCTCATGGTGTACGGCAACGAGGTGAGGAACCCACTCCACCCAGGACCTGCACTCATGTCTCAACCAGGGCCAACAAGAACTTCTGTTCGCTCTTAAGGTCGCTGGAACTAATTGCACAATGAGCATTGGCTGTCTTGTTGGTTCGGAAGGTGGGGGCACCCAGGAGAGGAAAATTTCTGAATTATTCTAGTCACTTTCCCTTAACTAGTAAGGTGGCCTGCTCTGTTATGAATGAAGCAACACTGGAAACTCAAGTTATTTTTGTTCATGCTACATTTGTTACGCTTGTGTTGTAGACCCATCTGAAAGGAAGTCATTTGACATCAGTTATTTTGCACTAGACTGTATGGTTTGTCTGGAAATAGCCCTGGTTCCGCTTTGTAGAAAGGTAGTGTTAACCTTGGTCTCCTGGAGAGCTCTGTCAGATTTCAGATCAATAAAGAATAAAGTAGAGAAAGAAACGCACACAACAAAACCTCTAACCACTACAGAACAGCACACAGGAAGAGGCTGATCCTTCTGCTTCACACAATCTCTGCTGTGGTTGGCTTTTTAAGGATGCTGCTTGTAAGAGCTGTTAAAATGCATTACACAGAATCACGGATTGTTGCACAAAGGTGTTGATAGAACTGTGCTGTATTATCTCGATGGCAGCATTCAGGCTTCTTTACATAATCAGCAGTTATTTTTTTCTTGGAATTGTGTCTTTTTTACATTCCTCTATCTTGATTAGCTTTTGGTTTTTTATTCTGTACTTTTGTCCTCTGGCAACATGCGTAATGTCTTTATAATGAGCCACTCAGGGCCTCTGAGTTGCTCAGCAAGTTCTGAGTGTTTGTAGAGAATATGTAATGGGCATACAAGTCTAATGAAGGGCATAGCCTTACCAGTGAATGAAGTAATATGCAAATGAGTTTGTGAGACATAGCTTCCAAAAAGACTTCTCCCATGACATTTCTTGAAATTATAGGCTCTACAAATGACTAATAACACTCTTCTTTTTTGTTTCATAGCGTTTTATACAGTACTTGGCTTCAAGGAACACATTATTCAACTTGAGCAATTTTTTGGACAAAAGTGGGTTGCAAGGTGAGTGACATCATCTGGGTGCTGTTTGATTGCATCTTGCCTGAGATGAGGGAAAAGGGCATGCCGATGTCCTGGTCTGTTCGGCTATGTGGAGTGTATCCTCCCAGCAGCACCCCCTCACTTGTCTACGATGACAGCGTGGGCAAGGGTCTCCATGTGACTTCCAGCCAGTGACAAGCCCCCTGAGGGGCAGCCTGTCAGAGCGGAGGACTGTGGGAAGTGCTGGGAGCACTCCTCTCTCTCCCTCTCTCGCTCTCTCTCTCTCTCTCTCTCTCTCTCTCTCTCTCTCTCCTGCCGTTCCTTGCAATGCCGGACCACGTCTGCTTTTCAAGTTATGCAGGGTCCCGTGGGGCTGCTCCAGCATCATGGCTGGCTTTCCGTTTTAAAGAAAGCGCAGCAGTAATTACTCCACGTCTTATTCCCGTGTTAACAGGCAGGCCAGCTGCTCTGAGCCATGTGACAGCAGAAAGAGGGCGCTCGTGTTCATCGGGCCGATGTGTGTCAGTCCTGCTTTGCTTGTCAGTATCAAGCTTCCTATTTTTTAAAGCAATTACCGGCAGCGTTCAAGGAACCACTAATATGACTGCGCCAAGCAATCATTTGTCTGAAGCCACCCTTCCCCTCTCCAGGAAACTGTGGTAGGGTGGAGGGCCTCCTCCCTGTTAGGAAATGACGGGCTTACAGATGTTTGATGGAGCAGGAGGGGCGGGAGCTGTCAGCTGGCAAGGCCGTCATAATCGCTCCTTTTGGAGAAAAATGCAGACTGGAGGAGCGGCTTGCGCTCGCTGTCTCCACCCCCCTGACCAATTCAAAGCACCTTCCTCTCTCCAGGGCACACAGTTTATCCCGCCCCCACACCCTCCTCCCCGCCTCCAGCCCAAGGCACTCCCTTTAAATGTACATTTTAATAGTTCAGCTTTTTCGAGCCGTTTTACATTATGAGATAATGTTTTTACCTCAAAGTCTGAACCGCAGCAAAGAAGTGAAATTCAATCAGCGTTTAAACGTCCTTTTAATAGGGGCGAGTGTTTATGTGGCGAACTAGGACCACGCAGCACCTGGGGAGAGCGCTCTCTTTCTTCCTCTTTCTCTCTCTTCCTCTGATGCAGTTGTGGTGTGGAATGCTAATTAGGATTTGGAGATGCAAGTGTTTGCGCTAGCAGGGAGTAACTGTCAGAAGCATGGACGTGCCCGTGCACACTCTCAGCGTCCGTCCCTAATCGCACAGTCGCTCCGTGCCTCGTCTGTGAGCGGAAAGCTAAGCGCGGTTCCTCTGAAGAACTCTCTTCATGGGCCTCCTCTTTCTCTCTAGTTTTTCTATCATGCAGTAACCCCTGCAAATTCAGGTTCAAAGCCTCTCTGTGCAGACCGTGGCGAACGGGTCTGAGCGATTAGGCGGGACTTCAGTGGGTTGTGAGGGACAGCATGTGGGAAGCAAAGCGCTGTGTGCGAGAGCGCTCTGCTCGCAGCTGAGAAAAGGCTGACTCCTCTCTGTCGCGTTTTCATTCTCTTCCCTAGGCTACGACATGTCAACCTTCATCAGAAGGTACAGCCGATACCTGAACGAAAAAGCCGTGTCCTACAGACAAGTCGCTTTCGACTTCACAAAAGTGAAAAGAGGGTAAGGGATTCACGCTGTTACCCCTCTAGACCGCATGTCTTTTGAAGTATGTGTCATTCAAGTTTAGAAATGGAAAAATATTGTCCCATGTGGCAAGAAATGTAACTATTGCTGGGTTTTGTACGAAATACAGAAGCACAAATTATTAAAAAAATACCTTTAAACTTGGCAACGGAATAAATTCAGTTTCAGATTTGGAAGCTTGTGTGCGCTGCCAAATCTGCCAAATCTCTGCTAAACTCTGCCAAACTCCACTTTTCAGAAGTGGTCCCCGCCTCTTCGTTATAATTCTGTTTTATAATCCACGTCTTTTTCTGTCAGAGCGGATGGTGTGATGAGAACCATGAGCACAGAGAAGCTCCTGAAGACGATTCCTATAATTCAAAATCAGATGGATGCGCTACTTGACTTCAATGTGAGTGTGAACCAGGCTAGCGTTTAACTGACAAGAGTGTAAAACGTGATAGAAGAGGGTTTTTGCACTTGTAATTTGGATAAAGGATGGCCAGCTTTTGGTAATTTAAACCTGCTCTGGTGAATTGACTGGTGTGTTAGGTCTACAGGGCCTGCACCAGTGCTGAGTGGTTCAAATTATTCATTCTAGCAAGAGGTGAAATAATATGACCCCTTTGTGCTTTTTTCCCTTTGCTTGCAATATGAATCCATAAAACTGTTCTAGATAAGACCTGTCATTCTAAATGTGTATGAAGAACCCTTGAGGGGGCTGATCATAAGAGTTCCATCAACACCAGCATGATGAGCAGCAGTTCTAATAACCTTCTGTTGCACATCTGAGCCAGCCATCTGTAGTCTCACCTCTTAAAAACAGGAAGTCTCAAACAGGAAGCCCAATAACCTCTGTCAGCAATGCTGGCTTGGGACAAGAAGGGCTGCCGTACATGGGATGTAGTGGCCTCAATTATAATGACAGTATCAGCTTTTCAAGTTGTGATATGGAGGATTATTTATTTCCGTTGTCTTATAGATTTTTCAAAGAAGAACACTGTTACAAGTGATCATTACTGGCAGCAGATCTCAATATTATATTTAAGTTGCTGAAAAGATGCCCTTATAATGAAGATACTCTTATCCAGGTCAATTCTTACTTGTCAATGTGTAGACTTGCATATTTACTCAGGCAGAGCCCAAGCGTACAATAGCAGTGCCCCAGTAGGGAATCGAACCGGCAAGCTTTCCCATTACACCACACTGCTGCTCTCAGTGAAAGCTGTGGTCATTTCTGAGTGTACCTGAGATTTCAAGGGCACCTTTTTTTTTTTTTTTTTTAAATTCTCATTATGCAAAATAGTTGGTTGGCCTGCACCAGAGAAAATCTCCATGCCTTGCAGGTGTGGTTTATTTAAATGTTTTTGCAAGTTACATCACAAGTCATGCCTTTTGGCCTGGCTAGAACCAAGTAAAAGATTGTGGTCTAAATTTCCTTTTTTCCTTTTTTTTTTTTTTTTTTTTTTTTAACATAGTCTGTGCCTTTTTACAATTGACTCCATTCTTAAAGAAGGAGTTGGGAAATGATTATTTTTGACTGCATTGGAACATTCAACTCTGACTAGATGCTCTCTGCTCTGCTCCCAAACACACACCCACAGGTCAATGCCAATGAACTCACAAACGGGGTAATCAACGCAGCCTTCATGCTTCTGTTCAAAGATGCCATCCGACTCTTCGCCGCTTACAACGAGGGGATTATCAATCTCCTGGGTGAGTGAATTTAAATGCCCGGTGTCAGCCCTTCATAGGACGGTATGGAGCACTGCTACGGCACCTCAGCAATTTGCCTCGCATGCCACCTCTGTATGAACATTGATGAACGCAGAATCAACATTCCACATTGCATGAACCGGTGGTGTGACAGTTAAATGTGCAGTTTGCGTGAGGAGTCATACCCATGATGCTTTTTGTGTTAAATGCAGTGCATGATTGGTTTGTTTGGTTGGCCATGACACTGTATCGTGACACATTCTGTTTTGACACTGTATACATTGCATTTAACTGTTTTCGTAATACAGTTCCCCTGCATTGTTTGCGTGATCGTGACTTCACTGTATTGTCATACAGTGCTTTGGGACATGTCTTTATTTTAGCACATTTGCTTTTTTTCCAAGAGCTTTGAGTGTCCAAACACTGGTTCGTGAACAGATGGTATTATAGTAAATAATTGTAATAATAGTACATCTGAAGAGTTACCTGTTGTAAAAGGATGTGTGTGTGTTGAGAAGGCTCAACACACACACATGTGTGTGTGTGAGGTTAAGGGTCAGGTAACATCATGAGAGCCGAGAGCCAGAAGGGGGAGAGAGGAGGCATGGCTGCCAAGGTCAGCCGTGTCACAGCTCAGAGAAGAGTCTCCGCTCTCCTGCCAATGTGCCAGGCAGCCCGCTGGGCGCTGCACAGAGCCGCTCTCGACCTCTCTCCTGCCCTCGCCCGCGCCCATCAACCGCACAGTGCCGCTCGGCTCCGTGGCCACCCCGCCACATTGCGCCTCTCTGGCCCCGTCAAACGCGGGGGAGGTAAACCGGGCATGTAATTCAGTTTCAAGGACCACCGCACCTCATGAGCTCTTCGGTGACATGGTTTTAGCCCTAAGGTTGGGAAAGGGCTAGAGGGGTGACGTTATTTACTTTTGTGGTCCTCCATGTCGTACTTCAGGCGGGCGCATTTGCTTTGGGAAATGAGGACACATTTGTGTGTGGTGGTAACGTTCCTCTGGCTCAGGGACAGCAGGACTAACTCGGGGCAGCCAGAAAGGCGGCCTCTGTTGGGAGAGAACAAACTTGAAATGCATAAATATTACTTGGAGGTTTGCAGGGTAGTGAGACATATTTTGAAAATCATGTGTTTTCAGAGGATAGGCATAGATATGTCATAGGCAGACATATCATGTGAGCAGCCACCTTTTTTTTCCTTGGGAAACAAGTGTTTGGTTCACCACACCATCTGCATATGCATGGACAGGCCATTTTTTGTGTGTGTTCTCACTACATGTAAATGAACACAGGGGTCACTTTTCATACATCTATTGGCAAACTACAAATGAAGTTCCAGTTAAAGGTGAAGTAGTGATAGTTGTTTCAGTTAACAACCATATGTGCCCTTTAAGGAACTAGGTTTACCTCAATGGAATGTCATAGATAGGTGGAGAATTTACAAAGCCTCATTGGTTGTTTTGAACTTTTTTAAAGTTATCCAATAGATGCAGCAGAACACTGCTTGGATTCTGTGATATAAAGTGTCCGGTTTTGCTGTAGCTTCTCACCTTCTCTCAGTGTGTAACTCGTCTCCAATGTGGCTCTTCCAAACCACAGAGAAGTACTTTGACATGAAGAAGACCCAGTGCAAAGAGGGCCTGGACATCTACAAGAAATTCCTCACCCGAATGACGAGAATCTCGGAGTTCCTCAAAGTGGCAGAGGTGAGGCTCTCCTTGTCCATTTTTGCATCTGAAAACAAAGGGCATGTGAATGGAGGCTGGGGTCGTCTGGCCTGAACTTGAGCGAGTTTAACCCCGAGTCCCTCCTCTCTCCACAGCAAGTGGGGATCGACCGGGGGGACATCCCGGACCTCTCTCAGGTAAGATGGCCGGTCCCCCTGGGGCAGGGAAGCACAGTGAGAGAACCCTCTGCCGCTCCAGCTTGACTTTACTTTCAGCTGCTCGGCCTCCCTCCTGTCCTCACCGGCCAGGTTCACTCGCCACCGCCCACGGCCTCTCTATCTCCACCCGGCGCCTCCTTGATCAGGCACTGCCAAGCGCATGAGGGCTCAGTGCATGTGGCCCGTGGGGAAAACTCTGTACTTCTCTTTTCCTGACCTCTCACTGCATACAGCAAATAAAGGTGTTAATTCAAGGCCCTGTGATGCTCAAGTTCCCCACTGGAGACCAAATTTACAAAGCAAAATCTGTATTTTCTTAGTGGCCAATCGGGCAGAGACGTGGTGGGAAGGTCGTATAGTTTACAGTGAAGGCAGGTTTGTTAATGGCAAGTATTTTGTCATATTATCCAGCTACTTACTTTTTTTAGCTGTGCAAGTTCCTGCATAACTAACTGCTTATTGGTAGAAAATAATTTTGTATTGCCAGCAGTATATGCAGCATTTTACATTTTGAGGTTTGTCTCTTTCATGTGCCTATTTTCAGTAGCGACATGATCATGTGAAAAATTTAAACAGATCTTTTAATATTAAAATAGACAGATATACAACACCTGCAGTAGTTGTTTCATTGACCATCTTGTTGTCAAGGACAGTAATCACTGAGTTGTCTGTAGTGCGAGAGATTGTCGCAAGCATATTATACTGTTAAGATGC
This sequence comes from Megalops atlanticus, assembly GCA_019176425.1. NCBI lineage: Eukaryota > Metazoa > Chordata > Actinopteri > Elopiformes > Megalopidae > Megalops > Megalops atlanticus. The sequence continues at coordinate 6,726,014 of CM032877.1, read as the reverse complement.
TCCATAGATTGGTAGAGCTTGCTGTATCTTTGAAACATTTTCAGTTCCATCTCTGACAATTACCACCTTTATACTCTGTATCTTTCCTTATCTTTCCATTTTCAGTTTACGGTTTGTGTAAGTATCTGCATCTCGCTCCTTTTCTACGTGTGTGTGGAGATCGCTTGGTCTCTTTGTGTACATGTTGTATTACTCCGCATGCTTACCGTTTCTGGTCTTTTTGTTTTGACCATGCTCCTTGACTCTCCCATACTGATGGCATTTCTATGTTATGGTAGGCCCCGAGCAGCCTTCTGGATGCTCTGGAGCAGCACTTGGCCTCCTTGGAGGGGAAGAAGGTCAAAGATTCTACCGCAGCGAGCAGGTATGTCTTCACTGTTGGTGGAGATTCGGTTCACTAACGCCAAAGAAAAGCCACTCATCTTTAGACCAACCCTAATGAGGAAATCTAATTTTCCACAGACGCGGGGCTCCGGAATCAACATACAGATATGTTTTTGTGCAGAATGGCATAGTGGGTTTTTTTGTTTCCTTGCTTGTTCCCATAGTTTTCTAAATTCCTTTGAAAGCTGACATTGAAAAGTTCTGTTAAGATCTCCAGAGGTATGTGCTGGTATGTTTGGCTCTTATCTGATATGAGGCACACAGTGCTGTGTGATTCAGACATTTCTTTGGCCTAGACTTTATTTTGGCATATGAATACTTGGATTCTGAACTCCAGTGACGGTAGTTAATGGGATTTAAGGTTTTAGAGAGTGGATTTGAACCCAAAAATATGAACTGATGCCATATTTTAGTTTATAAGCTGGCATACAATATGTGTCTTGAATACCTGCCTTCTAAAACATTTTCTGTTAAGTTGACATTTGTATGGAACAATTTCAGTCCAGCCCAGCCACAGGAATATGTTTTCACCCTGGAAGCTTTTGCGCCCTTGTTTAACTCACGCCAGCGATGCACTTTTGACTGTGGCATGTTTACTGTACTCCGAGGTCTCTCCTGTCTGAACTCTCTCTCGCTCTCTTCCTGTCTGCCATTTCCAGGGCCAGCACTCTTTCAAATGCCGTGTCATCGCTTGCAAACACCGGCATATCCTTCACCAAAGTGGACGAAAGGGAAAAGCAGGCCGCTCTAGAGGAAGAACAGGCTCGTTTAAAAGCGCTGAAGGTACCTGTTTTTTTTTTTACACCCCCATCCAACTAAACTGACCCTTGGAATGACTAGCTGGCTTTTCTGTTCTTTTTCTCCAAGAGGATATGTAATAAGTCTCCGTTTTTTCCCCTGAATCATGGCTTTTGCTACCAAAACTGCTGTTTTAGTAGTTCGGATTTTTTTTGTGTCAGCTTGCTGTCTGCATTGGTACCATTTTAACCAGTCAATTTTGTTCTGTATTTCAACTGAAATTCTCTATGGATTTAGGGAGCAAGGACTCAGATGATACACAAATGAGACTGGTGACTTTGAATGGATAAAACACCTCATACTTATTTCTTCAGGGCAAACTAAATGCTTTGGAAAAGTCAAGATCAAAGTTCAGACGCCTTGAAAGAATGTTATACTCAATTTTTGCATCCCAGTTCAGAGTATTATACTCAAGAATTAAACAGTATGTGCAATCTGAGTGCACAGGTACTGACTACTATGAGCTCTGTGGTTTTTATTATCATTAAAATTTTGTTACTTCTACTTAGGAGCAACGGCTGAAAGAGCTCTCCAAAAAGCCCTCTTCCTCAGCCACCACTGCCGCATCACCTGTCTCCACCACCGGGGGCAGCATCAGCACTGCCCCAGCTATTGACCTTTTCTCCACACCCAGCTCAACAAACAGGTGAGGGCTTACGTCCCACTGTTGATAACATTAGGGAAAGAGGGTCTTGGGAGACGTGAGGATAACGCGTTATAAAAGTTCTCAACACTCTCAGTACTATTTGATGGCTTTCTGCTATTGACATTGGATAAAATGCACCGCAGTTAAAAATGTCTGGGCAACATCTCTGCAGTGCACATGTTGTCTTTTCATTAAAGCTTAATGAGACCTTCAAAATAGGTGCTGGTTTTGTTTGGCAACGCCAGATTAACGAGCAGCTCGCTGCTGGTTAGCGGGGGTCGCGATTGCATAACCACATAGCTAGCATGGATTCCATTCCTGGTGTTTATGCAGACACTCTCCACATTATTTTCCAGGAACCGCTGGCCACAAAAACTATATTGATTGCGTGTGAATCTCGGAGATGCGCCAGGCTCCTGCCGAAGCGTCTCCAATCAGTCTGCCAAGTTTATATTCGGTGTTTGTTCGTGAAATATTTTTCGTGTGCCCTCTGTGTGACCGTGGGTGGTGCGCTGAAGGCTTGCAGTGTTGAGATTAAAGCAGCTGTTCTGATGTGTTTCTCTCCAGCACTTCAAAGGTGGGGAGCGACTTGCTTGACTTGCAGCCAACGTTTCAGCCGGCGATGCCCATCTCCACGGGGCTGCCTGTAGCCAATACTTGGGGAGGTAAGCCGACAGGTGACCATGAAACCCGGTGAATTACACTTGTCAATCTCACCTAAAGCAAGGGTCCTCTGCGCTCCCACATGGATATGGTTTTTTACTGTGCGAACATCGATGATTGGGCGATAATCAGCATACAATTGGAAACCATGCAGTGCATAAACTACAGTACACTCAAATGATTCACAACGTTTCTTCTGAACCCTGGCTCTGCATTCAAAAATTGTATGTTAAAGTACAAGTAAGGTAGCGGTATAACACATGGCACTGATATATAACTGTGGACATTCAGTATCTTGTTACGTAGAAAACACTTGATGGCCACTTTGTTGTTTTCATAACTCATCTCCACCTTGAAACTCCTGCTGCCTTTTGAAGCTGCGTATTGTATGTACACAGTAGGGGAATGAATACAGCGTCTGTTGGTGGTTAGCTATATTTAGCTATATTTAGTTTGTTCCTGTTGTGGCTAGCAAGGTGCCCCTTTGACATAAAACTAACTTCCATCTGGTTCTATGGAAACCTTACATGAAATAGTGTGCAATAGAACATTCTCCACTGTTACGAACAGGTATGGTTCTGATCAAGCATGGCAAGTTTGTTGCCCTGTCTAGGTAATATGTTTGGAGTATGTTTGGAGTAGTTATCTATACCATCATAAGCTGTGTCAATTAGCAAATAGCTTACCTGATGGATATTTCAAAACTCATATCCCCACCCTGCCACTTTAATACTGAATGCTGTGCTAATGGGTCAGTGTTGCGCTCCCTGATATTCTATTCCCTTCCAGTGTCCCAGTGTTAATTCATTTTATTTATTATGCACTCTTAATCCTTAGAATAATGTGTTTCAGAATTGGAAAAAAATATATATGTGACTGATCTTCATCCTTTCCCAAAGAGGATACTTAAACTGGTGGGAGGTTTTATTTTTAGCCTGGCAGAGTGCCATGGCTGGAGAATGCATGGGGAAACACTGACCGTTTATTTCATTTAGATTTCTTACATGTGAGGTTCAGATAAACTTATCAGAAGTGCCTCACAGCAATGTGTGTTTAATACTTGGGGTCTTTGGTTATAGAAAAGTAAATAACGATAAACTAGAAATGATTAGATACAGCCTCGTGCTCTCTTGTAGCATGATATTTTGAGTATTTTTTAGTGCCTAAATCCACTAATTCTACTTTTTAGTCTTTTATGCATAAATAAATTTAAAAAATTGTGGTCAAAGGCGATGTTTCTTGGAATATTGCTTGGAATAATATTGATGTATTTTTTCTGTTTGTTGTGTTTTCTTTGATTTAGTTGTAATTATGTAAGACTTCAGAATGTTTTTGCTGGCAGAATTCTTTTAGAGAGCAGTTCCATAGGAGCAGCAATGTCAGGGTCCAAACTGCAAAGTACATCTTATCAACTAACGGAACACATTAGTCACATGATTTCCTTAATCTCTTATCTTCAGCCATCGCTAAGCTGCCATTTCAGTGCATCAGGAAAACATTTCCGTGTTTGCAGATGGGAGCTCAAAGGCTTTGCAATGCATGAATTTCCACAGAGTTTATAATTACAGCTAAAAGGATAAGGTTATGTAAGATCAATTCAACAGTTCAACATGTACCTTTTCTGGGGAGCGAAACACAATTTTCAAGAAGCATTCTGGGAACAGAATGTATCAATTTTAATTTTAATGTTTGGTTTTCTATTTGTTCTAATGGGGGTTCGGTAGATACTGCTGAATGATATGTTCACTGATATCCCGAGAGGCCCCACAGAACCAGAAGGTTGACTTGGTCTGAAAGTTAAGCCATTCAGTCCACAGATTATATTAAAAATATTAGTATTGTATTACTGTAATATTCCTGTTTTAACATTTCTACTTACTTTTGAGAGGAATGTGTTTCGATTCAGTGTGTGCTGTTTACATCAAGATTTTTGTTTTATCGCCACATGGTGTTGCCCACACAAAATACTTTTTTTTTTTTTTTTTTTTTTACTATCCATTATACAGACTGCTAGTTTATTGACAGCCTGTATCTAGATATTTTTTTTTACTTCTGAAACTTCAAAGCCTGCGGTAGCCATGTGGGGTGCAGGTGTGTTTTATGAAACAGCTGTAATCATCAGTTGAGTTTGCTTAGTCGTGTGGCCTTAGGATGGATGTCGTAGAGGATGCTGAAGTGGTATGTACAGTCAGCCAGTTCATTCATTCGTGTTCCCCCTCTGTCAAACGACTCTTGTGAATCTCGCATTGAGTTTTTGTTCATTGTGGGCAGTTTTCTGCATGCTCTTGTATTTTTTTTTGTTCTTTACCTTCTACCTCTAACATTTCCCTGTTCTCTTCTGTTCTCTTCTTTCCTCTGCCTGCTCAGATCCTTTCACTTCTACCGAAGCTGTCGATGACTCCATTCCAAACTTAAACCCTTTCCTCACAAAACCTGTTGTCGACGCTGTCCATCTACCTGTTGTGTCTTCTGACGGTGTTAGTTTTTCCTCTAGGACACCCAGTCATGAAATGTTTGGTGGTAAAGATCCTTTTTATTTTCTCTTTCTCTCTGACCATGTTCAGTTCTGTCTGCTCTTTTTCGCATTGGGTCAGCCATCTGTAACCTTCCATGTTCATGCCAGGCCTTGCATGCCTCATTGCACTGTTCAGACATTAGAATTAGACTTACCAACCTGTCAGGTACTGTTACAGGTATTACTAGGTTACCAAAACCCCCCTCTTACCATGGATAGCCTCAAGCTATGTGCAGTATGTGTCTTTAACTGCTGTCAAAGATTGGCGTAGACTGCAAACATTGAGTGAGTTGACGCTGTGCCAGAGGAATAACTGATTGCATTCTCTGGGGGAAAACGACAAACATTCGCAGGAACGCAAAGGGCAGTCACTCTGAGTCACCCATTGTGTGCGTGGTGGGAGCATTTAGGGTTGGGGCGCTGTGTCTTGGCTCAGGAGCAGTGGGAATCTCATGAGAATGGCTTCCTGTGTGCATCTTGTCATGGGCCACAGTGAGTTGAGTGCAGGGTGGGAGGGGGAAGGTCTCTTTTGTGGGTCAGAGGTCACAGCCTGAGACTGCTGGGTGGTTAGGACTGCCTATAAGACTGCTCACAACGATAAGGTTTGGGGAAATGTTGGGCAAGCACAGTTCTTCATGTCCATTTCAAATGATGTACACCAAATATGGGGAGGGAGCCTGTATCAGTGGACCACTGATACCACCTGCATGACACAGAGACTTTGGGTCATGCAGGTGGTAAGAGTGATCCCAAGACACTAAGACTTTATGGGTGCTTTTAAGATTTTTCTGTCTGAATGTCTTCCAACCCAATGCATTTGAATACTGTCTGTGAGTGCGTATTGCTGCACATTTGTGTTTGTTTTGTTCTTTTTGCTTTCTTTTTGTAGCTGTAAGCAGAAAGTAATTGTTCCTGAATGTGTAATATTTTTGATTCTCTAGATCATTACAATCCCTTTATTGATTCAAGCTCCTCTGTTGCAACCAATTACGAGCACACATTTCGGATAGAGCAGTTTGTCTCAGGTACTTTGATGAAGAACCGTCCCACCTATGTTTTCTGTGAGCCGGAAAACATAGGGGTCTGAACCCACGCCAGGTTCACGTTTGCTGCAGTTGTGTCCCCCTCCACCCCTACCCCCAACCCCCAACCCCCAGCCCCCCGACCCTGGGTGGTGTTTTCCTTTAGTATATACTAACATGTAGCCACCTGCTTTTGGTTTTTGTCTGATTCATTTTGTGTTTACTTGCTTAATTATTATTATATTAGATTTATCCTTTTATCCTTATCTTTGTTTTCTTTATTTAGTAGACACCTCCTTTTTTTTATTTATTTTGGATTGGCATTTTGTTTCTCGTCTTGTTTCCGTCAGTACCGTACGCTAAAAGCCTGTCTCTTGCTCCTCTTCTCATGCCTCCTCTCGACCTGTCAGATTCCTTTTGCGGGCCAGCGCCTTACACTAACGCCCCTCTCTTCCACTCTGAGTCCTCTGCTGTAGCTGGCCTATTTGGAGGTAGGTACCTTGGGCCGGCCTTCCTCTCTCCTCCTGTGTTTTGTGTGGTGATTGGCTGGCTTCCCCCTCCCTCCTCTACTGCCAAGCACCCAAAAGCAGGGGACCAAGGATAGTAGCCTTGGTCAAGGGGCCAGGGTTAGGATTTTGTCAGTGTAGCCAATTGGTGTATACTGTTGTAGTAGCCAGTGAGTGGCCTTTGCCCCATTGTTTCCAGCATTAGACATGTTGAAACAGACACATTAGTGACACCACTGTCATTGTGAGGAACTGTTTTCTGGACTTGCACAGATTCTGGAAGATGTTTTCTTAAACTTGGACATTTTGTGGCTAAAGAAATGTCTGAGTGGGTCTTCCAATAAAAAAAATGATCATAATATTTGATAGAATTTTGGAATACCTGGCATTTCTTAGTCTGGAATCTGTGAATAAATACCAGTTGTATTACATGTACTCAGCACTCCAGTGACATAATTGCCCCAAGAATTTTAACAAAGAAGAGAAATTATTGCAGGGATGTTGAGGGAATTCAGGGATTTAAAGGATGTTAAAATAAACCCTGGAACATTCACAAAAATTGCTGGAGACCTGAGGGAGCACTGCAGCTGAACTCTCACAGTGGTTTGATGTAGTACCATCTGAATGCTGAAATGAGGCTAGAGCTCTGTGGCTCTGTGCATGGCAGCATACTAAGCATGGGTCAACAGAGTGCTGCAGGCAGACTCTCATACAATTAGCTCATCAGCAGCAATTTAGGTGTACTTTCAGGGGCAAGGAAAGAAGTAACGGTTAGAAATGAGGGCTGGGACTGTACGGTATCCATGTCAACGATGTGACATTTTTTGCATTGTATACATTGTAACAAACGGTAACGCTTCCATTCTGATATGCTGGTAGCTTGAACTATACAAGCAGGAGGAACTACTGTAAATTGAGCTGTGGATCAACTAACTATATATATTAACTATATAACTATAACTATATAATATAATAACTGTATATATATCTATATAACTATAAACTATATAATTTTTTCAGTCATTTAACTATATAATTATTATATGATTATAGTTATATAATCATATAACTCTAAAAACATAGTTTATGTATATATATATATGTGTGTGTGTGTGTGTGTGTATATATATTTATATATATAAAGTGTGTATATGTGTATAAATGTATGTGTGTGTGTGTGTTTGGGTGTTAATGTACTTAATGTTTAGAGCAAGCAGGAACCAGGAACACCACAGATAAACAGCTGAAGAACTCAGAGAGCGCATATTAATAGCACACGTGTACTTATTCAAATGAAGCTTCCAGCTCCTTTCTCTCCTTGTTTGTTTTTCTTTTATTTTTGGTTAATATCTTCAAAAGGTTATACTAGATGTTTATCAGACTGAGAAAATAACATGAAAAGGAAACACAATTTGTACAGCAATCTTTATATGTGTAGATGGCTTCTGAGTGGCTCAGTCATTAATGGCACTGAGCCCTGGAGCCCAGGATATCGTCAGGTTTAATCTGTGTTGTGTAATTAGCTGACAGTAGGCAGATCTGATTGGGTGGGTTACACTGGCCAGGGTCTCCTTGTTGCACCAGTCACTATTACCCTCCTGTGACTCCATAAGCAGCTCTTAGTTCCTCGGGTGACGTCAACAAGAGATCCTGCTGTCCTCCCTCCGTTTTGTTTGCTCCCATGTGGTACACTCTGGGACTTGTAGTGTGAAAAGTAGTTGTTGGTGGCATGCAAGCATATCAGAGGTTTGCTTTTGTTGTGCCCTAGCACTGCTGTTGAGGATGTTATGCCAGGCAAGCTGTAATGTACAATTAGTGATTCCAAAGTCAGGTCAAGGCTCTTTTTTATAGAAAGAGCCACCTTGCTGATTAGAAAAAGCCATGTTTATTTATTTTCATTGGTGGTGTGGTGGTAAATGTCATGGTGGAGCAATGCAGTTGTCCCAGAAAATGGAAACCTTTTTATGGTAATTGCCTAGTTGGGTGAACTTAGTTTATTTCAACTGCTTTAAGGGAAGTATATCATTTTGTGTACTGTGTGTAAGTGGAGACACATGTGGCTATTTTGTGATTCAGCTTTGCAGTAGTGAAAGGTAGAGATCAATCACATTGTACCACACTGAAGTAACTGATATTCCACAGAGCACCTGTGCACATGCTTTCAGCTGGTGGTCCTGCATTCCTCACGTGTTCTACCTGTGCTTGGCGTGGGCATGTGGGTGTGCGGGTGTGCGGGTGTGCGGCAGCAGTGCCTTTAGCAAGCTGATGTTTTCAGCAGACCCGGAAACATCGGCCGCGTGTTTGAGCGGAGCTCTGTGCTCTGCTGTCAGTTAAGAGCACAGTGGCTTACCAGCGGGCTTGTGTGAAGTGTCCAGGGTGCTGATGCATGCAGCATCTCCAGCTGCCCAGGAGACCTGACCCCTTGTCCTCTTTCCCCACCCCTCCTCCCCTCCTCCAAAGGGTTCACGGCATCTCCAGCTCCTCAACCGCAGACCTCACGAGGCCTTAACGTTGACTTTGACTCTGTGTTTGGCAATAAGTCAGCCTCTGCTAACAACCCCGATTCTGCAGGTAAGAATAGACACCCCACTCAAAGTGGTACTCACACCTTTCCCTCATCGTGTTTCCCATGTCGGCTGCAGAGAGGGTGAAGATCATTAACTTGTTCTGCTGCCCCACTGAAGAGAAGGACGAGTTCCCGAGTTTACTGAGAAGTTTACTGAGTCAGTGAAACTCAGGAAGTCCACATCAGCCAGCTGGCACCAGTCATCCATAAAAAAATGCAAATATATTTGTTGTGTTTTATTGCACTCTCGTTCTGTGCCACCAGTGCACATGCTGTGCATTTTTTAACTCTAGATCGCGCAGCACACTTAACCTTCTCACAGAGGAAGCAGATGAGTGTGATTTGATTACCTGCAAAATTTTCAGGTCATTTACATTAATGAAGGGCCTATCCTTAATGGATTCCAAATGCTTGGGGTTTAAATCCTTCCCTGACTAGCCTCACACATACTTGCGCGCACACACGCAAGAGTGTCAGGGACATATTTACCCCCAACGCATACACACACTCACAGACAGACACGCACGCACGCGATGGATTCTGCTTGATGTAGTTCTGTGAGTGAGTGCTGTGAGCTGTTCCAGATAGCGACCTGCTCTGGTCCTTTTCATCACTTTCGGTTGGTGCTTTCTGCCCTCCCTGGCATGGGACAGGCAGTGGCACTCTCCCTCTCCCTCCCCCTCACAAGCTCATTGCCATCAGCACATGGGGACCCTGAGAACCACAAGACCATGCTTGAGAGACAGAGGCAAATTCATTTCAGCTTCATGCTACACGCCTGAGAGTGCCACTCACATTGCACTGCTTGGAAACAATAAGGCACTATGGAGCTCCAACATCCTCTAACATCATTGACAACGTGCATTATAATTTTTCCCTGATTTCAATGCTAAATATCTCTTCAGCTTGTCAGGGCCGAATCCTAAATGAGCCTAATTGTTTCAACAGGTATTTGAGGGTTCACAATGTCATTGACAAGCCAAGCAAATGCTTTACACTTCTAGATCGTATGGAAAATTTACAGAAGGTCCCTGTTATGATACTATCCTTAAATAATTGAAGTAACAGTCCATGTACAGAGAGATACGCCCTTTGGTACCAATTTTGCTACATTTGCAGATAGAATTTGAACATTACTTGAATTATTTATATGAAAGTGTAACATGAATAATTGATATGTAACTTGTCATTCTGAAAAGGATAGTGCATTATTGTCAATATCTTCCTATGAATCAACGCTTTGCCTCAGTGGCTGTGTGCACGTAAGCACATGCTGTTGAATAGGTGGTAGGTGTTTGTATCTGACATGTTTGGTTCCGGGGGTCCTTTGCTCATCATCTCCCATGTTGTTTTTTTTCCCTCCTGTACTCTGTGGTAAAACTCTGTGGGCCTTGGCTTTGCATGGCATGCATGACGGGGTGAGTTGACGCCCCGCTACTCTACCTGCCAGTGGCAAACTTTTATTTTTGGTTTGGCTGGGCCTCCCACTTCACCCCATTAAACTTACTTTTTGGATCTTTTTTTGTCCTTGGTTACCCCTCTCTTCACCCCTCGTGTCCTCCCCCTCTTTTCCACCTCTTTCTCTTTAAGATGATGTTTTAGGTGGAATCCTGAAACCCACAGTGGCCTCCCCGAATCAGGGCCTGCCCCCCAGCAGTCAGCCGCCAGGGAAGCTGGTGTCGGATGATTTGGACTCCTCCCTCGCCAACCTCGTGGGCAGTATGTGTCAGATTGGGGGCACACGTCACATGCATATGCAAACACACACACACACACACACACACACAATGCTCATGGGGGAGTTGTCCACACAGTGGGTTTACACACCTGTATCAGCCCAGCAGTTTCTTATCATCATGTCTGTGGATACAATATACTGTCAAACAGAGGGCTGTTAATCCCTAATTGTAGTCCATTGCATATTTGATTAATGTCTTTATATGCTGATGGCTTGAATCATACAAGCTTGTCTTTATTACTTTACTACTTTTTTCTTCAAGGGTCTTGTGTAATTTCTGTTAGAGGATGCAATAAATTTGTCTGCGCTTTTGAAATTTATTTTGCGTCGACAAAGGTTAGCCCCCTGATAAGTTGTGCTGAATTGGTTCTTTTTCAATTCACGGTCTTTCATCATATTCTCTTTCAGACCTGGGAATTGGAAATGGCACAACAAAAAAGTAAGCATTTGAACAGTTTATAAAGTTTATAAGCCGTTATATGAATGTGCTTAATTTAGAGTGTTGTACTCGGTGATATAAGCTTCTAATATAAAAAAATCTGCAGTGACATCCATTGGAGTCAGCCTGGGGAGAAGAAGCTCACAGGTGGAACCAACTGGCAACCAAAGACCGCCCCAACCACAACATGGAACCCTGCTACCATGGTGAGTGCATGGTGTTGCAATACTTATCCCCAACACCCACTGTCCCCTCCTCTTCTTCATGTTGCTTATTTGTGAAATGGCTTTTCTCTGTGCAGTGCTATTAAGATGAGTCTATCATTTTATATTTTAAAAATTAAGCAGGAAATCTTACCCCAATCATACATTTTTCTGTTATTTCACGTTTTTTGCCCCTGTTCAAGTTGGGGTGTGAATAAATGTATTAGTCACATGTGTACATATGTATAAGCATGTGTATGGCTGTATGACTGTTTGCTTTAGTTGCAGCACATCTGCATCTGATCATTATATCATAGTTGAAATATTACCTAGTAATACGTTAGGGTTACTAAAACATACATGTGTAACTCCCCTCTCTTGTATTTAACAAACTCCTAGCATTGGGATGGTCTCTGCCTCCCATGTGTATGTCCATCTTTTCAGTGTTTCAACACAACCATTCCACCTTTTTTGGGGGGAAAAAACTCACTGGACTCACCTTTGTTGTTGGTGCCCGAAATGCCTTGATGTCATAAATGTGAACTAAACTTGTTTCAGTTGTTTGAGGTGATGTCTTCTAACCTGGTGTTTATTGCATTGTGTAATTGTTCTCCTGGGGGAAAAACAGAATGGCATGCATTTCCCACAATACGTAAGTCAACCAGTTGAACCTTTTTTTTTTTTTTTTTTCCCTGCTTTTGAAAAGCTGGCATGCGTTCTATTAACCACGAGCCTTCACCCACGTCACCTTGTCTCTAATCTGTTTGCTGAAAGACCCGGGTCGCGACCTGCCTCCCGCCCGCAGCCTGGGCCAGCTGCGACGTGCTGATCTAACCAGCAGCAGCATCGGCATGGTGGAAAGGCCGTCTTTTCCGTTCTCTTCTCTTTCTTTTTTTTTTTTTTTAACTTCACTCCTCCAATCACTCTGGCTTCCGTTTGGAGAGAAGGGTCTCCTTTGTCCAGTGGTCATGTTTCCATTAGGATGTTGGATCAACAGATTTTTCTGCGTCAATCAGTGTTTGCATGAATCAGCTGAACCATACGTGATGTATGGTTCAGCTCATTCTTTTGTTTTTAATTAAAATATTCCATAAATGCATAGTTAGTTTAACCTAAGGAGTAAATAAGTTATCCCATTTTGCACTTTTCTCCAGATAGGTCCATATACATTTTGATAAGCTCAGTCTAATGGAAACATGTCCAGTGGTGAGTTTTCTGTTTTGTACTATATTGACATTGAGAGAGGGAGTTCAACAGAGCAAGAGAGAAAGATTAAGGAAGAGATCATGGAAGCAAATGAAGACTTCACGTGTATGTGCATGATCACTCACATGCTTTGAAATTTATGCAGCCTTTTTCACTGACATGAAACAGCTGGGTAATGGCATACATCATTACAAATTACAAAATATTCTTTTGGTCACATTGTTTGGTTAATGTGAAATATCAATGCTTTACAGTGCCAAGACCTTTGAAAACAACTAAATGAATAACTGAGTGCCCCCACAAAATAAGTTCATCTTTTGATTGACACATATGTACAGACGGGTGACAAATGAAAGGAAAACCCTGAATAAATGAGTGGAGAAACATAACGAATGCAGATGCTTCCACGCAGGTGTACTGCATGGTACAATTAAGCAATTAACATCCAATCATGCTCTGTGGCATGTATAAAAATGCTGAGCAGGCCCAGTTGATCTCGATTTTGGATCAAGATGGCAAGAGAAAAAGATCTAAGTGACTTTGAAAGAGGGTTCATTGTTAGGGCACAGATGGCAGGAGCTTCAATCACAAAGACTGCTCAACTGACTAGTGTTTCAATAGGAACAGTGACTAAAGTGACATCTGCATTTAGATCTATGGGAAAGACATCAGTAAATAGGGTCGGAAATTGAGGTCGACAGCGCACATTCGATGACCGTGATGCTCGTGCATTAGTGCGATATGCAAGGAAAAACAGAAGAGCAACTCTTCCTCAGGTGACTGAGAATGTCAATGCAGGACGTGATCAGACTGTGTCAGCAAGAAAAGTCTGTCGACAATTACATAGAGAGGGATATTATAGTAGGGTTGCAGTGCATAAACCCGTCATTACAAAGATGAATGCACATTTGAGAGTTCAGTGGTGCAAAAACCATAGGCACTGGTCTACAGAGATGTGGAAAAAAGTGATATGGTCAGATGAGTCATCCTTCACCATATTCTCGACAAGTGGGCGAGTGCATGTGTGGCGTACACCAAGAGAACGGTACAGGCCTGAATGCTTGACCCCTACAGGGAGGGGGTCCGGTGGCTCTGTTATGCTGTGGGGGGCATTTTGCTGGCATGGTTTGGGTCCACTTGTCCCCTCAGAGGGAAGGGTCACTGCAAATCAATACAAAGTTGTTCTGAGTGATCACCTTTATCCCATGATGAAACATTTCTATCCTGATGGGAGTGGTCTCTTCCAGGATCACAGTGCCCCCATCCATAGGGCGCAAGGGGTCCAACCCAGTTGAACACCTATGGGAGATTTTGGACCGACGTGTTAGACAGCACTCTCAACCACCATGATCAAAACACCAAATGATGGAATATCTTTTGGAAGAATGGTGTTCCATCCCTCCAGTAGAGTTCCAGAGACTTGTAGAATCTATGCCAAGGTGCATTGAAGCTGCTCTGGCGGCTCGTGGTGGCCCAACGCCTGACTAAGACACTTTATGTTGGTTTTCCTTTAATTTGTCACCCGTGTGTACATTCATTGTATACACATGTGGATATATTGTATTTGTACTGGAAGTCACTCTGGATATAGCATCTGTTAAATGAAGGCAATGTAACATATATTCGTTGTATAAATTCAATGAAAAAATGTATTAGCTGAGACAAACAATGGCTATCAGTTGTCATTAAGCGGAAAATGTCACAAATTTTGGCAGGTCACTGCCCAAAGGTGTGTACTATCAAGGAAACTAGGAAAATACGTTTGAAGGGACAGACAGACAATGCAGTTGAAATGTTTTTGTTACAGATCTTTCCCAGATTATTGTGGCTATGCTCAGAGGTCGCAGCAATGTCAAGCATGCTTATTTTGACAAAACTCAATGTGACCACTTGCTAGCAAAAATGCAGCTCTTCTGTGTTCTTTAACCTCCGGTGTTTTCATATCAGCCGTCTTTTATGATAATAATTGGTACTGCGATAGCCATTTTCAGAAATATATTTGAACAGAGGTTTTGCTTATTTACTTTGACATTCCAATAACTTAGCCACAGTGAGCCCACGCTGCGTTGTGTAGGCATTTGCATATCCGGGGCCATTTCCAGTGTACAATAAGCTATGTTGCACAGGCTCATTAACATTGATTCCCTGAGGTAACTTGCGACAAAAGGCCTTGGTTTCTCTCGTTCTCCTCCACTGCTTTACAGATGCGGATGTCTTTGAATCAGACTCTTCCTTTCATGGAACTGGGGCATGAGCAGCTGCCTCTAGTGGCTCAAAGCTGTGTCTGCTTTTCCTGCCTTTTTAACAAATCTTTAAAATGAGTATTTATCCTCACGAGTCAAATAGAGGTTGGAGCACTCTATTTCTGAGGACTTTGCTCTAATTCATACCATTATAAAAATATCTGGGTGAACTACACAAGGCCAGAAAAAGTGTACAAGCTCAAGACATTTTACAACAATACTTGTACAGCTTTTAGAAAAATTAGCAGAACAATAGGGATGAGAAATTAGAGGAATTAGAGGCATGGGGGTGTTTTGGGGCAACAAAATTAATGGACAGTGTGTTATGCAACTGTGTTCTTGATTTATCATGGCCAATTAAATCATGTCACAACAGTCAGGAAGGCTCGTTGGGTGTTTTGAGATACTGGACAGTGCACCTGGACAAAATTTGTCAAACAGGAAGAACATGTTGGGCCTCTTTAATTAGCAGATATGCAAAACATCAGTACCTCAAGTATTTCCTGTCTAGTCTTACACAATTGGAGCATCTGCTAAATAGATTAAGTATGATAGTAAGCAAGAAACGTCCGAGTTACTTTTTGTTCCTTGCGCTTGAATTTTAAGAAGGCATTCAGCATTAAGCGAGCTGAGTTCAAAGGAATGGCCCTTGAAGCTGAGAAACAAGCGAGCACTATGCAGCGAAACAAACATTTGCTCTATGTATATGTCCACTTTTTTTTGTCGCGAGCCTCTTCAGCATACTGCATCCCTAATCAAAGATTTCCTTCCTAAGAGCCTTTTCATGTAACTGAAAGGGCCATAATACTGTAGAAACAAAAGTATGTCTGTCACAGGCACAGGGTCTGTTTTAGAATCAATCAGCCCCTCCATAAAGAGCTCCTCTCTCCCTTTCAGCTGAGTTCCACAGCTGCCAGTTACAGCTCTGCTTCCCAGGGAAACTGCTCTCTCCCTCTCTCTCCCAGAATTCCTGCACACTGCTACTGGGTAGCTTTAATGCATACTGTAAAAAAAATAAGAACGTTAGGTTAATGTCTCCCAGATGTGATGTGTGCGTTGCCAAAGTGGAAGTAGGCAGCGAGGCCACTGTACATGCCCTGTTTGGGGAAATGGACAAAGAGAACTCTGTACAGGTGAGGGTGTATTTGAAGAGTTGAAAAGCAGGGAAGGGGAGGCGGTGGAGATCTCATTAATCTTGTGCCTTATTTATGTCACGGAAAACATAGGTGGGGTTCAAAGGACAATTTCTGTTTAAGGTAGAGGGGAAAAAAAAGAGTAAAGTTGTTCTAGTTCATGCCATGGTCTCTCATTCTTCCGCTTGTGTCCTCCCAGGCCCCCTCTGTCATGGCCTTCCCAGCAACAACACCCACGGGGATGATGGCATACGGGATGGTAAGTGTTCGGTAGCCACTGCTCTCTCTTTAAATCTTTCTGCAGTCATGTTTTGCATGTTGTGTTCTCTGCAGCAAACTGAAACAGTGAAGCATGTCAAATGACACATTTGATTGGTTGAATTTCGCTGCCTTAACGGTTGTAATTTTAATTGGCAAGCACTGGGGCAGGGGGCGAGTAGTGGGGGGAGGACGCTCCTCTGCTCGGTTCGTGGGTGGACTTCGGCTTCTCTGAGAGCCCTGCAGTTAGGAGGTCTCTCTTTTCCCACAGAGCTGTGCTCACACCAATAAAAAAATCTTTTAGTCACCAATTTTTTTTCATTTTTATATTTATTAAAAAATAAAGCATACTGTTCTGTAGACACTGCAACAATTTCCAGTGTCGTCTCACAACACTTAGTCATGCTTCCGGCTCAGGCTGTTGTAGTCCGACAGCCCCAGGGGGGTATGGAGGGCTCCAGCTCCTCGTGTGATTTGCAGTGTGTATGTGGGGGGGTATTAAGGTACTAGAACCGCTTCCCTGGCTGGACAGTAGGAAGTGCTGCATTGCTAGGTGCTGCTTGGGGCGTTGTGTCATCATGACTGAGCAGTGACTGAGTCATGACATCATCCACCTACAGCATTTGAGCTTATGTAACTGTGTCTGTTTGCCTTTTCTCAGCGTTAGGACATCTTTGTGGATCCCTTCCAGAGCGCCTTAAGAATTTCTCACCTTTTCCCATGGTTCCTCTTTTTTCGACATTAACATGTAATGGGGCATGTTTAATAAAAGTGATGAATCCTGCCCTACAGCATTGCTGTGGGATCCTGCGACCTTGTGTTGAGCTTGATGTGATAAATCACAGTTTGGCTTATCTAGAGCGGCTCCTGGAGAGTGATTACATCACTCCCCTCTGTCTGTAGCTGGACTCCACCCCACAGACAGCACTATCCACATAATCCATGGCTGGAGAAAATCTGTCACCACTGTAGAATGCATTTGCTTGCAATTAGTAATCTGCAGTCTGAAAATCTGGTGTGACAAATGACCCGTGCGTCATCATTCACTTCAATAGTAAAAGTGAAAACGGAAGGTGCCGGCTTGCCACACAATACTGTAAGTGTTTTGAATTGGAAAATGCCTTATTCCATGGGCAAAGTCTGTTTAATTCATGCTGAGGGACAGACTCCGTGACTCCGACACGAGGTGGAACATTAGACAGATGGCACAATGACTAACTTTTACAGCCTGTATCCGTGTGACGTTTCGGAGCTGTTGGCTCTTCTAGAACATTAGTTAACGAGTAACTGGATTCAGATCAGGGGAGGATACTGACTGTTTGAACTCTGTTTGAATTTGACTCAAGTGGAGTCACACATTTTATTGGATTAACCACAGTTGTACAGTATGTAGGACACATCCATTAAAATGACCTTCAGAGTCACCTTAGAATGTTGCTGTGAGACCAAAACAGCATGCTTTTAAATGTGATGGTACAGGTATTTGTTGGAATTAACAGGTTATAGAATGGTTGTGCTTTCCTCTTTGTAGTGTGCTCTCCTCATACTATAGATAAAATGGTTAACACCTGCATCCTTACAGATACACTAGATGCCAGACCATTAAAATGCCTTTTTCATAATGGTGAGCCTAGATTTATTTGTCAGAAGTGGACCCACGAAAGTAGGAGAGAAAGTATTAAAAAGCTGAGTTGCTTTCTGTTTCTCATGCTTCAGTTTTAAAAAGCCATTAAGCATGTAGTGGTTTTAGTTCAAAGGAATGACCCTTGAAGCTCAAAAGGAGGTGAGCACCATGCAGCCAAACGGCCGCTCTACGTACGCATGTATATCCGCTTTTTTGTCACGGCCTCTTCAGCGTGCTGCGTCCCTAATTAACGGCTTCTTTCCCAAGGGCCTTTTCAGGTAACGGAGGAAGAGAGGAAACCAATGTGCTGCCGTGCTGATGCGCTGTTGAGGTTCTTCTCGTCCTTGTCGTTGCAGCCTCCGCAGGTGGGCTCCATGGCGGTGATGACGCAGCCCACCATGATGTACACGCAGCCTGTGATGAGGCCGGCCAACCCCTTTGGCCCCGTGTCGGGAGCGCAGGTACAGTAAGTGCCCCGCCTGGGCCTCTCTGCGCGCTGCTAACGCTGCCGCTACCGCTGCCGCTACCGCTGACACCGCTGTGAGGGGTACTTTTGGAAAGAGCAGCCACCTCTGAGCCCTCGCCCCCATCCCCACTCCCCCCAGAAGGAGTAACGGCGTCAGAGCGGTTTCCCAGATCCGGGGTGAGCACAGCCACCCTTCTCCATCCACCCCCTGCCCCTCACCCTCCCCATTGCAAGCCTAATCGCGTTTGGCCGCTGAATCAGACCTCCCCAAGGTGGCCCTGCCAGCTGCTAACAAGGCGAATCGAATGAAATTTGATTTGATACAAAACGGCCCGGCAAACCCGCACTGGGAATACGCCGGGCGGCCTTTCCCATCTCACTACAGCATCCGATCCCACGGAATTCCGTTCCCGAGAGCCAGAGGAATTCTGTCATGCGAGGGCTTGTATTCAGAATGTGCTCGAGTTGAACCACTTTCACCCTCATGACCCATTCCAGCCGTGTTCTGAATACGATGGCCGGCATGCAGACGAGGATACGTATTCCGGCCCCCATTGTGAGCCCGCTGTGCTTGGAATACGTATCCCGGTGATCTCCCCTCCTTCCGGCATGTTAGCATCCAGAGCGCTGCCGTACCTGCGCAAAGGCCCGAGTGGCGACAGGGCTGGGCTGCGAGGCGGGCTTCTTTTCTGCTGCTCCGCGAGGCCCCGCAGCCGAGAGCGCAGCCCCTAATAGCGGACCTGACCGTCGAAGCTACAGATCCTTCCGGCTGAATCTGTCCGCCACCACCCTCTCTGCCCCCCAACCCCCACCTTTGTAAAGCCTCTTGAATTTTTTCTCCTCCTCTCTGTGTAATTTCTCCTGGCTGTTCCTCCAGTCCCTCACTCTCTCTCATTCTCTCTGAACTAGCCCTCTGCAGCTTCTAGTCCCTCCAGTCAAAGTCCTCTCAGAGCTCCAGGAAAGGACCCCTTTGCACAGCTCTCTCTCAAGGATTTCTTGTAGAACATCTTTAGGTACAGCATGTCCTGTGTGTGTACGTGTGAGTGCGTGGGTGCATGACCATCCTAACTTCTACTCTGCATGCCTATACACCCGTCCCCCTTACTCTGTCCCACAGGCGGTCGAGTTTAGCAGTTAAATCCTGACCCCCCCACTCCCCAAGATTCTCATTCCTCACATTTGCATTAAATCACCTTTTAATATGTCTCCATTCACCTCCCCGTGTAGCCCTGTAATCTAATAACTGTACTCAAATCTAGGCAGACTCAGACTTCATCCTGCTTCATTAGAGCGGAGTGTTCAGAATGGGTTTTCTGCAAAGTAGAAATGAGCACGATTAACTAAGCAACATCAAGACTTACTGTGACCAGTGATCTCACAGCCAAGTTTATGCAAGACACTTGTATGATCCGGCTGAGGAATTCACTATTACACACTGGTAAACTCATTTTCCAGTTTTCAGGTTTATGTGGTCAGGGTTCATCGGCTCTATATTTTACTGACATCTGGTTGTCATATCATACTGAGCTTGAACATTGAGCTTACATTTACCATGTGACATTTTGCGAAGATAGCAAGTTTTGCAGTAATTTCAATTCAAACACATTGTAGCGTTATTGGTAGGCTTGCCAGAATTAGATTTTTTTTCCTAAATGTTTTTGAAAGCCAGCTTCTCTGAAATGTGAATGTCCCATCAATAAAAATTGCAATATAGTTTGAGTGCCTATTGTGAAAAGTTTTTTTTTTTTTTTTTTTCCTGAGCAATGCAATGGATGCAGTAAGACTGAGCTATACTGAATTAAATGGCCAGTCAATATACCAGGTTACTACCAGAAGAGGGATGTCTCAACATGAATCAGAAATGATGTGGATACTTTGTGTGTATTTAATCAAACACCATGACATTCGGACACTGCCATTTGTCACTGCGTGCACACACACAGGGGTCAGTGCTGTTCAGAAAAATGCAGGACAGTGCCACAGCCTGGGTTCAAGCTCGGCTGTGTCATCTACCAACAATGGCCTGGAGTCCACAGTGGCAGAACATACTGGCTGTGTTCCACAGGGGATCGGGGTGCGTAGGTCAGCCAGGGTCCCCTTGTCACACTGCTTTCAGCTCCCCGCGACTCATTCGGGTACCGGTGAGTTGCTTGGACAGCGAGGGAGGGAGATGCACCTGTCCTCCACTCTGCACATTTCCTGGTGCATTGTGGGAGTTGCAGTGAGGAAAATAGTTGTGGTGGCCTTGTGTGTATCAGAGGACTGCATTCATCTCACTTCACCCCCCTGTGTGCATGCAGTTGTTTGGCTGGCACAAGCCTAATGTACAATTGGTGAAAAAGGGGGAAATGCGAAAAGAGAAATATAATAAAAAAAAAAAATGCATTCCTCTTGTATGTCAGATTATTGATGGATGCAATGTAGTTTCTTCAAATGACCATACATTAGTCTTCACTGTTTTTCATTCAGTTGTTCAATTGGCCACAAGGGTATGCTCTTCTATATTGTCTTGATTGTAACACCATTCTTAAAACAAAAAAAATCAGAAAACATGCTGAAGTAAGTGACCATCAAAACTGGAAAAAACAATCCTGGCAAGCCAGCTAATAGACATTTATCTGTATTATATATCTCATTTCCACTTCTATCCAAACACTATTATTTTAAATACATCATCTCCCTTATCTGAGAGTTTGTAATTTGATTCACATGTCATGCCTGTGGGTCCATCAACATGATTTATGGACGGATTCATTTGTTACAAGCATACATTGAGGCTGATTTAAAGGCAATAAGAATGCTGTAGTCAGAGGCTGTTAGTGAGGCCCAGTGGTCTGGGAATTTTCTGGAATACAATGCTGTCAACTTCATTCCACCAACTACACAAGAATCATTTTGATTGGAAATTAAATTCCTGCTTTTAATTTCTTTTCAACAAAAGAGTTGCACTGGGGAAAAAATCAGTCTTCTCTCTCGTCTGTTGCCCGATTTACCCCCTAAAACACCATCTTTGTTTCACAGATGTGAAAAAATGCATTGAAGGGTGTAGGGCCCATTGAAAGTGATGCGCAGTGGAAGCGTTTTAATGAGTGACGTTTGTCTTTGTCTCATACCTCCAGATGCAGTTCATGTAGTCTGAAGGGAGTCGTTGCTTTCTGAAGATGAGACGCGAAGCGGCAAAAACCTTCTCCTTTAAGCAAAATCCACTTTGCTGTTTTACTCTTCACTGAGAATATCAGCCCAGCAAGGACTTCTGAAGGAATCAAAGAGGAGATGATGGTGGGGGAAAAAATAAATGTGTTTCAAGGGCGTCAGTGGACATGGCGCTTATTTTGTAATTTGTCTAACAAGGTAACAGTGTGAGCTGCTGTTATTGCCCCTACATAGGGATAAAGTCATCCCGTTTGATGTCTGTAAAGAAAAAATGTGGGTGCCGAAGTGGGGGTGGGGGTTTAGACTTTGCTGTTATGTATCAGAAAATAGTTGGTTGTAACACATACAGCTTGATGTTTTCTTGAGGGGGAAATTGGGTGGGGGTTTTAGACTGGGGAGGAACCATGAAATCTTGATCTGATCATCAATCATGCATTACCTAATTTAACTGTCACCAATTAGAGATGCTAACTACAGTTTATACTACAATTTATTTTTACTTTCATTTTTTTAACTATTACATTTGCAGTAGACATTCCTTGTGTATTGTTTGTATTTATTTATGATTATCCGTTGAAGACATGAAAAATACTAATCACATCGAACACTTCCTTGTGAGAGTGAAATCAGAATTATACATGGGTATGGTTGACTGTATAATTGGAATTTGAGAGTGACTGAGTTTAAAAATAATTATCAAAAAATAAAAATAAAAAAATAAAAAAACACCTGTAAACTGACTGATAGAGCACTAAATATTCTCTGAACCAGTTTTATGTCTAGTACAATTCTTTGTAGCTGAGAAATTCACAACCCTACATTTGTAAGGGAGATAGGGGGGAATATACAATTTATTAATCCACATAGTCAATTCTGTGCCTAGGGTTTTTGCAAGGGAACATTTCTCTGACTAGCAAAGCACTACATTCGTGATTCAGCAGCATCGCATTGGGAAGGATCTGTACTGCTTTTTGCTTGGCATGTCATTATTTTACATTGACAGTTATATGGCTGCCTTTCCAACCTGAATGTGAGGAGTCGCCTTCATCTTCTGGCCATCTTTCCAAAGGCCAGCACATTGGGGGTGGGGGGG
This sequence comes from Megalops atlanticus, assembly GCA_019176425.1. NCBI lineage: Eukaryota > Metazoa > Chordata > Actinopteri > Elopiformes > Megalopidae > Megalops > Megalops atlanticus. Next base: position 6,703,358 of record CM032877.1, on the reverse strand, counting down.
TGTTTGGGTGGAGGAGAAGGTCAGCTGTGCATTTCAATGGCGGGCATATGTAGGCATGGGGCATAAAGGTGGGGTCTGTAGCGTCTTTGTAAATTAGTAGTAAAGAGGTTCAGTCGAACAGGGAGAAGAGGAGCGCTGTTGATCGGCGCTTTGTGTATATAAAAGACTTTGTCCATTCGAGGGAAGGGGCGGGGGGTAGGGGGCGTGAAGGATGGTCAGAAATATGAAGGCAATTCTATTCTTTAATTTAGCATATTTGCTGCATTGTCCTTGCAGATTCTATTTTTGTTTATATATAAAAAAATGTATGTAAGCAGAAATTGGTTGATTTTCAAATAAAGTGCAGCTTCCACAAATTTTCTTCATTTTTCCATCTTTCTTTATTAAAAAGAAAAAAGAAAACAAAAGAAAAGCCCATCCATGGGTCTAGATGGGCTATGCGTGAAGCTCGGGGGCAGGGATAACTACTCAGTAACAGTCTGACACGAGCTTCATGTATGAAGTGTCTCTTTTTCATTGTGTCAGTGTGGAAAGTGAGTGAGACTGAAGCAGGTTACTTGAATCTGTCGAGAATCATGCGGGTGGTGACCGGCCAGCCCTCGGGGGTGGGGGCGTCGCTGGGCCTGTCATCCGCGGAGCGCGGAGGGTGCAGAGGGACGGGGTGCCCTATCATGGTCAGACGCTTCAGGGACCCCGGCTGTATCCGATCCTGCTAGAAAAGAGGGGAGAGAGGAGGCGCTGAAGAGACTGGCGGTGGTTCCTGTTTGGCTAGGGATCAAGCCACCCTTCCACTGCAACAAGGAAGAGGATTGTTTCTTTAAGATATCTGTCCTTGCCGCTGCCAAGAGGAAGTGGCACAGGAATGCCTCGAACGGGAGTTTGGGGGGCTCATTATCTGAGTGACACGCCTTTATCAGGAAGAATGAAAATGACCTGAGAGAACCTCAAGCGCATGCTTTTCCTCAATAGAGAGAAAAGTCTTTGGGTCATGTTTCAGCGTTTTGAGTCATTCTGCAGCAGTTGAAAAGGAAAAGTTAATCTTGTGGCCAGCACATTGCTTTTGTCACTTTCATTTCACATGTGCGCTCATATTTGAGAACAATGTGAAGGCCATATTGTAATGAATGATGAAAGCACTGTACATTGATCATTATCTGTGTTGACCCTATCTGGTACAAGTGTTTCCCATTTTTGTTTGACTATTGTCATCCTTGTGCAAAAAGGCTGAACGTTTCCAGGCTGTTCAGCAGTCAACATAAAAAATGTAGGCTATTTTGATGAAAGCTTTGAGGACTGATATTTAAAGTTCTGGTCCAGCTTTAATGCAGTTTCTCAGAAAAGGAACAGCATAGCCATACCCTACTAATGTGATATGAGTAATGCATTTAGCTGTTTGGTAGATGCTCCTTGTTCTGCTGCCCCACAACTGAAGCTGACCTATATATACATCAGTATGAGGCAAGAGCCCGGAGCCATGTTATCTTTTAATCTTGTGGAGTTAAATATGGTTTGCAGCAAAGATTTGTGTTAACCTTCAAGCCAATGTGATTTACTCTTTGTTCTGAGCCTCAACCTAAAGATTTGTAATTACTGTCAAGTGCAGCAAATTAGGGCCAAGGTGAGATCTGTCCACCGCTTGTCAAGTAGCAGAATTGTGAAAAGCAATCAACCTAGCCTGTGGAGATGACAGGGTCTGCTCAATGCTCCATAATTACATCTCTTTTCCATAACAAATTATCTTTAGTTTTTGCAAGGGAATGGCATCAATTTCCCATCACTCATAAAATGTATCTTTGGCCATAAGCCCCTAGTTATCTTGTAAAACATGCTTTAAATTTAATTTTAGATGGGAACTGTAATTCAAACTTAACTTTACATATTCAAATGGAATATTTGTAACTCAAACAACTACAAATTTTACTTTGTATTATGCATGCTCCTAGTTGCTGCTGGATATGTTGTATAATATTTTAAACCAGTCTCTGTTGTAGCTCATGTCACAAAGCTTCGCTCAGGCAGTGCCAGTTTTTAGACCTGATGGAGGTTTAGAGCTGTTTTTACCATCCTCTGATGAAATGTTTCTGAAAGCACAGACTTATTGCAGATTCCACTCCAAAGCTCCCCATTATTAATTAAAGAAGTGAGCGGAGGGAAAAAACAGTGAGATTGCATGTCACCAGTGTATTAAATAGCTCACCTTTTCTAAAATCCTAATAAATTATGTGTACTGCAGCACCCACCTGCAGTATCTGATGCATCTAAAAATCATTTTGATAAATTGGCTGTCTTTCTTCTGCCTGCTGAATACTGCACCACCCCCCATACCTTCAGAGCCATGCATCCGTTTCTCTTCAATAATCTGAGACCACCATTACAACCACCACCACTACGGATAATAAAAAGGTCCTATGCCACGATGCCATTTGTCAGCAATCCATTTGCGCGGTTTGGGGCATTTCCGTGGATCATTCAGACTGGGACAGTGATAGGATGAGGCCCATGAAATATTAGCCTGGGCTCGCCTCAGAAATGGAGCCATTCGAAATGTGTAGCCCCTTTGTTCAGGCCTGCCCTCCTGCGCTCGCTGTTAAAGCGGCCCTGGACGCCTCAAAGCCTTACTTGAACGGCGCCCTGGCTGCCGTACAGTAGGACACAGAGGTCCTCGGGGGGGGATCCAGTTGGCCGGGGGGCCGCCCGGCTGCAGCTGGGGGCCACTCCGTCGCTCTCCAGCTCCACCGGCCGCTCCAGGGCCCCGTCCAATTCTGCTGCGGGGCGGAGGGGAGGCCGGGGTCTGCTGGCCGCAACTATGAAGCAAATGGAGCACAAACAGGGGGTCAGGCAGTTTGGGGGGGGAAGGACGAAGCCAACATGACGCACAGTCATCGGGAAGTCTGCGAGTACCTTCAAAGCCCCTATAAGGAATGCGTGACCCATTGTTGCTTTTATCTGCGCGTGTTTACTTGTGTTGCGATGCCACGCTGTCTCGCAGGGAAATGGGCGCGCCATGTTGTGACTGATCCTGTAAGGATATGACTCAGCGCCTCTTGTTGGCCAGGCTTCCATTACCTGATATGGATCTCAGTGAAATGGTTCCCCCATAAGCACTGGAGTGGGTGCCAGGGGAGCGTGCCCACTCCCTGATTGACCACAATAAGCACCCACACCACCCAGTTCATCACACACGGACAATATAGAGCAGTGTTAACATACCTACAAAGGAGGTGAAGACATGGAATGATTGGGTGTGAACAGTGGGACGTGTATAATGTACATGCAAAATGTAGGATAGTGTAGATAGTGTATGTTTTTGTATTATTTTAGTGCTACCATCCATAGAAAAACAGAATAATGCATCTCCATATACAGTTGAGTAAGAGTTGGAAAGCATACTTGTTGAACAGTTGGGTTCAATTTATTACACTACATTTTGAATGAATTTTCCACATCTATTTCATATGCATTTTTAAATATCTAGAGCAACTTCAAATGTGGGAAAACAAAGTGTATTTAACAAAACACCATGAAATACTGTACAAAACAAGGACACATACAGGTATGTTAAAGCAATGTCTCCACTATGAGAATGAAAATTACAAACCTACAAAAATATGTTCAGTATTGCTATGAGTTCAGGAAGTATGTTTCATCAAAAGGAGAGAGGTAAAGGCAGTTCTGTAAATTATTCTGAGCCCCTTAAACAAAGAGTAATAAGGACAGGTATACAGTTTTATCAATTAAAGGTAATTAATTGATCAATGGGGCTTATAATTATTTAATAACTAATTAATCAACACAGACAACTGCATCAATTGTTTACAAGGGGCAGATAGGTGTAAAAAAAAACAAAATCAACAGAAACATTCAGGACTGTGTTTCTTTCTCAAATAACTTACAGCAGATTGATGCTGATTAAAGCTTACTCTCCACTTCAAGAGTTCACTCAAACATAATTAATTAAATGAATAGCTCAGCTGGCAGAGAAATCTGCATACATGATAGATTTCCCAGATCAGGCTTGAAGGAACACTGTGTTAAAAGATGTGTCTTATGAATGAGATGTTAAAACCAAGATCCCGACTTGCTGTCCAGTGGAACACCCTTGCAAAGGGTGTGGGGTTGCCAGTCTCAATCTAGCCATCTGACTAAATAAATCCCTCCTTCTCTACCTCACCCAATGAGTGACGAGTATGGCGATGCAAAATGGCTGCTGTGCATCGCCAAAGTTTGTGCTACACATCAGTAAAGGATGAAGCATCTATGAATTTACTGTCAACATCTGATGTCTGACAAAAGGCACTACATAAATGTAGTTCATTATTTATGAAAGTCTAGGTCAAAATCTGGGTCTAGGTCAAAAGACCTGACAGAACAGCATGTTTTCACATGCAGACTAATAATAATTCATATCATGTAACTCTACGATGTATTTTTTCATATTGGCTCACCGAGGATCAGCTTGAAAACCGGTAGAACAGCTCCACAGAGCCTCAGTGTTTGCCACTTCATAATGATAGGTTTGAATCAGTTATATTCTATTTAAATTGCTTTTTGTTTGAACTACATTTTGTATTTACGTTCCCACACACACACTCTGCAATAGCCTTTTGTCTGTTAGAGATAACTGGTCACACATAGGGTTCAAAAGGATGTTCCCGGTAGCTGACTCAGTGGGTGTCCCCAGGACATCAAGGTGTGATATGCGCTCTCCAATGGGAATGCTCACACCTGCCATTTGGTTATACCACGGACAAGGTACTTAAACCCTCATGTGTATCCATTATGTTGAAGATCTCGGTCGGACCGCACTGTCGCTGTGCTCCCACGCGAGTCTCCCTTTGCGCATCGAAATAAAGCTTTTCAATTGAAAAGTGGTCATCAGTGTGTTACTTCGCCGGTCCCGACTTGGTTCCACGAAGGGAGAAAATTCCCAACAATAGTTTATTGTGATATGCGGTTGGGAACAGTGGCCAGTCACTGGCTCTCTGGGGTTGGTGTGATCATGGTTCACAGCTCATTTACAATGTCTTCGAATGGCTTGTATTAGTTTGTCAAAACCACTGTATTTCCAAGCTACCCCGTGATAAATGTCTCTTTAGCAATAAAAAAGAAGAAACTCAATTTTTTTGGCTCTTGCCAATGTGAGTTTTCTAATTGAATGCAGCATTGAAGTGTTAAAATACATCTTCAAAACATCACTTTTCCAATTTCAATTCATATCTGCTGACTAGGAAAAATATCTCTGGTGTGAATTAATGTGTTGCTGCTTAGGTCAATTTGTTGCATACTGCAAAAAGTGCAAGTGTTGTCCCCATGAAAATGTTCTCCCTGTTGTCTTGTCATCCCTGAATAAACATGATTACTCCCTTTTTTCCTTTCAGCAGAACTGCATACAACAGACTACAGTTGTAAAATATGTGCTGATGTAGGGTAGCACATTCAAGCCAGCAAATATAGCCCAACAAGCCCCAACTCCCAGCAGTTCCAGAAATGTACAGTGAATTTACTCTCTTGTTTGGGTTGCCTGTCGAGTCATTCTCATTCAGAGTACACTGAGCGCCCCCTTGTGGCCAGCCTGTTGAACATGCCCATCTTTAGAAGAACCACAGTGATGTAATCACCACAACATGTGTTCAGCGTGAGAGGACATGGTACTGTAATGTATAAGAACTGTGTTTTACAGATGAATAGGCGCAGTTTACCTGGTTGGCCAAAGAGGTCAGACATCTCCAAATAAGCTTCCTGCTTGGAAACAACATTTCTGTGGGGAACAAACATGCAGATAAGGTGTGAATGAGGTGGGGAAGCCAATATCTTTTTTCCTCTCTGAAAGAGAAAACGGATACCAGCCATACCTAAAGATCTTGGGGTCACTCATGTTGTGATCAAACAGTTCACGTAAAAGCTCCAGGTTCTGCTCCTCCAGCTTCCTAACATCCACTTCCAGAAAGGCCACTTCTTCTTTGTAAAAGGCATACTGGAATGGAAAGAAAATGCCTCAAGAAATATCAGATCATCTCAGAGAGTCAAGCACATGACATATAATGTGATGAAATGCTCCATTCGCTGAGGACCAGGTTTGTTGGTGGAGGATTGAATTGATACATCTGCATGTAGCCCTCAGTTGCAAAAATCCTGTAACAGGGAACCTTTGAGGAATACCTCCGATGTATGATAATTTCCCAAGCTTTCATACCGTCTTCTTCAGCCAGTCATTGTCTTTGAGGGCCTGGCTGCTGTGTTTGTCGAGGTGTTTGAAGGCTCTCTGAAGGAAGTGGAGGAAAGCTCTGTTAAGACTGACAAAGTGCATTCATTCAGACAGGGACTCAGTGCAAGGGGAGCAGGGGCGGTGTCATACCTCTGAGGCATGACTCTTCTCATTCTCCATCAACTGCGCCGCTTTCTCGTCAATTTTTTTAATATTCTCTTTCATGGAGCGCTCAAGGTCATCTGCGGTAATCAGAAGGTGTGTTTACTAAATGTTTTGCTTATTATTTCAGCTTTCAAAGGTTAAGGTTAATGTGCTGCACGCAAGTAGGCCACACTTGAGAAGCTTGTATAATGAGTGTGCTGTGGGGATGTCACCCCCTGGAGGACAAGCTGTTAAGGATGTAACAGCCTCATTACCCGCGGCTGTTTGCTTAGCTGATAATTTAAGGGGGAAATCAATCTACCCTCCATGGCACTTTGTGCTTGAGTTTGAGTGTCCAGTTTAATCAAGTATTACATGATTTCAGCTCTTATACATCACCCCACTGTTCACCACTTACTGGCATTAACAAAAAATGTGAACATCCCCTTACTTACTTTAATTGTGCGCATTACTTCTTTCTACATCTGAACATTTCCAGACACAAGTACACGGTGCTATAATCCTCATTCAAAATGAAGTCGGGAAAAACTGCTCCAAAGCGTTTTCCCACCTCCAGTCATTTATTAGCCCATGCCAGACCGGCATTCAGTAGCAGAGCTCTCCACATGGAGAGACCTGACACATACCTTTCATCTCGAGGAAGACCTCCTCTAGTTGGATGAGTTTTTCCCTCAGCACCTGGATCTGTTGCTCGTGCTCCTGGCTGCCCACCAGCTTGTAATCCAGCCAGATCTGCTTCTCCTCCCGCAGGGCTGTGACCCGCTCCTCCAGGCCGCTGAGTTTACTGCGCAACTCTTTTAACCACACACACACACACACACACACACACACACACACACACACACACACACACACACACACACACACACACGCACATATCCACAGGTACACAAACACACAAACAGTGCAGGTCTAGACACTTCACATGCACTTCTGTTCCACGTTTTTGTGCATGCAGTGTACTTTTTATGACAACAACCATTTCCTGAAATTTCCCAAGGATTTAGATACTTCTTTGATTAAAACTGCAACTGTTACAAAATGTCTGTGGCATGCTATATGCCGTATTCATACGTGTTCAAATGAGCGATGCCTTGCTGGAGCAGTTTTGCAACTTGTCAGCAAAGCAGATGTGCTGAGGAGAGCAGAGGTCTTATATCTTATGGAGGTCGCTGCATGGTGGTCTTCGCGTACCTTCTACCTGCTCCTCGTCGGTCCTGATGAGCTCCATGTTGTCCTGGATTGCCTTCTCTACTTGTTCTCTGCACACCACCTCTTTCTGTGCCAGCTTCCCCTCCTGATCTTTCAACTGCTTATGTAGAGACCTGATCTGACTCATCTGTTCCTCTTTCAGCTGTTGCTTCTGTACATACACACACACACACACACACATACATACAGACATTCATCATCCTTATCTCAACAAAATACTTGCGTTTTTAGCTCTACAGAATCTGCACCTTCAGCCATGAAGGGGTCATAGATAAACACTCTCAGCTGGCTAATCACTGCATTCTGGATGGAATTCCTCAAGTAAAAGTAAACACACCTCTCAAGGTTTCCATAGGAATCAAGCATTCAAACTGAATTTAATTTCAAAAGTGAGTCTCCAAGCGTCATGCCAACTCATCTTACCAGTTCTTTGTATCTCTGGTTCTTTTCCTCAAGTTGATTAATTTCATTCTGAAAGTCTTCTATTTCTTTCCTCTTCACTTGTAATCTAGATCAAGAAGAAACATGCTCTGAGAATGTCTGACAGGATAACACTTCACTTTTACGCCAGACTGCGAAATAAACATGCACTGCAGAAATAGGTAACTCATTTAGGTGTTACTTTAGAGATGTCTTTCTCCGGGCTATCATTGCAAATATATACCACATTGCATGCGTATTGTTCCACTGTCAAACCATATAGCAGCTAACATTAACACGAGGTTGGTTATTTACACCTGTTGGCTAGCTAGCCAGGCAGTATATCTAACATCCTGGTTGGGCAACTTAGCATAGCTACAACTGTAACCTGAATTAACTAACTTAATTTTACGATAAAACTCGAAGCATGCAGGTTATCCTACGTACATTAGTCTCTAGCAAGCCATTGATACACAATTCTTGGTCTCAGTTTGGAGCGTAAAAGTAGCTACCAGAAACACTTCCTTACTGGAAAGTAACGTAGGACTCCGCTAACGTCAAATCCTCACCACCAGTCTTTTTCATGATGGTCAAACGTCACAGTTAGCAGTTGGATAGCAAGCAGCAATCTAATTAAACGTCGTTCCAGCAATCATCTCAGTCTCTGACAGCTTGCTAGATATTTTGCTTGAAGTTCAACCGATGATTTGCTTGCAGAAAATGTTAACGTTTGCTAGCAAATCTGGTCTACAATAGTTGGGAGTGACTGAGAGCTGGCATCCGAATAAAATTCGTCTCAATTCATTGCTTGAAATATTAAATTACGAATAATAAGTAACACTTTCTGGTTAAGTTGTTACGTCAGTTATATATTTTAAAGGATGTTGATTCACCTTCTAGCTATATGCTGGCAACCTACTCAACCCCGACGTCTTAAAACAAAGCAAATCGTGTTTGTGCATCGACTTGTGTTCTCTTGCTCCCATGGAAACGGCCGGTGCGCGCCTGCAAATGCATCTTAAAATGTAGCCACTACGGGCAGATTTAAAATTTCAGTAAAGATGTTCTAAGAAGGTAATAAATTAGTTGCAAACTGTTTTTAAAAATCCAGCAGTAAATTGTAAACCTTTTACTGGTGATATTTTTAACAATCTCTCTCCTACAGTATATTCGATGTCTTCTTTGACAGAAGACGATGGCCGCATGAGCTGCCTCGGATATGAAGCAAAATAAAACTGTGATAAAGCACAAATTGTTTGTTTGTTTGTTTTTTTAATTTATTGAGACTCCAAGAAATGCCGGTCGCAGCTGAGAAGCAAGTGGGCTACATGACACAAGAAGCACAATTTCCAAAGTCCAAATAACCAAATCACCACCTAATTGTTTCCAAAGGAGGCTACAAAAAATTTTGAAACTGAAAAGACTGAGGGCAAAACAATAATGCCTAGGTAATGTTCTATTATGATTACTAGAATTATAAAAAGAAAATTCCTCATAGCCATAGGCCTATTACTGATCTCATTTATATACGTTTTGTACTAAATATTTTCTCAATCACGCACAATATCATTCATTAGAAATGAAAATACGTACAAATTCACTGACACCAGACCTGCGCAGCACAAACCCTACGCATATGTTTTATCCCATTCATCAATGGGTAGCGCTGTTGCCTCACACTGTAAGGTGGCTTACAGCTTCCAAATCCGGCTCTGAAACTTCTGTATGCGTGGCCTTTGGACGTCCTCATTATGTGCCTTGATCATTTACCAATAGCCTATAACAAATATATAAATATTATTATATATGACAGAAAGACATAAAATAGTAAAATGTATTCCAAGTATAAAATGCCTGCTTCTATAACATCTTCTATTCATCCCAGGCTTTCTTTTTAGGCATGTATAAAGGTTGCTGCTAACTATGCCTTCAGTGTATTATTTTCCTCCAGGAACAATCCTCCAGTGAACTCAGTTGTTCCATGAAGTGTGGACCCCAAGAGAAATTTCCATATTCTAAAACAAATGACTGATTTTTTTAAAAATAATATATTCATTTCACGAACATTGTCCTGCTCAAAAAACATCTTCTACCTATGAATATACTGCCTCTTAAACTCTGAACATATATCCATAGTTAGTAAATGTAATTTAAATTGGGTCTTGTATGGCTGATATCAGCCACAATGTTTGTAACATGTTGTAAATATTATTGAATTTATTGAAATAAAAATTATATTTTACCATAATTGTGCCTGTAGTTGAATTTCATCATATCTGAGAGAAAGCAAAAGCTGTATGTTTAGCAGCAATCAGAAAAACATTTTGACAAGAAGCAAGAAGCTCTGAGTTATGTCTCCATCAAGCATTTGCAAATAAATAAATAGTATTAACTCACTGTCTGATGCCAGAGGAAAGTTGGCCAGCAATCAACTCCCATTGAGCAGTGCATTACAGTTTACAATGCGATTTTACGTTTTATAGATTGAAATAAACTCATAAGGGCTCACATGTTTAATATTAAATAATTCATCTTAATGCAAAAAGAAAAATCAACTCACAGTCTCTACCTGGCTTTGCGCTAGTACAGCAATATATAAGCTAATATTACTGATTCATCTAGAGGACAAGCTGGTATGAACCAGTTAATAGCCACAGTGGGAAACCTCAAATTAATTAGGAGGTGATTTAAAACCAGTCACTGCCAGTCCTCTTGAATGGTTAGTTTGGAGTGCATTGGAAATAAGTTGGAATACATACATATACACCGATGAGCCAAAACATTAGCAGCAGAAACTTCAAGTCCTATAAGTTGCAAGATGGAGCTGTTGTGGATCGGACTTGTCGGTCCAGCACATCCCACAGATCAAGATCTGGAGATCTGGCAACACCTTGAACACTTCATCATGTTCCTCAAACCATTCCCGAACAATATGTGCAGTGTGGCAGGGCGCATTATCCTGCTGAAAGAGGCCACTGCCATCAGGGAACACCATTGCCATGAAGGGGTGTACCTGGTCTGCAACAATGTTTAGGTAGGTGGCACGTGTCAAATTGTTGTCCACATGAATGGCCGGACCCAGGGTTTCCCAGCAGAACATTGCCCAGAGCATCATACTCCCTCCACCGGCTTGTTGTCTTCCCACAGTGCATCCTGGTGCCATCAGTTCCCCAGGTAAGTGGCGCACACGTACACGGCCATTCACGTGATCTAAAAGGAAACGGGACTCATCGGACGAGGCGACCTTCTTGCACTGCTCCAAGGCCCAGTTCCAACACTCGCGTGCCCATTGTAGGCACTTTTGACAGTGGACAGGGGTCATCAGTGTTGTGCAAGTTCACACTTCACAAGAGCTAGCTCAAAGTTCAGCTCACACAGATTAAAATGAACAAGTTCACGTTCACATTTCACAATTTTGAATTTTGAACAAGTTCACAGTCCCAGTTCATTTCTTCCATTTTTCTTTTAAATGAGCTGCTCTGAGCTTATCTTTTTCAGTAGAACCTCCTCCTACCCATCCATCCCCAGGCCCCAATCATTGCCATTTCCCACTGGTTGTGTATACTTGTACATTCATAAGTTATGTATTTTACTAGTGGAAGTGCAAAAGCAAATAAAGTAATAAAAAGTTCAAATCACAAAGTACATTCCTTTGTTTTCTCATTTGCATGCATATGTACATCAATGACTTGCACTAGCCAATTTGCAAAAATTGTTTAAGGTAGCCAGTGTTTACAGTGCACCATGTACCCTGTCATATAAGGGTATTGTCCAGGGACTATTTTATGTGTACGTCTACGTGCGCAGTGATTGTTACGTGGGATATGGGCAGTTGAGTTGCACTAATAAAAACGTCTCAAGTATGGAATAACGCCTTCCGTGTTTACTCATCAAGCAGTAACTTTAACACACCCAAGGGTTCCGAATCTCACGCAAACCTGAACGAGCTCAAGTTCACGTTCTTTAACTGCAAACGGATACGTTCAAGTTCACCGTTCACCGTACACCGAAAAAATGAGCATGTTCAATGAATGCATTCATGCACAACACTGGGGGTCATCATGGGCACTCTGATCGGTCTGCGGCTATGCAGCCCCATATGCAGCAGGGTGCGATGCACTGTGTGTTGTGACACATTCCTCCCGTAACCATCATTAAAATTTTCTGTGACTTGTGCCACAGTAGACCTTCTGTCGGTTCAGACCAGACGGGATAGCCTTTGTTGCCCTCGCGCATCGATGAGCCTTGGGCGCCCAACACCCTGTCACCGGTTTGTGGTTTGTCCCTCCTCGGACCACTGTCAGTAGGTACTCACCACTGCTGACTGGGAGCACACCCCAAGCCTTGTCATTTCAGAGATGCTCTGACCCAGTCATCTGGCCATAACAATTTGGCCCTTGTCAAAGTCGCTCAGGTCTTTACTCCTGCCCATTTCTCCTGCATGCAACATGTTGACTACGAGAACTGATTGTTTGCTTACCATCTAATCTACCGCGACCTTGACATGTGCTCTTGTTTGGAGATTATCAACGTTATTTGGTTCACCTGTGAGTGGTCGTAATGTTTTGGCTCATCGGTGTATATACACACAAGGGGTGACAAAAATAATGGAAATGCCAAATGGTATTTGAATATTTATTAAATATTAAGGAGTTGGGCTGCCCTGTGCCTTCAGGACAATTTCAGTCCTTCTTAAAATGCTGTTATACTTGAAAGTCTTGTACTTTTTCTAGGGGGAAATTGGACCACCCTTAAAAAAGACAGCCTCCAGTTCTTTGAGTGATGAAATCGCTCTTGAATCCATTTAGCCTTGTGTATGGGGGGTGTTATCATCTTGGAATACTGGAACATATTGAGGAAACAATGTCTGCACCATAGGGTTACCAATCAGTATAACAATCAGAACCAACAACTTTCACCAGATGGCTGCCTATACCATAACAGATCCATCATCATTTTTAACAGTTGCTGAGAGGCAATGTGGAAAGAAGGCTTCCTCTGGAGTTCTCTAAGTATAACCCCATACAGACACAGGAAAAAGAGTAAAAATCATTACACCAGGTTATGTGTGGTTGTGCATTTAACCAAGTGGCTTCTGAATGGCAGCCCCACCATAATTATTAGCTTTGTGAAGCTCATGATGTACAGTTTTTATTGGAATTGAGGTATATATTCAGTTCTAAGGGAATTTGGATGCTGATGCTTTTTTGTCTTTAGCAACTATCCTGTTAATTGTCTGTCTGCCCTTGTTGGTGAGGTCTGATTTACAATCACTGTTATTCTTTCCTGATGCAGTTTTTGCTTGTTTGGCTTTTGCCATCATGATTGTTGGCACTGCCCCCCTAACAAATTAAATAATTTTGCAGTTTCTGTGATTGACACACCTGCAATTCAGGCACCAACTATTTGAACTGTTTCAAAATCTATTAGATCTCTCATGCTGCTTTATAACCTCACATTTTAAAGGGCTGATTTTAAAGCATGCGTTATAGCAGAAACACATTGGTCATTAGTATTTACATTAATACTAAGCACATGTGTAGACCCCTTGTTAACTGTGATTTAGTTTTTTTTTTTTTTCAAAATACAAGTGCTTTTCATTTGGTTTTTCCATTATTTTGTGCGTGTTAATTTTATAGTATATTAATATTTAATAGCCTACATTTAAACATATTTCCAAACAAATATCAGAACAACATTTTCAGCATTGCTACTGAAACAGCTTAACCCAACTTCCAAAAAGCTTAGCTGGCTACTTTACAATAACAAGTAGCAAACTCAGCTCAAGTTCAGAAAAAAGGCACCAATGAAGATATTTCCTGCCTGGCTAGATAAACTTGACAAACTGTCATCTGTAACTTTTGCTAGTATTAGTATTTATCTAGCTAACTTTTTTGTTTTTATTTCCAGCTTGCTAGTTTATTTTATGTTAGAGTACACTCTTTTGTCATCATGTGGTGAGAGTGGAAGGGGGTGAAGGATCAGTAAATGGGCTCTTGGAAAAATATAAACAAGCTCTTAGAAGTCAAGTTCGATGGGTATGTGCCTCCATCATGGTATTGACTGATTTAATTATGTGAGAAAATTATACCACATTTATGAAACTTTGAAGATAGCAAACACAATTTATATTACATTCCACAGGGTCAGGTCTTATTACTACACAATTCCCCTCTGACAACAAAACTATTTGATGTTTAGCATGAACAGCTGTAGCTAAGCGATGAACCATGTCATCATGTTCATTTTATAATCATATCTGAGTGATCAAATTCTGGAATCAATTGTGGCAAATCATGAGGGAAAATAGCTTTCAGATATGAATAAAGCAGATCAAAAGCAAGGCAAGGGCCCTCAGAAAAAACATTAACATGTGACTGCTTCTATTTTTCAATTATGCAGCATCATTTGTAGTCAAAGCAAAAAAAAAAAAAAACTGTTCTGCTATTCTGCAATATTTAAATAAAACAGCATTTTTATCAACAACAAAAACCATGAAGGACAACCAACATTGTTGTGTTTTATACCTGTGACTGTATGTATCGTACACTGGTCCCGGAATATAATTTACTCTCTGAGAACAATTGTCTGTCTGTCTGTCTGTCTGTCTGTCTGTCTGTCTGTCTGTCTATCTATCTATCTAATCTAAGTAAGTAAATAACTAAGCTTATTACCTGTGCTCCCTTGTTCTCCGGGTTCCAAAAGCCAAATGTGCATTTTACCATGTCCTCCTCTAGGACATGGGGGTTTTGCGTTATTAACTCAACATTTAAATGCAAAAGTAGATTTGTCGTTTGCCAAAGTTTTGGTTTTAAAAAACAAACTCTCATTTGGACAGGGGTGGTTTGAATAAGTGTAATACTGTAAACTGGAAACGAGTTACTTTTAAAGATGTTATCATTCTGGTTAGTCTAAACAGGAAAAGACCAGATTGTGAGCTACATGCTAACTCACTTAAGGTCGACTCCAGACACGGAATGTGAGAAAAACATGTCGAATCCTGTAAGATGAGCTCACGCAGAGGTATTGAACAGCGTAATTTCAGCAATGCATGTATATGGACATTGCATGTTTATGCAGGTGAGAGAATCAAGACTCATCATTTGAATAATTTATTTAATATTTACCCACATACGTACACTGCTGTGCTTAAGTCCCAGACGTGTTACGTGTTTTACTTAACAGATATTCCCAGGGCAAAACATCCTTTTAAGTCCTACTTTCAAGAGCGACCTTCGCACTTTACATGGATGGACAACAATACCTGAGCCTTCTGCCAGTTCTTGTACTAACTGAACTGGCACGATACTTGTCTTCTTATTTCCTTATTTACCATAATTTTTCTACGAGTGCTCATCCTTATGACACAGCTTTCTGGTTTATGTTTTGCTGTAGTCTGTCAACTTGTATGTCCTTTTACATGCACACGAATATAAATTACACTTATTTCTATTGGAATATGTGTAATATATTGGCGAAGAATATCGGCTTTAACTAGGAACGAAAAGAATTAAGAGGTTTAACTAAGAACCAAAAACCTCCCTCTTTTCCCTGTCAGTCACGCAGTAGCGCAGCCTATCATGCGGGTTCATTACACTGCACTGATTTATTTGCAAGTTGTCCTCGGGGATAAAACGAAGCAGTAACCGAAGGGAGGTAGAGTGACCTTTTACTTTTACGCATGCTCCTTTCTGTAAACTTTTTGTTACGCGGTTTGGGGAAAAACATAAACTCAAATATTTATACTTCTTTTAAATTTTATTTAAGAACTGACGACTTTGTATGCAACTTGCCCTGGCATGAATACAAACCTACATGCTAAAACAGGAACGGGAGTGAGCGCTGCTGTTCTTGTACTCCTCAGGTGTTCAGCAGATACGAAAAGGCGTATCCTAAATTTCGTCTGGAAATAACAAGATATAGACTATTGACGAGTGATATAGCCGAGATGACAGTGCGAACAAAGTAAAAAAATTAATTTGGAAGACTTGACACGTTGACACTAGAGGAATGCGTTCATTAAGTATTTTTTTTGGTAAGTGCAAATTCTATTAATTTCTTTCTTTCCTATGTATTAAACGTTATTGTAAAAGTTAATGTCATTAATATACTGTAATATATTCAAAGTGTTTCAAAATACTTCTGGAATATGTGGTTGGTTATTCAACATAATACACTTTTCTCGTGAGGCTATGGACGAAGCAAACGTATAATTTATCTAGTTAAATGCATCCCAGGATAAATTGTTTTATTGTAATGGTTTGCAATAGCAAAATATTACATATCTATTGTAGAACTGCATAGCGGTATGAAATGGTATGTTGTGTAATGGTTTAAAAAGCGGTGCCTTTCATATAGGCTACGTTAAAGAGTGAATTATCCATGTTTAGATTGTTGTGCTGCACTCTTCAAGACGAACAACACAATTCTGTGTAGTCTACATATTTAAACACAGGCAAAATACAGTGATGGGAATTAAGCTAAGACAAAGAAAAGTAGGCTTCATAAGGTTTAGACAGTTTGCCTAGAAAAGTGGTTTTTGGAAGGTTCAGACACTTTGCTTAAAGATTTCCTTTTAAAGCCTACATTTAAACATTTTGTTTACAAAACTACTTACTAGCACCGTGATGGCTGTATTTCTGGATTAAGTTAGCCGTAAACATGGGGTCGTGGTCAAATTGGTGGAATGTTTATAATTTGTTGTATTTAACACGGATGTGGATTCATGTCATATTACATTACCTGATTAAACTAACTCAATAATATCCTGTGCACACAGGCAATAACTGCACCGAACTGTACAAAAGCGTCTCTTGTGCTTTGATTTTCTCCTCCTCGTTCTCTCTTCTAAAATAGTTTTTACTGAATTTAACGATAACCTTTGATAAATAATTTTGCTCCCTTTGAATGAGAAGGTAAATGTTTGATCTTTGGTAATGGTATTGATTACTGGTCGGCTCTTAGCAACAGGCACAACAATTCCGTCTTGCTTGGTTCTTTAGAGGAGATGCACTATGGTCCAGCTTTAATGCAGAAAATGCAAATTTTTGCATTCAAATGCATATTTTTATTTGAGACAAGTGTTTTGACTTTTCATTTGGTTTCATCACTATCGAATGGATGAGGTTAAAAAAGTAACACTAGTACGGGTGTGTTACTCGAGGTGTCATGAGGCTTTTCTTGGAGCCTCTGTGGGGTAGTGGTTAGGGATATAAACTTGTATCCATTAGGCTGCAAGTTCAAATGCTGGTGTGCAATTATACCTCTGTAAAAAGTACTAAAATAATTGTCCTCTATGTGCACAGTCATGTGCATGTAACACATTTACATCAGAGATTGTATGATGTAGTAATGTGTCTATATCACAGCATCTCAGTACATGCATGGTATGATTACAGTAGTATCTCAGAGTACTGAGAAATGTGGATTATTTTAAATCTTTGTGTGGTATGCTCTGCCTTTCATTAGAGGTGGTTTTTAGATTAGATTTTAGATCCTATTGACAGAGAAAATTGATACGCAACCCATCCATGCTTCCAGTGTATTTTGAAGGTTGTCAGATTTACTTCTGCTCCAAATATGGCATGTGCTGCCAGGAGTCCTTACTGGAGAGAGTGTCCACACATCATTTTCTTGTTTTGGACGAAGATGCAAAATTCGTATGACACAATGTCTGATTATTTTTTAAATGACACATATCATTGTCTCCTTGTACAGTTTTTGTGCCTGTGTTGAGTTGAACATCATCGTGGATTGTATACTCTGGTGTCAGCTTCAAGGAGAAGCAAAGGAATCAAGCCAAATTATGGGCAGCATATTGCTGGCTTTTCTCATGGCTTACACCATTGGTTATGCCTGATGACACCAAAATGAATGACTCAGGGTTCCTTGTGGACTTTTCCAAAGTGAACACAGTTCATCTGTGGGAGGTCAAAACTTAAAATTCCAAGATGTGTGTAAGCATGCCTCCACACTCTCAAAAACAGTTAAGTGTCAGTGTCCTTACATGCCCACCCTTTGATGATGGCAGGAGTATCAGGGTCACACGTTCCTCCTGTCTGAAGCAGGGAGCTCCAGTTCTTGGTGGCTCAAACAGATCAAACTTTTTCTCGTCATTTGCAGCAAGATTTTCATGTACCTCCATGATAAAGAACATTTACTTAAGAGCCTGCGGCATTCTAATTTTGAAGTTAGAGCAGGATAGGAGGCAAGATTCAACAGGTGCAAGATAAAATGCAGTTAGAAAAGGTCACAAAGAAGCTAAGTTTTTTAAAAAAGTTTTGAAAATTCCCTGCATGAAGGAGAGAAAAGTAACACTGTCAGTTGTGTTAATTGGAGACTCCTTTGTATCTCAAGGCAGTTGTAGCCAGTAGCCAGAATCATTAACTGATGCCCCTCTTTAGGGTTTGAGAGGGTGAGAAATTTTCTTTGAATTCCATGAAATGTTTCCACTGAAATTTTGTCTTGCCATCTTTGGGATTTTTTCCTTTTTCTCTGTATCTTTTTATAATTCAGAAGACATGAGCATGCACTGTATATTGAGTTTAATGAATAAATGTGTCCTAAGTTCTGGTGTCTTGGATGAGCAATCGGGTACCTTGTAACAGTGACAGAGCATCAACATTGAAACCATGCTTTCATCACATGCTCATTGAAAAAACAAAATCTTCCAAATACCTATTTGTTACTACTGTTCAACTCAGGGACAAGTCCTCTTGTGGACCAGTTAATTTGTTGGTGGCACATATGATATTAGCGTGTAAAATGTGTTAGTATGACATTGTGATGTTACTTGTCAAACTTTGACCAAATTGGGTTGTTACATGTCTTACATTTTTAATATGATGGGGATGTGTGCATTATAGACATGGCTAGTCAATGTACAGTTTTATGCTCATATTTGCTAACAAACACAAGTTTGCTAGGGGACATGCAAGACATACTGTAACTAAATTGAAATGGTGATTTCATCAGTGAGAGTCAAGAGTACAACTAAGCTTTGAACACTAAGCTGCAGCTGCAAAGACATTGAACTTCATTTAATTTTAGGCTTTTTATCTTAAATTGATTTCAAATAACTTGACGTTATCATTTTGTTGTAGAGTTTACCAAATATTTGACCTCAGAACAAAGGTAGAAGAGGCATATAAGAGGCATATATATTAAAGCATATAAAACAGATGAAAGGATGTTTTAAAAAGTTCAAGTGATGTTACAAAGTTCAATTTTACTTCAGTGCAGTTTAAAGGGATAACCTAAAAACAATTCAAGTCTGTTTGATTTGTCCTGAAGGGTATATTTCAATTCATGATGAAGAGAATAAAATGCTCAGAGGGAACAAGCAGACAGTGTACATTTAACCTATTAATTCTCATGTATTTCCAAAAATTCCTATTAATTTCCATAGATTCAGATTTATTCCTATGGAAAACTTGTAATTTTGAAAATTGGTGCTTGTGACTGGGAAAAAGTTGTTTGGGCCTTATCAGATCTGGGAACTAGCTGTAAACCCAGGAGCAGATGGGCATCTCAGAGCTGTTGCCAGCCAAAGCCGCTGTAGGTGCCATTCAACAGGTCCATCTCTTCGGCTTAAGTATGGTGAATACTCAATCTAAAATAGAAAACCACAAGGAAACAAGGCTTGAACCTTGTGACATGGAGAGCTTTACCATTTTAAATAGAATGGTTTGGTAGCACAGTGGGTTTCCTCAGGTGCACCTTAGGGAGGTTGCATCATTCTGTTGACAGCTTAGGCTCATGTATTAGTGAGAATATGTGTGGGTCTGTTGATCTGAAATCAATTTCAGCTAGCTAGCTAGCTACAGGTAGCTATTAATCATAAATTCCTGAGAATTCCTATTAATTCCCATAAAATCCCATTAATTCCCATAGACATTTTCCCATTTTGAAAATTCCCAGAATTTTGCAACCCTATCCATTATCATTTCATTATCTATAAAGCAGGCATACGTAATGGAGCAAGAGCTAAACAAGCCCCATTAAGGGGCCTTTGACCTTGTTTGCTATCTGATGGTAACATGTAGGAGCTGTTGTTTGGTTGAGCCACACAGTGTGTCAATGGGTGAGTAACTGAGCTGCAGTTTTGTACTGGCTCTAGTGCTGCTTAAATTACATGTGCAAATATGTATATAAAGCACTTTTGTGAGATATCAATACTTTGATTGTGAGACCCATTTCTGCAACTGTGTATGCACTGACTTGTAGAGAATCTATGATTTGTTCATGTGAGCAAGTATATGGTGTTTTTTGTACGATGAAAGTTGACTTTTTAGAGGCTAGTGTAAAAAGGGTTTTGAACCCTTTTTTCTGCTCCAGTAGCATTTTTGCTGCTACAGATTCTACTGAGCAGACAGTAGCAGTAGCAGTAATGGAGGTGCATGTTGGATTTTCAGGTAGGAGCACTGCTGTTGTACCCTTGAGCAAAACAGTTAACATGAAGTGCTTTTGTAAACATCCAGTTAATTAAATTGATAATATGTTAAAAATACGTCAAATCAAACATAATATGAGGCATTCTGGATGAGGGCATTTGTTAAGCAAACAAGTAATGTAATTTGGGTCTTACATAGGAGGCAGACTGGGGACCCATGCTTTGGTCCGAGTACTACACATGCCTCCATACACGTGTGCACACACTCACACATACTCACATGTGTATGCACATTTTATGTACTCGTCTTACACTTACACATATATGTGCATTTTATATACTTGTTTTTGCTTTGAAAAAAAAAACAGGAATGTGATGTTTTCTGTCTCTGAGATAATGGAAGCATGTGACTAGAAGAAGTTGTCTGGGCCTTATCAGATCTGGGAACTAGCTGTAAACCCAGGAGCAGATGGACATCTCAGAGCTGTTGGCAGCCAAGGCCGCTGTAGGTGCACACAAGGAATCAAGGCTTGAAAGTTCTGTCGACCTTATACTGTCAACATGTGACATGGAGAGCTTTACCATTTTAAATAGAATGGTGGCACAGTAGGTTTCCTCAGATGCACCTTAGGGAGGTTGCATCATACTGTTCAGAGCTTGAGTTCATGTATTAGTGAGAATATGTGTAGGCCTCCTGATCTGAGATCAGCTGCTGCAAGAGAGACTGATTTTGAACTGATGAAACTAATCTTTCCAATCTTATAATTAGAGGAGTCTTGCTTTGTGTTTTCTGTGTGCCAGCAGGTTAGTTAAAATTCATGGTGACCCATCAATAGCTCATTCTTTTTGTTTGTTTGTTTTATTATATCTGATGTGGTAGTATTACATTTGTGCAGCCCACATTAAATCATTTTAATTCTGACAGAGGGTTTTTAAGCAGTACCCTTCATACCTTAGTTTTTACTTTTTCCATACTGTAGTAGTCTCTGGATATAGACAGATACATTTTATTCAGCCATGAAATATTTAATTTTTTGCCTGTGTTTTGGTACAGGTTTGTTGTTGACAACAGACAGGTTGAGAAGAAAATGTGAAAAACCCCAGATCAAATGATAATGTTATGCAATTCCTCTTGCGTGTTTGTTTAGTTATGAAAACAAGGTCTGCAACGTGCTTTCAACAGAAGGGATTTTACCTTTTCTTCCAAGGTGGCAACCTTCGAGTGGAATAATAAGCCACTTGGCTCTGATGCATAACATAAGAATGTCCAATTGTCCATAGTCTGACACACCCTTGTCTAAAATGGGCCAGTTTCGTCCAGATTTGTTAGGACTACAATGAAGTATGTATTTTAATGGTAATAAAATGTAACCCATGTTTGTAGACAGATATAATATGTCCTGTAACGTATAATAATAGGACACAGTTATGAGAACAGCCTATGTGCAGGCGATTCAGTATATTTCAGACAGGGAGGTCTGACACACAGATTTTTCATCAGTGGATTTCTATAATTCTGAAAAAAAAATCACTGACCATGTTTTTTTTCCTCATCCTCTTAACACAGTACTTATCTTGCTAGTCAGCATTTGTGATGACTGCATGTTGAAAGAAACAGACCTGAATGCTATACACCTTCAGGTAATCTGAATACAGATACAGTATTGGTTACCTCTTACACAGGAACCATACTTGCATCATGCACTTATCCTGTAAGGTGTAAGTCAGGTTGTTCCAAATGATCGTTTCCATTGATAGGACTCAGTGGAAATTCATTGGCTTTATAGGAGACCTGAAATATGCTTTGAAAGCATTGTGTTACATTTGATTATGTAGGTGTGAGTAACTGTGAGGTCATGGTGCTTTCTGCTGGCATCTGGCTCCTTTTATTGTCTTAAATGTTGTAACAGGAAATGGAGGGGGCAACTGTCAGGGCATGTTTCTGGTGCATTTTCTGTAGAAATGAGTTGTCAGAGGTGATGTATTTGAGAACTCATTTGGAAAAGTACATGTACAACATATCCCTTTTGGTCTGTATTTTGTTTGGCTAGGTGCACATCTCGGATGGGATTTGTACTTTTGAACAAGGTACCCTGAATGGTGCATGTTACAGTTTCTGTTTCTGCAGAAACATTCTGCTCTAAAATTCATGCGAAGTCATTAACAAGTCTTTCCTCACAGCTCCATTTAAGAAGGGAATGATGTTCTTGGAAAATTATGGCAGGTGTTTACTTCAGAGATGATGTCCTGGTTTATGTTGCCATTGTCAGTTGTAATTTGTGTATATATATACACATACATACATGGCAATTAGCTATTTTTGATAAATAGCACCAGCTGCATTCACATGTCAATGTTTTTGAATGAAAACGTTTAAATAAAGCTCAGATCAATGTACGAATAGACAATAGACTGCTTCATCCGTGAAAGAAAAATATGATACTCATGGGGAAGCTGTTTAACTGTTTAAAAGATGTTACTGTGAAGATTGAAATAGCCAATTCAAGCATACTTTGTGTATGAGGCAACCTCTCTGGTGAGGAAACTGTTGTAAAAACTGCTTTGAAGTTCCACTAAATGGGAAGCCAGTCAAGGCTTAGCATCCTGTGGTGTAAATTTTCAGGTTTTGAGTCTGGTCTCTTAACCACTCAGAAACAACTGTGACACACATTGAAATCTGTGACAGTGTACCCCTTCTAAAAAAAAAAAAACAATGCACTCAATAGGAAATCACTGCTTCTTAACTTTTTTTTGTACTTTTTTTAGCCAATATATCTTTCTAATTTCTGGTTTGAGGAAAGAAAATGTCTGTTCTAATTGATTCTAGTCTCTGGCTGGCGCCTAATTTGAATTAAGCATAATTAGATTGTGGAATAAAAGAAGCTTTTATACGGGTCCCAATCAAATGATTTTAAAGCATCCGAAGTCCACATCCTCTGACAGTCAGCTGACGGCACTGTGTCACATGTCCCATCTAATCAGTGAGGGGCCTGGGTACACTGGGGTGCAGCAGATTAAAAGCGATTGATTTTGGGAAAAAAAGGCGTATGATTTCAAAGAGATGCCAGACAAACAGGATTTGACTATGGTAATAATGTTCACAAAGCTTTTTACCAGCAGTTCTGATGTAAACTGTTTATGACCCATTTCCACTGCATGGCTGGAACAAGGCTTGTAGACAAAGCTGGCTGACCCAGTTCAGCACGAACTAGTTGCTTTCCCATTGCATTTTCCATAACCAGAGTTGGACCTCCTGTCTGAATGGCATGTGTGCAGTTCAAGACAGTGGCCTGGACTTAAATCAATATGTTTTCCTGAAATAAAAAAAAACATTTTGGATTACTTCTCTTTCAGTCAGACTGTTTGCTGTGGTGGCCTCTTTTATTTCCTCACAGTTTTTATTGTAATGCCAGTGGAATCAGCATAATCACAGCTCACTAACTGTGCCCAGAACTTACTTGTAAATAGGCCAGCTCCACTAACAGTAGCTGACATGGGTCAGCGGGATGAATTACATATAACAGAAAGCCACCCAGAACCTGAATTAAAGTAGACTAGTTCCAGTTGAATGAGGGTGTTACAGTGGGCTCACAATGCTGTTCATGTTGTCAAATGTGGAAATCTACAGAGCAAAGGCACTGGTGTAAGATGAGTTGATGACAGTGTTATTGAAATGAATGAGAATGATGGGTCCCCTCATTGTATTACTGCACGTGGTGTAGTGCTCTGCCAGCCCTAGAGCCAGAGTCGACCACAGACTCCTGACACTCTCCTGCTGTACTGTATTGCAGGTTGTGAGCGTTTCCTGGCTGGGTGCGCAGCTGACCGGGACATGCAAAGCAGAGCCGAGTGACCTGAAACAATCGCCGCCAGGACCTCTTTCGAGCCCAGCGACATCACAGTAGACCGCGGTATGCTGCCACTCTGGTGGGGAGGAAAGAGGGCCTGAGCTTCAGCCACAGCAGAGGTGGAGAGACAGACGGGGGACGGCCGGTCCTAGCGCAGACCCCACGGGGGCATGCCCACCGTGCAGCCCGGAAGCCTCTGAAGACCCCCCCTCCCCCCACTGAGTGGCGCAAGGGGCTGGAGAAGCAGTCAAGATGATTGACCTTAGCTTTCTGACAGAGGAGGAGCAGGAGAAGATCATGGCGGTGTTGAACAGGGACTCTGTGCTGAAGAAGACAGAAGAGGAGAGGATCAAGTGAGTTCAGCCCCCCCAACCAGCAGGTCATCCCACCCCTTGTGTGGATTATGTGTACAAATATTTCAACTCTTTCATTTGGGTGTGTTTTAATTTTCCACTTTAAAGGTGTAAACAGATGATTGCCAGGGATGAAATTGGCAAAATGGGTAAGCGGGATGTATGGGCACATTGTGATTGCACGTTGTTTGTGGCAGTGCCAGGTCCGAGTGGTTTCTGCCTCACGGTAATCTAATAAAGGGTCAACCTGGTGCTCCTCCTGCCAGTTCAAAGCCAATAGGAGTACTTCAAAGCAAGAAGGGAAACAGCATTTCATTGGACTCAATGGCAAGAAAAATCACTCCTCAGTCTGTGCCATTAAAGAATGGACAGAAGTACTCCTTTATCACTTTAAAGATTGATTCTTTCATTGTGCTGCTCTTGTTTTTTTTTCTCCATGAGCAGAAGTATTCTAATACTGAGTAGTTAAGTTTCACTTAACATTATAGTTCAGCATAGTTGAGTTATAATAACGTTATAGATGTGGTAACAACATGTGTGAGTCAGAGAAACAAAGAGCAAGGTATCAGTTACTCTGAAATTGATTAAATAATACATTTTGTTTTTGAAGAAAAGCCTGTAAGCAAAGGTCACTTTGATAGAAAATGATTGACAGAATGATTGTTATTTTCACAGATGATTCCAGGTACTGAAACAATATGAAGGCACATTTTAAATGAAACAGAGTTGTGTAGATATTCCTGTCTGTTTCTGTCTTTACAGTACAGTTGTGATGGAGAGAGGGCACAGGAGTACTAGCTGGCAGGTCAATTTGGTTATTTCTCAGGATTCGGATATGGCTTCATCCACATAATTGTAAAAGGGGATTATGTCTGGCCCCGTGTATTTCTGGCCCATTTTCCACAGAAGAAAGAAGGCTTGTGGAAAAACAAAACAACAGTTTAATAAGCTGAACTTGTGATTAAGTTGAAGGGTTTCAGCTGAATTGAAAGCGCCCCATCATCGACAGTGATCTGACATTGGAAAATCACATGCTTTCATCCAGATTGGAGCAGTAAAGCCCTCTCTCTTTTGTGAGGGCATCCTTTTAAACCAGCTGTTGTGTTTTCCTTCACCTGCAGTGTGCAGGTCTGTGTTTTGTTCAGTGAGTCATCCACTGAAATCAAAAGGGAGATTGCCATGTATGTAGTCTATCTCACTGCACAACATATTGTTGTAGAGATTAATTCTATTTTAAACTGTTTTTTTTTGGAACAGATGCTATTTGTAGCTGTTTTAGATGACTTCTATTAGCACATCTCTTTTTACTGTCGTTCACCCATATTGAGCAATTACAAAGCACGCATGAACACGTTGGGGGGAAACATGCGCTAGCAGAGCTTTCTTTCTTCAGGAGTCAGATTATGTTAGCTGGAACAGGAGAGGAAAGGAGTGTAGCGGAAACAAAACAGTACAGCTCATCGTTACTGCTAGGGGAATTTCACAGCTCTGTTTGTTTTATGACAGGAAGTCATTGGGTAGGGAAAACCAGCATTTAAAGTATCAAACACAATTCAGGTGGTCCAAAGATCTAAAGTGCACTTGGCACATTTTCGTGGGGTTGCAGGTGGAGTTCATTTTCAGCTGCATATTAAATTTTTACCCAAATGTTTCTGTTTAATTGCAGTCTCAGCAAGATGTAAATGCTACATGAGAATTGTGAATCAAAAGACAGAAAAAATGTTCTCAGCTACCTCTAATTGCTGGGAAACACAAAGCTGCATATTTTGGAGTGACACAGTTTCTTCTTGCCAGGGTTGTCGTGTCAGTGCTTGGTGTTGTAATCTCTGTTGGGTCATTTCTCATTTAATACTTATGGAATTTAGTTTTCACCTTGGAGAACACCAGGCATTAGTCCACAGCAGCTTCATTGAGAGCACCTTATTAAGTTAGGCCCTACAGGCCCGAGTGACAAAGAATGCTTTCTCTGTTGAAGTTTTTGAAAAAAATCCCCTCTTCTCAAAGTAATGATGATGTCATGTGACACAAGTAAATGATATTACATAAATATCCAAAATCAGTGACAGGCAGTCTCAATCTGGTAGGCCCACAGTATACGATGGCTTGTTGATCAGAGAAGTCGTTTACATAGGAAGGCACCACACCTTGTGTTACAGTGGTAAACCCAATTGCTGAATGAAAGTTAATTAAAACCTGCAGGACTCCCATCCCCACAAATCTTTGTTTTGTTTTGTTCACTCAGGAAACTACAGGAGAATGTGCAGGACAAGAACAAGGACAAGCTAAAGTTCATGACGGGAGAGTGGTTTTATGAGGCCAAGTCACAGAGACACAAGGACCGGATTCACGGCTCGGACATCATCAGGGCATCTATGAAACAGAGGAGATCCATAACGCTGTGTGAGTCTGCAGAAGGCAGGATGGTCTGAGTGGGGTTAAATGTTGCTTTACATCCTCGAAATGAAGAGACACCCAGGGGTGGCTCTATGAGATGCATATATGCATTCTAATATAAGCCTTTTAAGCCCTACTCACTTGGTCTTTGCTTGATATGTTCTGATTTCCCTGTTGATCATGTTCTAACACTCCAAGAAAGTATTTTAGGCATTTTTTACTACATGAAATCTTTTCAGATTCAATAAGTTTACATAAGTTTACACTCAAAGGGTGAGAGGAGACGTATACTCTCAGCGAAGGACAGAGAGAGAGAGAGAGAGGATTAACACTCAGT
This sequence comes from Megalops atlanticus, assembly GCA_019176425.1. Taxonomy (NCBI): domain Eukaryota; kingdom Metazoa; phylum Chordata; class Actinopteri; order Elopiformes; family Megalopidae; genus Megalops; species Megalops atlanticus. The sequence goes on along the minus strand of CM032877.1, from coordinate 6,676,033 downwards.
TAAAGGGTATACACCGCTCTGTTTTACTTACAGTACAGTACAACTGACACAGCTACAGTATAGCTAATGTAATTGCCTGTTCAGACCATTTCCTCCTGCTCCCATTCTTTTTCCAGAAACATACATTAAATACATATTACATCTATTAAAGTTCCTCAGCCATTTCAAATAGCTCTTCCTCAAAGGGCAATTTGGACTGTTTTCTGAAAAAATATCAGTAAACAACTGTACCTTACAAAAAAGAGAATGTATCCTCAGATAGGTCTGTTAGTGCACTGAGAGTTTGTGCATTCAGTTAGCGTGTGTAAATGTATGAGAGAAGGGTTTTCCTTACTTACATTCAAAAGAATGGTTACATAAGTGAAAGGAAAGGTGATATCAGATGAGTTGAGGCCACTAGCAGGTCAACATTCCCTCAGTTTACATTCCAAACCTGACTTTGGAGGAGGAATGAGGAAGAAACTACATTACAAGGAAATGTATCACTCACAAGGGACAATAAAGCTTTTAATGAAGAACTCTAAGGCATATTTCACTCATGAAAACAGCAGAAACACTCCTGGACTTTTTTTAGAAAGTGAAACACATGCATTATCAGATTATGAGGGTGGAAAAGCTGTATCTGAGCCAGCTTGCAGGGAAACTTATAGCTAACCCGTCTTGTGGTGCTGTTGGAAAATTAGAGAGAAAATGTGTGGGAGGCTCTCAGGTGGCTCAGTCAGCTAAGGCACTCTGTCTGAACACAGGGGACAAGTTTGAGTCTGAGCCGTGTCATTCGCTGACAGTGACCAGGAATCCGTAGCAGCAGAACTCAGTTTGGCTCACCCAGCCAGCGTAGGGTGGGGTTCGTTGGCTGGGGATCTTTCTCATTGTACCGCTGCACCCTGCAAATCCTCAGGTACCAACAAGCCAATGCCATCAGGGATATGCACCTATTCTGCTGTCCTGGTGCACTGTGGGACCTGTAGTTTGAAAAACAGTCATTGTTGGCATGCAGATGTATCAGAGGATTGCATTTGCTGCACCCCAGCACTCTGGCACAGGTGCAGATGATGTTGTAGTTAGAGAATGCTAACATGCAACTGGTGGCTCAGAAATGGGTGAAAAAGGCAAAAAAAGCTTTCAATAAAAACTTTAGATAGCTTTAGATAAAATGTAAGCTGCTTGTTTGTGCTTGAAAATAACTCTTAGTTTCCCATTTAACAGCTCTGTCTCCTGTGCTATTATTTTGTGGTTGTAACTGTCCTGTATCATTTGATTTACCCCAGTAGGGGTAACTGTGTCACTACAGCTGTGAATGTGCTCTGTCATTTGTGCTTTTATCAGTGCCTTTGATCCAGTCTGCCCTGTGTTCTGTGCTTTGTTACTACAGTGGAGCTCACCGGGATGTGGACTGAGAAGCCCAGTTTCGTCAACAGTGGGATTCGGGATGTTTTTGTTCCTCCAGAACTCTCTGGACTCATAGATGAGCCATCAAGACAGCCAAAGGAGGAGAGGTAACTGTATGACACCACGTGTCCCCACCCTCACCCCCACCCATCACTTCTAACTGTGGGGCCAGCTGGATTTCACTCTGTTTGGCCTGTAAAACACTTTGTTGTTTGGAAAAAAGTAATTTATCACCATAGACCCTGTTAACAGACAGCTGGAAAAGGGCTGTTTTCCAACAACTTCTCCGTTCCTGCTTGGCAGGACCATGTGGCTTTGCACTTGAACATACTTAGGGTAATAATGGAACGCACTGGGAAAATGTTGTAAACCTATGACATGCAGACACACGGCTCTGGGTGAATATGATGCCAGGTGTTTGCCCAGTTGGTCCCCCCCCCCCTCGCCAAACCAGGTGTGTTTTGAGGTGCGGTCTGAGGTGTGGTTGTCTGATGATCCACAAAGCCTGATGATTCCTCATGAGTCAAGATAGGAATTTCTCACATAAAAGGCATGTTAACCTTATCTCATAATGGGCACAGCAAGGTATGATACTAAAAAAACACTGTATATTCACACACATCAAGAGAGAAAGTGTAATTGTTCTAGAAGAGTTATGTGATAGTAACTCCACTAATGCATTCAGAATTCTAAATGAATGACTCATATATGCAGCATTAAAGCATGATATTTCTTTACTTTATGAACAAAAAGAACTAAATATGAACCCAAATCTCCTGTGTGCAGTTCTCTGTTCCCTTTCCAAGGTTCTTTTTTTAAACTTCATGATTAGTAGTCAGACACACAGTCCCTGCTTATCAGTAAATGCTCTTGCAGTGAAAAAATATTTCCTCTTGATTAAAGAAACTTACCCACATGTATCCCCACCCTGTCTCACACAAATAAATGTTACATCCGCCCATTAGCGCAATTAGCCCGAGGCCGGCTCAAGTGAGATTATGTAAGTATACTTAAGCTCTGGCATTTGAAGCATTCATTGGCAGTGATCCACAATATTGTGTGAAACCTCCCAAGCCCAGTAACAGCCCCAACAAGGGGACATAAGGGGGTTTGGAGGGACAGGACTGCAGAGAAGCTTGTGTTGGTTTTGGTATGTCTGCCCATGCCATATCACACGGGAATAAGGACAAGATGTACAGACCTTTCGCCCCAGTGTTAAACTTACAGATTCAGAAATGCTATTAGGTACATTAACTGTGTATGCTTATGCTTATTTATTATGTAGCTGTCCTCAGTCTTAGCAGATAACCTCACCAACGGATGCTTACAGTGCATGACATGGTTACACTAGCAGTTAAGAATTAAAATGCAGACATTACAGCAGATAATTAAATGACTGGTTTCCTTCTAGGATGATATACAGTTGAATGAGAACATACCCTGTATTACTTTTGAAAATGAAATTCCAGGCAATATCCAAGCAGTTCAAAGAGAAAAGGGAACAAAGTAAATGCAGGGCTTTAAATAAGGGACTACAGACCAGGGGGAACGCAGAGCTAATATATCGGGAAAAAAATGATTTTTTTTAAAGACATAAAGATGTTTGATGTAGTTACCATGAATATGTTCCTGTTGAGCTGGAGCTGTTGCTCTTGTGTTGTTTATCACTTGAGCTAGGAGTGCTTTGCTCTGTGGCATGCGACAGACTCATAGCCTCCGTCTCTCTAATCTGCCACATTCCTTCTTGGGATTGAGGCAGGGCAGCGCTTTCTCATGGGGCTTGAGCAAATTGGTGTGATTGTCGGTCTGGAGTCAGTCAGTCAGAAAGGACAGACTTGTTGCTCATAGGTTCTGTGCTGTAAGCCGCTTCTGAGGTCAGTTCTCACATGCCCCTGTTCTCTTTTTCCACCTCAGAAAAATTACCATTAACAGTCGCATTTGAACGTGAATCAAGCACAGTTTGTTTACTTTATTTAAGGAGACAGAGGTTTCTTTTTGCCCTATAGTAGTTTTTGTCCATGCATTACAATGAGGTTAGTTAGTTGCAGTGTTTTATAAACCCACAATTGAATGTGTTTGGTCATGTAAATTGTTCTTGCTGTAGGGAAAAGAGCAGTCTCCTGCCAGGCACCCAGCAAGACGGAGTTGCGCTACCAGTACCTTCCCCTGCCAGGGTTTGTTGAAACGCATTTCCACATGTTTAAAACTTTATAGTGCTTCATTTCTTATTATTCATGCTTAAAAACTTGTTTTTAGTCACTTTTCCTGAGGCATTTTTTTGTGTTTTTCAGAGAAGTATGCACGGATAGCGGATGACATCATTTCATTTTTTAATTTGCTATACATATGTTCTGGTTATGTTTTTGGTTTATGTCTCTGTTATATCTCCTCTGTATTAAAGCAACGACAGAACCCTTTTAATAGTGTGCTGGTGGTGTCCGGCTCTTCAGAGGAAAGAGACAGCCAGTTAACCAATGGAACAGTGGACCACATCACGGCATCTGAAGGGGGTGAGGACTCACCACAGTTACTGAGTACACCAGTCCCTTCTCTCTGAGTGACAACTCCTCAGGAATGTGGAGCAGATATTCCCACTGGGGGTACATAAGTACATAAGAGGTTCGACGATAAGAACAAGCCATTCAGCCCAGCTTGGCTTGTCATTTTGCCCACAGTCTAGAGTGTGTCTAGTACTGAATCAAACCTGGATTTGAACACTCTAAGGGTTTCTGCTTCCACTACCTGCATGAAAAATACTTTGCAGTGTCAGTGTGAAATTTACCTTTAACTAATTTCCTCCTGCACTGTCTTGTTCTGCTGACAGAACTCAGCTTGAAATAGCCTCTATAGTCCACTTTATTAATCCCCTTTTAAAAATGTAAAAGCCTCAGTCAAATCTCCCCTGAGTCTCCTTTAGCTGAGACTAAAAAGATTAAAGATATTTCTTTGGTTGCAGCAAAAGGTGGGTCTGGGATTTGGCTGAGGTTTTTAAAATTTAAATCTACCTGTGGTGTATCTGGACTGGAAGCAGGTGGTATGACGGACACAATTTTCACGAATGTCTCTGGCCCATAAACAGCAGCCCATTTGGTTTGTGATTGTGAACATTCTCTTAATGTCAGCATAACATTGTATTGATGTGATGATGTTGCCATGATGATAGGGAAATGTTGTAAGACTTTTACTTGTGGATGCTATCTCTTTATTTGACATGTTGGTATAAATTCAAAGAGACTGTATGAAGACTGAGTGTAAGGAATGAATGATTATTTTGTATCACCTTGATAAGTGTGACTGGGTCTAATTGTACTTGTTCTGAACAGAGTATCCCAAATATATAAAAAGCAGTGGAATACACATATGCACACACCACCATAAGAAAGACATGGAGCAATCCATAATGTTGAGAAGCTGGCTTTTAAAAGTGAATGCTCATATTACAGCCATGTGAGAGGATGTGTTGGTGTCTCCTTGTGTCATCAGTGTGTTTACTAGTGATTTGTGAATCTGACTAATGGTTCAGCCTTCAAGATTTCATTTAGGTGACAGAATTTCTATTCTGGTTTTAAATGAGTGGACAACTTGAAGGACATGCTGTCAAAATATTTTCCTTGCAAACAAAAGTAAGTCTGGTTGACTGATCCCATTGAGAGTCTTGTATCTAACTCTGTCTTTGGCTGTGGTGTCTCTGTGTCTTTGGCATGGTTCAGTCCTTTTTTTGCATGAGCGCCCTGTGCATGCATTGCTGTAATGTCATAACCACGCATGACACAGCACTGTAACATGCTCTTAACTCATCAGTAGGCTGTAGGTGGGACAGAACTGGATTTGCAAATATTTGGACTCAAGGGACAGCACTTAAAATGGAACACCGTACATTAGTGCTTAACAAGCCCTCAGTCATATCCCCTTCAGAGAACCACTGCACCACTGCAGTTTATAATTGGCATATAATTATTGCTGTAATAAATCAGTAATGATGAATAGTTACAGTAATACAATGCATATTAAATCACATAGTCATGTCTCACTGTTACAGATGCAAGGAGCATAGAAGAGCATAGGAAAGAAGCAAACCCACTTTAAAGCTCTGTTAAAGAAGTTGCCTCCTTTGGGCTACATTTGTATAGTTTTTGTAGATTTGCATTACCACTTTAAAGAACAAGAATGTAAAAAGTCTCAAAAATGTGGATTCCTAAAGATCGGCATTTTGTGGTTTAGGTCTAAACAATACAGCAGCTTGTGTGTGCATGTTTTTCAGCCCCTTGGATTAACCTGCAGTACACTTGTGTAATAACTATAGGATGCCTTGGTGCTTATGCACATAAAAGCTCCTAATAGTTTTATAACTAGGAGTTAGGTCACTCCATTTGGTACCACAGGCTTATTTTTGAAGTGAACATTGCACTTTTATTTCAGTGCATGTTCTTTTATTGTCATCACACAGGGAAAGAACTAATGAAAAAAGACCTAGTCAGATTTTCCCAGACTGTAGCACTGGTTTCCCAGTGTTTTGCTAAAATTGGGGAGAGATTATGCAGGAAGCCATGTACCTCTGTGCTTAGGCAGTAAGCCGTACTGCATGACTTAACCACACTGTGCATACATTGATGGAATGTTTGAATAAAAAAACCCTTAGAGTGTTTTCCATGTTGTTCAAATAATGTAGCAACTTAATAGATATATCACCAATGACCTCACCTAAAAATGAAAATATGCTCTGGAGATTACTCATTTTAACTTGCATTCAACAGAGTTCATTGCTTTTTTCAAGTTGAGGAGGGTATTTACTCATGTAACTGCCTGCTACTAAAATGCACACATATCCTTACGGATCTGGAATATGTGTCTCTCAATAGATGCCAATGTGCTGGATTCATAATGCCTGCGGAAAACATTCTGCTTTGGCCTCTTGTCTTAATTTCCTGTAACACTTTGTTTTACCTACCCCTCGTTGTCCCCTGTTGTTTTCACAGACACCTTACCACCACCTGAGACCGCCATAGACAGTGTTGATAATCTAATGTCAGAAGGTTCAGGTGCCTTAGAGGCAACATTCACTGAACAGGTGCCTATGCCCCAAAAGCAGACCGCCCTTTGCACCCAGCAGGGTTGTCTGCCAGACAACGATGGCGATTTTTCCATCAGCAGCGGAACGGCCGAGTCGAGCGCTGCCTCTGCCACGCCCAAGGGGATCCTCAAGCAAAGCTCCAGTGGCAGCTCCTGTGATTCTCCAGTCCGTTACAGCGACTACAGTGGATGGTCTGAATGGCCGAACATCCAGGAAACCGATTCTCAAAATGCTGCCGGTCAGGAGGGAGATGCGGTGGCTTCCGAAATAAGCGAGTCCATCCACTCTCTGGATCGGAAACAAGTTAGGTTCTCCCCAGAGGTCAGTGTGAATGAAAGCCAAATAGTGTCCCCACTACTGGATGACCAAGAGCTTGGAGAACATGACTTATTGGATGCTGAATTCACTACATTCTCAGATGAAGAAGGTGGGACATGCAAGTTAGACTCAGACAGTATTATGGATGAAGGCAGCAACAGCCTTACCCAGAGTAGTGCTGTAGGTGAGATGCAGCAGGACAGAGAAGACCCCAGCTTGACCATGAATGAGGCAGACTTCCCCCCAAGTAAGGATAGAGCATCTCCTACCTCTCAGTCACAGAACAGCAGGTTGGAGCATAACCAGGAAGAAGAGGACACAGGTGAGAGGAGAAGCCAAGGCATAGGTCTGCCCCAGAGCCCTGCTGGTAAGACTGACACAGTGCTCATCCAATCAATGAGTAGTAACAGCTCCCAGCAGGGTGTGAAATCAAATCAACTAATTAATCAACTAATCAATCAGTCAGTGTCATCATAGTATTCAAGATTTCATTCATCACTGGAGCTGCAGTTGTACCTGAGAGCACTGGAAGGCCACGGATCAACACACTTAGTTTAACGGTTGGATAGTATTTAATTCTTAGGAAATGTAAGAAAAAATGAAGACACTTTCTCCAATCCAGAATGTACTGCAAAATAACTTGTTGCTCATAACTCATGCATCTTATTTCTAACCATTGTTAATTTCTATGAATCCATACTAATCACTACTGTATATAAATATTCCCTTAATGTGTACATATATGACCATATATGTACTCGGCACTGGTTTACATATATGCGTTAATATATGCTGGTCTATTCACTGATGGTGATTGGTGAATTGGGACTGCAAGGATGATGCTTTCAGTAATTATTGGGTAATTGGGTATGACAACATATTTTCTCTTTGACATTTAAAAAATGAAACATTCAAAAGATTTTAGAATAATTCTGTCAAAAGAGTAATGTTATTTCAGTGTTTGGTCAGTTGCTAGGTGATACAAAAGCCATGTATTTTGTTTGCAGGTCAGCAGGAGCAGAGAGCTGCATCCCCTGCCTCTCAGGTGTCCACCGGCCAGGGTTCTGTGGATCAGAAAGGTAAGCCCATTCATGCGAGGGCACGAGGCCATGGGCTCTCCTCCAAGCCAGCAGAACAGAGTTGTGCACTGACAGAGGAGCAGGGGGGTCCCATTGCTAAGGTCCTAGAGTGGTTCAGCAGGAGCTCCAATATCAGAGGCCAACGAAACGAGCAATCCGAGATTCAACAGGATGACCAAGGAGCTAAGGAAGATTCCCAAACTCTTGAGGAGGTTTCTGTGACTAACAAACCAGCAGACAGTGCTGATTTTGGTGGGCTTGAGTTGGTGGTCGAGGTGGAATCACCAAAGCCCAGTGTGGAGCTGTCAGAGAGAACCTCTCTGTGTGAAGAAGAGGTCAAGGATCGTGAAGATGGAGATGAAGACGAGGTCAAGGATCATGAAGATGGAGATGAAGAAGAGGTCAAGGATCATGAAGATGGAGATGAAGAAGAGGTCAAGGATCGTGAAGATGGAGATGAAGAAGCACAGACCCCGGATGAAGAAGAATCTCACCCTGAACAGATGACAGATGAGGCCACCCTTTCACAGTATGCTGTCCACTCCCTCTCCCTCCACACAGAAGTGTCCCTTCAATCAGAGCCAAGCATGTCCACTGCTGAAATGAAGCCAAGACCAGAAACTGAAGGAAAATCGATTTCAGGGCAAGAAGCACACACTGAGGACACCCATGTCAGCTCAGTCATGAAGGAGGTACAACTGGAAGTGAAACAAACAGAGACTCTGGATGAGAATTTATCTGAAAGGCTTGCCAATTTAAAGTCATTCTGGGAGAAAGGAATGGGTGGCCCAAGAATATTGATCAGTAAAATGAGTACAGATTCCAAAATAAATGAAACAATGGAAGTTGTTGACCAAAGTGAGGCCCAAGGCCAAACATGGAATAAATCTGATGTAGACCAGAATGAGTCAGGGCAGGAACTCTCATTCACATGTGTAGAATCCTCAATAGCACCTGAAATAGTGGAAGATACCAGCGGGAAGCATGTGTCACAAGTGAAAGATAGGAAGAAATGTGAATCTCCCACTCTTGAACGAAGCACTGAGAAGACATCTGTTGATTCAGAAGTCAGTAACAAAGATGTGCTTGAACAGTCTGTCCCTTCCCTAGTCCAAAAGGACGTGAGCCCGACAATTGTGAGCAGCTCCAGAACAGACCCTGTTCCAACACCAGCACATGTGCAGGAAAGCTCATTTTCTTTTGGAAGCGGCTCCTTGTTGGAAGGTCAGGATGAAGACAAAGCAGGGCACATGGCTAAGACAGCAGCAGTTGTTGAAGAGGTACATACCCTGCCAGAGAGACCGAAAACTGATACTCAGACAGCCCAACAGGAAGAAGTCCCTCCTGAGCTGGTCTCTCAGACTAAATTCAATGCACACATGCTGCCAGTCTCTCCAGACACTTTCAGTAGACAAATTGGCAGCCAACAAGAGAGCAAAACTAGTATAATCAGCAACCTCAAATCGTTCTGGGAGAGGGAGAAAAGTGGATTTAAAATCATAGTTGGAAAACCTAAAGAACCTTCAGGAAGCAAAGTGAACTTGAATGTGGAGCCCACTCTTTGTCAAACAGATAAACCTGTTGACCTAAAGACAATAGGCACTGAATGTGAGGGGCAGTCGTCTCTCCTGTTAATGAAGGAAGGAGTTGAAAAGGGCTCTGCAAGCCAGGCTCCAAGTGATTCACAATATAAGAATAACCATGACTTCTCAGGCAGTGGCCCTCCAGACCAGCCTGATCAGGTTCCAGTCAAGACTGAGCCATCCTCTGCTGAAGACCTGCCCAAGAGACCCCACTTACTGGGTCAAGAATCAGCTGATGGTGTCAAGCAAGTAAGCCAATCACAAGCAGTGGAAACAAAGATACCTGTCAAGCTAGATCCCCCAAAAGTCCCACCTAGGAGAAAAGTTAAAACAGATGTGTCTTCCTTGAAACTCTCCCCTGTGGATATATGCCCGCCTAATAGGGAGCTTGTGGAGAAAAACCAGGAACAAACACCTACAAGGCAGAAAAAGGGACAGTCAAATGAAAGAACGTCGTCAGGGTCTGTGGTCTCAAAGCCTAGTATTGAGACAATATTTGCTCTAAAACACGGCAAGCTACTGCGAGGTGATCGAAGTCGTATACCCCGACCTCGGAGGGGCTTACGGAAATCCACAACGGGGGATCCTGCAGTCTTGCCGTCCCTTCCCAAACCCGATGACAAAGAGTCAAAGCCTGAGCCAGCTGTAAGAATCAGTTTAGGCAACCAGAATGGTAGAAAAAATTCTCTGCGGCGTTCAGCCGGTGTGCACGCAGACAACTATAATGAAGGAGGCTTTGCTCCTCATGAGCATTATAGGACAACACATGAAGGAAGCCAGAGAGGAGGACAGCCTGCCCACAAGAAGGCCAGTGAAAAAAATCCACCAGGGCCTTTGGAAGAGACAGACTCCCATCCCCCTCTGGCAAGATCTTTCATTCCCCGAGGCTTTCAGCACTACCTGGGAATCCCAGATGGAGCAAGCCTGCCAAGTACCCCATACAGACAGAAGAGAGAACAGGCGAAAAGTGCCTCCCTCCCACGAGCATCTAGACCTGAGTTGGACATGGTGCCAGGACCTCTACTGTCCAGCACCCCAAGAGTCTCCAGAGAGTCCCCCCAGAAACTACAGAGCAAGGGGGGGAATGAGGGGCATGGGACAGACAGCGTGGATTTGGACTCTTCCAGGAGCAGCACATCTGAAACCTGGTCTCACTCTTGGGCAAGTTCAGCCTGTGAGCTTCCAACTTTTTTAAAATCATTTTTTACATTGATTTACAACTGATTCTGATAGCAATTTTGTAGAAATGTGTAATGATCAAGTAATTTTTGGTGGAAGCAGGGTTTGATGCTCTGTATGAGGGGTCTTGCCCTTTGTTGGGGGGGGTCAGGAAGCATGTGCAAATGTAGTGAAAAAAATTTCATGAGACTAATTCATGGCTTTTTCCTCATTCAACTTCAAGGTCGGTTTTAAGCATATCACAGATTTAAATCAAGGAACATACAATATAATAATGTATAAAGCAAATGTAAAATGGAGGCTACTGGTCAGATCTTCTGACTTTGAGCCCTAATGTGTACAATTAATTTAGGCATACATTCAAAAAAGCTGCTTGACACCATGGCATCCCTCCACTCACAGATAAAGACATCTCAGACAGCTTCTTTTGATAACATAGTGACAAAATATCCATCAGCTGTATTTGACATTAACTTGTGTACCTTTATTTCACTGCACATCTACCCATTTAAATTGAAACTTTATCTACAAATGATCTACACTTCTCTCATTTCAGTTGGTCATTGATAAATAACAATGTTTTTCCATGATAGTGTTAACCCTGCTTCTACAGTACATAATTGCTGCAAAAATGTCATCTGGGACATGCTAATTCTCCATAGGATTTTTAGCGGTTTCAGAGGATATTTCTGTAAGAGCAATATAGTGTAATAAGCTAATGGATTTAAAATGTAGTAGGAGTAGGAGTAAATGAAAGAAACCCTTTGAGATGCTTTGCTACCTTAGCACTAAATATAATACACCTTTACAGGTAAAATGAAATTACTTGTAAATGGCACTCAGTACAAATTCTTTGCAAGGTCAGAAATGATCAGATGTGCATTTTCTTGTCAATTGTGCTGGTGTCACCATATGTTAATCATTATTAAAAGGAGGGTGGGTGACAGTGAGTGACAGCTAGTGCAGAAAAGCTCAGAGGGTTTCACTTATTAGTAGTTGGTGCCACCATGGTGACACTGATCAATGGCCTCTGGTCTCTTCTGGTGGCCTCATGTCCTGAGATCCCTGTGCCACATATAATCATTGGTGCTTCCTTCATTTAACGCAATCAAGTCCTGTCACTCTTCCATCGCCAGTGGCTTTTCACCAATACCCCCTGTCACAGTCGATCATTTTCTGCAGTACAAGAGGGCCCAATCTTGGCCCTCTCCTGTTGTCTCTAAATGACTAATAATCTCCTTACTTGAGCTCTTGATTCAAGGCAATAATGAGTTGAATCAAGCAATTAAGTGCTGGTGCGAAGAAGCTCATTTTGGTCCCTCCAGGAGCAGAATTGGCTGCCCCTCATTGAGCACATTTATAGAATCCCATCATCGTAACAGTTGTCTTTGCCTGCTGTTCATTGTATTGTCAGAGTAGGAGCATGCCCTTGTGTGAGTAACCAGTGATTTTCACACAGAGAATATGTCGCAATTACATAATTGTTGCAGAACTGATATTTGGGGTCATAAACCTAAAAAACAAATTAATTGTGCATATATAACAAAATGAATTAGGGAACTGCAACTGCTGCACTGAAGGAAACACTCATATAACCCAGTTTTTATTTTTGCTGCAATGAAATTCTGTTTGCTCCCAAACCACAGACCACATCTTTGAATTATAATAGCCTGAATTGAGTTCCCACTGCTCATTACTGGTTATTTCAGTCAGTGACATCACAGCTCTTTAAGCAAGTTGTGCTTGGATGTCTTTACTTGCAAGTGTTTTTGGTGCCAGGTGGCATGTTGCCAATTCTAATGGCATCAGATGTTGATCTCTCTGGAAAGTTTTATGACTCTTAATAGAGCCTTGGAACATCCTGTTTTGGTGTAGACACAAGTATGTCTTGTGTCCAAAGAAAAACGTTAAATGTGCAGGCTTTAAAAGTTAAAATGTAATTCCTTTCAAACCTACAGCTCAATGTCTGGGTATATAAACAGCGAGCGATACAAAATTGACTGACTCTTGTTTTGAATCAGCTTGCAATTAGGTTTAATTAACTATACAGTGTGACAATTTTTTGGTTGAAGAGAACACTATGAAAGTGTACAATGTATCCACAATGTTTATATTTTTGTCACTAATAATGCAAAGACACTTTTCCTTCACTTAAAAAAACTAAATTACACTTAGCTGTGATCCAGACAGACTGTGTTCTCTAATTCCTTGATTGCTAAGGGTCCTTTTAGCCATGCTAGTTATCTGTTGCAAGGCTTGTTGCTATGTGCATTGCTAATCACTGATCATTGTTGGTACACCATTTTATAACAAACACATTTGTAATGCTAAATCTTTTGATTACCTGTTGCAGTTGATTATGAATTCTAAAAAATCCCAAAATTACTAGTGATTGGTGATAACACATGAAAACAAACTGTGTACATGGTCAGTTGAGCTGATTTTTGAAATCTAATATGTATTGATTGCACAGTTTAAAACAGTATAACTATATGTGTAAGAACTGAATGTAATTCTAGACAAAGATCAGTAGAAATATCCAGTGATAAAACTTTGAATGAAATGTCATATCAGTAAAAATGCTACATTTCTGGTTTTTTGGAATGGTGTCTGGGCAGGTGTGTTGGGTGTAAGTAATCCAGATCATTGTGTTTGCAGAGTTCATTCTCTTTTAATCTGTGGCAGGTCATGATGAGGCTCAGACCCCTGTTAGGATGGCCTTAAAACGAATCTCTGCGAGGCCCATGTCCTTCTCCAAAAGTCTTGAGGACATTACGTCACAGCCCACAAGTGAGCAAATCCTTCCCCCCCGTGCTTTCCACTGGCAACAGTGGCCCTCTCGCTCGCACAAACACAGGAGGCTGAGGGGCAGAGCAACCACCCAGCTGTTTGGGAAAATTGGAAATGAACAATTCAAATGACACATTTTGTATTAAATCTTTTTGCATCACAGCATATGCAGGGTCTTGCTCTGTCCCTGTACTCCTCACACAAACAAAAAATATTCCTCACACACAAAAAGCCAGCTTCTGAATATTTGAAATTGCTTCAAAACCATTTTCAAGAATATTTCACTGAAGTGTCCATGTTCAGTCTCAGAAAGGGACAGATATGATATAGGCAGCAAGTTTACTCTGAGTGTGACTGAGATATGACGTCTGAATGTATGATGTGTATATATATATATATATATATATATATATATATATATATATATATATGTATATGTACACACACACTTTGTAATGTCAAACCAATGTCCTGTTGGGCTGGGGTCCTATACATTTCATGGAACATGTTCTTTGTTTCTGTTGGTGAAAATACAAGAATACTGTGACTAAGGTTGTTTCCTTCATCTGACTGCAATCACAGTGCAGCAGACAGGCAGACTATTCATAATTTTTCACTGGTCTAGAATGTTGGTTTAAACATGAAAGTATGATTATGGGTTAGGGAGAGGGAAATTTGTCCTCTGAAATTCTTATGTTGTTGTATTTTTCCTCCGAGGAAAGAAAGAAGTAAAAGTAATCCAAGAGGTGAATTAATACTGAGAGGGGATGATGAGAGTGGGAAAGGAAAGAAGAGAGAGTAGAAATAAACACTAACCTGTAGATTCAGTCAAAATTTGTCCCAGTTTAATGCAAAACACACAGTTTGGTGAGTTCAGGGATTACAAAAGTAATGAAAATCATTTGGTTGTGTTGCATTATAATTGTATTTTAAGTTATGGGCCAATTAAATCCAAGGTTAAGCATTGACAATCCAAGTTCGAGCACTGCTGTATGGTGTCGTTAACTGTGAAATTGTGGGTAATGACAGGCTTTCCCATCCAAGCAGAACAGGAAGCAGAGCCTCAGAAGAATCTCAAAGAAATTTCTGCTCCATTTTGTAAGACAGGTACTTGCTGGGTATTGACTGTAAAATTGGTAAACTAAGAAAATCGTCAGTCTTTAACTAACACAGTATGCGTCGGATTAACTGCTCATTTAAACATTTTTGGAAGTAGTTCCACACACAAAATCTATTGATTAAGCAAACAAGGAGCCTGAGGAGATGGTATCAACTCTGACAATCTCTAATTGGATGAATGAGAATTGTAAGTTGAGAAATTGTAAACATCTGGAGAGCAATAATAATCATTTGCCTAAATATCCCAGGTTTTGTTGTACAGTAACTGTTTGTCAATGTGATCATGTCTCACAGAGACGGAGAGTATTTTGATTCAACTAACTAAGACGTGAAGTGGTGGGGAAGACAAAATCTGCGTCTTCAGGATTAGTATGAATGTCATATGAAATTTACTCAGCAGGAAACCCTAAACTTGCCTTGTTTATTACAGTTCTGTTTCATCAATGAAAACTAATTCTATTAAACAAAATCATAATAGGTTTTTGATTTAACCATCAATCCATATGATCTCTTTCCATTACAGAATGTATCATAAGATGATCTGTATGAATGGTATGATAAAATGTGAGAAAAAATGCTGAAGTTCAGTAGAAATGCTGAAGTTCAGCAGACCTGTGACTGGAGCCTATTCGAGTATGTTCACCATCACACCATTTGCAAAAAATACACAGATCTGCTGTAACGTACCACACCGTGGATGTAAATACAGTCAAATTCAGGAATCAGGATACGGAGTATGTATAGTGTGAATTTGATGAGAACATGCCCCTTAGTGTGTGATGTTGCTCATCACTGCGAGACGTGCCACAGTGCTACGTCTCGCTAATGTATCTGACATAGGGAGGGAGTTTGTTGTGACCTGGTGTGGGACTGTTTGCCAGAGGTGCTCAGCCCTGCCTGCCATCCCACAGTCTCCACGACGCCGGCCACTCCCGCCTCCTCCTTCTCCGACCCGGAGCAGATGAAGAAGATGAGCGCTTCTGTGCCTGCCTTCCTGCAGGAAGAGGTGAAGAGAAACCACGCTTAGAACCACAAGCCCTGTAGCCTGAGCTGTGTGCTTTACTCACAGCTCGGGCTAAAGGGACAGTAATCTGGGGGAAAAATGTCACCCCATTACCATATTAACTTGGGACTCCCTGAGGCTGGTCAATAATGTATGGATGGTTACACAGAAGCAAAGTGCAAAACTGAATTTACACAGGAAGTATGTGACTTTTTAGTTTTAGAGTTAAGTGTGACTGCAACTGTTTTGTGTTCAGCCATAGTTAATATAACTTGCACCATTAGACCCAAATAAACGTGGATTTTACAGTCATGGCGAAAGCCAAGACTACGATTTATGGTTTGCATAAAGGTAATATTTAGATGGGGGAAGGTTATAGTCCATTAAGCTAAATTAGCAGTAATGACACAATGCATTACATTGCCTTGGCTGAGGAGTAACACTATATTAATATAAATATTGCTCTAGAGTAATGAAACCAATACAGCATTAAATTGCCTCCATTTGTGGAGAGTGGTGTGTAAATAGGGACTGAATGCAAAGTGTCGGAATTAGTAGTCGCTATTGCTGTCAACATGACTTGATTTCAAATGAGAGCACGCTGTTTGAGCTGCATTTACAGAAAAAGCAGGTACTAATGTAAAAGCAATTTTTAAGTGTAGGCATATTCAACAGATTATCAGAGATAATGCTGTAACCCATTCACATTCATGAACAGTCTTAAAAGCACTTTAAAATGCATTTGGTCCCTTTCGTGTAAGACTGTTGTAGCACATGTTGACAATGCCTGAAGTCTGGGGGCAGAGATACGCAGCTCTAATATGTTGTAGTACCTTATCATTGAGTTACTAATACTGGATGCAATTTGTGTCTTTGGTTCAAGCACAGAGACATCCCAATTCATCTTCACATGTCCACAGTTTGCACCCAGGAGTACCCCGCTCTAACCACTTCTCATGTATCCTAATGTGTGATTAACCTGTGTGGATGGATACCCCCTGTCTCAAGCCCTGCCCATCTCGTTTGTGCGCTGTCTTGTAGAACGATGGCAGAGACAGCGACTCCACCTCAGAGAGCAGCTTCCGCATTGGCAGACAAATGAGGACGGGCAGCACCTGCACTAACCTTAGCATCTCCTCTGGCATGGCATCCTTATCCTCTGTATGTCCATAAGCTCACGCTAAGTGGCCTCCATCGCTAACAATGCGCTGTGCTCTCTGTCCATGCAAGACAAGTGTGTTTATTCGAGTATGTACTGTGTACAGATTCTAAAAATATTAAAAGATCTGAAGATTCCCTTTGTCATTTTAAATGAAGAACCTCTGTGGTTCATAGGTTTCTTACTTTCAGGTCAGCAGAGGTCAGCGTTTGTTCTGAGCTGAGGTAATGTTCTTTGAGAGAGTGACCAAACAGATAGCATGAACCTAAATTGATTCTCAAGAGGTGTTATGGGGAAAGAATGTTAACTACCATTAAGGGAATCCTTCATCTACTTATGTACAGTATTTGAGTAAATAACATGCAGTGGTAGATGAAAACAGATTAAAACACTGAAACACAGACTAATGGCAAAGGTGTTGCCTTGGTCAGGGTGCTGTGTGTGACCCTGTGTGTCTTTCCATGGCTCTCGGTGGCCTGGCAGGTCACCGGCAGTGTGATGAGCATCTACAGTGGGGAATATGGCAATGTGGAGGTCAGAGGGACCATCCAGTTTGCCATCAACTATGTGCAGAAGCTTGGGGAGTTCCACATCTTCGTGGTCCAGTGCAGAGAGCTGGCAGTGGCAGACCCCAGGAAGAACCGGTCTGACCCGTAAGTGGCTCCTTGGAGCATGCTTGAGCCCAGTCAGCAAAGCAGACCTGATTCACACTACTGTTGAAGGCTCAAATGCTGTAACCTCAATGCAGATGTTACTGGAGTCAAGTCACACCAGAAACTGTATGCGTATTTAAATTTAAAGTATTTTTAAACATTTTGTACAAATATTTTTGATAACAGTATTTTCACACACACAGTTTTTCAGTTCAGCACTGTATTTAAAACCACACTTAGACAATTTGAGACATTTCAGAATACATTCAAATAGTTTTGAAGCATATGTACAATATTTTCAAATACAAAGGATATTAATCTTACAGATGTATTTGGAAATATATTCAGATATGCTACACCTTTACCCAGAATAACAACTTCAATATTATGTTTATGGAAAACCAAAAACAACTTTCCCCCACATTTAAAGGAAAATATACAATAGCTGTTTCAAATGTACCTGAAAAGTGTAGTAAAAGTACCCTATTTATTATTTGTTACAACCTATTTGCTATTAAACCTATTTGTTGTTTTGGGAAGGTATGTGTATACTTCATATACTGTAGACTTTTTAGAAGTGTATTTAAATGTATTGGAAATAAATTGAATACTGTTGAATACATCTAAAAGATAGACTGATAGTGAAACATGTATGTATTTCCCTGAGGTCTGGTATTAGAAGGGTTGGGCACATTTCCTTTTTGGTCCTTGATATGTATTTTAGAGAGAATTTGACAGAAGTATCACTTTGTGTCATGTCATAAACTTTTTCACCTCTTTTCAAAATACAATGGAAGGGAAAATACCAGTACTGTATGTGTACTAGGATGTAGCCAACACAACAGACTCTTATGCTTTTACACTGTATGACAATTACTATACGTCACTCTGTGCTTCTGATTACAGATATGTTAAATGTTACCTCTTGCCTGACAAAACAAAGCTGGGAAAGAGGAAAACCACAGTGAAAAAGAAGACCTTAAATCCTACCTACAATGAAATCCTGAGGGTAAGAAGGTTTGATTTTCTGAACTGTTAATTATTAACTGAAGTTTTTATATATATATATATATATATATATATATATATATATATATATATATATATATATATATATATATATATATATATATATATATATATATATATATATATATATATATAAATAAAAACCTTTTGAAATGTGACATTGTCTAAATGCATGGTTTAGTCTTTTGCCAGTCTGGTTTGAATTGAGTTGTTCAGCTGGTATCACTTGTTTTTCTGTCCCTATGCAGTATAGAATTGACATGGAAATCCTAAAAAGTCAGACACTGAATGTGTCTGTGTGGCACAATGACACCTTTGGACGGAATAGCTTTTTGGGCGAGGTGGACGTGGATTTGTCTGAATGGGACTTCAGGAACACACAGATGAATGACTTCACCCTGAAACCAAAAGTAAACAAGGACCAGAAAAGAGTGTCAGCCTCAATTGAGGCAGTTTCTTTCCGTGTCTCTATACTCTGTAATCAAATTATCCTTATACGAGCAATAATCCAGAGTGCTTCCCTGTGTGTGGGTCATCTAATTAATGCCAGTGGAAGTGTGCTGCATCCCATTTTTTCATTTCAATAGCATTTGATTAACATTTAACATGAAGTGTTATAGACTGGATATATCCATTTGCATGAATGGGTTTGTAATCACAGTATGTTTAGTGGACAATAACCTGTGGACACTGATGCTGCTGGTCTGCCCTGTCTCTTGGCACAGTCCCACTCTGGCCTGCAACCCACCGACTACAGGGGGGAGATGAGCGTGGCCCTTCGCTTCCTGCCTACCGTCTCTCACAGTAAGTAGCTGCTTGATTCCCATAGTCAGTTCCAGGCCGTTTGAGACAGAGCTACAGTTCATGATGGAAGAGGTCTGAGCTGATGCTCTTCTAAGTTTATCCATGTGTGTGAGAGGGAGTTGCCATTGTTGGTTTTCATTTCTCAGCTCTCTCATTCCTAAAAAGGCATCATTTTGACTGTGCAATCTGAAAATAGCAGGAACTCCTCAGCTGAGCGTATTTGTGGCACTCATGTGTGACTTGTGTGACCTAGGTAGGAGGACACCTAGAATGGGTGAAGTGCAGATCTTGGTGAAAGAGTGCAAGAACCTACCAATCATCAGGGGTGCGATCGACCCTTTTGTTAAATGGTATGTATAGATTATCTGTTTTTAGAAACTGATATACTATGCAGTCATAGGATATCAGTGCTTTATAAACAGTTGTAGATTATGTTGTTGCATGACATGACTGCATCTTACAATAATGTCCACTAGAGGTCACTCTTCCTTTGGTTTTTGTGTATTATCTCAAATTGTAGATGACCCCTCAGTTTAAAATTGATTCAGGAAGTTTGTTCATTCCGTTAACTTTGATAATCTTCATCTGGACCTGTCCCTTGCCTCTGCAGTAATGTGCTTCCAGACACCAGCAGGAAGGGCCGGCAGAAAACACGGGTGGTAAAGAGGACAGCCGATCCTGTTTTCAACCAAACCATGGTGTACGATGGCTTCCAGGCTGAGGACCTGCGAGAGGCTTGCGTGGAGCTCACGGTCTGGGACCATGACCGTCTCAACAACCACTTCCTGGGAGGCGTGAGGCTCAGTCTGGGCACTGGTGAGAGGCCTGGCTGTCTTCTGTGTCCTCGTCCTCCTTGATGATAATTACTCTGCGTGACTCACATGCCTGTGATGCAGTTGTATTCCTTTCTTGTCAGCAGTGTCGTCCACACTGCCCCTGCTGCTGCCACGTTACTTTTTCCATTATGTTTAGTCGCTTACCGGTTTCCACCCCTCCCGGGTAGGAGTCCATTCAGTGAACTCAGGTGAACTTTTGTTTGAGGGTAAATGTATTACTGTCGAACACGTGGTCTGCTTCAGTCATGTGCTCACATACTTGCAGTGAAATTTTGTTGTTTCTCATGATCCTGCCATAGACCCATACTGACCAAGGAGGTCATTTCAGATGAATATGTTAAACCCTACATAAGAGCGCATTCCCATTGCTCCTCTTGATTAACAGTGTCATGTTATCTGTCTTTCTCCATGCAGGCAGAAGCTATGGGGCGGTTGTGGACTGGATGGACTCTAACGCTCAGGAGGCGATGTTATGGGAACGAATGATGGACTCACATAATGAATGGGTGGAAGATGTTTTGCCTTTGAGAATGTTGATGATGGCAAGGGGCATGTCGAAATAAGAAGGATTACGATACTATTTAAGATGTTAAATTGTGTATGTCTGATCACAGAGAATTACTCTGTTGTTCATAAATCAAGTATGTATATTGTGTGTTGTTCAGTATGTACAACAATAATTTAATCCAAATTGCCAAGTATCTTCTGGTCAAGTTAATTAAAAGATATGGTTACATTGTATTACTGCAGGGCATGGGTACCCTTCCAAGATGCTTTCTTCTACTGAAAATTTGGGGTCTCTTTTGTTTAGAAATGTTTAAAGGATTATTTCTTTATAAGATGTTATTTTTGTTTCAAGTTAACTTCTTGTCTACTGATCAGTCAGATAGCAGTTGCATTTACCTCTGAAAATCAGGCTCATAATCACTGTGTAATCATGGAACAAGCATGTTTTTATTTTCAGTTACAATATTGTACTGCTACTCACAATAAATCCAAACCCTTACTCATGAACACGTCTATTATTCAGCTTTCCATGTATTATTCCCGAAAGGTATGCACATTATTAATAGGACAGATTGTCCCATAGGACATTTTTTCTTGCAGGACACCATTGCAGTTATTTGGCTCCGGGTATCTTCTACACTTCACCACATACTGTTAACTTGTCCACCACCAACTCTAACCACAGGCATTTAACGTAAAATTTAGGTTCGGACTCAGGGACAGCTATTTTGGGCAAAAAACGCTCCACGCTGGTCAATTTTTTAAACTTTTTATTTCTTGAGAATAACAGTACAATCCACAACTGTACAAGATCCAGAATCTTACAAAATATAACAATATTTGTACAACTAAGTATACAACATTGAATATAAACAAACATAACAATAGAGAGCCAGGAGAAATGATCATACAACCAGTCATACAGTTAGTTTAAAAAGAGAACATACAACAAGAGTCTTCATCGCTTTATCATTCTTTGAAGTACAGATTCTCTTCAAATATTGTTTAAACTCCTGCTTAAAAACAAAGAGAAAGGGGCGTTTGCCAGTAAACTTACATTTATGAACGCAGAACTAGGCTAAAACGACTAATAATAACAAAATATTGAGTCTCTTTGTCTTTAGTTATACTATAAACGCCAAATAATACATCTTTATACAATAATGTGAAATCTTAACATACATTATGTTTCATAACGTAATAACCTAATAAACAGAATTTCTTCCAAAACGTAGTAGTATGGGGGCAACTCCAAAATAAGTGTAAAATAGTTCCATTTTCAATCCCACAAAAGGAGCAATCAGTGTTAATATCCTTTTTAAAGCTTTTTTTAAACCTTTTTCAAAAATGTTTAGTGGGATAGACTCACTTGCAGCAATTCGTAGCCAATTTCTCTAACTGTGTTTGTAATTAAATATTTTAGTGGGATGGCCCTTTTCCACAGAACGTCTTCTATAAAGTTTTCCCAGCTCCATGCTCGTCAAGCCAGGCAAGCTCCCGTGTGTTTGACGTCACAGTAATATCGCGAGAGCATGGGGGTACATCCGGGAAATTACGCCATGTTTTTCTAGCTGCGTTGTAAGTACGTATCGGTAGTGTTGGCACTCTTAAGTAAGTGGAACGACGTTAATGAAAAATCTTGACGAAGTTGTTCATATTTTGCTGTTTGTATCGACCTGTTTAAAAGGTCGTTGGCAGCAAGAACAAATGAACTGTTTGAACTAGCCGCTCCTGGTTCGATACTGCAATAATTGGCAGCCTTCTGGAATTCTTACCTTACATACTGGTAAGTTTTTTTCTGCGTAGATAAGTTAGCATGCTAGCTAGTTAGCTTGAAATACGCTTTGTCATTCTCATCTGGCGGACTGGATTAAGCCAGTCTAGTTAATATTACATGACAAACTGTTACAAAACTTAGATTTATGGCAGAATTTGTGTTAAACACACGCATTTCGCGGAGTTTTGGGAAAGACCGAGCTGACTTTGTGTTAGCAAGCATTGTTTAATATGAGGACATGTGGCACAACGGCCAGTGAACCATGTTAGCTAGGCCTCGCTGGCTAACGGAGAGTCAACTCTGGCTAGCAAGGAAAATAAATCTGCGTTCAAGAGGTAACAGTTTGTTATCTGTATGTAATCGGTAACGTTAGATGGGACTCAATTTAACATTTATTGCCTGTTTTAGGTGTGACCCGTGGAAAGGCGGAAAGTCCTACGGTAAGAAGGAACCAAGCACAAAGGCGGGATGATCACCAGGAAAAGAGCGCGAATCGGACCCAAATCTGAACCCGAACCCGAGGCAACCAGCTGTCCGGTTGATGACGCCAGTGAATTGATTGAAGTTTCTGATTATGTGCAGACATCTCCAGAACAACGGTTCTCGCCAGAAAGCGAGGAGAGTCCTGACTTGGACCTTGATGATTTTTTCAGTATGGACGAATTCAATTGGCAACTGGATAAGGACACCCTGTCCTCATTACTCGACTTGGGGGAGAGTGGATTGCCGGATCTGTCGAGTCCTGCGCTGAAGGGAAGCAAGAGCGATTCCTTACCCGGGATGGGGAGAGCCGATGGGGTGCGTTCATTAAAAGCGCATGACGGAGGTGTCGTACAGAAACCGGGGTGTAAGAATACCGTACCTGGGCGGATCAACAAGAATGCCATTGCAGCGAGGCTGAATCGTTTGAAGAAGAAAGAATATGTAAATGGGTTGGAGAGTAAAGTGACCTCTTTGGCCTCGGAGAATCGGAGCCTCAGGCAAGAGAACGAGCATTTGAACAAGAGAGTGGAAGAACTGGAGGACGAGACGAGGTATCTGAGAGCGGTGTTGGCTAACGAGAGCATGTTGGCCCAGCTGTTGTCTAGACTCAGCGGTGTGAATGGCATGAAATTGTCTACCTCGCTTTTCCAGGAGCCCAACAAAAACGACCACGATTACGCCCTGCCGAGGAAAAGGGTAAAGGTGGAAGAGAGGGAGACCTCTGCCGGCGTCTGCCTGCACGTTGACAGGAATCACGTCTCTGTCGAATTCTGCACTAAGTGCGCAGAGAGCGCGAACGCGGCTCTTAAAATGTAGGGTCAAGTAACTTTCATTCTCTTTCACAGCTTTTGAGACTGAACTTGTTGCTGGAAAATAGCGTAAATGAACTACAGGGGGACATACCTGCGAACACTGTAATTGGCAGAATGATTTACTGCAGTTTAGAATCTAGAGTACCTAAAGAGAGCATGCAACTTAGTTTTGTACGCGAATGTTTCAATACAAGTTACTGCTAAACCTGTTGACAGTTTTTTTCTAGGTGGTTGATCTGCCATGCTGGATATGGGTTACAGAACATCCGTGACTTCATGACTCCATGGTAAGGATCATATAGTGGAAGATGATGCTCCTGGAAAAAATTATTTTGACATTGTTAAATAGATTTAATTCTTTTGTTTCAAAGCCTGTGTCTGAGGCACGTTATACCTTGTGTAAATATTTCATTGTTAAAGCAGGGACAGAAATTATCAGTTTCCCTATTTGTTGCCTAGTGAAAGTACATTTTTTAATCTAAGAAATGTTTGAGTTTTCTCTTGAGTGGTGGAGGGAATAAAGTAGATGGGGTAATGTTTCGCAGTGAATCTGGCAATATTGGATCACTGCTAATTTCAGTCCCTCCTTTGTGTATGGATTTTGTTAATCTGAAAGCTACAACACTCAGAATTTGCTTAATCAAATAGTTCATGCTGAACACACAGCTGTAAATGTACTGTAAATAAGATGAGTGAGGTGAGGTTTCACAAAGATGAAGTTAACCCATTTGACAGTGATCATCAAATGAATTGAACAATTAAACTCATGTAAGTGATGAGACCATAAATTAACTGGTGGTTGGTTAATAAATGGCTTTAGACACAGATTCTCTTTGTGAAACATCACCCTTTTTTGGAAGAAATCTTTCATTTAGCGTCCTTATTTTTCTTTATGCTAAAGTGGATTCTGCTGGGAGATGCTGAAGAAACGGGACCAGCTGCTGGCATCTTGGCCTGCTATATGTTAAAAGGTAGTATAAGATATGGTGTAAGTGGTTTGCGGCCTTTATTGGCACTTCATCACATTGCAAATGTTGGAATGTGAAACTTCACACATTGTGCATTACAGGTTATGTTGGCTGTACCATTAGTTGGTACAACTGAAACCACAAGGCATTGTAGGGATTGTAGAAATATGCAAAGGCAACTTCTAGACTGCTGAGTTTTTTTTTGTTATGAGTTGATTATTCAAGCTGCAAAATGACATCCTGATTTAATAAAGAACGGCGCGTAGCAGAAATTTGAGCTGAAATGGTGCACACAGTATTGCACTTACTTACATGCTATGCTGATGTCCCTGGTCTGCATGTGTGGGTTCATTAGTTGTTTATGAGAAATGTATATTCAGTAAAATCTTGTCAGCAAAAACAGTTGATGTTCAAAGTTTCTTTGATTTCTTTGTGTTTAAGATGTAAGCAATGTTTCATTTACATGGTAATCATGTTATACAATAAACCCCATTTTGATCATCCACTTATGTTTCTTATCTGTATGAGTTCTTTGAGTTACATAGCCATTTAAGTTTTTTTTGCTGTCAGTTCTTGTCTGTTGCCTTTGTCTTAAGTGGTTGGCATTAACACATATCTTTTTCTCTCTTTGAACAGCAAGCTTTGTATCTCCAACTTATTTTTCCCTCATCAAAATGGATTAAGTGTGGTAATGGTATTAGTCAGTCTGGGACAAGCAAGGGAAGGAAGATCCAGACTGAAACTGTAGAGTTTATCCATTGTTTTTACAATTATCCAAGTTCATTAAGTTCATACGCCCCTGGTTTGGTATATTCATTACATTGATAAAGCCTAGATAGTTTCATTTCAAGAACTTTTTTTCTGATGGTTTGGGAAGTTATGTGGGGGGAAATGAGTAAAGTGGGAACAGCATGAGGTAGTGAGCAAGGTAGCTTGTGATCTAAATACCATTGGTAAGGATGGCTTTTGAAGAGAACATTTAACAATGCTTTGAAAGTAACTAATTGCATAAAATCAAATATTTTAATTTTCTGTATACTTGTAAGGAGCAACTGATCAGTGTTCATAACAGGACATGGTAAATGAGAACCTAGCTAGCTACCTCACACACATGACCTTGCTAGTTGATGCTTGAACTGTTTCATAACCATATCTATCTGTATATGATTAGATTGAAGATAGTCCCTTGTGACAGCCAAGGACATTTCTTTCTATTGTCAGTCTGCATAAAAAGATCATTGTATCATGGTACTGTCCTGCCATTTAATCTTTACTACATTTACATGTATTCATTTGGCAGACATTTTTATCCAGAGCAACCGTCAAAAGATGAACTTTTCTACCTGGAACTATAGCGATTGAGGGGGAACTGCAGGCAGCAAAGCATGTCTTGTGTTTAGATTCAGCTGGAAATGCTGATTTTTGAAATGCACAATAAAGCTACCATGCTGGGATAAACTTTACCCTGCTACAGTTATGGACCTTTGCTTGCAATGCAAGCTTGTCATACTTGTTAACTGATTGGCTAGGAGGGTGAGAGCCTTTGCCAGTGTGAACTGTGTGCTTGAGAACACTTGATTACTTAATGGAAAGAGTACAGAGAATGGAGCTAGCTTGTGTTAGTTTTATAAATTTTAAGTATTAGCTGGTAAAAAGCATATTGCAGGATGAAGTGATGTGTATGCAGGTGCACAAATTTACTTCAGTGTTAAATGAAACACATTTTGACATGGAGTATAACTCAGCTGTCCTGTGAAGGCAGCACAGTAATCTCTTCACTCCCTTACACTTGATCCGAAAACACAAGCTACAGCAAGGACTAAAATGTCATAAAATGTATTAATACATATATGACTTTGTGGATCGGGACACTTCAAAAGATTTGGTTTGGTTTCACTTGCATAAATAGATGATTTTTTTTTTTACTTAAAAGTTACCATTCTCACAGATAAGCATAGTCCAAATTTGTTTGAGACATATGCCAATGTAATGTATAGCATCACAGCGGTGTCATCTCCATCTGGCATGGTGTATCACGGTGATGGACATTTAGACATCTCGAGTGTTTCAACTTGTAACATTTGTAAACAGAAGGACCCTACATTTAAAGTGTGTTCCATTGTTTAAATTTCTGTAAGCTATAGCAGCCTGTTGCACCACACCTACAGTTCACTTGTAGATGACAAACAGCCAGCAAGCTAGTTAAAGATAAATTACTGGTGAGAATGCAGGTTAAATATACAAGTTTTACATGAAGCATATTTGGCCTGAACTGGTACTAAACTTTTATTTTGCTAGATTTGCAATGTTTTCCTTTGCAATACCAGAAATCTCCAGTTAATGTAAATTGTCCTTAATTCCACACAATAATTCAAAATGTTTGCAGGACTTCAGTGGTATTGTCTTCATTTACATATACTGAACAATGCATTTAAAGTCCATCCTGCAGAGATGATGGTGTTATTGAACATGAAAGAAGTATTTGTCCTGACAACCACCGACAGGGGGCCCAGAGGAAGATCTTTTCAACTTCACCATCCATAAATGATAAACATGTCATTTTTATGCCAATGCACCTAAAGGTCACTATGAAAACCAGTGAGGTGCGGTGAGACAATTTTCTACGAAATTCTACAGTGCCTGGATCTGTGTACCAAAGATTCACTCACTACTTGGAAATTATTGAATGGTTTACTGCATTCTTAAAAAGAAACTCTCCAAGCACACTTGATAACACAATCATAGTATTTTTATACATTTTGGTCAGCAGTTGCCTTCAATCGTTAAGCTCTTCACTGTTTGAGGTGGGAAGTTCAAGCATTTTAATGTAAATCCCATAGTGTTTAGACCCCATATAAAGGCCAAAAATGGCTTGCATTAAGAATACAATACCCATTCTGTTCAGGATGGGCTGTGTAATGTTAATCCAGAATCGTAGCACATTTCCCCTTTCTGGCATTGGTGCAGTATTGTATCTGTTGAACAAAGAAAGACTTTAGCACCACTGTTACGAGATCTATTCAGTACAAGAGACACATGTTTCAGTAATAGCAATCAATAAAATACAGAATTTGCAGTGTACCTACCTTGTCGCAAGGCCAGCACTGACCGGTAACGCCAACAGGACTGGGTAAAAGCCACCAGCAAGTGCACTGACCAGTCCACCTCGGATTAGTGCGCAGGTTGGACAGTTGAGCTCTCCTGCGTACCATATGTTTATGTTGACACCAGAAATGGTACACTGAAATATATATATATTTTTTTATATAAAAAGTTATTTTACGACACACACCTGCCAACAACGGCTGTGACACAGCTCCGTTGTACAATGCCACGGTTGTCAGAAACGGCAGAACTGCCATGGGTAGACTCGACGTGATCAGACCCTGGGTGACGTTAAGCACCTGCCGATAAAGAGTGTTGGCAAAGAGCCCAACACACGCCCCGCTGACTCCAAGGAACACTGGGCCATTTGCAAAGGATTTCCTGAATAATGACATTGAACACATTAAATATTACACGGTATACTAGGAGTAGCTGGTGACAACATAGATGCAGAGGCATCAAAATCAAAAATAAATACTACCTGACATTCTCAACATACTTATCTTTTTCTGGGAGGCGCTCGAACTTCAGCAAAAGTAATTCACGAATCAATTTTGGAGGCATCCTTCCCGTGTCGTTCACAGGCAAGGTGTTTTGCGACATGATGAGCTGTAAAGTTCATGTGCGCAGTGAAGAAACATGACAATACATCTCAAATTCCACGTTCCTTTAAATATGTTAAAAACTCATTAGCTAACCAGTTCATTGAGCAATCCAGCTAGCAAGCAATAAAGATAATGGAAAAACCCTGAACAATGAAATGATACAGGCAACTGTTTTGTATCCTGTATTTGACACTTACATTATTTCGTTACCACCTCTGCAACGTATCCTGTAATTGTGCAAACTGCAATGTTTTGATCCGAACGATCTCATACCATAGTGGGCGCAGCCATCTTTGACCAGCGACCACACGTGTCGCAAATTCAACCTTGAACTCGAAATCAAGGAAGTAGTTTTAGAGTTTCCGATTGGTCAATACGCCCGCGGACAGGCAAATATGTCTGATGCGATTGGATGTATTTCCTTCAGTCACAGCGGATAGTAACCAGCCTTTTCGTTGCTAAGGTGAATCTGCGGCTGATGCAGCTGGTGGTGCTGCTCGGTGGCGAGATGACTTGATGCCAAGGTAGTTAGCTACCTAGCTACGTGGCGATGGAACGAAAGCAAAGTAAATGCAGCATCAATCCAACATGAACTTTACAGGAAATACTTTATAATCAAAGTAACGGAGATGCTAGAAATGATTCGAAGAGCCACGCGTTTTCGCGGAAAACTTGCAGGGCTCCTCCGATAGGCGTCGCAATGACTAACAAGAATGTAGCTGGCTAGCTAGCTAATGCATATACTGGGGAATTCAATTGCTACTAACTAGTGTTTACCTTGGTGGCTAGCAGGCTAACGCAGTTGTAAGTTTGCATGCATTGAATGACATGCTATGAATATTTTCAGGTAATGATGGTATTTTGAGCAGCTTGCTGTTGCTAGCTATGCTGGTAGCCAAGTTAGGGAATATGAGCTAACTGGCTAGATTGCTAAGTTAGCTGGCTACAATTCAATGGAAGAATAATGCTTGTCCACAGCTAGCTGCACTGGCTACAGCACTGTCATTGGTAGTTATTCATCTGAAGCAGCCAGCTACTTAGCCTGCTCGTTACATTATTTGAATGGTTCGAGTTAATGGACTGTATTTTTTGCATAACAAATAATATAGGTAGCTAGGTCATACATGTTTGGATTGTCGTCCAGTGAGCTAGCCAGCTGCATCATGTATGGACTTAATAGGTAGATCTAGGTAGGTAATGTTAGCTACTTAACGTTACCTAACTACCAAGCTGCCCAGCCAAGGGACATCGACCACTTTCGTCGGATTTGGCTATATAGTTTACTAGCTAGCTACAGTTTTTCCTGCACGATAATTGAAGGACGTTTTACATATAAAAACAGTTGTTGGCCATGTGCTCACTTTTAAGCAAGTTCATACGGGACTGAACAACAAATATATTGCGCCGAAACTATTGGAGGAAAATGTCAGTCGGCTAGCCGACCGTATTCAGTTATCAAGTTATTTACATGCTATCAACACCTGTGAGGCATTTCTCGTTTTTCTTTGAGATAGCAAGCTATCACTGTGCCTTTAATGTTTGTTTGGACTGCGATTGGTTTCCTTTTTTAAATCCTACGCTCATCACATGGGAGGGTCACTGACACCATGCCAACAGGCTGCTTGTGATTATTAAGACGAAAAAGTGATGGAACCAGGGGGCGATCTTGCTGGGGACCTCTCACGAAACGGAAAGTTTCTTTGACTTAAGTGCGCAAACCTGGCGCAGTCAGCGTCGCTGTTTGCGGTGAAGACATCGCTTTTACTCCCGCTGTGTCGGCGTGTGCAGAGAGGATTGAAAGAAACGGCACCAGCGTCAGCCCATCTTGTCCGGGAATACGTAACGTTACGGGGGAGATTTATTTGGTACACTTTTAGCAGGACCACCTGACCAATGGAGAAAATATTCACCTGTGTCACGTAGTTTCAGCTTATTACCGATTTTTAACGTCACTTCTTTTTTGGAAATGAGTATGTATTACGCCAAAGTGGAGTCCTGTAAGACGTGGAATCGAATGGATCCTCTTTCCATGGGTGTAGCACAAACAGAAAACGTTGGCAAAGTCAAACATCACAATCTTTGTTTTTCAAAAAGTTGCGTTTTGTATAGCATTGCCAGCAACCCAGTGTCTGGGATCTGCCATTCTAACCATGTCTGATTGAAGTTTTTGAGAAACGATAGATACCAAGTACTGGCTGCCGCTCTTTGTGCCTGCACGTTTTTAAATGCTACACACTCGCCAATAATACGTCTTGCGAACGGTTTACATATTCGCCTGAAACTTTTCTAACTCTGAATATTATAAGTAATAGAGAGGAGAAGAGGAGACTTTTTGTATGTTGTTCAGCACTATAATACACTCAACGGATTGCCAAGAAGCAAGGATGCCTGTGAGAAAAAAAGGTGAGTGTCTCGGCAGAGCTGAAGTATATCCACCGAGCTAACAGGTGTTTACACTACCAAAAGGGCCTGTCACGGTGTTCTCTCTGTCAACAGATGTGTTTCTACACGACAATTTCAGGCAGTCGTGTGGGGCCGAAAAATGGCCTTTGGCCTTCACCCTTCTATGTAGGATTTTGGTCACTAAAATGTGATGAGCAAAATATGAAGGCTGTTTTACGCTATTACATTGGCATTACTTTCAAGATATCAGCTGTGGATGTAGCATTGCTACAAATGTTTGGTAGTCGTTTAAATGAACACAACCGTCTAACGTACCCATACCGAAAGTCGTCTACGGTGTGAATTTGCTTCTTGAATTGCCGTACGGCAAGGCAGGTGCAGTTCAACTGCTGTACCTTTGAAATTTTACTGCTGTAGTTTGAGACGAGGAAGGGCTGCATCCAAATGCTTAATTGTCTTTTGATTTTGGCTCACTAGTTGCAGCTGCGAAGAACATCAACAGTTAGTGAGGCTTTTGATCGTCTTTCTTGCTCAACCCAGTATGATCTTTCAGCAGGTTTGGGATGTGCATGCTATTATTCGTTTTTTTTTTTTTTTTTACACTCGCTCACTTACATTTGCAGCGTGTAATTTCTGGATTTATATGATTCGTGCTTCATGTTTTAAATATGGCGATTCAGTAGTAATGTAATTTTAGTTCGCCTAGCAGTAATCTGTATAAATAGCCCGTCCAGTGTTGCTTGCTCAGTTATGACCCCAAATGATCTTAGTCGCTGTGTCTGTAATTATGTTACTGGAGGCGTTTCACGTCAAATTGTTCAATATGTAGATTGTGGGCTTAACTAAAGCTATTTGGGGTTAGAAGTGTCACCACTGGGGTATAGACAGGAGCTAAATGCACTGATATGACCTGGCAGCTTTTCCTTTTTTTCTTAAAGAACGAAAGAAATGCGGTACTTGGCCTAATCAAACTGAATGATTTGGACAAAACCAAATAATTGACGTTAATACTTGTATAGCTCATTTTCAGGAAAACTTTGGCAGCGCTTTAGTAAAGGATTCATAGATACCTTGGCCCATTTACCATTTCAGACCACTTACCATTGGTTTTAAAATTACTGAGTAACTGAATAATTTTTATAGTTTTATATCATCCTCCCTAATACAAAAAAGTCACAGATGAGTGTAGCACTCCATTCACAAAATAAAGTTCCAGGAACAAGAAATCAAAGAATCCTGGGATGTCAAGGAAGAAGATTTAGGTCTAATGATATTTAAATGTTACATTATATAATAAAGTCAGTACCACAGCTTAGTTTTGACATCACTGGATTTCCAGACAGTACTGAGTTTAATGCAGAGTATGAGGTATAGTGGCTGTACAGCTGATCCTTGTTTAAAGGCGCACTCAATTTTTCTGTATTTGTTACAATGACGCTGTCCTTCGGTACAAGGCATCTTTGTTTCCCTGCTGTTCCCCCTGCTGTGACAGGGTGTGAACAGCGACTCCCTCCCATGGCCCCGTGTGAGTGAGTGACATCTCGTCTCCCGATGCTGCGTGCCAAGTGAACACTTGATCCAAGCACAACATTTCTCCACAGCAGCAAAGTGCCTCTCTTATGATCCGTGGAAATGGCTGCTAATTATATACTGCCCTGGTGCATGCAGGCACCAACTTTGCGTTTACGGCCTCGTCTGCTTGTGCGAAGTAGTGGGAGCAGAAATAGAGGCCTTGAACTGCTGCGCTAGGCGAAGCCTCTCGGTGGTGCCTCCGATTGTCATTTTAAGTGGAACGGGAGTAGTGCTTGTACCAGAATCTAAGTGAAGCTAAACCACTCCACCCCACTTTCCACAAATTTCCTAACTGTACATGATTTAGTTGTTGTGTCAGTGTTTTTTCCTTAATTTTGTGGAAACTTAGATGTGACTCTGTCTCAGGCAATCACTATTCACTGTTATTAACTGCTTTAAATAAGTCTTGTGGTGTAATGCCATGTCTGTGTGTGATTTATGAT
Source organism: Megalops atlanticus (assembly GCA_019176425.1). Lineage (NCBI taxonomy): Eukaryota > Metazoa > Chordata > Actinopteri > Elopiformes > Megalopidae > Megalops > Megalops atlanticus. The sequence goes on along the minus strand of CM032877.1, from coordinate 6,643,346 downwards.
GTGTTTCACAGTGTGTTGTCTACGTTCTTTCCACAGACACAGCTCGGGCCTTAGGGCTTCTGGAAGACTACTGTTCCAAACTGCGGAGACCAGAGGAACAACAGCTAAAAACTGCCATTCTGAGAGTGATGGGCATCTTCAAGAGCAGCCTGTTCCAAGCCTTGCTAGGTAGGTCAGAGTGGAATTAGTCTGAGGCTGGTCCACACAGCGAAGCCCACACCTACCCGTGTCATTACTGGAGGCTCTTGGGCCTCTGCGTCTGAACACAAAAGGGAAATGCACGTGATTCTGTGAAATATGACCTTTGCTCAATGGAAAAGCTACTGCTTTGCTGATTCATTCATTTACCCCACCTGGAGTTGTCTACAGCCAAAAATTCCTTTCATTTCAAACGGAAAATGCTGTGGAAAATGCTGTTTTTCTGTTGGTGTATCAGATACATGTTTGCCAACTGTTTTCAGAAAAAATGCTTTGGGGCAACAGAAAATCTTTTATTTTTGTGGTCTCATTTTGACCTATTGTGGTGTGATCCCTCCATTTTGCTTAGCTTGCTTTGTGGTGATGTTTAATGAGATTTGGCAACCTTCACAGCTGTTGGATTTTTTGGGGGGCTTTCATCTCAATCATGCCATTGATTAATCTGTTATTAGTGAAAGCCACATACAAACATTTTCTCAACATAATGTTTTCTCGAAATGCCTGTTTTATGCTCCAGACTATAGGTCTACATATTGTACCATATTCTCATAATTATACTTGGTATTTACCTCTTATTTGGAGTTTTATCAAGCTGTCCATGGCACAAATTTGTTATTTCATATTTGCTAGCCACCATTATTACAGTGTATTGGGCTTATAGAAATTGTCGTAGACACTCAGAGATGTTAATATTAAACATATATTTACATTTGCATATTTAAATACATTTGTTTGAGGATTTAAAGTACTCAGGGATATTTATAGAACCAAGCTGTCAAGGTTGACGAGGGCTCTGTTGCCACGTTTTCTGGCGCAAATCGCTTGGCATGTCCACATTCTGCAGCCTCATGCCCTTCTCTACAGTGGAGATATTTTTGCCTTTGCTGATTTTGCGGTAAATGTTACTCTTTGCCTATTTTCAGTGTTCTAATATTGGTGATGTCTCCGAGTGCAGTTTTTCTGTGCCCAGTTTAATGATCCTAAAGGAAGCAGATGGATTTTGGATAGTGGGATTATCTTTGCTCAGCAACATTCCTCTTGTTGACTGTTCATTCAAGGGGCAGCTGGCGGGCCTTTTAATTTAGGGTGGAGCAAATTGTACCAATCAAATACCAAGCAGTTCAAGAGACAAGTTTTGCTTCGGAAAAGAGTTTTTATTGTGGATTTTAAATGGACTGTTTTACTCAAGGGCATTGTGCTGCAATTACATTTCATTCCTTCATTGGAGCTGTGCTTTATATGAAGAAATATCAATGTTTCAAACCATAATATGAAGTTAAATACATTAGATGACAGCTAAATGTTGAACTAGCATATGTGGGTAGATTTGGCTCTCTGTTGAGTATATTTACACTGGAAGTCCCCTGCTATTATGGGGATTATGTTTGATGCTTAAGGGCTTTCATACTGATGAAGGAGACCTGGGGATCACTAGGTGTGAGCTTAACCCCAGTTTGAAAACAGCCACCCTGAAAATGTGGGCAGCAGGCTGTATGGACCTGTGTCCAGAAAGACATCAGTTCTGTTTTTTAAGTATGTGTGTGTGTATGTGTTTTGTTTTGTATGTTTTGAATCTGTTTAGTATGTTTTAATTGCAACACCAAGACACATGCTCCTATCAATTTCTGTGGAAAGGCAATAAAGTTTGGGGGGGAAAGGGAGGTTGGTTAGGTTGAATGATTGAAGTGGTTATCAATCTCCACACCCAGTACAAAAAATTCTGATGTGGTCTGGCAAACATATTGCACAGTTAATGGACAACAGGAACAAAACACTAATTTATTTGTCAGATGGAAAAATTTGCACAGCAGGAAATGTCATTGTACCCTGTAGTTATGATGCACAAGACTTTTTTTTTTTAGTTTTTTTTAATTTGCACCTTCAACGCACAGGACCTGTACCTACCAGGCTGTTGCAGGAGACAGCTTGTCTTAGTGTTTTGCTAGAGTGTCTCCCCCTGTCAGAAGCACCAACATCATCTCTTCTGACTTGTGTTTGAGCTTCCAGGCCTTATTTTTATCACTGGGGTCCTGTCTGTTTAGTTCAGCTGGTATTATTTTCTTTCTGCACATTTTGTAAATTAAATTAGCACTGTATTGGGTAAGATGTCAGCAGTACACAGCTCTGTACTAAGCCCTTTCACATTTGGCATTCAGTTTCCCTCCTTCTGGTGCAATAGTTTAGGTGCAAAATGAGCTGTGAAAGATTTGTTTGCCTTAATGGTAGCCATATGCTGACCTGGGAGTATGTGACATCTTTTCTCTTCTGAACTACAGCTCCCAGCATGCACAGAATCACATAATTCCTGAGAAATCTGGTCATTGATTGATGATTTTGTTGCAAAATGTGTCAGCCCCCCACAAAGTTCAAGGAGCTGCATTGTACAAACTGTGCGCCATGTGTCTGCACCAGGCCAATACTGAGCCAATACTGTTAGGTCAAATGCTAACGGCAATGTTGAGAATAGCAGACTAGTTCAATAGTGTACAGTTACAAATGCTGCTGTTTTTTCTTAACCATTGAATGCCATACAAATCCACTGTAAATCAACAAAAATCCAAGCAATTGGCCCCTCTTTTTGATGTAAAATTTTGCATTTTTGAGGAATCATAACAGTTGGCCTAATACATCAGGACTGGGGAAGTCAGTGGAGACAGCAGCTAATGGGAAACTAATTCATTTGTTAATCCATCTCTCTGGATGAGCAATCAAATGCCTCCAGTTTGCTCTGTTTTCACACGCCTCTGAGTGAATTCTGAGTGGATGTGCATTTGACTGCTGCGGGTATATGTTAAAGCCCTCTAAGTCATGCGTCTTCCTTGCAGTTGAGCTGGAATATCCTCAGAATAAACAGAACGGGCTCTGAAATATGCTGCCGTGGCCAACAATATTGCAGGCTCCAGCAGCAAATGCGCTCAATTTGTCTTCCTTATGGTTCAGCTTTTTGAAATCTGTTTTCTCCCCATAATGTCAACATTCATAATTAATATGTGCCATTCCGTGGACGACTTCAAACTTCTCATTTGTTAGCTTGTCACACACTTAGAAACCTGCCATCTACCATGAGGTGTCATCTGTTTTGTGCTGCGACATCGCTGGTGGATGCCTTCCTGGAATTACTCCAAATCTTTGTATTTAGGTTAATGTTGTTTTGGATTAGCCCATTCGAGAACTGGGTTCACTCACGTTGGCGTATGACAGCCCAAAAAACAGAAACATGAAAAATATCTTAGACCGGAGGCAAAGTAAGGCTCATGAAAGCAATGGCAGTGTTAGTCTGAGGTATGATACTGTCATTTGGTTTTTGCTATAGAATAATGCTGAACAAATCAAAGAAGCCTTTTAGTGGGTGGGTAGCCCGTTTCTCACAGCCTGTCCGGCTCAGGTTAGTGGCCTGGAACCTGGATTGGTCCGCCTCCTGCTCTGTGTGCCGAGTTTGGAATCCTGTCAGATTTAAATGTCTCTCTCTCACTTTGCTCGTACCACGAGTCCTGTCTGTGCTGAAACTAAACACAGTGGAACAGAAACAAAACGGCTTACTGTCCAGAGTTAAAAACAAAATACAGGAGTCATTGCAGCCCTTAATGTCACATTTTGACCAATCGCTGGCACCAGCAGCATTGTCCTGGAGTAGACCAGATCTGCCCAATATCCCCATCATGTGCTGCTGAGAAAATTTTATTTAAGTATGACAGTAATTACTTTAAAAACGATTCTTAGGGAATATAATTAAATGTAACGTAATCTACCATTGCGATCAAACACGGCGGGTTGGTAATTATTTCCGTAATGAGGTCATCAGTGCAGTGGCTGCCAGATGTGGTTAGCCTTCTCTGGCTTTGGACCGGGATGCCGATGGGGCGGATGCAGGTCCGCCTCTCATCAGCCAATCATAATGGGAACCCAGAGTACGCCGAAAATTATTGAAGTAAAATCCGTCGGGGACAAGTTCTGAGGTGACTGCCGGTCGCTGGGAGTCCACGCTCCACTAACATGTTTTGCCATTTGGGTCATTTGGCTCCATCCTGTCACAGGCCTTTTGCTCAGGAGAGTCTGCTGTTCCCCTGTCTGTTTTCCACCCGAAATGTCCAAGGTCTCTTTTAATTTGACTGCGTCTGCCATCCTAATGCGACTGTTTGGCCAAAGGTCATGCCCCTATATTTATTTATGCATATATTTATTTATTTTTGCTTTTTGTGCATCTTGTGAGAGCAGAAATCAAGTAAAAATAGGATTTGACGGCCTTACACTTCAGTGTACCATTACAAGATGTAATTTTAATGCAGAGTGAGGCTTAGTTAGGAGTCTTTTAGAAAGATTTTAATTGGGAGATTATATTTCTAATCGTTTCTACATGCTCTTTGAATAATGCGTAATGCCATAGCAGATGTTATATAGGAGCACCTCCATATCTCACAACGTCACTTTTTTTTTTTTTTTTTTTTTGGGTCAGGAGCAGCTCATTACAACAAGATGCTGAAGAACTCCTCCTGAAGTGATAGTTGAAAATGCCTGTCTGTTTTAAACCAACAGGAATGACCCCTGCATTCCATGAGCACCTCAGTTTTTCAGTGTGAACTCTCAGGGGAACACCTGGTGGCAGTGATATTGTGTGAGTGTGTGTGAATGTGCTTGTGCACGTGTGAGTGCGCTTGTGCGTGTGTGTGCCTGACTGTGTAAAATATGTTCGAGTGATTTTGTTGTGTTCTTTAGCATCATAGCACTGCAAAGCCATGTTACATTCTCTCCTAAGATAAACACATCTAAACTTACTTGTGATGTTCCTAACACTGACACACAGTTACGTTAAGGAGAGACAAACTTGTATATGTCTACAACATTCTAGCTAAAGGCACAGTATTCTTCCTAATAACCCCCTTTGGGAGTGAATTAGAGCCGCTCAGTCTTAATTCAGCTATCCATGGTCATTGAAGTTCTTTTAATAGTAAAATTCTAGAATTTTAGAACAAGATTTGCAACTGCAGCATACATGGGTTGGGTAATCTGTGTTCCATTTTGCAAAGTTTTTCACAGACCAGCATTGGCAGTTGCTTGTAGTATCTCATCTGAGTAGTCATTGACCTGCATCCCTTCATACTGTCTTTACCTGTGCAAATCCTGAACGGATTGCTCAAACCACTTTTTCACAGGCGGACATAATCCTGGTCAGCCGACTCTGAACATTTGGTTGCCCGATTTTCATTATCGTTTTTGGGCTCTTGCGTCTCGGCTTTTGTGTGTTCACGCACATTTGTTTGCCCCTCTAATGGGGTTTGGTGTACGGCAGTGATTTTCATTTAGTGAAGTGCTTTGCTTTATTTGAAAGTTACATCTTGTATCATTCTGATAAATGACATACGGGGCCTATCCCACCAACCCCCCCTCAACATATTAGTTTTTTTTTTTCTCTCTCAAATTTTCTTTCATGAATTGTCAATAAAACATCATTTTAACTCCGGCACAGAACTAATGCCTCCTGAAATAGACATAATCATCTTACCAAGCATTAGGTACAATCTAATCTGGCCAGGGCGCGCTCACTCATAAAACCCATCAGTGTGGAGTGGAGCTGCTTTGCGGCCATTTAACCCTTTCGAGATTAGCGAGGGGGATAACTGCTGCAGCACAGAGTTCAGTGGGAGCTTCAGACTCTGCCGCCGCCCGTGTAGGTGGATGCCAGGCCAGCCCCTTTCCCGAAGAGAGACGGTGGATGGAAAGCGCATAGTTTATGGCTCACCTTGTGCTGTCACTTGTGTCAACGTTGGCTGCTGTCGTGTCTTAGGTGCTGCAGTACGGCAGGTCTGTAACAGGTGTCAGTGCTGCGGAGAGGGTTGGCTCACATTACGGTACATTACAGTACACCTTCATTTAACAGACACTCTTATCCAGGGTGATCAACAAGGTGCGAGTACATTGCATTGCATCATTGCCATTTAGCAGATGGTCTCATCCAGAGCAACTTACATAGGTTACAGTGTTTATATTGTTGTCCATTTAAATATTTACTGAGGCACTTCTGGGTTAGGTACCCTGCCCAAGGGTACAGCTGCAGTGCCCCAGCAGGGAATTGAACCAGCAACTTCAGTTATGAGCCCTGCTCCTTACCATTATGCTACACTGCCGTCTCCGCAGTGCTAAATGTATCTAATAAAGTGGCATGAAATGTTGCACGAACATTCTAGTGAATATATATTTGAATATAGTTACAAGTGCGTACTTGTTTCAGCACAATATACCCTACACCATTCAAAAAACAAATCTACCACATACCCTGCAGTAAAGCTTGCATGTAAGATTGCACATAAGGAGAAGGAAAGATCACATGTACTTGTAGGTAGGAGGGCTGAGGTGCAGTCTGGAGGCACATTGCTTTGGCTGTGTAATGGAACGCTGGCAGCACCTTTAAGCACAGGATATTGGAGAAATTCTTGGCTCACAGCACAGCAGATCACCTGCAAAGAGGTATGCACAGGATATTTCATGAGGTCAGTGAGACATAACAGCCCCAGCCAATATAAAGGGTGTTTTTAGCACTGCCTGTCAGTTGACAAGCTGGAATGACGAAAGTCTGATAAAGCTTAGGTCGTGTCTCACATCTTGAGTCCTGCACTGATCCAGTGTCATTTTTTTTGTCTAGCATGGTGAAATGATCACACACATTCTTAAAGCGATTATTTATGGGCACCGGAAAGCTCTGTTGAACTACAGTTCGTTATCCTTACTTTTCCCCCCTAAAGTTCAGACTTTGCTGGACACAGCCGAATTAAACATGATGTGGAAAATAATTCATATGTGAATTTTGTTTAATTTGCATGCAGTCATAATGTCACTTTGAAAAGACCGCAAAAGACATGCAGTAGGGCCACACACCACAGATATATAAATGAACTCTGTCTACTGTCAGTGAGGGCTTCTTTTTCCATTCATTTCCCAAAGTGCACTTTATCACACCTGTTCATCTGAATGCATTTGATACATGAGGCTTCAGGAGTGTAATTGCAACGCAAACCGCGGACTGCCAATTTGCCTCAGAGGCCCCTAATGCTCTCTATTTATCACTGTCAGGAGTACAAGGCCGGCCACCCGCTCCCTTAATGGGGAGGACATTTCGCCGCTTTCACTGCTTTCCAAGGAGATCCCATCCTGGGAGAGCAGTTCTGGCGGCGTAATTAAAGCCCCTTCCTCTCGGGAGGGCTGTCCCGGGCCGCTCCTCGAGAGGAGCCTTGGCGAGGCTTGCCTGCGCTTTCTCCTGCTGTAGGCTCTGCAGGTGACTGCAGGTGGGATCAGAGGGTGCCAATGCATGCACGCCATTAGCCTAGCAGTCACCCATGCCTGCGGGTAATCTGGTCTTCCCGTAGCTTTGTTGGCGCACCGCTTCTAATCCCGGGCCCTTGCAATGCATGCCATCCCGGCTGTAGAGAAGGTGGCCGACACTTCTCCCATATATGAGCCAAAAAGAGCGAAGGTTAAAAGAACCAGTAATTTATTTTTAAAACCAAACAACACAACACAGGAAACCAGCCTATGCAAGCCAAAAGCAGGGACAAAATGAGCCTTCCCTCCTGCTCTCCAGCCACACCTGTATTTAATCCACCTTCAATTACTCAGGTGTGACTCGTTAGCCAATAGGCTGGTTCCCCAAACAAAATCAGGTGCACACAATTAACAAATGATTGACACAATTAACAATTGACAGTTAGTTTCTAGGGAGATGATGAAAGCTCTCCTTCACACCAGCAGATGCTGCAGACCGGCTCCGTTCTTCCCGGTTCTTCTTTTATGAAGTGTTGGCTCCACCCTCCCTATCAGCAATTAAAGCGTCAGCGGTGCTCTGCAGGTGGAGCCTGGTTAATCCCCCCACGCGTGAACCACATGTAAAGCACGTGTGAACCGGTCAGAGCTGGGAGACTGGCAGCCACCCAGGGTCGGGAGAACACCTCCCATAATGCAGGGTGCTACTCGCCTGTGTGGCACTGGCAGGTCACCAATGACAAAGGTCAGCTCCGGGTCACCGCATCTCCTCTGAGCAGAGCGCACTGGGCGCGAGTGTGACATCAATAATTGAACAAATAGAATGGTCCGATTTTTTTATATCCAGGCAGTGGAATGGGACAGTTAATCGGGCAGTGGACCGAGGGCATAGCCGATCAGGACACAATCGAGGTTTGAGCTCTGGCTGGCAAACAGCTGTTGAATCATAAAGCCCACTTTTTACGACGCCATCTTAATTTGCCAGGGCAGTGTAATTTACTTTCAGCTGTGCACCCTCACAAATCCTCCCCAGTAAGACTGCAGCAGTGCTGGGGTACATGAACTATAAGAGGAGAGTAAATGTCAGCCTGCTCAGAAAATAAGCAGAGTAATGTAATGCAGCTCTGAACTAGGACAACAGATGGGACGGGCTGTACAGCCCTACGACACGGGACATGGATGTAATGGAGTCTATTGCCCCGTCTTCACCACATGGTGCTCCACCAGCTCTCATTCTGTGAGTGCGACCTGCATCAGTTTCAGGTCCTCTCTGTAAGAGCATTTAATACATGTTTTTGGTTATATGTGACCTCGTGATCACTCTTATATTTTTTGAAGCAATCATGTAAAACAGAATGGTGGCAGCTGATCAGATAATTGTGAAAATCGATGGATGTCGTACATTCTTTCAGCTGTGGATGTTTCGAACTAAAACTGTGTTGTAATTATGCAATGAGGGATTAGAGTTGCTCTTTGCAAGGCTTTAATGCGGCACAGATTTGAAGTGGCAAAGAGAAGAGCGCCATCTTGTGGTAATTCTTTTGTATAGCCTTTTGTTTTTAACTTGTTATTTCCGTGCTGGGATTTGTGGAATTGTACATGTCTGAAACACTGGCACGTACATACATATAAATTGACAACAGTTAAGGGTATAAAATTATTATTTCAAACAACCTATTTAAGAATAAAGAATTGGTTTGTGAAGAAAGTCTTTTTCATTTAAAAAAATGATTACAGTAGATCTATGTTATGTTATATTGATCAATAATTTAACAAAACAGATATTTTCTTCTAATAACCATTATTTAGAAATCATTGGTGAAATCCACCACAGTTCATAATTTCTGCTTTCTAAAGTATTTGATACAGCTCTTTGAGGTGCAGTGTAACCCTGCTTTAAGCCAGACCCATGATGCAGGAATGCTTGCATCAGCCTTTTAGTAGAACATTTTGAACTGATAAAGCAGCAGATACATTAGGGCTACACTGACAGTCTATACTGTAAAGTATCAGTATAACCCTGTTCTACAGGGCATGAAAAAAACAGGAAAGTTATCCTGTAAAAGCAGCAGGTGAGACAGTCTATTTATTGCAGATGCTCTACCATATTCAGAGGATGAACATTTAATTACTCCCCACGCACAATAATGGCCTAAAGCTCTTACAGTACTGTTATGTATTGTAACTGTATATCTAGAGCTTACGTGGCCAGCTAACCACCAGTCATGTCATGAACTCCCTCAATATTTTCCTGTCTTCTAAGTGCTGAAATTTAGCAGTCTTTGCCTTGTTAGTGCTGGGATTTAGTGGGCCAGTAGGGGGCTCTCCTCCCTCTGGAGCAAGTGGAAACCGGTGCACTGGTACAGTGATGGATATAGTGTAATGTGCTGCAGTAGGTGGCCACTGTTGGATCAGGCATTGACCTCACAGACTCAGTGGCACCAAGAATCAGGGCCCTCATTGTAAAGTGGTAACCCCTGTGACCAGGTCAAATTCCCTCCTCAGACTTCCTCGAGCTGGCACAGTAATCACTGGCAGTTGATTTGCCGTGCAGTCCTCAGCACTTAGCCGTACTTAACGGAAATGAGCTCTTAGCTGGCCTTCCGGCGTAAGTTTTTTTAAAAAAATTATTATTAAGGAAAAAAAAATAACAGTTCTGTTGCATAAACAAATCCACAGCCAAGACACAGCCAAATTGACTTTGAAACCTTTACTACAGGCAAACTCCAACAGGAGCTCTGAAAAGCCAAGGAAGGCAGCTGCTGAGGAGAATTAACAGCCTAATTAGGGTCACAAAATTCATATTTTCAGTGACACAAACCATCTGGGAAATAGCAGCAGCCAGGAAACGGTCAACAGGAAATCTCTTCATTTTCTGCCTGCTTGTACTGTATGCGCCTGGTATCGAGGCAGTTCTGTGTCTAAGCTGCAGATAATATAAGTTGCAGGTTTAGAAGGGGGGGAAAAAAGTGCCACAGAAACTGATGTAAGAAGTGCGGTCTTAGCCAGTTTCCATAGCAACAGAGACGTTCAGCTGAAAATGGCCCAGTGTCACTGTGAAGTGGCTGGAGGCACCTTAGCCACTGAGATTCTCGTGGAACACTTTGCTTTGTAACACGCATTGGGGTGTTTGTGCGAAAAAGCCTGCATTTCCCTCCCATTAATTCACGCTAGTGAATAAGCCGGCACGGATGTTTACTGTTTGCCACACATAAGGTGCTGGGAAACCAGCTGCTGTAATACGGCTCGGGTAAGGCTAAAAGAAGCTGAAAATAGGACAGCCTGCCTTCGACCACATAAGCCTTCTCTTTCCTCTGTGCTTGTATGGGATTGGACCTGCTGCGAGGAGTGGACTTCAGCTCTCTCAAGCTGATTAGAGAAGATGACTCTGGGGTCGCCAGGCCTTTTATCAGAACTCAAAAATCATTTCTGTCAGTGAAGTGGTGGTTTATAGATGAGCATGATAAGAATTAGGCCTGTCCTTACAAGCCAATGTTGAGTCAGATTATAAAGAAACCCTAACGTGCGGGAGAACATTTTGTATTGTGGTCTCTACTGGCACAGGGAAACAGGGCCATCAAGCCTAAATCTTGATTAAATAGTCAGATCTATAAAAATCCATGCTGATCAAAGAGGCATTGGGGCCGACCACTCCTGCTATTTCAGTTATTATTATTACTTACCTATTTATCTTTTATTAAAAATAATTATAATATGTTTAATGGGTTTATATTATTACTGTTGTTTAGTTGTTATTTTGCTGTTCCATAGCTCTTGAATGGTACCTGTGTGTGACCACATGCATGTCTCCCAACATTTGCCCGTCTCTTCATCTCTCTGTCTGGGCTCACAGGCCATGGGGAGGCCAGATTACACGGAGGGGAGCTGGGTCTGCAATAGATCTCTCATACAGGAGGACTGCTGCCCACAGTTTGGGGTTTTCCAGGGCAACGTCATCCCTCTTCAGCGGGCTGATCCCAGCGCAGTGTGAGCTGGCATGCAGCGTAAGAGAATTTCTGCATCGTTTGTGAATCTCACTGGCAGAGTTCAGGAAGGCTTTCTCCTGCCAAGGTTTCAGTGCTGAATTTGAGCAGCTCACATTTAATCACTGCAGCAGATGTCAGGTAAGACGTTGTGAGGGAGCACCAAGCAGCCACACCAGGGCTGGTCTTGGAGTGGTCACTGCCACATGTTTACTGCCGTTGTTGCTAATGGCACATGACTGAAAAAGCAGTGCAATGCATTTATCTTTCTGTGTGAAGATGAGTGCATAAAGCAGCTTGTTTGATGAGGAAAATTGAGTCCAGTGCACATGTGAATTTCATAAACAGGTAAAGTTTTAGACCTCATCCATGTGCAAATCTGAATGTATAAAGCTGCAGCTGGTTGTGTTTGTGGTGCTTCTGATTTCTGGGCCGCGTGAAGTAGCATCTTGCGTGGAAACGCAGCACGTTTCGAACAACCATGCAATTCCTAATAGCTCTGGACACATACCAATTAGCTGCCAATTCAATGGCTGTGGAGGAGGGTCTGGCTGTGGGAAGGAGAGAAAATGGAAATAATCCCTCCCCAGAGAGGAGGAGAGATTACAGGAGTGAGTACCACGCAGTGGAGCCCGTTCCGCCCACCATTTTATGTAAAAGGGAGAAAAGCTGCCGATACACGTTCTACGTGTGTGTGTGTGTGTGTGTGTGTGTGTGTGTGTGTGTGTGTGTGTGCGCACACCTGCACGTACACGCATGTTTGTGCTTCTGAGCCCTCATGGACGCGAACCTCCCCCCATTCGCCGCCCGGTTGCCTAGGAAACGCAGTCTGTAAATCCTCATGCAAGCAGCTGCTGCCTTGTACCTGGAAGCGAAAGGATGGCTCGAGCAGGAAGAAGAAGGAAAAATGGGGAAAAAAAAAAAAAAAAAAAGTATGTCAGCTCTTTGAATGCGCAATGAAAACGTACTCACGAGAGAGACAGACATCTGCTCGCTCTGGCACTCCCCGCCTCTACACCTGGCCTTTACGAGGGCGGGCGAAGGCGTTGGAGAAACAGCGTCACTAGTGCAGAGCCAATCGCACAAGGAGCCACGCTTGCAGATCTAACGTCTCCCTAAGCTTTGGTCCCGCTCCCCCGTAAGCTGAATGAGTGCCAGCACCCTCACCCATCCACCACCATACACCCCCATTCGTTTACAGCATACACGCTGCCAAGCTGTTGGGTGGCACACACCTGTTGGTGAATGCACAGCTTTGAAGCGGCAAAGCAGAAACTCGTGCAATCAGGGGCTCCTAACGTCCCCTGTCCTTTCACATGCAGCTGTGACGGGGCATTCTGGAAAGCCACTGTTTATGTCACACGCTTACCAATCACCCAACCCCCACCCTCACCGTCCTCCGTGGCCCCAGGGCCTGTAGAAATGTACCGTCAGCATTTAATTGGCTGATTGCGATCTTTGAATTGTCACTCCGCTGCAGCTCGGTGACCGTGTTCATCCGAATGTGTCCGTTCGGTCCTGCGGGCTGCAAGGATCAGCTGCACGGTGCGCTGTCCCGGCTCAATGCTGTGACACACAGGTGACAATTCATCATTCATATACATGTTTAACTAATGTGCTGAGGCAGGAAAGTGCTGTGCTTACCGTGCAATATTCAGACCTGTGTGCGCATATCTAAATTCGAATCAATGAACGGACGCATTGACCATCTTAGAGACCCACTTAATCCGTTTGTTGACATACAGACATAGAACGTGTTTGTTGTGTGAAATAACAGTACTCATTGCTGCACATTGCTGTAAGTGCATAGCACGGTGTAGCATAGTGGTAAAGGAGCAGGGCTTGTAACTGAAAGGTTGCTGGTTTGATTCCCCACTGAGGCACTGCTGCTTTACCCTTGGGCATGGTACTTAACCTGGAATTTCCTCAGTAAATACCCAGCTGTATAAATGGATAACATGTAAAAACTAGCCTGTGTAAGGCGGTCTGGATAAGAGCATGTGCTAAATGACAATAATGTAATGTAATGTAACATTGGCGGTCGAGATGCTTGGAATTCTGAATCTAAACCCCTACGTCGTGTAGACTGGGGACTCTGAGAGGGGCAGGTCAGTGCACTTGACTCTGTGGTATGCATGCCTTAAAATAGCCAGGCTTGTGAGTTGCACTGAATTGACTCCTCTGCACCATATGGAGGGCAAAGATAAGTAGGCATGACAGAGACACATCCCAAGCAGAGATGGCTGGCGTCTGGACATGCTTCCTGTCCTCAGGACATTGAGGGGATTGTGGTCTGAAGGCTCAGCCTGGGATGCCGCTGCGTGCTTTGCAGACCAAGACGTCTGAGGTTTTTGTTGTAACTGTAGGCTATGGGACGCCAAATAGAACGGATCCTCATGTAGGCATCCGTGTAGGATTGCTAACTAAAAAAAAAAAAAAAAGTCACCCATTTGGCAAAGCAGATGGGCCGGGCGGAGTCACCCGGGGACACAGTGTGTTTTGTGCAGATTGGGGATCGGTGGAGCAGAGTTGCATGCGCGGCGTGTCCGTGCCCATCGGATTTATGGGATCAGCATTTCGCTCTTCGTTTAATTCTGATTAAATGACATTGTTAACAGCGGGGTCGCAGATCGAGATCAACCCTAATCGCCAGGTTTTCCATTAGTTACAGAAATGGCACTGCCCTTAATACCATTTTACAATCAAAAGCTCCTGCTTGTTGGGTGGAGTTCAGAGCGACTGGCATGTACACACACGTAGAGAATTCCAGGCCCAACAAGTCATTTTTTTTCAAAAGTACATGTATTGAAATACAGTAGGGCAGCAGGCCTCAGCACCCTCCCCCAAGCAGGAGCAGAACAGCCCCCCCCCCCCACAGGGAGCGGTCCGTGCAGCACGTCCTGTTTTCTGGACGGGGCTCAGTCTGTTGATTCGGGGCCCGCGCTGGCCCTGTCGTGCAGCTAATCCCTGTTTCATCCCCGCCGCAGCTGCCCCGGCCCCCCGCCTGCACCTGCTCTCCCAGCTGGGCCCTGGCACGCTCGGCGGCGCGCTCAGCCACGCACACGACCCGGCCAGCTCGCACGCCCCTGCCGCTTCGCCCCTGAGAGGATCCCGAGCCTTCCACAGCCTCCCCCCCCAACAGCTGAACAACGCCCGAGCGTGAAATCTGCATCCCGACGCGCTGAACCGCGCTTGGTGCTGTCTTAATTCGGCCCTGGAATGCAGCAGCGATGGCCACGGGACGGGCGGAGTGGCCGGGCTGCGTCAGGCCCCCCTCCCTCTCGGATGGCCGTGGTCGGTCCTGGCCGCTGCTCTGAAGCGCCCGCCTCTTGGCTGGCTCTGCCGCCTCATTGATCCCATAGTTCAGCGGGACAATGGCACGGCAGTTCCAGAAGGTCGCGATGGGAGGTTCTCAAACAGCGCCACTCTGTAGTGGGTGCTTTTGTTTGAAGCTGGATGCACGATCTCTGAAAGCTCTGCATTAAGCAGGCATTAAGCAAACTAAGGCCTTCAGGCTGTTTACATCTTTCTCTCGTGGTTAAATTGTGGAAGCTTTGATTGAGCAAACCCTTCATGCAGGAAACTGATAAAAAGACGACAGCATTGAATTAGTAATGCCTAAGCTGAAGTTTGTTGTGGATAAAACGTACATAAAAGTTCTGACATTTTACTTTCTTGTTCTTGTGTGTTCCTGTTTGAAAGTCATGAAGTGGACCAGATGCATTTCTC
Source organism: Megalops atlanticus (assembly GCA_019176425.1). Classification (NCBI taxonomy): domain Eukaryota; kingdom Metazoa; phylum Chordata; class Actinopteri; order Elopiformes; family Megalopidae; genus Megalops; species Megalops atlanticus. The sequence continues at coordinate 6,628,185 of CM032877.1, read as the reverse complement.
ACTCTCTGCAATCTTGGATAAAACTTGCCATAAGCTTATGTCCTTGAGTGAAAAAAAAACTTCCCTTCCCATTAAAACTCCTTCAGAAGTTTGGCCTGTAGTGCAAATTCAGACGAAAATAATTAGTATGGCTGTTTACATATGTAACAATTGTATGCTGTAAGACTACTTCCGCCTAATCTCCTGGCTGTGCTGCCCCGCCACACTAATGTAGGTGTGTCCCACTGGGAGGGGAATCCCCCCTGCAGGACGAGCCTCCACCCCACCCTGACACTGCCAATTAGCAGCGCCGTCCTCACAGGCTTGCCGGCGCCCTTCCCTTGCAATCCGAGTGTCTTAAGCCCCACCCAGCTGCCTCAGCCCAGCCCACAGGCTGCCCCGGGGTGACGGCAGGGGGTGCAGAGGAGGCCCACGGTAGACACCCTCTCTGGCTCGACCGATCGTGTCTCTCACGCCGGCTGATCCACACGGTTCGGAGGGGGAAAAAGGGGGCTGTGTTTATAGCGCTGGCTGTCAGTGCAGAGCGAGGGGGGGAAAGTTGGAACAGCGTGGCAGCGCTAAGTACATTAGCAGGCGCAGGGCTGAATTAGAAATCAGCTGTCCCAGGGTGCAGGGTCATTGTCTGAATCGGAGGGAACAGGAGGCCTCTCGGCGGATTAGGCAGGCTGCTCAGATGCGGGTAGCGGAGGCATCTGGCTCTCCCATTCCACACTGTTCCAAGGGACCGGCCGCACTCAACATTTCCATGGAGACCACGGAAGTTCTGCTCCACTGTAAGTTCTGCAATGCTTTCATTTTTCACCTTTTAAGCAGGACGGGTGGATTTTTAGTGTAACGCTTGTCGCTGTGGGTGAGCCCCAAAGTAAGAGCTATGGAAGGCGGTGGCTGAGCTAACATTTCTATACATGTTGCAGAAGCTGCAAGTTTGCAGTGTCAGTACTATGCCTGACAGTCCCGAGTTGGAGGATTTGCATAAATTGAGGTGTGCATGTGCACGCTGGTCCCTCTCTTTACGATGAGCCTGTTTTAGAATACGCTTGAAGCTGGGAGCTGTACAGACAGGAGCCCTTTGAGCTTTACTCCAAGTTTGAAAGGGAAAACTTTTCAGGCTTTGGAGTCAGCTGTGTTGCTGTGTGGGTAGGGTACTGAACTCATGTCTGCAGCCCTTGTTGTGAATACCAATAGACTGTTGTCATTAACCCTCATTTAAATGTAAATGCAGCCTCTCTGTGGGTAAGGGACCAGGGGTTGCTGTGGCAGGGCTGGATTGTGTACGCGCTGCCCATTGTTGCACATTGAATAGTCATTCTGCTGAACCACTGAAACTTCTGTTACTGAAAAAAAAGCATGTTTAACCCAAAATGGTAATCATGGTTTTTAGTGGCATGAATGTTTTAATGTGAGTTTATATGTAATGGAACTGTTTAAAAATTTCTAAGTAAATTTATTGCTAAGTAAATTTAAATGGAATATTATGTTTTGAAAAAAATGTGTTGAAGTTGGTTTCACGTTTGAACATTCAGGATAAGGATAATACTGCTGTTGTTTGAGGTACTATTAAAGAAGGTCCTCGTTGTTGCCGTTGTACATTGTCCAGGAACAAAAGCAGGCAGTGGCTAATCCAGTTTAATCCAGGCAAACTTGAAATGTTGTCTAGCCTTGTTAATTAAATCCTTAGGTAGCCAATTTGCATCATGACAGTAAACTATTTAATTTCTTAATGCTGTTATCTCAATGCTGTTTTTACTCTGTGCTCATACTGTCTGCTCATGCGTGATGACTGCCTTTTGTTTTATGCGATGCGTGTTATAAACTTCTGAAGGATCAATGCCGTAGCTCTACAGTAAAAACCAGGGCTATTCAGTTAGTTTGGAATGGGGGCCAGATTATGAAAATGATCCCGAATGAGGGGCCAGGGAAATGTGGCTGAAATATGAAATATGGCCGAAATCTGAGTAATCACATTAACAGTTACGAGATACACTTGTACTGTAGTAAGACGCATATAGGTGCATGGAACTGTAACAACAACTTTTGAGTGCATATTGTATTGTATTCTGTAAATGCATAGAAAACAACATATGAGTGCATATTGCATTGTATCAAGACACATTGGCCTAAGCCATTTCTACATTCAAATGGCAACATACACCGTGTTGAGAAGTCAGTCCATGTGAGCCATGTCACATCACTAAAATTTTGAATCTTTTAACTACCATCACTGTAGTGCATACAACTGTAACAACAACAACATACGAGTGCATAGTATGGCATTGTATCAAGCCACATGAATCATTTCTACTTTCAAAGGAGGTAGAATGAATAAAGTTAATAATTGTGAAGTTTGGCACACAACAGGCTTTGGTGGCTAAGGCAATGTAGCGATCTCAGCAGCAGCTAACCTAGCAAATGGGCCCTGTGTCCTGCCCGCCAACGCAGGTGCACCATCCGTTACCAGCGTATTAATGTGTTCCAAATCCAACTTGTTCTCCTCAAAGAATGACCAAATTAAAAGTTGTATTACCACTTGTGTTCCTCCAAAGGAATTACTGGTTATATCAGCTGTGCTACATGGCTGTTGTCAGTTGATTCGTCCACAGCAAGGGACATCACCTCAGCCTTTTTCAGTCTGTCCAAAAGAGTCTTGAAGACATCCGATGCAAGGACCTCCACTCTCCTTATGGCTGATGTGTCAGATGAATTTTTTTCATTGAATCAATCACGCTGTTTTGGGTTTTCTCAACAGTAAGCACCTCCTTGATTGATGCTAGCATACACTCCTTGACAGTCTCCGCATCCATAAACAACCTTTTCTTTTAGGCTAGTATCCATGCCACTCGTAGCGATGCAGATGTCTCTTGTTCTGTAAAAGCCTGAAACATGGTGCAACATCTTTGCTCATAACAGGAGGTTAACCCCTTGAATCTTCTTACGGCGAGCATCAGAGCCCAGCGTGTTGTGTTGAGATGTTGTGTTGAGCGTGGTTTGTCTTGAAATGCCTCTGCAAGTTGTATTCTTTTGTCACCTATATGCACTCATAGCATAGTAAACACATACTTACCTGTGTCAACTTTTTGCTTTTTTTTAAAGTAGATGTAAAGTAGACATTTTGGTGGCGACCTAGCTAGCAACAGGGACTGAGAGAGCGCGCTGGGGACAAAAGAGATCAGTGCTGGGAATGTAGCGTTAGACGAGAGCACAACATGGCAGCTTCCGTCAGTCAGGGATGGCTTGTTTACATTGACTGGGGTGGGACAAACAGGAATAATTCTGACGCAGGACCACACAGAAATTATAAACCAGAATTATTTTATTTTTCTTTTAATTAATTGGCAAGAACAACGTAAAGGACCAGCACAAATTACTTGGCAGGCCGGACCCTGCCCCTGGGCCGCTATTTGAATAGGCTTGGTATAGCCATTTTTAACTGACTCACTTCATGGTGGGACAGTACTGTAAGGCGCAGCTTTGTTAGCCTAGCACATAAAGGGCCGTTTGCCTTCTTAGTGTAGTGGTGTGTGACCCATTCCCTTTACACTCTTGTGATGAGTCAGTTTTTTGATGAAGCTTTCACTCTTCATTGTCCAAATCAAGTTAGCTGTATTGTTGTCCATTCTTGTCAAATTAAAAGATGGTTAGAAATACATGGCAGATGGCAAAGTTACTTCAGCTCTGTTCAGCAGCGGTAGTAAGTCACGTAAATATCAGGAACCTTTAGCCTTTCTTTTGGAATGGCTTTCCCTCATTTAAACCTGTCCAGTATGCAGTGTAGATTTTCAGAAATGGTCATTTCAACAGTGTTGTGCAAGTTCACACTTCACAAGAGCTAGCTCAAAGTTCAGTTCACACAGATTAAAATGAACAAGTTCACGTTCATAGCTCACAGTTTTGAATTTGAACAAGTTCACGTTCATAGTTCACAATTTTGAATTTGAACAAGTTCGCAGTCCCAGTTAATTTCTTCCATTTTTAAAAAGAGCTGCTCCAGGGACTATTTTATGTGTACGTCTACATGCGCAGTGATTGTTACGCGGCATATGGGCAGTTGGTTGCGAGCTGTCAGTCTATCTGATGGATGAGTTGCGCTAATAAAAGCGTCTGAAGTAAGGAATAACGTCGTCCGTGTTTATTCATAAAGCAGTAACTTTAACACACCCAAGGATTCCGAATCTCGCGCAAACCTGAACGAGCTCAAGTTCACGTTCTTTAGTTGCAAACGGATACGTTCAAGTTCACCGTTCACCGAAAAAATGAGCACGTTCAAAGAACGCGCTCTTTTAAGGCGTTCATGCACAACACTGCATTTCAATGTTTCTTACCCTGTCATTTGTGGTAAGTTGTCTTTGATAAATAAATTGCTCTTATTCAGAGGTCCTTGACAGAGCACTTTGAAGCAGCTCTGAACACTGAACATTAAGGGTGAAAAGGAAATAACAAAAGCTAACCGAAATGCTTTTAAATATGCAAAATATCACGTGGTGATTCTCTAAAGCCGTTCAAAGCAGAAAGCACAATATCATGCAGAATGCCATTAAAACAGGGTTTCCTGTTCTGTTTTTTTTCATCACTTTTACCAGCCATGCTTGTATGTGTGACCCTGTGTGAGTGAGTCGGACTTGGGGCCAAATGCAAATGTTTAAGTGCAGCTAATTCATAGTATTGTTATTTAGTTTCAGTTTGAATTTAATGGATTCATATTTGGATTAAAACCCTGCAGCCTGACCCAAACCCAATGGGACCCAACAAAACAGGTCTGGATGGGATCGGCCTCAGCATTTTTGGATGTCAAGTGTTGTGTGCACTGCTGTCTAAAATCTGGCATAAAAATCTCATTTTCAATGACTGACATATACACAAAGGGAACATTTTTAAGGCTACTGTACTTGAATGCAAGTCATTTATTTACTAATTTAAATGAAAAAAAAAAACTTATTTAACCCAAGGTGCCCTCGTTTTTCCTGAAAAAGACTGTTCGTTCGTTTTGTCAAGCAGAATTTTTCCTTTTTTGTTTACTTCTAGGCCTACAGACTTTATTAACTGTATAGTGCTCTGTTTTCTAGGGCTGTACCCGACTCAGAATTTTGTCAGTCGAATCGGATTTGGCTGTCCAATACGACGATTCAACTATTAGTTCCTTTTTTTTTTCATATTTTTTCATCTCCCTTTCGTGCATACGGTCACACCGCTGTGATTAGCCGTTTAGCGCGTATACTAAAACCGGTGCGATTAGAAAACTAGATTGGAAAAATTCTACCTAATTTTAGCTTTGAGGAAACAGCGATTTAACATTAAAAATATAGCAATTGCTAACTTAAAACTATGAGAAGCTTAATAACGCTAATGAAAACATAATGAACCATGTAATGTAATAGGGGCGCTACATAGCATAAAAAATAAGTTACGTGCGAAAGGGTTAAATTAGCCTCGTAAATAGACTTATTGCCTGCGTTCAGTGGTGTACTGGCCATCGGGCATACCGGGACAAATCCCGGTGGACCGTCAAAAATCAATAAAGTTTTTACCGGCCCTCTGTGTGTACCTATCATCTGATGAAATGGTTCAACTGGGAGGACTGAGAAATGAACGTTTATTTCAGTAACAAGATACCATAATTTCATGAATGCTTTCGCTGTTGAGGCATGTTGCACAGCAGTTTTCAATGACACGTTTGTATGTAGCGTAATCCTTTACTTTGACACTGACAAAATCACTTCACGATTAGTTCAAACAGCTTACTTGCGCAAGCTTACCAACAACGCGCTCATCTAACCTAAGTAAAATATTGCATTGTCACCGCTGTTTTTTTTAAATTAACGCTAAATAAAACGAGACAAGTTTTCAATGTTAGCTGTGTGCCGTTATCAAGGCAAGCAAGCTAGCTAGCTAGCTGGTTACCAAGCGGGTTAAAGGGAACTTCAGGACCGCTGATGTCCAAGTTGTACCTAGCCTGCTAGCTAGCTAGCTGCATTAACGCGATGATAAAACCTGTTACGGGACGTATATTCAGAAGAATATAATCGTTTGTAAAGTCCATGCACATTAACTAATTAAGACGTAGTCTCAGTTGTAGACAGAACTTGAGAATCGTAGCCAAATATACTTTAATTCCCGAGCAAGTCCAGGGCTGAATTTCTTTCCCAGTACACCCCTGCCTGCATTATATGTATAGTAAATCTGCCCAGATAATTGCTGAACAGCCGCATAGCTGTCCTTCAAAAGTTCGAAATCCCGCCATACTTCTTCTGACACGTGGTTATAGCTAGCCTAGTTTACCAACCACTCCACCTAAGGTTTCAGCTTCTCTCACAGTTAACCACCAGCGCATGTTGTCACGTGGATTTTTTTTTTTTTTAGCAAGCGCGCCAGCTAGCCCTGCTAGAATATAAAAAATATATTTATGATTCCCCTTATTTCTAATTCCTCAATGAAATGTTATCCTTGTGCATTTTTGTAAGCTTCTATCTGTTTTATCCTGTTATTGTAATGCACACTGACTGACAAAAAAAAAAAAAAAAAATTGCTCGACTTGAAGAATCTCAGTCGACTGACTGGTCTCCAACGTATGATTCGACTTGTCGACTTTCAGGGGGCAGCCCGACTGTTTTCCAAACAAGGACAGACTTCATTGTGTTCATTTTTTAGTCTGAATGTTATCTACTTATATTCACAGTGCAATGTGTTTTTCCAAAAACGAGAGGGTTTGGTAAGATTTTGATACAGTTGTTGAATGTGATTTTGATTTCATTATTGCCAGTAGTCTTTTTGGTAGCCTAGTAGCATTTGCGTACCAGCAGCATTTGTAAATCCGTTCCCAGTATACAAGAATGACATTTGTGTCCAGATATTCTGATACATACTTTGTGAGTCAGTTGACTAAACTTTTGTTGCTTTTTTGTTTTGGTTATTTATTTGTCTGTTGATTGATAAGTTAAATGGTTTTTTTCATATTATTGTGGCTACCCTAACCTATTATATACTCTAGACAGTTATAAATTCATAGTATTAGCCTATTTACTTTTTTTCCAGGGTACTTCACATAGACTAAATGGACATATTATGCACATAGTAGTATACTTAGTTTACTACTAACAGTATGCTTAGACTTACAAAAGCATTTCGGAGGTATGTGTCTTCCTTGAGGGTACTTGGTCAATATGCTGCCAAGGGTTCAAACCTTCAACCTTTTGATTGACAAGTCGTGTTCAAGATATAAAATAAAATGTCACATATATTTGTTTGAAATTTTGGTAAAACAGAATGCAGTACAACATGATTTAAAAAATACTTTATTCATTTGTTTGATTTCTGAGCTGGTGCTCAGTGCACTTCATTTATAAGAATGACTGATGTAAAAATCAATTGAAGAAAGAAAAAAAAAAAATCAAGTCATGCCTGTACTGAACCGGGCTAAAATGATCTGTTTATGAGAATCATATTAGGCCCACTCACAACAGATAATGCCATACTCAGTGTGGTGGTGCATATAATATTGAATTCAGAAGTGAATCTCATTATATCCAGTTAAGAAAACACTTGTGCAGTTTACTTAAGTTCTTGGAATGATAAACATTTAGGCCTGGGAGCTCTGCAAATCTGTTAGAATCTTTTGTCAACTTTGGAATCTTTGTCTTGGTTTTAACTTGGAAAAGTAGCCTGTGCTTTGTAGTGGAACCTGCCTGACTACAGTATAGAAGAGAGGCCTCTATCCATAAAGGTTTTAGACCCTGCTCACAGATTTTTGGATGCATTCTTGTGTTTTGATGGCTACATCTGATAATTTTGGCAGAAATCTTCAAAACAAATTGATCTGTCAAACCAAAAGGGCACCTGCTAATTTTTTCCGAGTTGCTGGCTGCCGCCCCTCTCTCGACCTCGAGCTATGTGCCCCTGCACGCCCCCCGTTGCACCTCTGCAGCGGTTGCACTGCAGCAGCGGCGATCACACGCAGCAATAAAGCAGCAGCAGAGAAAAGGCTTTCGATTCACGTCAGCAGCGTGGCGCTGCAGTTTCCTCTGGCTGGGCTGCGATATCCTGTGTGGAGCTGCAGAACGGACTCGCTGCTGTCAGGGCTTCAGCTCTCTGAAGCCTGAGGGGGGTAAAGAGGAAAGAGAAGGAGGATATAGGATTTCCCGTAAGATTTCGGAGAAACCGGGGGAAGACCAGGGGACCTAACTCATCCAGCTGTCCTGGACTCCCTCGCTCTTCAGTAAGGGATAAAAAGAAGCTGGAAACACAGCAGAGAGTGACAGCTCTGTGGGTCACTGTTGATCTGTTCATAAGATCAAAAGTGCTGTCTAAAGTTTGTATATGTTTCCGTTTAATCTTAAAAGCCACTATTCCTTACAAACCAAAATGGGCATGTTTAAGAATTAGTAGTAGCGTGGGGAAGAAGGCTTATTTTTTAAGGTTAATGTTTAATATGTAAAGTTTTTTTTACCTTTAACTTTTGTATTAGATACTGCTGAAGAGATGCGTAAAACTGCCAGTGAGAGTTCTGAGATATGGTGGTATTAAGCTAAAGAAGATCCTCCATGCCAGGCTACATTTGTTTTAGCTGAGCTGAGGAAAGCTGTTCTATTTCAAGGAGCTGCTATTTCACTGAACTCCGAACACTGGTGTTAGCTGCCACTCAACTCAAGTAAAAGTTGTCTTTGTAGTGCCGTGGATGTGCTCGTTTAGTGAAGAAGTTTCACTTAGAATGATTAAAAGACATGTAGTGTTAAAAGACTCCTTTCATTTCAGACTTCAGCGATAACGCTGTTGGACGAAAAGCTTACAGGTGTGTTCTGTAGCTAATGTTGTAGCGCTGTGTTGGAGGCCTTTCCTTCCGTCTGATGTAGTAAAGCTAGATTGGGCCCTACACTGTTTGATACACAAGTGTGTGGATAGAGAGGTGTGGTGGTTCAGTTGGTTAGAGATGTGTGCAGTGCTGTCAGTCTGTCTGCTTCTGAAATTCCTTCTGCATGTGACACTACTAATCGGATAGCGCGTGTACGTATCGACTGTATAAACCCATCCATCTCACCGTGTCCCATATTTTCTGCAGTCACCAACATAATTTAGGACCCTGCAGAAACTGTTTTGTGTAACAGTATGAACAGATTTTTGCATTGCTTTAGGGAAATATCTTTCCTGGTGTTAATATTTGGATTGAGATGCCAACAACTCAATTTCACTAATGGCCCATGTGGTGAAAAGCCCATTGAGACTTTCGGCTCTGCAGAGAGAACATGCTTGGTACATGGCCAACCGAAGACTAATCCTGGGTTTTAATTTCTTGCACACATTTCCATTTTTGCTGAGAGGGACATCAGTTTCAATCTTTTTTTTCCTTCAAGCAGATTTACCCTGGTTATTCATTCTCTGCGTGTTTTCCACAGATATCCAGGAATTCTATGAAGTGACACTGCTGAATACCCAGAAAAGCTGTGAGCAGAAGCTGGAGGAGGTCAACCACATGGCAGACAAGTGGGAGCGGACGGGCTCGCCGACCGTGGTCCTGCAGCACCCCTGCCCTGGAGAGGAGGTGAGGGCCTTCCAGAGGGGACGTGTGGCATGCTTATGGCTTTAAACTATGGTAGTGGGTCAGCAGGTTCTTTATTCTGGTGAAAGTACAAACCCTGGGTTGTTACATAGCTATGATCTGTTCTTGGTCAAGATCGTTTGCTGTCAACACCAGAGCTGCATATATTGTTTGGTTGCATCCTGTGATCAGTAATAGCAAGACATGGGAAAAGTCATTTTAGTCATTAAGTCATTCAAAAGAGGCAAATTATCTAGAGGGAAAGGGAGAGAAAGAGGAAGAAAGGAAAGAAAGGGAGAGAAAGAGGCCTTGCAAAGAGGAACATTAATCGAATACTGAATAACATGGATCTTCGGTGGACTAATGTCAGGTGTCGGGCAGAGAACTAAACAAAATGACTTTTACTTGCTGTCAGGTGTCAGTGCAGGCGTAAGTGTCTTTGTATTGTCCTGAGCACTTGGTATCAACTCAGAGAAGCTGTGTTGTTTAATATCTAATGTCAGACTTTGCCTCAGTTGCTCCAGAGAAGAGTCAGCGCATTGCTGGAGGGTACAACAACAGCGCTTCACTTCCGAATCGAACCCGCAATTCTCAGAGACTCGGAAATTCCTAAACACCCATTCCCACTGCTGGCCCGTTACGAGAGTCTCCCCATCTTGGGAATTCAGTTGTGCTGTAAATCTAAAACAGTTTTGGGTACTGAATCTGTTTTGAACCGCAAGACTCTCATAATGGGTAATGTTACGAGTAATATCTAAATCTTATTAGCATTACGTATAGATGAGGTGCAACGCAGTGAAATTAGTATCGAATGTATAGCTTTCTCTGAGTGCCTGCATAGGCAGAGAGCCTGCTCATGTTTGAGGGAAGCTGCCCGAGGCAGCAGCCGTGATGTATGTGAGAAGAACAGGTGTGCGACATTCGGATGGAACCAAACTGGGGGATCAGACTGCCGGGGTATATAAACGACGCCCGTGGAAAATATTAATCCAGGTGCCCCCAGTCTTTCCTGCAAACCGGAGATTGCTACACCGTACATATAAAAGCAGAAAAAATGAGCAGTGTTGAGAAGCAGCTGCAATGCTTATAATTGTCTGAAGTAATGGAAGGGGCAGCTGAGGTACTGGCTGCACTCTGCTGTCGTGCGCCGCTTAATTGCCCGTTTTTCCCCTGTGGAACCAGAGATCCCGCCGATCGGTGGTCGCCGCAAACCCCGTGAGTCGCACCGGCCCAGAGGGTAAGACTGGGTCGGGCAGAGGCTAGGGGAGCTGTGCGGAGAGCACTGTGGAGACACTGCCACCCGCAGGGGGGGCCTACAGTTTATTGATTTACGGGCCATGCTCCATTTGGCTGCAGAGTCATTAAGGAGCCGCAAGAGAGAGAAACCAAGTGCAAGAAGCAACACTTTCCATTGGCTGACGCAAAGACGGTTTGCCCTTGATGTCAGAATGACGCAGTCTCTGTCCATGTGCCTGGGGTGGGAGAAAAAAAATTAGACGGCCGGGAACAATTTGGTAGATCCTATCGACAAAGTTTAATTTGAACTTGTTGTTTAAGCAGTGAACAGCTCATAGGACACAGGTTCTCAGAGCTGCAATTAGGAGCTGAATGAAACCATCCTGTCTTCAAGCTGCAGCCAGTTGAGCTTCTGTGCTCCAGGGCTGAATTGATCAATTATTTTGAAGACATCTGTGAAAGCGTGTCCTATAGAGAACAGCGAGAAAGAGAGCAGGAAGTGCTTTCTGTAAAGTGAGACCTTGGTTTCTTATCCCTCCACTAGGGGGAAGCTAGTTCTTTCAGAAACATCCCTATCACCAGCCAGAGTGTGTGAAGGGGAAGGATATTCTCCTCAGTCAGTTTGGTTCTGTGTGTATATGTGTGTGTTTTTAATGCCTGCATTTAAAAAGATGCTGCTCTTCTGCGCAGTTTTGGTAGTCTTAAAATTATGCACTTTTTCAATTATTTCAACAAAAAAATCTTGTTGAAACATTTTTATTAGAATTTATCAGTTTTGTGGCGTGAAAACATTTGGAGTGTGTGTGTGTGTGCGTGCGCGCGCATGTGGATGTATAAATCTACATTGCATAATATGTGTACTATATCCGTGGTGCCAAATTTTATTCATGGAGCATGTGTACAAGTTTTTGTTTAAAACTTCACTTTGCTTGTATATGCATATATGTATAATATGTATTTTTATACACATACATATATATTTCTATATATAAGCATTTCCCCAGATACTCTGTAGTTAAGTGTTTCAAAAATATTAGGCACAAGCATTAGAATTGACAAATTAGCCAGGAGTCATACCACGTCTGCCTTTGGCTAAAGAGTAAACAGGCTTAGGAGACTTGGCAAAACCAGGTTGCTGTGCTAGATAGCATTTCTCCCCCTGGTCCAAGTAGAAAAACAGTCGCCCAGGGCTGTGGTGGCCACAGAGTGCTGTAGGAGGTGGTGACTTTTGAACAGATCATTGAGCTGAGGTTGGTGCTACACAATGGTGTTGACTGAGGTGTGTCACCCCTGCCAAATTTAAAGCACCTTCAGATCCACAAACTGCACTATATGAACACAGTCATTCTTACTTTAGTAGTCGGTAGGTAGTAGTGTAGTGGATAATGGTAATCAACATAGCATTCCACTGTGATTTTTCATTTGCAAAAGAAAAGTCAGTGTCAAAAGAAAAGTGATTGGGTTCATTTGTATGGAGATAGTGTACTAGTGCTCTGTGTTTTATTTTGTGATATTGAAGGTTCTGCTGGTTAATGGCTACTAGATGTTCTTCCATGTATTTTTCATCTCAGTTGCTCAAAGGCTGTTGACATGACGTCAATTTCGGGTAATCTGAAGCACACATTGCACGTACGTCCCTTGCGCGGGCGTAATCCCATTATCAGAGAATCAAACGTTCCCCGGCCCTTTCTCATTTCGCCCGAGGGGTTAAAGAATAGCAGCACGTGCACGCCCTCCCTTGGTTGTCAGTGTTTACTCACAGCAGCGAGAATAGCGCCGGTGGCGAACAGCATCACTGAATTAGTGGAGTACCGTGGGATCAGCACAGATTAGTCAAGTCCCGAGGGAAGAAACGCCTAAAACGGGGTCACCCATCCTCCTGTTTAATGCCGGGCTCTTTGGCAGCGTGGTTGCAGAGCTGTTCAGAGGCGTCTGTGTCCCTCTGTGCTGCCCTCTGCTAAAGACAGTGGATGAAGGGTGAAAACAAAGCCCAGCTATTCCCAGCCAAACTTTTGTCTTCAGCAGTTTTTTTTATTGCCTCATTATGTAACCCTGAAGTACTGTCAGTGGAGATGTTTACTGGCACAGACTTTAGTAAACATGAGTTTAGTTCCTCATTCTCCCCATGCAGATTTGCCATTTTACTTGGTTAAGTACTTTATGATTTTGTTTGTCTCTCTTATATTCCTCTTAGGTGTTGTTTGGTTTGTGTTGGCGGCACAGTGACATTTTCCTCAGATTAGATTTTGTTTAACACAGATTTTGGGACCCATTTAAATTCCGTGTCTAAGCTGTTATGTTTTGCCGTAATGAGAGTATTACAAAAACTGATTCTGCATACTGTTTTGGTGTGTGGAAGTTGAAGAGTTTTCAAACATGAAATGAATTATGCAGCACTGCAGCTGTTTCAGTTCAGAGACGGTACAGTAATTACCTGATGTAGCAGAATTCTCTACGTTACATTCATGAAACATTTATTGACTTTTTTTACGCAGTCTGTTTGGTTCTCTTTAAAACAAACGCAGATCTGGACTGGTATCTTGCTGGGTTGTTTCCCTTATATTTCCTGCTTTCGGAATCTCCAGCTGCGCATCCAGCTCCTCTTATTGTGCATGTCCTACACTCACAGGGAGCACTGAAACAAGGCATCTGCAGCCCTCTGGCATACTCACCAGTAGCCAAGGGCTGTTTTTCATACTACAAATCCCACAGTGCACTGCACCAGAGCCAATACAGATTGGAACATTGGTACATCTCTCACTGAGGCTAACTTGGAAATTGATAGGTGTGTGATGAGTCTTTACTCCCCATGTATTTATGAGTAGGGGAGCCTGGGCTGCCTTTTCTGTCGTTGGATGAAGTCTGTTTTGTCCTACTGTTTAGTAGTCATAGTGAGTTGATCACATAGACCAGTTTTGCACTGGTGATTGGCTGAGCTGTAGAACTCAGCCTGTGGCATTAGCTGAGCCGCATGGGAGTGTATCTTACAGGTTTAACTGTTTTCTCTGGTCTTTTAGGATACCATCAATACAGAAAAGACACATTTTGTCTCATGTCCTCAAGGCAAGTCTCATTGCCAGTTTCTGCAAACTGAGTGCTTGTGGAAAAACTGCTTCAAACTGAAGGAAAAGCCATAAAGTTTGAGGATTGCCTGGATTTACTGAAAGGCGTCTAGTGTATTGCTATGGCAAAATCAAGCCCAGGGAAAGTGTTTGGTCAGGCTTACCAAGCATTTTTAAATCTACCTTGTAAGCAACAATGTCTAACTGTACACCTCCTATGAGTGGTATTTTCTTTCTAGAAACCTTAAAAAAAATTACATTTCGTTTCAGTTCCATATACACATTCATGACCTTTGTAAAGTAACTTAACCACAGCACTGTTTTGCAGAAACTGCCTTCAGTGCCCTTTAAGTTAGCCCACTGTATTGTGGTGACTCTGAATGGTCTTATCTCTCCCTCCAGTCTAGAGACCTGAGCAGCTCGGAGCAGAATGGACAGGAGCAGGCAGAGAGCAGCACCACGCAGGTGAGTGGCAGCTAGGCTTTCGCTTCTCACCCCGCCCCATTAGCCTGACCTCTGCTCACCACAGAGGCAGGCATGAAGGCAGAGAGGATTATGGGAAGTTCCCTCTTTGTGTGTCAAGCAGGTCCTGCTGAATGCTCGTTGACAGGAGTAGATCTTTCTCATGTAAAACTAGATCAGAGCCCCTTTTGGCCTCCGAACTCCAAAAAATCAGGCTTTATAGCGGAGAAAAATTGAATGGCAGCCATCACGTGGACTGGGTCCCTGCAGGTTTTGCTCATAGTTAATACACTGAATGATGGCATGAGTTGTGAAAGGATTTTTTGTACCATGAAGATGCCAGTTGTAGCCGCAGGATGCTGGAACAGAGCTCAGGTGTACAGAGGGAAACTGTCTGTGTTGGTGTGGGGGCCACTGGAGCAGCTCTCTGAGAAAGAGTAGCATGTGTTTGACTGTGATCAACTACACCTGTTTCAAAACAGGCCAGATATTCCAGAGAGAGTTGAGGCTCGAGGCTTGATCATTATTCACATATCTAATTATTATGCACAAATCAGTAAGGGGTTGATGAGGCTGTTAGAGAGGACTTTGTTCAGAGTTTGTAGTCTTTTGTACATTACAAATAAATGGGAAGAAGAGAGGAGCTAGCCCACTTTTCAGTTGCTCGATGAGAGGGCTGATATTTACTATCAAACAAATTGTTGTTTGCCGCAGTGGTTTAAATGGGGACAGGTGGCAGTAACACTGAACTTGGCTGGCTGAATGACAATGTGTACAGTACAAAAAGTTTTTTTTTTTTTTTTTTTTTCCCCTCTGCATGTAACTGTTGGTCTCACCCTACATGTTGCCCCAGCAGAAACAGAATATGCTCTGTCATTAAACTTTGTAGAGACAACCATGGTCCAGTATATTTGTGCCTCATCATTCTGTTTGATACTCATAGTGGTTACAGTCAGGAGATACGTTTGCTGAGCTGATGAGGGAAACTGGCATTGTTGGCGATTGCCAGCTTGTCAGCCCAGTTCCATCATTACATCACGCAGATGTCTCATAAAAATGTGTTTGTGTGTGTGTGTATAAATTTTTTTTAAATGTAATTTCCTCTTTATAGCTATACAAAGTGCAGTCTGTGAGAGGACTCCAGAGCTGAATTGCGAGAAACAGGAGAGGCTGCAATGCGTAGCAGGGAGAATAATTGGTGTGGGCTTAGTGTAATTAATTGGGTGAGGTAGCGCCATTGTGTGCATTGTGAATAGGCTGTGGTATTGACACAGAGCAGCGCAGCGAGGCCGGTGCTGCAGGATCGGGGCTGTGGGAGAATCAGCCGGCTGTGTTATTAAGCGGGGGAATGATGGCCGGGGAGCCGCTCTCTTTATGTAACAGGGAGTCTTAAAAGATGTCTCCCCTTTCTTCTCCCGGCCGCGAGGCGGGCGGCACCGGCGGCGATTGTCATGTCTCGCCCCCACGCAGCCAGCTCGCTTCAGCTGTGCCCTCTCCCTGCTCCGCCACCAACCGCCGCGGCACGGTGGAGTCAGGCCCGATACGCTTCAAACGCAGAGCAGGAGATTCCCTCCTGTGTTCAGGTTCCATTCTGGGGGAAGGGTTCAGTTTTGGGGGTTAACGACGTCCTGAACCACCTGCAACATGGCAAAGGGGAAGGAGCTGTAAACATTCTGCTAATAAACCCTTTTTATTTTGAAAAAGGAGGAAACAAAGCGGTATTCAGTGCACTCCCCCAACTTGCATTTATTTACACAATGATGCGCGGTGGCTTACATACAGTAGCTTTTGTTTTACATGCATTTTATGCTCTTTGGTGTTTTACTGGTTACGTGCTTCACTTAAGTATACAAAAGCAGCTTTGAACATGCGTCAACATTTATCCTTTGGGTTACAATATCAGTTCCTTAACAACTGTTGCTTACTGCTTAAGTGACATGGACAGTGACGGCATCGCCTTACAAGCTGAACAGAAATAACACATGTGGAATTACTGGGCAAGGACAGCAGGCACCCTGAAAGGATAAAATGGATAAATTGTCTTCAGCTCCCTTCACACCCCCCTCCATGAGTTCACTGAATGAAACCTAAAGCAAGAAAGACAACACAAGCTTAATAAAGACCTCACATCTGTGCTGTATTTTCAGACTTTTTTTTGCCAATTTCATCGGCTCTTGTTCTCATTTCCTAACCACAGTCTCATTTTATTTCAAAATCAATCAAACAATCGATATAATCTAACAGTCAATATTTTTTAAATGGCATGAATATTGATCATCCTGAATGGATAAATATATAGCAAGTAATTTTTTTTTTACAAATCCTGGTTGAGACTTGGAACTGAGCCATGGTAAGAAGTGGGGGATTGCGTATCAACATGCCAGTAATTAATATGACTATAGATTATTGATAGACTAACGAAGTTAACGCCATCTATTCACCATTCCTTCAATACGAAGCACAGCCACTTTTGTCATCTGGCATGGAACGATTCGTCACGTCCTCCAGAGGAAACCAAACCGTCTGAAGGGCAAGGTCCAATGACTGGGTGAGGGGGCTGCGACCGAAACTCGACAAGCGCGTGTGAAAGTCTGCTGTGGATGACTAAAGGGAGTCCTGGGTGCAGGGCTGGTGGGCGGGAACGTGGGCCGAGCGTTGCCACCGGCGATGGACTTCCTGTGCGCAGATGACATGGTGCCGGAGAAGCAGCAGGTGGCCTCTGCTCGTTGCCAGGGCCACGGTGGAAGGAGGCAGCAGCCGGCAGCAGCACCTCAACGGCGCCGGGGTATGGTGGACGAGATGGACGAAAAGGGCGGCTCTTGGCCAGCCGGATTTGAAAGGCGTCAGTCGGGAGGGGGGAGTAGCAGGAGGTGAACGTGGGCAGGGGCCTACACTACATCTGAGCAGCTCCGATTGCGGGCCTGTAGGCCAGCCTGCCGTTGTTTCACCTCCAGGGCTGTGAGGGGATTTGGTCGCGGGTCGTGCAAGGAGAACGTCCCCCCGTGTCCTCTGGATACAATATTTTGGGACGTTCTCATCGGGACACATGGCTCCCAGTATCTGCAATCAGTGTGAGGCTTCAGCCTGCGGCCCCCTCTGATTTACCCTCAGCCGCCCTCTTTTCCCCCTGGTAAGAATAGATACAGGAGGAAAAGTGTTACGCAGTCTGTGCTGAATGAGGAGCTCAGTATAGTAAATAAGATTAAAGAGAGAGGAAGGGATGTCATCTAAAGGCCTGCAACCAGAATAAGGTGATTATATCATCTTACCCCCTTTAGACTGGGGAGGGTTGGGGTCTAACCATCCCAGCTAAATAACCCCACCCAACTCATTTTTTAAACCACTTGTCATAGGTTTCTGTATTAAGTGAACCCCTTTAATATCACAGTGTCCTTAAAATACTTGATTCTGTCTGCACGGGACTGAGGATAATAACATGTTCCTCTTGTACTGAAATTAGTGCAACATCCAGGTAAACACTGATTTCAGCATTTCGCCTGGTTATATGTTAATTACAAGGGATAACATAACATTAGAATCGGTTTTACTTTGTTGTTCTCATAATTTGCATGTTGCAGTGATTACTACACTTGTACTAAACTCCCACCCCAATATGCTCTTTCCAAAAACACTGTCACGCTTTTTTTCATCGCATGGCAGACACGCTGTCTTGATTATCTGACGGCGCAAACCAAAGCGCTGAACGAAATGCCATTTCCACATCCTGTTTTGAGGGTGAGTTTAACAGAAATCCGCCCCCACTCCACCTGTCCCCCTCGCCGAGGCCGCCTCCGATGTTAGCTGAAGGTCAAATGAAGGGCACCTCCGAACTGGCTGCCAGCAGGAACCCAAAGACGACCAGAAAATGTGTCTGGGGCACTCGGCTCTTGAACATCGCAGCCTCAGCTTTTACGCGTGCAGGGCAGAGTAGTCGGTCACTCCCACGTTTCTTTAGGTGAGCGAACGGTAAAGGCCGTTAAAGCGTTCTCGCTCCCTAATGTGATCACGGAAAGCCGCTTGGGCCTCCCATCTGTTGGACAGATTAGCCGGCCCTCCGGTCCCGGCGCGAGAGAGTCGGCGCGGCGCGGCACAGAGGTGCATGGAATGCCCACAGATGAGGGCGGTAGTAAGAGTTCTGTTCTGCGAGGAGCTTGAGCTGAGTGAGCAGGCCTTCTACAGGCAGCAGGTAAAGGCGGAGCGGGCGCTGTTAGAGAGGGGGGGCAGGCGGGGACCCTGTGTCTCACTGGAAGCCGTGGCTCCGGTCACATCCTCAGCGGCGAATCTGTTGCACTCGGCATGCAGCCACAGCGGGAAAGAAACGAGCCTGAGTTTCTGAAGGAAAGTTTCCAGTAGGGCTTTTATATGAGGTGTAGAAAGAGAATCATTTCAATCTTTAAAGCGGCAAAGGCAGAGTTTCTGTAGTAGTAAAAAAAAAAAAATTTACTGTAGTAGTATGAAGAATTTTCATATTCATTTCGTAGTAATGAGTTAATGATTTTGAGTGTTGTATACTTTGCACTGTCTTTTGTAGCCTAGTCCGATATGCCTGTGTTTAGTTCTGCATTCTGTTCTTAATGACAGACTTTTTAACCTGGGTGTGACCTTCCAAGCTGCTACATTGGAACAATACACAATCTCATTTCAGATGAGGAGACTTGACTGTGTGAATATTAGCAATAATTTACCTGAATTATATAGGTAATAGGTCTCCAATTTACTCCATAGACTAGATCTCCAGTTTACTCTGTACTTCTAGTAATGGAGTACAGAAGTGTATGTGTCTTTAGTTGAATGAAGCAGATTTTTTGTTCACCCCACAGCAGGGGTTTCTGCCAGAGACAAGAGAGGGGGTGTCTTTAGATGTGTGCTCCAAGCAGAATGTTATCAGCCGTGGCTTTTGTGTCATAACACCTCATGTCAAAGTTGGCTGCAGTTCAGTTTGAAAGTATGTGAACTGAACAGACCACAAACAGACCTGATGCCATGGTTGACCGCTCGCTCAGGGTGAACTTTGTGGCATTCTCTATGGAAACTGCTGCACCCCAATAAAACTTTGACTTGGTTATTCCTGTAAGGAAGTGACTTCACATTGTGAGGGCTAATCTCCAACTACTTCAGGAGGCCAGATATAGGTCTGGTGGTGCGCTTAGAGTCTCGGATTTGAGCAGAGAGGGGTAGCGAGGGGACACGCTGGGATTTGAACGAGCCAGGAAGAGGGCCAGCGTGATCCTTATCTGTCCCTTTGTAGCAGATAGCATGATCTGGAAAAAGGTCCCTTTCTCCTGGCTTGGAAAGTGAGACGCAGAGACAGAGAGAAAGAGGGAGAGAGAAAGAATGGCGGGCGCTTTAAGTCTTCCCTTGTCTGGAGATCGCCTTTCCCGGTGCGTTGTAAAGGTGGACTGTAATGTGAGTGTCTGACAGCCGGTCCCCTCAGTCCTGTGAGAGCTCCAGCTGGATGAAGTGTTGTGCCACAGTGAATGGGCAGCATTGATTCCCCCCCAGCTCTCTGTAAAGCGCATTCCCTCCCTCAGCCTCTGTCACAGTCACCGTTCCTTCACTCGGCTCCCCCCTCCTCTGATATTTCACGGGAAGTGCGCGGAAGATGTGGGCGGAGCGTGAGATTTCTCCGACTGTTATTGTGATTGACATGAGAAGATTCAGAGGCTCTGTACCCGTGATTTTGTGAATGGGGAAAGACCTACTCCCGTGTGTTCGTTTCCCACTCAGCCACTCTTGAACAGCTTAATGATTTGTGGTAAACACTATAAATACACACCCAATGCTAAAAATGGGAATGGATGCTGCATTGACATTGTTATATTGTGTTTTGGTACAATGACACTTTTTTATTGTGTGTAAGTTATTGTGTTCTGGTTTTACCTAAAACCTGAAATTATTATTTTCATTATTTTCATTATTTTCAGGTCATAGGACTAACACACCCACACACGCCCTTTCTTTGTTCAGTTTTACAGTGAGAGGAAATATTGAGCTTGATTATTTTTTGCATAAGAATAGGGTTTTTTTCTTCATTCTTTGGCGTTTTGCAGCACAATAAAAATTGCTTCATTGCACTGTTTTTTTCATGTCAAAGTGTTTGAGAATAGAAGGTTTATTACATGTAGTGCCTCCGAGAAATAAATATATATATTTTTTTTTTCTTTGCCAGAGGTCAGAATGGTGATTGAGTTTCACCCTTTACTGTCTATAAATCTAATGAAGCTGAGTAAATGACAGCTTTTGAGTACACCTCCGCCAAAGCAGAAAGCCAATATCTGCTTGCGTGGCCCATTAGTATGGTAATCTGAGCTCTCCAGTGTTTTTGCTGCTTGACAAGAGACGAGCGCTTTTGAAGTCTTTTCAGGAACAGAACTTTTAAAACAGGCAGCACACTTTGATTACCGACTTCGGCCGAACGCACGCGTTATGGTTTCGATCCTGAAGATCTGGCAGCGTCGCTCAGACCGCCTCTGCGTTTGAATCCGCGGGACTCGCTCGTGATAAATCGAACCTCAAAAGTGATTGCTTCTGCAGAGCTGAGGCAGCGCTTTGGTGGAGGGGTTCAGCGCTCTGACGGAGAGACACGGGCGCACACACACACACAAGCGCACGCGCGCTCGCGCACGCACACAGACGGCGAAGAAAGTTGGCTGAAAAAAAGAAGGTATTTGTGAGGACGCAGACGGACTGTCGATAGCGAGGCAGCGGAGGGAATCCTGATTCTTTGCTCTCGGCGCCGGCGGTGCGCGCTGCCCCCTCTGCTGCGCTCTCTGCTGCGCTCGGTGCTTCCCCTCGCTGCGGCCGCTCGTCGGCTTCCAGAGAGGAGCGATTTCTGATGAAAGGAGCCAAACCGCGCAAGCCGGTAGCTCCCAGCCCTGAGGAACGGATGCTGGTTTGCGGCGGACGGCGCGCGGTGGGCTTCAGAATCGCGTCAGAAACATGATTGCCCGTAGCGCTGTGGAGGAGGACTCCCGTTACTCAGAGGGGGCCCGTTTCCAGTAGCTGTCCGCGCGCGCCCCTCTCCCGCGACGGCTCGCCGCTGCTCTCTCGCCTCTCCGCGTCTCGCTGGCTCAGCGGTGATGAGCGCCGGCCGAGGCTAAGCCGCTCGCTCCACAATGGACTGCCTTTGTATTGTCACGACCAAGGTAAGGGCGAGCGAGTGAGAGAGAAGGCGAGGGGAAGGAGCGCTCCCCCGGTGCTTTTACGGCGGCGTCTCTGCATATTCCGGGCGCGGGAATATGCCTGCGCCGTAGCCAGCGGTCGTCATTTCTGTCTTTATTTGGTGGCCCTGTCTTTTAACCTTAAAGGGATGTTGCCTCGTTAGAAGTGGTCGTCACATGCGTTGTTTTCCTTTTTTTTCCTGTCTCCACACTGTTAGTTCCATGCTTCCATTGACTCAGGTTAGCTTCGCCGTGCTCCTCTGAATAGTGAAAATGATTAACCCCGCTGTGACCGCCTCTATTGAGCTGCCGTGTTGGAACTTGTCAGAAACTTCAGCCGGCCACCGCGGCCACAATCAAAAGATAATGACCTTCTTTGAGAGCTAATCGCTCCGGACCGTGCTAATTAGTCTCGAGTTGAATAATTAGAAAAGGAAGGGGGCTGGGCATGTGGATTTTGTACCGTGCTGTCATTCTGCTCTAGCTGCTCTCCAAGTTGTATTTAAAAAAGACAGAGTACAAGAGTACAATTGTTTGCACTGCTTGTGTTTGTTTTTTATGGTGTGTAGTCTTATTTTGTATGGAGCCATTTAAGTTTCCACAGTGAGTTTAGTCTAATTGCACAATTTAACATCGCATACATGCTTTGTATTTTGAGTGGAGTCTTGTGAGAAGGGATTGTTTGTGAAGAAAGCCACTGTGTCTCTCTCTTTCACCTGAACTGAGTGCTTCTGAAAGCCTATTGAGTTTCACTGGGGAAAGTACCTTATATTCACCCTCTCCGGGGTGCTTTTACTGCCTCATCTTCCATCTGGAATGTTAGACATTACGTCACGCCGTTCTACGGTGATGAGAATGTAGATTTTCTTTCTGAAAGCATGTTAAAATATTCATGAATATTTGCATGTCATGTTATGTCTGTGATCTGAATGGTTGTGGCAACAGCAAGCTTCAGTAGCCTACATACCTCTCATGTGATACCTCTCATCCCTTGGATCTGGGAGACAGAATTGAAAGACACACTTCCTTTTGGAAGAAAAATATGGTTACATAATATTCTTTGATGCAGCAGTTACATGTTTTTAGTCATCATATTACAGGGCTTTCTTCCTGTCATTTTGTGTATTGATTATTTTGTGGTCTCCTTTTTCCTTATGTTGGTTGGAGGCCTAAAATAAAAGAGGACTGTGCACCATGTAGCCCTGCCATGCTCATAACATGGGCAGTAGTGGGGTTGGGTGACATGGGGCAAGCTTACACCCTCATGTAACAGTCTGCCATCAATGTGGAAGGCACTGGAGGAAAGGTAGCCCCTGCCGTCTCCCCACAAGGCCCAGAATGCCAGAAACCTTGCACAGCTTACTGTGTGTCTTAATCGAATTTTTGCATCTCACAATTTAATGGCCTTTCCTCCAGACAGGCTTGAGTCTGCGGGTCAGTCCGAGGTGCAGGCGGGCACGCCGGGTCACCACCTGCGCCTTCTGCGTTTTGGTTTTCTGGAAGGTTGCGCTTGTGTCCGGTCTGGTAGCCTACATGGCCGCGCAACACCTGGGACACCAGGCTGGGACCGGCGGCGAGCACGCCCAGTCGCTCACCTCACAGCTGCGACCGATCTCTAACCATCATGTGCGTTCGTGCGTGCGTCCGTGCGTGTGTCTGTGGGTGTGTGTCTGAGGATGTCTAGGGTATGCTCAGGAGGGACCAGTGATCCACAGAAAAATAATACAATGCTGTTAACTCTGACAATAGCTGAAAGAAAATATGTCAACAGATCCCCTGGTAAAGCTCCAGGAGGTGCTGAAACTATGCAAAGTGTATGTCCAATTTGACAGGACATCCACTGGTTGAGTATGTCCACCTTGTCCTGAATCGTTGAGAGTGTCCCACTCACCCCACAAAAGAGTGACGGGAAGGGAAAAATGTGACAGAAATGTGAGATGTTCTGTCTGTCAGAGGCACCTTATATTATTTGATACATTCTCACACCCATGTTTTTCCATACGGCAAGTTACATAGTTTGTGTTAACACAGCTGCTTTGTAAGTGAAGGTGAGGAATGCCATGACTGGCCCACTGAAAGAGAGGAATGCTAGAGTCCAGAGCTGTAGGGGGATGATAGGTTGACTGATTGTTCCCTGTTCTGCAAGGAGACTGGGCAGAGCCTCAGGTGGACCTATTCCAAAAGCACCGACCAGCCTACTCTTTGGTTCGGCCCTCTCGGTCTTGAATTTTCATTATTAATATTTTTTGCTGTTTGACTGTGTTGTGCTCGAGACTTCCTCTCTGGAGGTCTGCAGCCTGACAGTAAGATTCTATTTTTGTGTGTGCGATTGAAATCTTCAGCTTCTGGAGAAACTTTGGGAAGTGTACAGATGAAATGACAGCATTTTTTTATTGATTTCTCTTTGAAGAGGTCTCTGCTGTGAAACAAAAACTGTTTTATTCTGCTGAGCCAGACATAGCCTTCTTCTAACTCAAGTATAAAGGACCGTAGTCTAAAATTAGAAGGAAATGACTTATTTTTGGATCGCAAGTAGCCTAAATGTTTTTCTGAGATGCTGTGTAATATAGGCCTATGCTAGTTAAAATACATATTTTCAATACACTGACAGAAAAAGGTTGTAGCAACCTTTGATTGTTACAACAAGGCTCCTTATGTCTTTCTGAGTGGTCATGCTAAATGTACAATGCCATGAAATCACTGGCCATCTAGCCTTTTGATCTCTTGAAGTTTCTGGTGGTGTTTATTTTGTTTGCTGTAAATTATCATTAGAGAGGAGGGTGTGCAAACAGTTAAAGCAGAATGAGTTTTTAGGGGTTTTCCGTGCGGTGGAAAAGGCCAGCACTCCCATTTCACTGAGGTGCATTAGCCCACTAGCCACGACGACAGGGGGAGCTTGATTTGTAGTGCAGCGGATTTCCATGTGGCTTACTGTACCAGATTCTGCATCTGGAATAACGAGAGGGTGATATTTATCTTGGGGTAGGACCGCGGTCCAAGGGAAGCTGGGAAAATCCAATCCAAGCAACAGGATCATCCCCCCCAGTTCACCTCATCGGCTCCACAGCAACGGAGGCCAGAGGAGTCTCACGTTTCTCCCCACTCCACACTGGCCTGTTGCTTTTGGCCATCTTCTTAGCTTTTTTTTTTATGTCTTCCACATCTCTCAGGAACTCCCTTTTTTCAGATGTTTCCTCCTGAAATGTTTCGCCTTGTGCATTTAGTCATTCAAGACCAATTCAATGGCGGATTCCGTTTGATTCTCATGAGACCGTTGTTTGCCTCGTTGTTTTTTGTTTCTTATGTGACTGGTACAATCAGGGCTTTCGAGTGTTTGGTGAAGCAGGTCAGTAAACAGACACGCAAAAGAGCATTTTCCTGATGCGCTTGCTAATTTAACCAGTATTAAAATTGAATTAAACATAATGTGGAGCTGCCGATCCTTATGAATATTAGAAACGTTTGTCTTGTGACAAATGGGTTTAAGATCCTGAACCTTGGTGTTGGTGGAAGCATGCACTGCATGTTAGCAATGCCAAGCGCTTGGGGAGACTAGTGGAAAAATCATACAAAGGATCTGGAGTCGGCCACTATGCTGGAGAGAGGCGGACTCCTTCTCCATTGTGGCTTGTGTTTTTGGCATCTTACACATTTTATCCAAGCGAATCCATCATTTAAAACTTGTTGGAAGGCAACATCAAAATTCAAGTTACACCACAAGCATACACGGTGTATATCAACACTTCGGAAAATAACCTTCTGAAGGATTGACTGCAATCTGGCTTCTTGTGTTATCGAATGACTACAGGAAAGACAGATTTTCGGCAGTGTAGGTTGTCATGCTGAGGCAGGTGATCTGTTGTGGTGGAGACGGCCGTTCTGTACCACATTACCCCACTTGATAATAAATATACTGGGGAGGATTGGTATCCGCCAGTCATTTTAACAGTCAGTAATGAGCCATCTCTAATAAACTGACTAAATCAAAGCCACACCATGGAAGAAAGAACAGCGTCCATGTCAGAGAGGAGAATACTGAAATGGTTTTCATGGGCAGGTTATGTAATCACCGCGGGGCTTGCAGCATGGAAAAGCGGGGCTCCCACACAAGAACCGAACGCCTCACGCACTCCATCACGCAGTCTCAGTATTAGTAAGGCTGTCGTTTTTAGCTGGACTTTCCTCCCGCTGCCGATGTGATGCAGAAAACACCTCTCAGCCGCCGGGGCTGCTGCGCTCTCGGAGGGGGGCGGGGCGAGGGGGGTCACCCGCGTAGGAAAGGCTCATTGATTTCCCTCCACTCGAGGCCCTCGATTTTCCCGGGCCGGGGGAGGAGGAGGCCCCCTTCCCCGTGAAGGCCGCGTGCAGCAGTAGGCGGAGGGAGCCTGGAATCACTTCGGCAACCACCGCCATCGCGCTTATTCTCCCATCGCGGGGGGCGAGCTCGATGTGCCCGTCACATTCGAAAGCGTGGCGAAAGTTTCGAGTTTGAAAAGGCGCAAACCAATATTGTGATATAGTGATATATATTTTGTGTCGTTGTTGTTGTTTTTTCTGCAGCAGCAATTACCAGAGCTATTCCAGCCAGACAGCTTCTTATGTAATGCCGAGTACCTTGGGCAATGCTTTTCTTCTTCCCCAGCAGGAGGAAAATATCCGCTTGCCTCTCAGAGAGAAAAAGCCATTAGCGGCTGGAGGAAAGAGGTGCTTCTTAGCCCTCGCCCAGGTGGGTCTGGTTGTGGAGATGATCGCCGCGCGGTGCGGCCACTGCGTTTGCACTGAAACACACAGCCGGTCCTCCCGCGGCGGCTGTCTATTAATAATGCACTTTAGCACCCAGGCTCTAAATAGTTATGGAGGGTTAGCTTCACAGAAACTGGCGAGATTAGATTTAAGTAATTCCAGTGAACTGGGGCTCCAGAGTGTTCTGATTACCCGCAAAAACATATAGGTTGAAGATGGTTTGCTAGTCAGTTGCTGGTGCGCTGGAGTGACTGAAACATGACAGAAAATGCACCTTAGTGGAGTGCTGTGATTAGGATGTAGAAGCGGGGTCAGCAGAGATTGCATTGTACTGTAGCGCAAGGTACCAGTATTGCCTCATTTAATATTTAGCTGTCTAAATGGATGATATGTAAAAGCGTATGCTATGTAAGCCACCCTACATGTGGGCATTTCCAAAGCAGTGACATGAAGTTAATGTGCACTATTTTTAAAAGTGTGTGTGTGTGCGCGCGCATGCGCGCGCAAGTGCAGGTTTTGTATCCCTCTGCACTCATGTCTTTAGTCATAACTTTAATTATAGCCCTCTGTCTCTGTAACGCATCTTATCAGATGTGCTTCACTTAGTTGGTATGCCTGTTTTTTTTTTTTTATGCTATTTCAGTACGAGTCCATGGTGATCTTGAGCGCATCTGTGAGTGAGTCAATGTGGGGTAGGCGTGGGATCCATGCTGGGGGAGTGTTTACAGTGTGAGGCGGGGTGACACAGGGTTCACCTCTCACATGGGGGAGATGAAGCTGCCCTTCTCAGCCGCGCTCTGGCCCCCGTGACGCCAGCACTGACCTCCCTGCAGTCCCTTCCGCTCATCCTGGCCTCGGACCACATCTTTCCTCTCCCCCGGGATCTAGGGGCGGCGCAGTGGACCGGTTAGTTTGCACCTTATGTAATAGGCGCTCTGTAATAGGTGTAATAGGAGCTCTGTCTTTGTGTCTCTTCAGTGTAGTAAACACCTGCCCTACATAATGCTGCATGGTTAGGATGATAAAATTAAGAGCTTGATGATGACGATGATGACGATGATGATGACGGTGACCGTGATGACGACAATGATGACGGTGTTGTACATGATGATGATGATGACAGTGATGCTGGTGACGATGATGATGAAAACGATGATGATGACGATGACTATTGTGATAGTGATGATGGTGACGAGGGTGACGGAGATAATGATGACGGTGACGACAGCAGTCGTGCTCAGCCGTTGTGCTCAGGTTGACACCGCAGCCACAGAAGTGCTGAGAAGCCTCGTCCGGGATGCTTACCCAAGAGTGTTCGGTGTGCCTGCACATGCAATATTCATCAACCTGCAGAGATGTTACCGCGTCTAATTGGAACCTCACTGGTCGGCCATGCCGCGGGAAGCCCCTGTGCAGCCGCGAGCAGGAAGCGAGGCAGCCCGAGCCATAACGCACGTGCAGGTGTGTGTGAGGAGCGCGTCAAGGTCCACGCAGATGGTGAGCACCTTCCATCTGATCAGCGCACCGACCAGTCCCCTCCCCTCCAGGGAAACTTGGGACAGAGGCTCTGTATTCACCGCCCCTTTCATTGCCCTCTGCCCCTGAATGTACCATGTGCTCATCTAATAAGAGTCGGCATTAATGACCACGACGTAACCTTCACATGTCAGAGGTCCATCCGCTGGTGGGGATGGTTGTCAAGTGTCCACAGACAGACTGTGAAGGTGGTTGTTGTAGCTGTAAATTCATTTACATTCAGGGGTAAAAGACCTCTGCATACGTCAGAGAAGCATCTGCCATACAGTTTGTGGCGTGCACCCCCCCCCCCCACTCTCTGTTAAAAACGAGCTGCACGAGAACGTTGCCTTAGACCTCCCAGGATCGCGCTGCTCTGGGCTGCGTGTCACGGGGACGGGCCGGGTCAGCCCCGCTGCGTCGCGTCACCGCCAGGCGCCCGGCTACCTGTTGTTGTATTTTTGGAAGCAGGCGAGGCGGGACTTGAAATGAAACCAGCCGAGGTGAAGAAACGGTCCCCCGGTCCTCCCGAGTCCCACTCTGTCCGGTGAGATTAGGATCACGGGGGGCCCCAGGTGATCTGTCAGGAACGGTTTCGGAGCAGCGGACGCTGAAACGCTGTGTGCTCAGGTGTGCGGCTGTTTTTGGGTACGGCTTTTCAGCCGGTCAGGTAAGGGGGCCCTGAAGCTCTCTAATCTGCGCTGGAATACACGGTCCCTTTTTAGAAACTGTCATGGGTGACGATACCTCACACGTGTGTACCATACAAAATAATGCCAGCTTATCGTCTGTGTGACAGTATCACAGGTTGGCACCAATACATCCAATCACCAAGTGGCTATAGAGTTATCAAGTTTGAACATTTCAACTTTCTCTCCCTGTATTGTCAAGCTGTATTGTCTAGCTGTCTTTAGCAAGGGACATGCGGTATGGTTAACATGTCAGTATGCATTCTAAAGCTAGGAGTAAAAACACTCTTTACATTTTACCAGATGTCTGTTAGGCGTTCAAATAAGAAAGCTATCTGTTGGATAAAGATTAGGCTGCTATCTCTCAGACTGGATTTCTATATTGTGGTAAGATGAGTTAGCGGTATACAGGCAATTTCCCTATTCCAGAATGGGGAAAAGGGAGTGCACATTTGATATGCCATTTAGTGTGTGAGGCTAACAGGCTACCTAGCTATCGTTGGAAGGAGATGAATGAAGTAATGTAGTTTGCATTTGACCATTTGAAGACATATTTGGACATGTACCTGTGGAAGATGGGGAGGTAATCAGCAGTCCTGTTTGTGTGGCCGCTGTGTGTAGATCTTAAACCCCGAGCGGGAATAAGAGCACGATCATAACTGCTCACTCATCTAGGGTCGCATTTAGAGGGCTTACAGAGTGCTCTTACTCTCAGTAAACTAAGACCCTCTCAAAGGTCCTTTTAAAGACACTTGTCTGTGTTATATTGGTTGCTAAGATGCTGCAGTAATGAGATTTTTTTTTAAGTCCTCAGGAACCTAGAAGGGTAGAGTAGCAGGCGCATGTACAGTAACTGAAACATAATGATCCCACTGCATTTTATGAAAGTATGACTGGTTTATTCATCCAAAAGGCTCTGGGACCATTTTTTTCTACCTTGGCCACAAAGCTATCGTAATATTTTCAGTACGTTATGATTTTGGGTCGTTCTTCTGCCCTATGGTACTGTCATTCACAGATGCCATCGTTGTTAAAAAATGATTTTTAGTTTTGCACATGGATAATTGGGCATTGGCTTTGATAAACCATGACAAAAATGTCCTCACTAGTAGCCATATCCCTCTTGATTTTCAGGTCATATAGTCTTTTCAGGTTTCAGTCTCAGGCTGTAATCCTGCAAGTTACACATCAGTTTTGATTGAGCTCTGGGGACTAGGAAGGGCAACTTCTGAGTCAAACTCTCAGTCAAACAGGCAGGACTCCAATGTTTTTTTTTTTTGTTTGGTTGTTTGTTTTTGACCAGTTTGTTCTGCAACTTGAACTGTAATTGTAAAATTATTAATGGATTATAATAACATTTGAAACTTTTAAGTGTTTTCCACTTTTCCCAAGGAAATCAATTTCCAGGTCACAGTATGAATATTGATGCAGATGCTCCTCATAATAATAATATTATCTTTATATTTTGTAACCCTGGCATATTGATATTGGTGAAACTTTATACATGCTTTCTTCACTGCTGTCCAGAATAATGTCAGTCCAAAGGTTTAAAAGTCAGATATCAAGGTCACAGAACCCCCAGATAAAGTTTTCAGTTACACACATTTCATTGTGTATACTTCACCTTCAATGGCATGCATGTTTATGCTGGCTGGTAATACGTTGTTGCTTTTTACATAATAGAGGGCCGTGTAAGTATCAGTCTTTCCTTTGGGTAGTTCCATTTGTCTGCCTTACATTATTACATATTTACACAATGTTTCTACACTTCTTTAGAAATTTGTATTTCATAAAGGTATTTATCTGTCCACTCATCGGGGACTCACTTCTTTCTATTGAACAGTTGTGGTTTTATTATGAGGCAGCTTTCAGTGGGAGAGAGAAAATACTTTAAGCGTTAATAAGCATGCTGGCTTGTACTAGAAGGATGTGTTCAAAGAAGAAGAACATGCACGTCCCAATTAATGAGGTGCAAAAGGGACATGATCAGAGAAAGAGCAAATGAAGGTCGCACACACACCACAGAAATTAGTTCTCTTTTACTGATGTATTGCCATAGTTTCAGACCAAGTTTCAGATGGTGCTGGAGGTGGAATATCCCACCAACAGGTAGCATATAGCCTAAATGATGAAAAGAGCTGAGCCAAGGACAGAACCAGGTGGGATGCTGCCTGTGATTGTCCAGTTTGATGTAGAGGGCATGTTATTAATCAGGGAGGGTGGAGGGTGTTTGAGTGCCGATGAGCTCACTTGCATGAAAATATGCCGTCTTAATTTGAAATGACCAAGATTCCATCACTGCTCAGCTCTCCTCTCTGGTTCTCAATTTAAAAAAAGATTCCTAACATTCCTAACACAAGACCTATTTTACTTGTGTTGTTCATTCTTTCTGTAAATATTTGCACCCTGAATACTTGTAATTTGACTAAAAATAATAACAACAGCTATTTCTCGGGAAGATGGAAAAAAAGAAAATTCTGTTGTATCATAATCCAGTTTGTGTAATAACCAGAAAAAGAGAATGTTTAAAAATATCCTCTTTCTCCAGTCCCTTTGATTTTGATGTGTGGCGTGTTTGTTGCTTGGAAAGCATTAGCTAGCCTTTTCTTTGGGGGAATGTGCAGGGCCTTCCTTTGATGAACTGGTAATAATTGGATTTCATGATATTCAAATTACTACTGTCCCTGTCTTTAAAGAAAGGGTTTAAGACGCCTCAAACCCTTGTAGGTCATCAAAATTGATTCTGCCTTCTTTCTTTCCTCAATAAGAGCATAGCTGAGTAAATAGGGGTTGCAGCAAGAAACCAGGGACACAAAAAGGCAGAACTGGCCTAGGGTACGATGTCACTCGGTCACATTGGTCCCCACGTCACACTGCATGTGCGTAAATACTCCCCGACCCTATGACAAACACCCTGAAGAACATGCTGAACTTAGGATGGTTTGAAACCTGTGTCATTTGTTGATTTCTGTGGACAAAAACAGCAAATGCAATTGGCAAGGTAAGGCAAGGCAAGGTAACAGTGTGGTATGCCTCAGTTTTATAAGTCCGTCACAGTGAAATAAGTCAAGACAGTTGTACAACCAAAACCTATCATTTGATTGGGTGATGTTGGGTGGTGTTAATGGCAGCGCCGAAGTGATTCACACGTAAGCAAGTGGAATTATTTGTGAGATGATCAAAACACATTAAGGGAGTTGAATTGGTTTAAAGGCAAGAGTAATTGGATAGTATTTAAGCCTTTGTAGGAGGGCTGAAGAACAGGCCTTTTCCCCTGTTCTTACTGTATGTTGCTCACGCATAGGGCTACCCAGAGGCACCGGAACGTTCTCTGGCTTCTGAAATCCCAGTGGTCTCTTTCCCTTCCACGGCTCCACAAACAGTTGGCTGTTCGGGAAGTCGGCCGTCAAAAAGGTTTAGCGCTCTGCAGACTTCAGACTAAATTTAAGTAAGAGGATTAATGCTGTCACATTATAGCCGCTGGAAGAGAGAGAAGAAAGTATGGCGAGCATTAATATGCTGCACGCACAGGAATTGGACGGGTGAAATGTGTAAAGGGATCACGCACGTCTGACGCACCTCCCTTCCCCCCTCTCCTCCTGACCCGCTTCTGCTCTGTGAAGATGAATTTCCCCTCGTTCCCTTGTTCCCTCGGCCCGTTCCGGACCCTGGATCCGAGGGGCCCGAAAATGCGCCCCTCCCCCCTTCCCTCACGTAGCAGGGGTGCGCCCCACTCCCGCTGGACCCGTTTACATCACACGTTTTTCACAACAGCAATCACAGCAATGAGATGATCCGCTTAGTCTGTCAGGGCTGGTGGAATAGATTTGTGAAAATGAGCAGGACTTGTCACCTTCCTCTCTGGCTCTCTCTCTCTCTCTCTCTCTCTCGCTTGCTCCCTCCCTATCTAGGATAATGTTAAACACACTTCTCAGTAGCTTTGGGAAATTATCGCTGCGATTGTGCTTAAATCTTCACTGTAAAGAAGTATTTTAACAGATCAACAGTATTTTTTTCTTTTTTTTTTTTTTGAAAAAAAAAAAAAAAAAAAAAGGTTAGCATAATTATAGAAGTAAGCCTTAAGACATTTATCCCGTTAAACATCAACAGAAATTATTAACAGCAATAATCAATAAATACAGAAAGAATTTATAATAAAATATATAATAAAATATAATAAAAATATAATAAAAACCAGCTGGTCTTTTCATTTTCACTTAAAAATCAACGCACATATATGCATATATAATCAACATCACTGTGGAAAAAGGCTGAATAAATGAATGGCAAAATTATGTAATTTTACAGCTTTTCCTTGTAGCTTAATTCACCGAAATATGCCATAGATTTTATGGTATTTGACTGCCAGCTTTGCTGCAAGTCTTTTAACTGTTGATGTCACAGTGATTTGTGTGGCCCAAAGTGGCTCGGTCAGCAAGGTGTTAGCTTTGAACGCAGGCTGAGCCTTAGGCCCTGGTCTTGAAACCAGCCGTGTCATTTGCCAACAAAGACCGGGATCCCACAGCAGCAAATCAGCTTCGTTTCTCTGGCGTAGTAGTTTGGTCAGGGCTCCCTCATCACACCACTCTGACTCCCTGCAATTTGTCAGGCACCTTGCTCAGATAACGTCAGTGGAGTAGTGCCTGTCCTCCAATGAGTGCCTGCTGAACTGCAGTGCGCTATGGGACTTGTAGTGTGAAAACAGCTGCATTGACATACAGATGTATGGAAGCATTCTTTCACCATACCCTGCACTCTGGCTCAAGTGCAGAGGTTGTTGTGGTAAAATGAGCCTAATTGCCATTTCAAAAAAAAGGGGGGGTTACATAAAGGGAAAAAATTATTAAATAATTAAATTAATAATTAATAATTAAAAAAATGAAAGAAGTGGTATCGTCTTTGTAATATCTGTAAGAAGCAAGGCTGAGCTAGGTGGGGAACAGACTGTAACCTGCCCTTGGAGGTGTCTTTAATGACACTGTTGCTTCAATGATACTGTTGCTCATTTAACTAAAATGGACACTTCTGTTCTCTTGTGCTGGAAGTCACTCTGGATAAGAGTATCTGCTAAATGAATGCAGTGTAACGTAGTGTAATATAATAAATTGCATCCCATGAGAGCGTTCTTATCTGGCCCTCGGCCATAAGGTTGTAGTGTCAGGCCAGGTGTGTCACACACCTTTACAGACCTTCGTGATGTCAGTACTCGTGCAGAGATCTTCCCTTTAATGTGTCATTAAACATCCTTAACTCTCAGTAAGCCAATCAAAGCGTTCCCATCACAAATGCTGCTACCATAGACTGTCATTGTTAAAGCAGCGTTTAATTCGATGGAAACCCGCAACTACTGCCAAGTATTGCGCATACGCACTAACTCCTATTTGCATTGACCAGCGCATGCAGTAAACCAATTACGTCAATGGAACAGAGAACAACAAAGTGGCTTCATTAGTGTTTATCAACCAGTGGAATGTAGCAATAGCATAAAATGATGCTCAAGGACAGCTCTGTGGTGTGAAAGTAGAAAGAAGGAAAACGCAAGTGTCACAGGAACAATAGTAACATTCTCCCCCACAATGCACCTCCTTTTAACCGGAAGTTAAACTGCAGTTTGGACGTTTCAGTGGTGTGGACGTTTTAAAATAAGGTTTTTCCTTACTTGTGTTTTTTTTGTGGCTTTTTTCCATCCCCTGACATGAACAGCATGATCATGTCATCTTCTTTCAGAGGCTCCTTCTGATGTGATGTATTGTCTTGTCTTTTGGCTGGAGGACATTAGTTGTGTGAGGATTTTTTTTTTTATGCCTGCCTGAACTTTGACACCGTGCTTACCTGTACCGCCTCAGGGGAGGCCCACTGTCGAGGTGAGGCGGAACGCGCAGTGCTGTAACAAATTACATTCTCTAACTGACGCGTAATTGCCCTGGATGTTCCAGATACTTCTGAGCTCCGTTGACTGTTCCCAGAGTGGGATTTCGATTGGGGACTTGCTCTCTGGAAGGCTCTCTCTTTTGCGCTCACCATCACTGACAGGTAACGGTGTCCGCGACAGCTGCACAGCTGCAGGAACTGGTGCGCTGTGCCTTCAGCAGCCTGAGGAGATGGCAATCCACTTGCAAGAGGCTC
Source organism: Megalops atlanticus (assembly GCA_019176425.1). Lineage (NCBI taxonomy): Eukaryota > Metazoa > Chordata > Actinopteri > Elopiformes > Megalopidae > Megalops > Megalops atlanticus. The sequence goes on along the minus strand of CM032877.1, from coordinate 6,593,669 downwards.
TCCGTCACTTCACCCGCTGTATATTTTAGTGGTCAGAGATGACCGGGCCGGAATGCTTCTGTTATCGCTGTCCTGATCAAAGGACACCCAGCGTGGAAGAACCTGACTTCTGTCCTGTATAGTAAATCTCTTTATGTTGTCGGCTTCTCATCTGCCAGACAAAAAAAGGTTGGTGTTATCCAATCAGGTAATTATTTGATTGCATTGTAGGCTTAGGCAGGATTGAAGAGGGAAGGCCTCTGGCCCACTGGGATGTGAGTAATGCCGGGGAATGTTGCTCAGAATGACACACATAAGGAAAAAAAAACCCTTTTCTGTAATGCAGTAGAAATGCACTGAGGTAGCTGGCCTTGTGACATAAAAGTCACAGGTACGAAGACAAGGAGGTGCTGCTGTACCATTTAGCAAGCTATTTGACCCTCAGTTACCTCAGTGAATATGCACCTGTGTAAAAAGCTAGGTAGGTAAATGGCCAGTAAGGTTTGAATGTAGCGGTGGTGTGGGAGCTTGGTGGGATTTAAGGCTCAGGAAGATGGAGTGGGGCCTGTAGGCTTCTGACCCCACTGCCTGTGTGCATTCAGGTTGTGTGTGTCTGTGTGACTCATATCCACACACAGAGAGATGCCTCCGGGAGGAGATATATTTGTTACAGTTTCTCCGCTCAACACTCAGTGTTGTCAGGCCTCTGCGTGGCCGACGATTCCCTTTGCGCTATTTGATATTGAGCTTTTTTATAACAATTATTATTTTAAGATTGTAATGGTGATTATAGTAATTGCTTTGTTTTAAATCATTCATGTATGTGTTTCATTTGTTCATTTATTTTTGAAGATCCCGAGGCGAAGAGTCACGGATTCAGCTGTGATGATTCATCCATCTGTCTTTGCCTTTCAGATTGTGCCTCATATGAAGGAAACATGTTGTGACGCAGGCTGTTTTGTTCTGTTTGGCTATTGATTTCCTGATCACCTTTCACCCCGTCGCTTCACTTCAGTTTTTCATAAGGTCGTGTCACATTGTAGTCCATTTCACAGGGGCGAGGAAGATCGAAAAAGTATAGAGTATGCCAGGGGGTTAGCAAGATGCATTATCTGAGATGCTGTTGTAAATATCCAGCTATTGATAACATGTAAATTGTGATCAGTATGGGTCAGGGACAGGCACATGGGGAGTAACGTCATCTCCTTGGTTATTAAGCGCATGGGCTCAGGATCTTCCTGTAAGACCATCTCAGCCATACACAGGCTTATACACACCCAGATCCAATCAGCTCTTTGATTACATTAATGACTAGTATTTCCTTGTCACCTTTCTGTGGCTTAGTGCTGTCTTTTGTCTTTGCTTTATGTGTGTTGCCAGTGCATTGCTGTATGGATGTATGGATGCAGATATGTATAAATGCATATATGTTGTTTCATTACTAAATACCAGGCTTTATTCCTCCAGTGTACTGCCTGTTGTAGGCTACAATTTATTTGGTAATGACAGTAGCAGAGGTGGAGAACGCAGTTAACAAGTCAGATCATTGCAGCTGAGTGCTGTCAGACAAGATTGTCGTCTGTAAGCTGAGTGCTGTCAAACGTGGTGCGATCCGTAAGAGCGGTCAGACCGCGAGCACGCCGAATTGCGGGAAAAGAACAGGTGAGAACGCATTTTGCTCCCCTCATCCATTCCCGAGAATCATAGGTTTCCCGGCGCACTCTGAGCACCGTGATTATCGGCCGTCACATCTTAATTGTATGCTTTATCCCTCCAGTTCCACGGGCTGTTCCCCTGCATCATCCACCCACCTACCCGCTCCCCCTCCCCCTCCGCCTCCTCCTGCTCCCACATGCTTCCCTCTCCCTTTTCCCGCCCTTCACACTCATCCCCCGCTCATTTCCCCCCATCGCCTTTAAACCAAAGGGGATCGCTCTCATCCGTACTGTAAAGCCGTTAACCGTCGAGGCGCTAGTTACCACGGTAACAGGGAGGCTGGCACCAAAAATATATTCCGTAAAGCGTCTCCGGTGCCTCCCACTGCATTCCACTTCGCGCCCGCGCTACGCTGCGGTCTGAAACGTGCGAATCCAGCGCGTCGTGCACAAACGGAGAGGCTGACACCGAGCTAACAGGCACGAGCGAACACGCACAAGAAAACCACCGGCAGTATGAAAGATGGCAGCCGCTCGGTTTCAATACGGCGCACGCTGTAAACCGCTTCCTGTAAATCACTTCCTTAAAGAAAATTATTCCAGGCATTAATCATGTGATTTACCATGCTGTTGGATATTTAGGTTTATTCCCAAGCATTTTCTGGCACCGTGTTGTTTTTTTGATTATTTTGGTCAATATTGAGATCACGATTATTTAACACGATTACTCATTTACTTTGGAAACATCATACATTTATTGATCTTTAAAAAAAAACAAACTTGTCTTTTTAACAGAACATACATTTCAATAAATAAAACGATTATTGTGCTGCATTATCTCGATTATCTTGTTTTCATAATCGTTGGAAGCCAAAATCGTAATTGAAAATAAAATTCGAATAATAGCCCAGCCCTATTTGCAAATATGTTTCGAATGACAGTGTTGTTCTTCCATAAAGGGTAACTTTACTGAAATTCTGAAATTTAGTATTTCATCCTTAAGTTTATGAATGTGTGCATTTTTAATGAAATGCTTAAAACGAGTTTTTAAAACAAAGAACAGATGAATTTTGTATGAAATCTAGTCAGCGTTTTGCGACCTACTTCAAACTGTCTACCCTTATATAGCGTTCAGAACATATTGCTCCACCTTGTCTCTGCAAATGGTGTTGTTGTTACACTTTTTTTTTTTTTTTTTAATTCCTTGATTACAGAAGTGCAATGATACCAGTTTCTAAGCATATTATTCACAGCTAATTTTACATTGTGGTAACAGCAATCATATAGTATCTGGGCTTTGTACAGATTCACATCTGTCAGGTCGAATATCATTTTAATTAACAGTGCCTGGTGTAGCTGTGTGCTGGTGCACATGCACACATGATTAACAGTATCAAATATGATATCGATCTTAAAGCTGCAGTAGGTATGTTTTTCATCCTTGGATGTCAAAGCATACTCACGTGTGAAGATATCCTTTTCACATCCACTAGAAACCTTGAACTGAACAGTCATCTGAGATCCCCTTTGTTTGTCGAGTTTTCCATATTGCTTCTGCAAAAAATTTGATAAATGACAAAATAGATGGCAACAGTGTTATATCAACAATGTTTCCTGTGAATAGTAAAGGTCATATGTAATGGAGATGCACAGTAAGTGATAGCAAAGAAATTGTTGGAAGAAGCTTATGTGTATACGCCCAGTGTTAGCCAGCAGTGCAACCAGGGTTTTCTGTCCTGTGCAGCGCCCCCTGGTGGAAGCCACTCAGCCTTGTCGTGTCTCATTGACCTCCCTACTTACCTGCACCATGCCTGCTTCCAGGGGGTGAGGACTGCAGTCACAGTGGGACATCTGCCTTCAGGCTCTTGAGAGAGGAGCAGCCTTGCATGTCATGCGATGATAGAAGTGATCTTTTCTGTAGATGCAAAAATGAGTATGAGGTCAGATGCCCTGGATCAGTTGTGACTATGAGCTGTGAGATGCTGTCTGACCGGCCGATGCCAGTTACTCCTTTTTGTGGCACTGTGACTGGTTGTTTGAACTCAATCTGGCCAATAGTTTTTTTAAAAATAAGGGAGAAAAGGCAAATCTTCATCCCTCATCGGCTAAAAGTTGCGTGCTAGAGAGGACAGATTGAATGCACAAATTGAGGGAGATTCTTTTGAGCTGAAAGCAGCTCAAAAGCAGAAAGTGAAAGCAGACTCCGGGTACATCTTCAGTTAGGATTCACATTCCTTCAATGAAGAGAGAAGGCTGTCAGTAGAGCTTTAATGGGAGCTCAAGCAGATAGGCAACTTCAATCTTTTCATGATCGCACGTTCAAATTGACATATAAATTATTCACAGCCAGTGAGAGGCGGCACAGCCGAAAGAGTGCACCGATGCCTCTCTCTCTCCCCTCAGTAGTGAAGGTGCTGTTATCTGGAGTCTAGAGCTGGCCCTGTGTATTGCATAACGTTTTGTTCGTTGGAAAGAAGGGGGGGATTATTCCGTTTTGAGAGGCGTGCTGAGCACTGGATATCGCCGGTTGGCCTCTCTCTCACACTCTCGGGAGCCCCCCCACACGCTCTTCCTCCCATTTCATTTGGCGTTTGTCAGATCCTGCAGAACGTGACGGCGGAGAGTAACAAGGTCCGTTTTAATTCCTCACCTTTCACCACCTCCACCTCCTCTAATTCCACCTCCACCTCCACCACCTCCTCCTCCTCCTCCTCCTTCCAGGGGAGGAATGAGCGAGAGCAGAGAGGAGGCTCGCTATATCCCTGCTGCCTGTTGTCAGCCGAAATGCTGCGCCCTGCAATAAAGTGCCGTGCAGTGTAGCGTAGCCTGGCGTAGCATAGCGAGCCGCGCGCTCCGCTACCACCATGCCTCTCTGTGAAAGTCACAAACTCAGAGATCAATGCCGTGAGAGAGGCAGCGCTCCATCCTCCAGAGGCACACGCTCAGGGATGTGATGTGGCTGTGATTTTCGCAGCTTTTCTTTGCCCCCCCTCCTCTCTTAAGAAGCCCGGCAATCACAGAGAGCCTTATGCCTCTCGTTGCTTTGCAATGTTCTTTGCATGTTACTGTACGCTGAGGACAAATGTGAAGGTAAGCCTCGATACAGACGCATTTGCTTGCATGTAGTTGTGCGTGTGTTAGTGGGCGGGCACGTGTGTTTGTGTACGTGTTTAGTACAAGCGTGTGTGTGCGCGCGCATGTGTGTGAAGGGGAGAGCAATGGAGGGGGGAGTCAGTTTTCCTTTGTGTGTCTGAATCACTGGGGAGCCGTGGCAGCACAGGTGGTTGTGATCTTTTGAATGAGTGTCAGCCGAGTGGAGCGGCGCATCGCCGTGGTTCATTTTGACATAAAGCAATGCTGGAAGTGCATGTCACAGGCCACGGAGCTGTGTGTAAAGGATGAGCCTTCAAATGAGGGGAGGGTCTCGGTCGCCTGTCGATGGTTTCGGGGGGAGCGTGCTTCCTTGTGCGGTCTTTCTGAATGAGAGATCCAGGTAGAATAAACTTTGCAAGAGAGAGTGTCGCCGAAAACAAAAGGTTAATTTTCACGGAGGTGCCTTCAATTCGCAGCTCCGTCCTCCCCGCCGCTGGGGATGAGAGAGCCGGCTTACTGTCCGCCTCGGTCGCAGAGCGGAGTGGCGTTCGTGTTCCCTGCTCTGCTCTGTGTGGCGCTCCGGAGACCAGTGTGTGCTCTGTGCTCCGGGAACCAGCGGCGAAAGGTACCCATTAAGGTCATTTTTACGACAATGGGGGAGGTGTAATAGCAGAAAGCAGACTGCTTCTTATCATTATTGACAGCACTTCATATTACAATTCGACAATCGTCATGTGACATCCTGTGGCTCTTTGAATATTTCCTGCACATGTCTCTTGGTCTTAGTTCTTTGTGGAGAGGCTTGCACTGTGAACGAGGGTCTCCTGGCTGGGTGGTGAGCGCGGTGCTAATTTTGTAGCAGCAGCTGTAGCAGATCACTCTCTAACAGCTGAAGCACAGGCTGAAGCAGCTCCTGTACCTGTGCTGTAGATAAAAGAGGCATGCTCATAACTAATGCATCGGAGTTACAGGTCCTCACGGCACATGCCTCTGAGGGCATGCAGTGTTCAACATGCATATGCTGTTTACAGCACCTGCAGTGCCATACCTTCCATTCAGCCCAACAGCTTTAAGGCAAGGGGTCAGGGGCTGTTAAAGACATGCTGTTGGCTTCCATTCTAAACACTGCCTTTCAAATGCTCACAGTGTCTGCCTGTTGGCTTGAATATGACATTAGTCTGAGATCTGCTCCCTCTGAAGATCCTGGGGGAGTGTGTGAGCTGACCTGACGTGGCAGAAGAGTGTGAAACAGTCAGACGTAGTTGACATCAAACAGTATTTATGGCATTGATATTAACACTTAAGCTTTGCTGTTATTGAAGTCTTCATGACATGACAACGTAGTGTTTGGAAAGTGGGCCCATAGCCATAAGGTTGTGGGTTTGAATCTCAGCTGCGTAAGGGTAAGGGTCTAGGAGGATGTATAATGTAGTTTAATTCAGTCCCTCACTCATTCCCCAGTGCATTTTCCCTGTTTGCCTGCTAATTGTGGGCACATGCTGTTAGGATAGTGGTTTTACAGCCACCACAATGAGCCCGTGGGTAATTGACCATAGAAGCAAAGGCTTGTGTAGCGTGGAGCACTCCTCCGCAGCCCGGCGCGAGGAGCTTATGTTAAGCAAGGCGAGGGCGAGGCCGGGGGAAGGCGGATGAGCAGCCGCGGAGAGAGGGGGCCACGGGGGGCTCCTTATCGCTGCGAGGGTGAGGGGGAGAGCCGAGCCGGATAGCGCCTCATCTCCTGGGTGTGCGGCTAAGCCCATGGCTCCCGCCTAGCCATGGTTCATTTTAGGTAAGGCTCGCCAATTAACAGCGCAAGTAATGATAGGCTTGGTCCGCTGAGTCTCGTGAAAAATGCTGACAAGGGCCTGAATCCGGCTTTGGTGCACACGTGCTTGTGCTCGTTCATACTTGTGCACGTTCATGCTCGTGCACTTTATGCATGATAAGAAACTGTAATAGCATCACAACATCACATGCCTGCGGAGTCAGTGTAAGACCAGGATGCAACTGTACCTTACGCCTCTAAGACATCACTCCCTGGTTTTGCATGTAGAGTAGATATGTATAATACCAGCAGCATACGATAGATATGTTGCATTTGACTGGATCTTCACATTCAGGGAGAGTGAAGTGTTTAATGAGGGTTTAAATGGTGAATCATTAAAAACTGCGGCCACGCAAAACAAGAGCTCTTCAAAAGCATTGCACATATGTCATTCTCGAAGACGGCCGCTTCTGTTCGGTAAACGGGACAATGGTAGACGAGCAGGCCAGTGTGTGTGCCGTTGCGACCGCAGCTTGGCTCGAATAGTGGAAAATGTGGGAGGATTTCGTCACTTCTGACCCAGCTTCTAAAAATGATTTGTGAACTCAAAGCAGAGCGCAGAGCCGAGAACATTTTAGGTCAGCGAAATTTGCCACAATCTGAATTGTATACATTTGAAACACAAATTGACTCTGAGATTTTCATCAGCAGTGCTTTGACATGGAGACAGAAGTATGACCATGTGCCATGCACTACGGTTTATAATGCAGTTGTTATTGCTGCTGCTCTTTACCTGGAGTGTGCATTTACTGCAGTAGGACATGTGCTAGAGGGTACTGAACTGCAGCGCATTAGATAGGGTCACTTTTTCAATAGCATTGAAGTAGGACTATGTGATAATGGCCTGGCAAAGTACAAAGCTTCTAAAGTGTACAGTTGGCAGGAATAACAGAATAAAAAAGAGTTGGAAAAAACAAACCCTGCAGTCATGTGACATGTTATGCTAAGCTGCAAGACCACTTGCTGTGGTTATCAGTGAGAGTTTGACTTGCTACAATGCTGTTAGCTTTCCATAACGACCATGTACTCAGTATTTACTATGCTAACAGCCTGTGCCTTGAGCCTGTGAGTGTGAGGTATTTATAATCTCATCTACCTTAGCATTTCACTTCAATGGCTTATCGATTAGCAGGGGCTCTGAGGGGAGTGTTTAGCGATATTCGGTTGTTGTGCTTCTGTTTTTTTTTATTTAGCGGAGCCCCTCAAACAGACAGGGTCATTAGACGCGTGTGGAGGCCGCCCCACCCCCGGCCTCATTAATCCCCCCGGGGGCTGTCACTGGAGCCGGGAGCCCATCACCCGTCCACACGCGCGCACACACGCGGTCTGCCTCTCTGATCTGCCCTGGTGACTCACCCCCGCGTCCACAGCCTCCACCCGAGAAACAGCCCCTGCCCCGACAGAGCGCCACTTGTCCTCTTTCGAAAGCTTTGGGTGGAGTTCAGTCTAACCACCATGGTGGTCTGTCTGTAAATTTTACCAGACAGTTGAAACATTTTATCTGTGTCAGTTGCAGCCAACTTGTGATAATATGTAAGAGTAGCAGGACACGAGAGAAACTAGTAGGGAAACTCTAGCGTAATGTAAGTTCACAGCTCTGGCCTTAGTTCTTCAGTGAAAGGATGCCACTTGATGATTTCTGAAGGAAGGCAACCCTCAGTGTGCTGCTGAGGTATTAAGACCTAGGAGCTCTTTGCTTTCTTTAGCTCAGAAGGGATAATGCATCACTTTACCGCTCTAGCCATTAAATCGAACTTAATGGATGCAGTCTGCATCAGACTGCCTGTGTTCCTGTTGGGATACTCCTTGCTGTAATGAGGCGTGCTCCACGGCGCCCCCTGTTGATGCGGTGCTCAGACCTCTCGGTTGCTGAAGGGGAGCACCGGGTGCTGGTGCGGCTGACCTCAGAAGCCCCCTTTCCCAAGCTTACTCGTTTTTCAAAATCCAGCCTGTCTCTGCGGCAGCTCTGTCAGCGTCAGAGCGGGGGTGACGCGGGCGCTGTCCCTACCTGTCCCCTTCTGGCTGGCCGGCCGGTACGGGGGTCCCCGCTCCCTCCCCCCCACCAAGCCGTTTGCAGCGGCGAGAGCAGTCCGGGCTGCTGCAGTGTCCTGGCGCATCTCGGTTCCAGCCTGGCGGCTCTCCCTGCAGCAGGAAGCTCTCTGCCGCATAGTGGCTCAGTGCAGCGATGGGGAAGCAATTCGTAGCTGTCCCACATCCGAGCAGCTCCCTGGCACGAATCGGAGCCCAGCACTATGAGCTATGAGCAGCACTCTCTCTGACAGCAGGCGGGGAGAGGGCTGCGACTTCACAAACATCCGCGTCCGCTCAGGCTGTGTGTGGCGGGGAAACGGAGAATCAGAGCCACAGCAATGCAGGAGGACGAGGGGAAGAGCGCGGAGGTAAGAGTACTCAATAAATTATGAGAGCGCTCCGGACTTAGGGGATAAGTGGAGTTGTGGAGCTGCCGTCCGGCGCTGGGGAAGCCCGGGGCGTACGGCGTTCTGACGGGCTTTTATCGCTCCGTTTGCCACGGGGGTGGCAGCGCCGGGCGAGCCGGGTCCGTTTTGCTGAGGAGTGGTTCTCGGGACGGTCCCGCAGAACTCGGCGCACAAGCAATGCAGCAAAAGTGTTCTGCCTGCTCTGTCACACACACATACACTGTCTCTCTTTCTCTCCGTCTCCCTCACACACACACACGCTCACACTCTCAGGTGCACAAGCTTTCTCAGTCTCGCCTCTGTCTGCTGTCTCTCAGACTCAGTGCTTCACAGCGTGAGTTTGTGGGGTGAGTGTACCGAGTGCAGACGGACTCTGCAAAACAGTTTCACGAGACAGGCGCGTGCTGCATGCGAGCAAGGGAAGCGAAGCAAGTGTTTAGTGAAGTTTTGTGCTGATGTGGAAAGTTAAGCCCTGCAAAGCCTGGGCGCGGGGGGCAAATGGCTAATAGCTGCAGCAGGGAGGGAAAGCTCGCCCGAGGGCGATGCGACCGGGCGAGGGCCCCCGGGACGCCCGCCGTCCGGATTTAAGACCTGTCAGGGCGAGTGCATTAGCGGAACGTCCAGGCGGTGACTTGCATGTTTGTTTTCCGGGTCCAGCCTGTCTCCTCTCGCTCCCTCGCGACCGGGAAGCCGGACTCGGTGCGTTTTCCCCTCCCTCCTCTCCCTCGCTCCGGCCAGAATGTGGCCATTGTCAGCGGGAGCCCTCTCGCATTTCAGAATCAAGGCTGTGCCGTCCAGCCAAAGGAGGGGAAGGCAGGCTCGCGTTACCCTTTCACTCAGGCAGAGAGATAAGAAAACACAGGCCACGAACAGATGGAAGTCTTGTTCCTCTCTCTATGACTCATTCAGAGCTCCTTTTTCGCTTGCAGTTTTTTCCCCCCATGACTCAAGGAGTTCAGTTGACAGTGACATCTGTGCCGGGGGAGAATTCACAACAGCAGTTTGGCACTCACTCGTAACTCTCCATAAACCTGCAGTTTATACATGGGGTTGGAGAAGAGACTAGGAAATTTGTCTTTGGTTTACCTTGCAGTTCTGTTTAATTGGAGCTTAGAATTAACATGGCCTTTCTCTGGAAAAAAAAGTAAGTTTTGTGAAGTGTATTACATTGGAAGTGGTTAGTGACCAAGCACATGTGCAGTCAGTGGCCCTGATTTATAAATGCTTGCTATGTCCAACAATTTCTCCTGTGTTTGATTTTGTCATAAGTACAGCAGAGTGCCTTTTTCGAAAACTGAATTGCTTATTTCTAGACTTGTGTGTGTTGTTGATGCTAACTAGGGCAAATAGCTCCTATAACTTATGAATTGTACTGTTTTTCTGTGTGTACTTTCTGGTTCAGTTCGTTTGCTAACATGGTTTGGATGCTGGACAGGTTTAAGGGCCATATTGAGGTGGACCCCCGGCAGAATCAACCAATCATAGTGTGAGGACCTCAAATAACACTTTACATGCTGCTGAATGAATTCATTCTCTTCATTCCTTATAAGCTCTGTACTTCCCTGTCTGGGAGCTTCTGGTTTGTTACATGTGGTTTTGGCCCCACCTTTCTAGTTATGGCTGTCCTGTCTCTGACCATGTGACCTCATGCTTCAGTTCATAATGAGCCAGGAAATCCTAACACTTTTTTCTTCAACAGTGAAGTAGAAGCAGCTTTCAGTGTTAAGATGTTAATATCTGGAATAGAATATGTGTGTCATTGTCCTAGAGGCTGTAGGAGGGGAGTTTCCTGCAGTAATGTTGGTGTGATTTGCGTGAATGTTCTCAGAGGCTTGAGTTACCAGACAGAGTAAATAGTGAAAGGCATCACCCTCATGACTGCGTTTAGATATTTAAGCTTGGCTGCTGCTCCTTGCGTTACATCCATAGTGAGTAAATTGTAGCTGTTTTTTTTGATGAAGGCCACCAGATGCGCTTATTGTGTGTGTACAGAAGAATTCTCAGTGTGTGGGACCACAGACACTTAATAGCTTTGACTTTGCCCAGCATATGAGTCTGTGCAAAATGTAAGCGGGTAGCAATGGTGGACAAGTCTTTGCTGCAGCGACAAGACATCTGGCCAAGTTCCCATTAACTTTTCCACCCGTCACAAGCAGTACAGAGCATCCTAAGCTGGCAAGCTTTCACAAGAAAAAAAGCTTTCACAGAAAAATCCAGCTCATCTCTTGAATCTTGTATTTAAGACTCAACTCATTCAATCCCTCTGAATCATCATATTTTAAACTGCAGCAGTGCAGAATCCATCATAATTTGGCTGTCTAAGTAAATTACGTAACATACAAAAGTCCAAGCTGCTCCACCTGACTGACTTTATCTTTGGGCCATTTTTGTGTGACCTGTTGCCAAGTCTTTCTTCAACGTCATGTATAAGTGTGGTGCTTGAAGTCCTTAATGAAGGATCTTCGAATTACTGAACTTCCACGTCTCTGATTTATTCATTCACAGTTCGGAGCGGATTGTTTTAAAAAAGGCTTTCTGCTCCCAAGCAGATGGCTATGAATGGTTGTGTCTGAACAGACTCATTTATGTGAGGGGATTGTGGATGCTGAAATGTGGGTTAGGGTATTTACCAGAAATTTAGGGGGAGCTTATGCAAGAGCAGATTGCCTCCACTTTGTCTCAGTTTCACATTAAACAGCCCCTCCTGCTTGTCTGCGTGTGGCTAAGGTGTCTTGGCGAGCGTCACGTCTCCTAGCACAGTGAAGCTAAATGGAGCATATGGGCGGGACTCCACCTCCCAGGAGCAGGGTACCCCTGTTGCACTTCCTCTTCCTCTGGGAGCGTCCTCATGAAGATGGATGAGTGCATTCAGAAAGCCTCGCGGGAACAAGGGCGCGTGCGTTACCGTTTTGGCAAACAGCTCACCTTCGCTCTTTCCCCGATTGCTGGCCGAAGAGACCGTCCGCTGTTGTCCAATTATTTTTTGTGAAAAAGCGGACTATATTTAGCAGAGAAATGTCACACGCTGCCCGTAGGAGGACGCTTGCTGTATGACCTGTGTTAGTGCCCACTGTGTGTCCTTCTGCTCGCAGGTCATTGGCTTGGAATGAGCTTGGGCTGGTTGCTGTTGGAGGCCCTCACCCAGAGAGCCTTGCTGCTGGGCCCATGGTTAGCAGTTGGACCTAGGTGGAAAGCTCCCAGTGGTCTGTCCAGTGGTGCAATGTCATCGTTCCACAATGCATGAAGTGCCTGAAATTCTTACCTACAGAACTGATGTACAGGATGACATTAGAGCATGGAGCTTGGAGAGTGATTTTGTCCGATATGGAAGTGTGTGTAGATACAATATATTCAAGAACACAAGACGCTAAGCCGTCATATAAAACGGACAGACCGGGTTTATCACTCCAAAATGGGTTCGTTTGAATAACTGAACTCGCGGGCTGCTCTTGGTGTCACTCGAGAATTACAGATAATTGTTTATCGACTTTGTGTGGCAGGGAGGTTTGACATGGAAGCGCAGAGCTGTGCTTGCATTTTGGCCCCTGAGAGCTGTTCCTGCTGCTTCACAAGGCCCGGAAAGGCCTGGACCACCCACAGGTGCGCAAAGCTACCACTGATTGGTAATCATGGCCACTGTGCCTTTGGGAAGAGGCCTAGGCTTGTGGATCCATAGCTCTCTCCAGTCCTTCCAATCAATCAGAGGACTACATGTGAGGAAGCCCGATCAGCTAATTTACAGTCCCTCTGAGTCCAATTGCCACCCAGTACGGTGGCCACACCTGGCACTGTGCCACTGAGTGGTGGTGTTAAGAATTTACAGTGCCTTTGTGGCTGTAATTAATTTAAAATCTGAAAGAACTGCACGGACCAGTGAGCAGCTTACAGAATATCATATTAAGTATCAAAGTTTATGGGGTTTTGTACAGAGTGGGCAGAAACCAGTCATACTCTAGGTACTTATATGCAACAATAACAATGTTTTCAGCATTATTTTGTCAAAACAAGCAATCTGCACACTAATTTTTCCAATGAAATGCAGTGGCAGACCTTTGCTTGTCATAGTGATGCAGTAATTAAAATAAATGATCTACTCCTAATGATCAAGGCAGGACAGGCCCTCCTAAGCCTTGCATATTCCCGTTCTTTATCATTGCGCATTGTGAGTGAATCTGTTACAAGAGAAATGCTGCAGGATCAGGAGAGTCACGGCTGACACCACAGGTTTTGAAAACAGGGAATCGCACCACATGTCACCACCTTGGGACTCAGAGAAGATTTCAGAGTCATGTGGTGTTGTCCACTAACTCCTCATCTTCCACTGTCCAGCATGTGTTTCCCCCTTGGTACTTGCATCTTCTCTGTTGCATTTGCTCTTAGTCAGTTCTACAGGAAACACACTTAACTGCTCACAAAACCTTAAACTGAGTATAAATCTGCTTACATTTCAAAACTCTTTGATATCTGCACACGAGGCACTTGAAATACCAGTTACCATGGCTTATAGGACCTAACACAGTCCATGATCTCAGATCTTAAGATGTGGTATCATTTCAGAATGTGCTTGCTGAATTTCACTAAGAATGTAATAGCAAACTCTCCAGGGTAATTAAAAGAGCTAAAACATGGCTAAGATAATAATGTGCGTGTACTAGGCATTAGCGTTTGTTATTGTAAGTGAAAATGGTTTACCTTGGTTTGTGATGATGTTTTCACAGGAGTAATTTAATGCTTGTTTGTAGTTTACTTCAGTCAGACCATTATCGAAATAGAGATTTTGCATGCTTCGCCATTGGTTATATTTGTATAAACTCAAAGCGGAAAGCGGATGGTGCTTCTTCTGGAAAGGTGAGGCCCATATGTCCCCCCTCGCGGATTTCTCCCGCCTTCAGATAAGCGCTGTTGCCCAGGTGACATGTGGGCGCGCGGCCCAGCCCAGCGCTCCCAGGGATCCGAGCTGAGAGTTCACGCTCCGCCTCAGCTAATCTGAAGCCCCAGAGCTGCCGTCAGGCTCCAGCGGTGAGGCGAAAATTAATTGCCCCCTCTTCTGCTGTAATTAAATCTCGTGTAAAAAGCAGTCAGACTCCAAATTAATTTTCGCTTTGTTCCTGTCCGTATGTCCAGCAATGAGCTGTCAGGCGGCCCCCTCGGTGCTGGGGCGTGGCGCGTGCTGGCGGCCACGTCCAGCGAGGACTCGCGGGGGACATCTGACGGGGTGTACCTTCTCCCCTCGTTTTAGGGGCCAGACCCTTTTTTTTGCTCATTTGCTTTGAAACTCCCGAACGTTCTTGTGGCACAGAGCTCGGATAGTAACGCAGCACCCTTGTAAAGTGCGAGGTAATCCCGCTGAGCCCTTATTTGAATCTGTCAGAAGATTTAAATTGGGAGAAGGTACTGAAGCCAGGCTGTGAAATCCACCTTCGGTGGATCGGGGGACTAAGCGTTGGGAAAGCTTTTCTTAACACGCTTCAAGCCACTCAGCAGCCATGTGCTATTACAGCGTTACTGCAGGGACTTGTTACGTAGCATTTATTGCTACCTGGTTAGGGGTAGGGTTAAGCTGGCCTGTCTATTCTATGCATTAGATGAGCAGCGCCCCTGCTGTCTCTGTTCAGCCTAAACTTTTGGTAGCAATGTAAAGCAAAATCTTCTTGTACATCTGGGATTAAAGGAGTTACTGGAAAGTGGTTAAAAAAACAAAAAAAAACAAAAAAAAACAGGCATAACATGTAAGCTAAAGGTTCACTCACTGGAGCTAAAGATTTTTGTGGGGAGGTTGAACACATGCCATTGAGTGTTGTGGGTATTGCCCTGTGCCCTTACCAGGTGCACATGGACAGACTCGCTTTTCAAAGGTACCCAATTCCCCGCTTGGAGCTATGATAAAGTATTAATGATCACTTAAGGGCTTTTGCAGGAGGTAGGCTTTGCTGTTATGCGAACGCAATGCAAAAAAAAAAATCCTGCTTCCTCAACAAATTCCGATGATTGAGCGTGGATTGAATTATAGCAGGGGGATCCAGGATCTGGTGGGATGTTGGGGCCGGTCGATACGAGGAAGGATTTTGTGTTGTAAAGCCTCATGCTCGGCCGTATGGAAATGGGTTTGCTTCCCGTTACCTCTCCCTCTCCTTTCTTTCCCGGAGCTGTGTTTGTCAAAGAGAACACCGCCAAAACACTGCAGTGCGTTGGGCACCGTGCCAACGCGAACCACTGCGGCCTCTCCCGCTTACCACCTGATTTATTTATCAGCTCATTTAAAAATGAAAATTCATCCTGGTGCTTGATGGCCGAGGACGCGTCTTCTCGTTCGCAGGCGGGTTCGGGATCGCTGCAGGGGAAGGCAGCCGTAGCGGCAGAAGCCTGGAAGCTAAGCAGAAATGAGCCTGAATGGCGATTGGACCGTTGTGCCTTGAAAGAAACCCAGTCCGCTGGAGGTGGCGTTGGCGGTGCTGAGTGTTATGTGGAGCTTCAGTGAAGCCTCTGTGATCGTCTCTGGAGCGTGCTGAGGCTCCGACACCCCGCAGGGCCTGTATTCCTGCACCTCCTCCTGCACAGCGTCCCTCTCGCGCACAGCGGCTATCCCGACGGTCACCTGGCCAAATCGCCCTGAAAGCTGCCGCGCTGGCAGAAATGTGCTGAGTCCCAGGGATTCTGGCAGAAAACTGCTCATCCTGGTGGCAGGGAACCGGGTCGTGTTCAGGTCTAGACTTTCAGCACCTGCTGTGGAGGGCTGCGGTAACCTTGCGAATGGTCACCTGCTTCTAGTACGCCCTGTGCATGTCTGCTGAACTGAGTCAGAGCCAGGTGCATCCTTTAACTTTGTGAGAAGACACACTGCTGTACCTGGCCATCGGAAGATATCTACATACTGTATTGAGTATGAGTCATCAAAGATCTTACTTTTTGATTACTTGTACGACATCAATCAAATATCCATCAATGCTTCATTCCTAGCTGTATGCCTGTGGTGATGCTTGTACTGTTATTTCTTTTAAGCCACGTGCTAACCACGTTATTGTGTATGTAAGATTTTTGAGAATCCTACCCAGGGTTTTTTTCATATCTTGTTTGGACTCTATGGTGTACAGTGGCCGCTTCAAAATGTGGCATTTATGCTTTGTCCTTTGAGGGAGGGATGAATAATTAACATGACTTTTACATTAAATTAGGGCACAGAAGGTCTTGAAAATGTCTTGCAAATCATCTCAGCAGCACTGCATCTGTAAACTGGATGAGATATGGTCAATTAGCTGCCATTATGCCCAAGTTGCCTGTAACGCATTATCTGTGCAATTACACCGTCTTCAATTGCTTAAGAGGATTTGAAAAGGACATAAGAAATTTAGTAAAGGTACCAAGCCATTTGTCCCAGTTAAGCCTGTCCTCCTGCCTATTGTGTGGAATGTATCTTGAGCTGTGACAGGTCTGGTCTTGACTGTAATGGTCTCTGCTCGCATTATGAGTCCTTGTAAGCTGTTCCTTTCATTTACACCTGTGAGTGAAAGGATGCTTTCTAATGTAAGTGTTAAATTTACCTTTTGCAAATTTTTAATTACCACTTAAGTCCCTTTGTTCAGAGCTCATTGTGAAATGGCTTGTCTTGTCTGCTGTATTAATCCCTTTAAAGATGTGAAAATCCCCCTGTGTCTCCTAATTACCCTTAACTTTTCATGATTCACTTAGGGAAGCTGCTTGATGTCTTTGACAAAGGACAGCATGGCGGAGAAGGCTGGCCAGCTTTTCTCAGCATTTGGTCTGATTTTTGTTTTTCTGAGAGAAACAAACGATGGGTGAGTTTGGACATTGGCTTCCTGCTGCGTCAGGATGGAGTCATGAAATGAGCTGATGCAATTGGCTGTTGCAGAGAGTGGCCCCAGGGTTGAGCTATGAGGAACACCACGGGCTGAACTTCAGCAACACTGCCCCACACTCTCAGATGGTCGTGCTCCACATGGGGAAAATTCTGCCTTCTAGATTAATTGTAACTTGCACAAAGGAAATTGCTGTGATTGAAGCTTGTAGATGCTGACTAAACAGACTTGGATGAATAATTACATATACATTGTTTTGTTTGGTTTGTCATTGTGTGCGCCTGGTACAAAAATAAAGAAATAGAGAATGTCACATGAAATGTCCAGAATATGTTGTGTCTAAAGGAGGATCTTTGTGTGACATTTTGTTGCATTTTGCCCTGGTTTCTCCATGGTGGCACTGCTGCCCTGCTCCATGCGTGTTTCCCTCAGGACCTGCAGATGCCTGTTACAGGGTGCAGAGAAGCCCTCTGAGCTGGCATGGCTGGGCTCATCGCACCACGCGGGTGTAAAGTGTGCAGATAATCTGCCTCGTTCCACGGAGGGGCCCCCAGTTCTGCACAGCCCGCTGGGGGTACCACAGGGCAAGGAGAGAGTGACAGCTAGAATGCTTCTAGTCACCCGCTCAGCTCTGTTTGATTGGGTTTCGCCTACAGGGAGAGGGGCATGTTTACAACCTGTCAGTATCGCCTATTCACAGAGAGAATGCTTGTGAATTTGTGAAGAAGAAAAATCTGCGTGGCTTCAGAAGTCATTTTGTCCCAGCTGCATTTTGCAAAATAGAGACTACAAGTTGGAAAGGTTCAGCATTCGAGCTTTAGTGGCAGGTAACTGAGCTATGCTCACAAATGGCAAATACTGTTTAGACAGATCAACGCCAGCTAAACATTGGCAAAGGTAATTGTTGCAGTGGGCAGTAGAGACGGCCATATTGGCCCTAGTCAGGGACTCTCAGCCGTGTCCAGAGGTTATGGCATGTCTTCAGTCCGTGCCTGATGAATGTGCCACACATGAGATGAGTGAGTGCTTTTGACGTGCCTTATTGAGGAGCAATAAATGCGTTTGGCAGCCATAACGGGCAAGGTCCATGACTTCAGGCGACCTTCACACACGTTTAGACCGCATGAGCAACAAATGCATTAATCAGTGATGCCTGCTGGATTTTAACTGAAAGAGGACAGTAGATTCCAGAGACAAGGTGTGGATGATCAGAAAGACGCAGGAAAAAAATACATGAAACAGCACAACGGCAGTGGACTTTAAGCAGTTCTGCTCAGAAAGCTGGGTGAAAATTCATCCTGAGCTCAATGCTGCTGCCACCTGGCGATTCCTTTCTGTCTTTCCAAGTTCTTCAAAATCCATAGCTGTAGTATAAGATAGTGGTGCATTAAGGATTTAAGGAGTGGTGATGTAGCACTGACATTTGCAGTGCAGAATGTTGCAAATGCTTCACTGTTCCCCCCTCATGGAAATGCACCCAGAGGCCTCTAGCCAGGGCCTCTTTCCACTAGTGTTTACTGGATATCAGCAAGGAAGCCATGTACTGCACCTGCCAAATTGGAAATGAACTAAGCACATCAGTGTTAATTTATGGGTTGCAGCATTTCCCTCTCTCTCACTTTCTCTCACACCCTCACTGTACATAATGGTCGGAGAGGGGTTGATTGGAGGAGAGATTTGAATGATGAATGTTCTACACAGGCATGTATATAAATAAAGATCAGCTGTCATCTTTCCACACTCGTCCATGGGTGTTGTGAGAGGGTGCAGTTTGTCAGGAGCACTGGCAGAGAGATGTGACAGGTGACCAGTGAGCCCTGACACGGCAGAGGGGGGACGAGGAAGGTGGTCTGAGTGCTTTTAAGCTGTAGCGCTGGGGCAAGGAAGTTTTACTAACTGAAGACTGGCTGTGGATGACCTCCCCTGCTGAAGTCACCTCACCAGTCTGTAAATGTGTGGGACTTCCTTGAGTACACTGAATCAGGAGCTGCAGAAGGTGGACACTGTCATAGTAAACACTATGTCACAGGCAGACAATGCAATCAACTTTATCCAGTGTGCGGAGAGATATTATTCAATGAATATAATCATATTATTAAAAACTATTTTTGAAAAGTTGTAATTGTCTGTGTTGGTGAGAGTGGAATTGAAGGAATTTTCTGGGGGTAATATTCAACATACCATTAGAAAAATGAAAGCTGCTGATACAGCTCATGCATTATGTATTGAAACAGAAGTGACATTTTGTTTGGCTGAATGAAAATGGAACTGAAATTGCACAGCAGTGCTGGATTAACAGTAGCAAAACAGCTGTGTTTTTGTACATCACCTGAGGGCTTAGCTTCTTCTACCACAGACTAGCCTGGATAACACATACATCAGGGAATCAAAACAGCAGATTAATAACAGACTGTGGGTAATAAAATTGAACACAGAAGTGCGTTAATTGCAGTTTGATATCGGTCGGGTGACGCATGCGATGACTGCAGTTGATCTAGCTTGTGCCTGCCCCCTCCATTACCCATAGGGTTCATTTAAATTGTTGCTGAACTGTCATACCATCATTAAGGCTAGGGTCAACTCCATGGCAATTTCCCTGTTTCTGAATAGGTCTCATTTTCTACAGATCCCAAGAAATTCCAGAGAGATGTGTGATGAATTGTCTCTCCCAGTGAGTTAGATTTAAAAAAAAGGTATGTGTTTTGATGGCTATGATGTGATCTGCGGCTATGATGTGATGTGATCTGTCCCTGCACTACTAGACAGTAGGGAAACCTCAGTAATGCTGTTCTAAAGTATTTTGGCTCAGGCTAGACCAGGGCCTGAATTTCATTTTTCAAAATGGGGGGGAATTCCCCCCTCAGTGATTCACATGGGGGGGATTTATTCAGTTTGGGGGGGATTTATACAGTTTTGGGGGGAACACTACTAGCGGGCTTAAATATCCACTACTCAGATCGAAAAGATCTCTACAGTAACTCTTCGTCACCATTTGAGGTATCCATTTTAGCAGACTATTCATTTTGATATCTCCTAATTTGGATGGCATTGTCATACACACGTATTAATATTCCCACCAGTCATCTAAGATATGCACTGTTAAGTTTTGGGTGGAGGGTAGAAAACCACCACAAAATGAAAGAAAACCTTTACAGCATGACATTGCTGACTGACTGTAATATCATCAAACACCAATTGCATTTTTCTAGCTGCACCAGTAAGGGTCTAGGAAGTGTTTGGAAGGTTGTGTGCCTTTCAAGTCCACTAGTTTTACAACCTCCTTAGTGTTGCTTTACACAGCTGCTTCTTCCCTCATCTTCATGCACAATTCTTTAAGTCTCTCATATTCTTCATTTCATTAAAAAAGAAAAGAAATCAGACTTTTCATAGGTTTTAAAAATGGTATGTTTACTGAACTAATTTCATGACACAAGTCTAACTTAAAACAATCTGCTGACTTTTCAGGATTCTTTTAACTATGTCTTTCATTTGTCTCTTCTTTTATTGGTCATCTCTTTAATCTGCATCAATGTCCTTTGCCTTTTCCTTTTTATAGCTCATTTTTCTATTCTCATGCTGATCTAATCCCTGTAATGTCTTCAATTAAAACCAGAAAACACTGTCAAACTGTTCTTAACACTGAATGGATTTACAAACGTAGTTTCAGTCAACGTACAGAACTTGTGTTTACATGAGAACAGTCTTTGTTGACTTTTCAGGATTCTTATAAATTTCTGTAGTCTCTCCTTCTACTTCTCTTAGTGGTCATCTCTGATCTGTAGTGTCCTTTGCTTTTTCCTTGTAATAGTCTTATCCTCTTAGAGCCTTGTCTCCTGTGTCATATCTTTAATTAAAAAACACTTAGAAAAAAAATTCAAATTGTTCTTAACACTGAATGAATTTATAAACTTAATTACAGTCCATGTACAGAATTTGTCTTTGCTGACTGCAGGATTCTTTTACATAGTCTTTCTTACTCCTTCTCCTTGTGGTCATCTCTTTTATCAGCATCAGTGTCCTATGCTTTTCCTTTTAATCCATTTTTTTCTTATATTCATGCTCTGATCTAATCCTTGTCCTCTTCATGTCTTTAATAAAAAAAAAAAAAAATATCAAACACTTCTTAATTTATGAACTTTGTATTTCCATGACAGAGTTTTGAAAGCGGGACACTCCATCTCCTTCAAAAATCTAACTAGGGGGCTAAATTTTGAATTTGGCATTTCCTCCTCTGCAACGAAGTAGGCAGTTTTCAGAAGGCCTTTTGTTTCCTCCTCGCACTGTAACTGGGCTACTTCAATCGCGTTAGCGATGGCATTCTTAGCTAGCCTCACGCTTGCGTTTAATGGCTGCGGTATGGGAAACGCCATTTGAATGACGAATTAACGTTGACGTCTTGTAACATCTGCTTTTAAAAATCGCAGGGCTATGGGTTTTGCAAATCGAGCAGCTCATTTCACCATCATTAAATTCGAGCCAAGGATATATTTTCAGCCAGGCTGCCTGAAATTTGTCTTTGGGCTTCCCCTGTGCAACGTCGACGTTACCTCTCTCGTCCTGAGACCTCTCGTCCTGAGACCTCTCGTCAACGGTATCACTCACACTGCTGTGACCACCACTATTAACGTTAGAATTGGATTCTGGAGTTTTCCTCTTAGCGGGTGAAACTTCTGGCACTGTACATGACCGTTTTAGCCAGCGGTCCATGTTTGCATGGCTAAGAATGTTTACCAGCGAGAGAGAGGGACAGCGCGCGCGTTTATCTGTCTGAGTGTCTCTGTTTTTTTTTTTTTCCCCTGAGTAGGCTACAGGGGGAGAGATGGTTCAATTCAAGTAACCCAGGTCGGAAGGTGGTCCGTTCGTCTAATAGTCCCGCATTCACACTGATCCATTATTAGATTTACGTTGTCAGACAGTGCAGTAAATGTGTGCGGGATTCTCTCGCATTAGAATGGTTAAAGGTGCGGGAATTAAAAAAAATATGCGCAATACCCGCAATCCCGCGCCCAAATTCAGGCCCTGCTAGACAGATGGGAATGCTGCCTGTTTTGGTTTATCTTTATTTGGACTCCTTTCTGTTCTCTATGAGAAAGCCTTCGAGAAAGCTGTGATGAGACCTTTGGCTGTGTAAACATTTTGTTCAGCAAACATAGATTTTAAAATGTACAGTAATCACACTTTGGCCGATCCACATGCTCCTGAAATAGAAGTGATAGCTCAATCACATTACGCCATCTACTGGTCACACGTAACAGTACAGTCTGCTCAAATGGATGTTGCAGTGGAGACATTATCCACTTCAATAATAACATTACTGCACTGTATGTGGTATTATGTTATTTCTTAGAAGATGCTCCTAAGAAATAATGTAATACCACGTAACCATACGGTCTCTTCAAGAAGATGTTACAGTGGAGACAGTGTCCACTTTAGTAATTACATTACTGCATTGTACATGGTATCACATTATTTCTTAGGAGATGCTCTTACCCAGAGAAACTTGCTTTAGATAGATAGATAGATAGATAGAACTTTATTGATCCCACAGCGGGGAAATTCACATGTCACAGCAGCATTTAGACAGAGGTAGAAAGAGTGGCAAAGTGCAAAAATGCAATAACGTAAAAAATACAAAAACACAAAGGAGTTCAGAAGAAGAAAACAAAGAAAAATATATGGCTTACGTCTTATGTTATTTATACAGCTGGATATGATCTGAGACAATTCAGGGTAAATTACTTGCTCAATGGTGCTGCACTTATCTTTATATTTGTAATCCATTGTATTTTTCATTGGACTGTATTTGTGATACTCATTTCTAAAATTAGCCTTCATTTTTTAATCTGCTGAAAGTAGCTTATTATATAGGTTAATATTACTCTTCAGTCTTTTGACATGGGAAGAAGACGCTCTAATGGTTCTGTGTTTGGTACATTAATCTTCCTTCCCTGTCATGCATGCTGCCTGAGGTACTATCTGTGCGCGCATGCGAGTGTGTGTGTGTGTGTGTGTGTGTGTGTGTGTGTGTGCGTGCGCGCATACGCATTTGTGTGCATGTGTGTGTCCCGGGAATCACCTCGGGTGCGTACTATCAGAAAGGGATGATTGGCGGCTTGAGCCATTCATTTTAAAGAGCAGCAAAGACTGAAGCAAAAACGTTCCTCCCCCAAAAGCAGAGGCCAGTGATTTCATTTCTTTTTTTCCATCATTGGTTTTTCAGATTTACTCCCGCATTTTTAATGGTGTATCCTGTAAAGCCCGTGAAGCAGCCACAATCAAAGCTCCAGCAGAAATGATGTGAGAACTGGCTTGGCTACATTTAACAGTGCTGCATACTGACCTGTGTGAGCATGCCTGCACTCTCCATTCGCTGCCCAGAATGTCTGTTTACACACCACTATTTGAGTCATGGCAATGTGGATGAGATATCTTTCCACAGTGAACACACAAAGAAAGCACTCTCAGTATTTCCAGGATCCTGTTGACATTAAGATTGAAAAATCATTCTGGTGAAGAGGAGCTACTCTGTGTGTGAATCAGGGACAGAAAGGTGTGTGACTGTACCAGAGCTTAGCCTCATGTTAGTAATTCTCTTCAGGAGCGCTCTTAATAGGCACCACTAGCTTCAGCTCTAGTGAATAGCACTAATAATGCTATACAGGCTCTGATTTAAATGCACGCTACATTTCACAGCAGTACAGTACAGTACACCACACACCAAACTACATTACAGTATAGTGCAGTACAACACAGATCACTACACCACAGTGCACCACACACAGCACTACACTGTCTGTATGTAGTGTTTTGTCAGCTGCTTGTGCTGTATCTGTTCTGTTAGGATGTAGCCTCCTGCTCGCATTGCACACCGCAGGTCCTCGTCACAGCTTGTTTTCAGGCGTTGCTAGCTGCCTTTCGAGACGTTTCCTAAGATCCCTTGGCGAGCGCACAGAGCCGCCATGGCGCCTCCCCGGAGGAGACGTTCCCCTGCGCCTCTCCTGCTGCTCGCGAGGCCCCGCTGTAATCAGAGCGCGCCGCCTGTCCCCGGCTCCTACCCCGCACCTCCGATCAGGCGCTGTCAGGGTTAACGGGTTCCTCCGCGCGTGCCGCTAAAATTCACTACACCGAGAAGCAGACTCGTAATTCTCGCTGCGAGGACGCCCCACCCCCCTCCCCGACCCGACAGCATCTCACTCTGGCACCACCCAGCCGCACAGAACGCGGGCACCGTGCCAGCACTGCCTGGGCTCAGTCCAGAACCCCGGGACTGGCACTAGTACAGTCTCTTAGGTGGGGAGCGGCACCTCACGCATCCAAGCCTATTTAAGAAACGAAGGCGTTTCGGCTCTCGCGGCCCCCCATTGACTGCTCCGCTCAGGTCCTCTCAGATCCGCTCCTCTCAGAGCTGCTCCTCACAGAATGGAGCAGTTGGATAATTAAAGGGTGCTTCTTGCAGCCAGGACATTAAAATGCACTTACGTTTAATGCGTTATGTTTAATGCATTATGTTCTTGGCATGGAAGACATTTGGTGTCTTGCATATAGGACTGGACATGTCTGCGCTCGCACAAAACGCCTTGATTTTGCACCTCAGCTTCAGAAGTTGTGGGTGTGTGGGTGGGTGGGTGAGTGGGTGGGTGGTGTGGGTGGGTGAGTGAGTGAGTGGGTGTGTGGGTGGGTGGTGGTGGTGTGGGGTGGGTGGTAAGTGTGGATGTGAGAGGAGGGTGAGGTGAGTAGGTAAGTGAGTGAGTGAGTCAGTAGCTGAGTGAGTGAGTAGGTAAGTGAGTGAGATGTGAGTGAGTGAATGAGAGGAGGGTGAGTGGGTGAGTAGGTAAGTGAGTGAGTAGGTAAGTGAGTGAGATGTGAGTGAGTGAGTGAATGAGAGGAGGGTGAGTGAGTGAGGTAAGTGAGTGAGGAGTGAGTGAGAGTGAATGAGAGGAGGGTGAGTGAGTAGGTAAGTGAGTGAGGAGTGAGTGAGAGTGAATGAGAGGAGGGTGAGTGGGTGAGTCAGTAGCTGAGTGAGTGAGGAGTGAGTGAGAGTGAATGAGAGGAGGGTGAGTGGGTGAGTCAGTAGCTGAGTGAGTGAGTAGGTGAGTGAGTGAGATGAGTGAGTGAGTGAGTGAATGAGAGGAGGGTGAGTGAGTGAGTAGGTAAGTGAGTGAGGAGTGAGTGAGAGTGAATGAGAGGAGGGTGAGTGAGTGAGTAGGTAAGTGAGTGAGGAGTGAGTGAGAGTGAATGAGAGTGAGTGAGAGTGAATGAGAGGAGAGTGAGTGAGTGAGTGAGAGATGACAGTGATTTCACTGTAGGATGAGCAGGGTTCCCCTCAGCAGTGCGGGGTGCTGCCGCCGCCTGAGTCCCGAAAGCTGGCGGTGGCAGCTGTGAGTGTGAGTGCTCCGAGCCGCCCCGAGGGAATGCCGGCCGACGCGGGCGTGCCGAGCCTTTATATAGCGCACGCTAACATCCCTCCACCTGCCCTTCAGCTTCTGACTGCACTTCTTTTACTTTGCTTTTTTCCTTTTCATTCACCTTAATGAAAGGTGTGCAGGTCTCCATTTGAGAGTGGCAGTCCCACGGTGTCCCTCCCAATAGAGCACCATGGTGTGAATAAAGCGAGGGTGTGCGACGGAGGGGTAAAAATAGAGGTAGAAAGGAAGTGGAAGTGGAAGAAGTAGAAAAGGGGAGGAGAGAGAGAGAGAGAGCGAGACAGTGTCAGTGCGTGTGTTTGTGTGTGTGTGTGGCAGGGTGGAGGGGGGTTGTGGAAGACAGTAGAAGAGCGGGAGACGGGGCTAGCAGTGCAGAGAGGAGGAGAGTGAGAGAGGGAGAAAGAGTGAGCTAGCGAGTGAGAGGGAGAAGGGGAGAGGGAGAGAGCGAGAGAGGGGGAAGAGCTCAAGTTGGAGAGGGAGAGAGGAGAGAGGAATCGGCGAGACCGAGAGAGGGAGCGGAGAAGCGGAGCGGCATGGTTCTGTGAGTGAGCGAGCGCACGGCAGACCCCCGACGTGTCTCCACTCCCTGGGGCTGCGCGTGGTGACCAGCCCGGAGCCCGGAGCCAGAGCCCACCGTCGCGCTGTGGGAAGGAATGTCTCCCATCGTCAAAAACCCCGACTGCTTCTCCCCCATGCTCTGCCACTGCAAAGTTGCCTGCTCCGACAACACGTTGTCGTTAATGTTTGGATGCAAGGTAGGCTGCCGCGACCGTCCGCGCGACTCGGGGTCTGTAGCTCGTAGCTTGAGTAATGTCATTAGTACCTGGGCTGCCTATGGAAGTAGCATTTCACGCTAGCGGGGCAGTCAGCGAGGAGTGCTGTGTTCAGGGCAAATTGGATTTCTTAATGACTTTCACGGCAGACCATTTGCATTGTAATGACTCTTATGCAGTTATGAAGAATATTTGTTTGTCTAAATCACGCTGATTAGAAAAAAGGGACTGATGTCCAATATCCATAAAATGCATAAACGTGGTTGAACGGGCAGATAGCCTCCCTCTGAAGCTGGCGCTTAACTAACGCATCCTTTCCCACATTCTTTTCTGCCGGCCTTTCTAATTAAATGCAGTCGAAAGGTCAGCGCTACCTCCGCAGAGGCTAGGGAAAAGCAGGGGAATCTCTCATTTGGTCATGTGTTGCTCTGTTTCGCCTCTCTCCCCACCCCCCTTCTACAAACACGCTCAGGGCGAATTACTTCGCGTCCGTGTTTGCTGTCATCGGCGTGGGTCACGGCGAGGCGGTGATTCAGAACATATGGAAAATGAATCACGTAAAGAGGGGAAGGGGACGCGGCGGGATCCGCCGTTATAATGGCACGGGGACCGCGCGTGCTCCTCACGTATGTGTTTACACGCCGTGATTCATGCTTCTGAGCCACGCATTCGCAGAGACTGCCAGATATCAGCGCTAAACTGCGGACGCTAATGCTAAGTGAAGTTCAGCCTTCCGGGACACTTAACATTCTTTGGGTTCTGTGCGAAATAACGCACGTACACATGCGCTGTTCGTTACATTACATTACATACCTTTAGCAGACGCTCTTATCCAGAGTGGCTTCCAGCACCAGAGAACATAACATGTTCACGTTTAACAGCCTACTGTAGAGCCGGGATCTGGGGCTGTCCTTTTCACCGTTTCTCTGCAGTTAGCGGAATAGGAGAGCAGGGACATTGTAAGTGCACAGAAGTGGCCTGATTTGATGCGGCATTGTGGCTTTTTCAGATTGTCGTGCCGTATTATTTTTTCATGGGTGCATGAGGCTAGAATCACATTACAGCTAATTCTTAGGGCTCCGAGATTTGCTCTTAACAAGGTACAGTGGATCTTGGCTGCAGTCAACCGTGCTCTCTCGGCATCAGAGCAGGAGAGACGGGGAGGGGGTGGAGGGGCGGGGAGAGAGACGGAGGGTGGCCTGGGAGTGTCTTAGGCAGGTTGTCCGCACTGGTGTGTCTCACAGAGATTAGTCTCCGTGCTGGTGTACCTATTGACACATGTTCATCTACACAGGTATGGTCCCTCACACACACAGAAGCACTCACACATGCACGCATGTGCACTCACGCACGCATGCACACATGCACACTGAAACGGGCAGACACATAAACGCACACACACGCACACCCAGCAGGTCTCTCCTGTTTCTGGGTGCCTGTAGAGTTCCTGACCCTTCCCGCACATGGCACCTCCCCCTCAGCTGCTGTTCTGGCAGCCGGAGGGACAGGATTTGGCAGCCCACTTGTTGTTACTGTGGAGATTATTTTGAGACTGAGGGGCAAATATCCATTTGAGTAAGCATAATCTCCAGTCCCAAAAAATGCGCATTTAGGACCATTGTCTCTCTCAGTCTCTCGATCTGCTGTCTGCTCCCTTCCTCTCGTCTGTGCTGGACCGCAGAGGTGCGCGGTTTTCCCCGTGTTTCGGACAGCGCTCTGGGGGACGCGGAGGCGCGGGAAACGGGGTCGGCGCGGGAAACGGGTCGGCGCGTGCGCGGCGCGGTCGGGCTCGGAGACCAGGATTCGCCCAGGGCCACGCCACCTCGCATTCTCGTCTAGGCTCGTCCTCCCGCGCGGAGCCGCGGCGAGAGGAAGGGACCTCCGGCACTGCCGGGCGCGGGAGCCAATCGGAGCGGCGGAACACAGGAGGTCCAGCGACCGCACAGGAAGCAGCCTGGTGGGATCCCGCAAACATACAGCCAAACCCGCGCGCTCTAAAGGGGACCCCAGAACGGATCCTCCAACCACAGAAGAGCAATCACGGTAGCACGGCAGGTCGCCACGTACAGTAAGAGATTCCACACCAAAATGGGAGATCTTACAATCAAACAAGATCTTGTAAGCTCATAGTAGCTCCCAGAACAGATTCTACGCCCAAAGAAGAGATTCTGCAACTACACAGAGCTCCTGCTGCATGAAGTAAGATCTGAGCGCACAGAATAAATCAGTTAAGCTTCACTTAATCCGGGAGACAAGGACTGTTCTCCATTTCCAGTGGTAAATTGTTGAAATTCTTAATTGTGCTCTTCACTTGCAGTTCTTCCCTGCAGAATTAAGTGTTCTCAGTGTAACACAGTGGTGTTATCTGACAGGCAGTGTTAGAACTGTGCTGTATGGCTCAGGGACACTTCAAACATTTGAGACATGTACTATTTTGCATTTGGTTTGCGGGTTGTCCGCAGGCTGGCTATGAGGGCTAGAGTTATTGTTGATGCACGTTCCCTTCCACAATAGCTGCTAAGGAATGGCAAGTGGAAGCTCCACTCCGGGCCATTGTCTGGGGGACTGCTCTGGAGATGTCAGTGCACCATGCTGCTAGCATGATTAGCTCTGAAAGAGGATTGTATTGATTCTCTGCACAGATAAATGTACATTTGTGTCGTGTGCCATCACCATCAAGGACAATCTTCCTTTCTTTGCAATTTTCCACCCGCAGGAGCGTGATGTGATTTGCTGGTAGGCCATCTCTGGGGGGGGTGAGAGGCCTCAATTCTGCTCTCTCTCTATCTTTGTGATCGTTTGGTTTCTCTTGAGCTTAACTCAGTAGTCATTTTTTTAGAATCATCGATACACGTGATCTTTGATTTAAAAATGCATTGGTCCTTTCATACGGATCAAAGAGGGCTCAGTATTTCTAAGCGGTTTTCCCAAGTCTGTGTTTCAAGTCTGTGAATCACGGTCTCCAAAACCATTCGACGTGTGCTGATAACTGAAATTTCCCTTGAGTTAGCTGTGCAGCGTGTCT
Source organism: Megalops atlanticus (assembly GCA_019176425.1). Taxonomy (NCBI): domain Eukaryota; kingdom Metazoa; phylum Chordata; class Actinopteri; order Elopiformes; family Megalopidae; genus Megalops; species Megalops atlanticus. The sequence continues at coordinate 6,564,644 of CM032877.1, read as the reverse complement.
TGTAGCCCTACATATGGAGCAAATGAGCAGCTTCTAACCTTTACAGCATCTGTCAGATTGGTTTTGTCCTGGAGTGAGCATTACTTCCCCATGGTTAAGCCATACATTAGTGGCCTCAACCGTGATGTCTCCTCATCCGGGTCAGGGTTAGCTCTGCGCCTCGGCGCGGTGGCTGGGTGCCTCTGCAGCCGTGGCTAATCGTCACCGCCCATCGTATCCTGGTGCGATTTCTCTGCGCTGCGCACGCACGGTGAGCTGCCAGCTGCTCTCTCCTGTGCCGTTTGGTGTCACGGAGCAGGCGGCCTTGACCTGGGAGAGATGGAGCACTGGGAACCTTAGATTTCAAACTGGAGGGGTTGGTGAGGGTGCAGGGCGGGTAGCGGGATTGGGGGGTTTTTGCTTGGTGCCAAACCATATAACGGGATTGGGAACAGGTGCGTTAGCTCGCTGGTGATTCATCTAAGGAGAGGAGCTCACATTTCCCAAATGTCAGCCGTGTCCTTACTGTTCATGTGCTGTGTGTCTGTCGGCGGGGGGTGGGGGCTGCAGCATCACACGTCACCTTTCAAGCGCTCACCACGAGCAGCCTGCTTAAAGGGTGACGTGTTGCCCTCAGAAGAGGTGGAGCAGGATCAGTCTAGTCTGCCTGCCTTTCCCTGCGCTCTGCTCTGCTCTGCTTTGATGCGGCTTGCTGCTTGCAGCTCCCGCACGGCATGCTGGGAGGTGAGTCCCGTCACTCGGCGCGCTGCAGAGCAGGGGTGCACGGGGGCTGCGGCAGTCGCCATGTCCGCTCCTGTCACGGCCCAGGGTTGTGACCCCCGTCTCTACCGGCTGTAGTAATTAATCAGAACAGCGCTCATTCAGGGTGCATTTGGCACCGGGCGAATGGGTTCCGCCCCCGGCGGCAGTCCGCAGAGAGGGCGTGGGCGTTGCCGTGGATGTCTGCGTCTCTCCAAATTCCCCTCTCCTTTTTTTGACAGTGGCCTCTCTCTCTCTCTCTCTCTCTCTCTCTCTCTCTCTCTCTCTCTCTCTCTCTCTCTCCTCTTTCTCCCCCCTCTCCCTCCTCTCTCTCTCTGTCCCCCACCCCCCAACACGCACACACACACACACACACACACACACACACACACACACACACACACACACCACACACTCACCATCACCACCGCAATCCATCAGGACTCTTGTTTATATTGGAGCTCCCTAATTGGCAGGACTGCAAAGAATGGGAAAGCCAACAGTGGAAGAGGGACAAGAGACTTACTTCAAACACAGCTCTACATGAAAGGGATTGTGGGTAAAAATGAATCATTATTCCAGCAGGAATAAAACACTCCTCTGAACGGCCCCTGGATAAGATCAAGAGGAGCCCAATATTTATCGTAATCTCCGTAATGCTAATCCCCCAGTAACCTCTGATAGCATTTTTCAGGGACACAGATTACCGGGAAAGTAGACGAAACTTTTAGCTTGACTGACATGCCAGAGACAGGGCGTATTAAATATCCCCGCCTCATCAGTGCCAGCAACAAGGTAAAACTGTATTTCTGAATACAGCCATCGTGTCAGTTACAATCTGTGACCGAACAGCACCCAGGATGATCCCAGGGTAGTGGCAAAGGGTCTGACTATGTGGTCCTAATGTCTTACACAAGAGTGACATCATAGGGGTAGGAGGCCTGTCATTGTCATCAATGTGATTGTCAGAGCAGCACGTCTACGCTTACAGTAAACGATGAGCTGGAGCGTGCCCCAGCGGTGAGCGCGTGTGTCTGACCGTACGCAAGCGCTTGCTTTGAGACAGATGTTTCAGTCGGTACATCGGTCCTTTATAGTCAGGAGGTTGTCAGTATTAATTGTAATGCCGGCATTATCCTGCACTTTCGCTGATATAGCAGAAAGCCCAGGATTTTTTCTCCGTTTGGTATTTTGCTCAAACTAAAATATATGAAGTGATAGGCAGAGACGACCATATGTGGTCTTGATATTTGATTGTGATATTTGAATGCTGTTAATGGATCAAGCACCGATCACACACATCTTCACGTTTGCCTTTAAGGAATCAAGCACAGAGTGTGACACCAGATACTGTACAGTGCACCTATGCTTGCTGCAGTGGAAAAGTACACCATGACACAACACTAAATATGACTTATAGTAGGAACAAAATGGCATAGAAAACAGGAATAGCTTGGATTTCAGTGGCACTAAATCTCTTTAGTCAGCATGTGTGACCATAGAATGGGTGAAATAATGTCTTTGTCTCTTTATATTTTTTTAGCGTATTGTAAAATGTTTTCAGATGTTTGGCAGAATATTCATGGGGACTGAGAATGTCTTATTTGTGTGAACAGACCCTTTTCTCGGCACTGGCTTGAGTGACTGTTTAACAAACAGGGGGAGTCATGGCTCCCTCCCCTGTATGGCAGCTCTGATGGACAGAGATCCCGCTCGACGGCAGCGGCCTGCCTGTGAATGACATCGCAGGTGACAGCCGAGCACGCAGTCCTCACCGTGCAGGTGCAGTGCCGGCGGCGGGCGCGTTCGCAATGACAGGGCGCCCGTTCCTGCCTCCGGGACTGTAGCCTGGCCCAACCCAACACGAGACGTGTGTAATGAAAGGGGTGCTTAAAATAGCTGCTGTCCCCCTTTAACAGCACCCCACTCCCCAACATCCAGCAGCTATAGGGTCAGGGAAGCTAATGAGGGCGCTCTTCACAGAAACAGTCCCGTGTGCTCTTAGCCCTGTCGGTGTGGTTTAACGTTGAACTAGCGAGAGAAGGCAATTCAAACACAAGACCGGCTCTCTCATCCTCACCTTAGAGGAGGCCTGTGTAAACACTGACAGGGTCGAGTGACCCTGCACAAAGTTTACGATGATTCACTCAGGACATCTAGCGGGTCCATGTGGGGCCCTCCCACCCCACCCGAACGACATCAGATGTAACTCTGCCCGTGATTGGCTGTGAAAGGTGATTTCAAAGTGGTGGCTAACGGGATTGCTGTGTCCGATTTGCTGGGTGTTGTCGCGGTAGAGACATTAGGCTAGTCCCTGGGCTCTGCTGCCTGTCTCAGTGTTAGAAATGTAAACACAGCCCCTGGATGGCACCTTCCAGCTCCCTGGAACAGGAGGAAACAATTGATGTCTCCATGTCACTGCACACTGTCAGCTGGAAACTGACCCACTGTAAACAGGTGTTCCAGATGACTAGCTTCACTTGAATGCCCCTCTCTTAGACTGTTTGGAATCTCTATACATTTTATGTTTCTTCTGTGCATTTCTGTGTACAGTAGAAGTAGCATTGCTTGTGCCATCTGGAAGTGCATTCTCCACACTTGTATTTTAGCTCTCATTGCATTTTTTCCACAAGTTTGTTTGTGATGTATGTATTTGAACGGAGCGATTCACAAGCAACCGCTCTTTCATAACTGTGTATTTTTAGCCTGCCTTCGCTGCTTTTGCAGTCTAAGGTGCCGTCTTCTCAATTAGCACTAATTTCAGAGCGCTGCGCTGAGATGTAGTGAATGTAAGCGATGTGGAGGAAGTGAGGAGCGTAGCGTCGGAGCTGTGTGCTGCTGCAGTGACGGAGCGTGTCCGTGCGGTGACAGGCAGGGCCCGGGTCGGGTCTGCCTCTGCACGTCTCCTGTCACTCAGGCAGACGGAGCAGGTTTCATCCATCTCCCGGGTCGCGCGCACTGACCCGAGAACCCCCGCCGTCCCTCCTGTGGATCGCAGAACATATGTTGACTGCAAGAGGCTCGCTTGCAGTCTGTCCTGACAGCTGAACCAGCCCCCACCCACCCGACCAATGGCCCGTCAGACCCTCCCACGGGTGTTCAGGGCCCGCCTCTCGTTCCCGGCCCCGCCCTCTGCAACACTCTGTTCCCCACTCTCTTAGCCCCATCCGAAAATGACGTGCATATGAATCTGACTCTTGTGTGGTGTGATTTGTGTGTGGATACAACTAGGATGGCATGCACTTCACAACTCTGCCTACTTCACCGCCCCCATCCCAAAGCAACGGGTAGCAATACAAGGCATACAAGTAGGAATGTGCGCACTTTTTTCACCCGGCCCGCCACCATATCCCGGCGCCGTGTGACCTCTGACCCGGAAGCAGCAGCGGAGGAGCTCCATGCTCAGTGTGAGGGGAGGGGCTGCCGGGCTGCTCCAGGGCAGGGGGCGGAGGGAGGGAGGGAGGGAAGGAGCCAAAATAGGCCAGCGGTTTACACACCACGGCGCGCTTCACGTGCTCATCATTAGCGCGCGGCGCTAGGCGACCTCAGAGCGAAGCATCACGCTTCAGAAGACCGCCCTGCGTGGGCACGGAAGCAGGGACGTCGCTGAAATATGATCGCACTGTAAGTGGGGCACTGGAATTAGAAACTCACTGTAACATTTCCTTGGCATTTTGTTGCTGGCTGATACACAGCAGGAAATGGCTGCTGGGAGATGCTGGTGATTCACGCCTGTGGTGCACAGTGACATGGCAGTCAGAACCCAGGGCCCTGGACGGCGGCTCGAACCCCTGCAGAGAGGCTCATCAGTTCTCTGAACCAGGGTTTTTGAAATCCTGCTCACCAGACAAGTTACAGAATGTCTAAGGTGTGAATTGTACAGTGAGCATTGTGGGTTGCCCTTGACATGACTATCTTCTTGGCAATTTGACATCATAGTAAAGTGTCATTTGAAAGCGGCCTCAGCAGTATTCTTAAGTGTGAATTACAGTAGTGTAAGCTGTGATATCGCTGCAAGAGTGGGTGTGGTTTCAGTGTGGTAAGAGAGGTCCCTCGTGTGGGTTCTCGTGGATGTTGCGCGAGAGTAGTGTGTTTTACAATGTCATTGACAACACAAGTGATCTGGATGTCCTTTAAACCCATTCAGTAGTACATAATATGCGCTCAAACTGCCTTTCTGAAGTACTCATTTCATCTTAGAAGTTCATTTTAGGTTGTTTTCTCTTAATTATTTACTCCCTAAAACTGTGCCATTGAGCTGTTTTGTGGAATTCAGACAAGAAGTGTTGTTTGGGGTCATGCTTTCATTTTTAGATGCTCAGTGGTACAGAATTTTCATCAAAGAGCGCCCTCTGGTGGTTTGTGTAGGGACAACTAAGGAGCACGGTGGTCCATTGCTGCTGAACGCAGCAGAACTCTGTCTGTCAACTCAATTGTAATGAGCATCTCATTGAAATTCATCACCTGTGTTTCTTGCTTTGTTTCTGCACTTTCGAGGATTTTCTTTTTTCTTTCATTTTTAGCGCTTTTAAATATTCTGCATTCTTGGTTCTTCATCTTGACAGTCTCACCACTCTCTGCCACTTGAGCACTGCATCAGTTTTTGCCTTGAGTCGGTCTGTGTCTCGTTTATCTGTCCTGTGATTGCGACCGTACCGCGGGAGCTTGTCGGTGTCAACTGATCGGCGCCCCTGTCCCTGGCACGTGCCGGGACGTCGCCTGTTGAGCACCGGGGGTCCGCTGCCCCCCCGCCCCCCCTGAGCGGGGTGTCCGTGGGCACTCCTCCCCGGCAGTCACGGTGGAATCCTCTCTCTGTCCACAGAACAGGCCGGCCGCGGTGCAGGGGTCGCCGCACACCGCCCAGCCGCCGCCATGCATGAACCCCGCCCTGATGAGCGCGCCCTGGGTGAGAGAGGGGGGCCCGCCGCCCCCTGCCCGCGCCGTCACGTCACTCTGCCCGCCTCATCCGTGCCATGCCCATTTCCGCTCAGGCTGCGCCGAAGATCACGCTCTCTGCCAATCACCTTCCACCAGGGGGGAGGGGCTAAGTGCTTTTCACTGCAGGGGCTGTCAGGTGAAAAGGCTTCTAGGATATTAGAGAAAGTTAGGGAGTTTTCTATGAAAAGACTAAACCTGAAGGGGAGGTTTGTCAGGATGTAGCAAACGTGTGAGTCAGCCTCTTCAGGGCTTCTGACTTGGTACATCCAGCTGAACTCTTTCCCAGCAGACCTTTCTGTCTCTTTCTAGAAGCCTTGAAATCTTTTTAAAGCTGGTTTTAAAAACACTTATTTTGATATATATAGGATGTGTATGTGAGGTCATGGTGCCCAAGGTACCCTTTTAACTAATGCAATCCTTTTTGCTGCATCCTGTCTGGCTCTGTGAATGGGCTTAATGAATGTACTACAGGGAGAAATCTTTGCCAGAAAGCCAATCCCTAATTTCTTTTCTTCAGAAATTGCTTTTCAAGAAGAGGGAACAACCTTTGTTAATTCAAATATCACCTCAAGTTTTATCCGTAATTGGCAGGCAGCCAGGCACGGCCAGAGAGTGTGCGTAAGAACCGCAACAGTTTGACATGTTGTATTGGGAGAGGGGGGCACAGCTGTCAGGTCCCACTGGCCAATGAACATCTCTGCCATCCCTCCTCTGTCGCCATCATCTGTCACATCGCTGGAGGGCAAGAGATTCATGCACATCTCAGCACATGCTGTGTTCTGGCAGACTGTAACACAAGCTGGCCCGCACGCATGCACATGCACGCACACGCACATGCGCTCTTCTTCTGGCATGTCACTCGCTCATCTCCAAAGCTTTCAAACCGGAGGATTAGACAAAGAGACGTGCGCCATGCTTCCGACATCATCTCCTGGCTTCATTCCAGCCTGGGAACATTAAGCATTCCCAGGATGCATTGCCACTGCTATGCTACATCTGCAGGAAATGCTGCTGTCTGCATCATCATTGGCTAGAATAATAACAGCAGTGTTGGCTCTCTAACACTGGAATGCGAGATTGGTGTTCTTTTCTGCGCTGTTCTTTTTGATGAATACTGTAGGGTAACCATATCTCTTTGCTGTGTGAGCTCACCGATGTTCTGCATGCCCATGGTACATTAAGCATCATGCATTCACTTTGATCAAGGTTTTTCACAAAGATTGTGTTAACATCTGTATATATGAAAAATGTTCTGTCTCTTCTCTGCTGAGGGGGAATTCTCAGTAATGTTTTTCGGTGCTGTAATCATTCTGACTAGCTTGTCGGTGTTTTCCTCCAACTACCCCCCTCCGGCACTTCTTCTCCCCCTTCCCCTCCCCTTTCTCCCCCTTCCACCCTTTTTTCTCCCCTTTTTCCCCCTCTGCCCTTTTTTCTCTTCCCCGTTATCCCTTAGCAGTACCGGTACCAGGATGAGGATTCGCCCCCGCAGGATCACGGCTTCCCCCGTCTGACCAACGAGGTGCGGGCGCCGGAGCTGGTGCACGTGTCGGAGAAGAACCTGTCGGAGATCGAGAATGTCCATGGCTATGTGTCCCACTCCCACATCTCCCCCCTCAAGGTCAGCAATCTCGCCGGGCCGGCCCGAGCCCAACCCAACCCAACCCAACTGCGGTGTGACTGCCACATGGTGTCTCCCCCTCTCCCTTCTGTCCTCTCGTGCAAAGTGTCTCTGTCCCTCTCTCTCTTTCTGTCGCTCTTTGTCCACCCCCCCACCCCTTTTGTCATCCCCTGCCGAGCCATTGTGTCACCGCCCCCAAGTCTCCGCAAAGCCTCTTGTAGCCAGTGGCGCACGGCGTCCGTCCACTGCGGGAGAGGGAAGCGCGTTCCCTCACCTGCTCCGAAACGAAGGAGGCCAGCACAGCTCTTTCCCCCCCTAGTCCAGCTTTCCGGGAGGCTAGGCGCTTTCGCTGAACCTTCAGTGAGCTGCAGGTGCACAGGCCTCCGCGGGGCTTACGAGCACAGCAGTGACAGTCTGCGTTAGCCTCTTATCATTACCGCTTTTCACCGTCAACTTTAGCAGCCTCTGCTAAAGTCCAGGACCCAACCTGACCACTGAAAAAATGTCAAATCATTCGCATTCACTTCTGCGGTACACCGCACAGATGACCGTCCTGTTCCAAATCACACCTGAGGTCTCCCTCCCTCGGTTTCGCAGGGGGGACAGGGGACAGGGGACAGCAGGGACGACGGCCGACCCACTTTAAGGCCGTGTTTGTCAAGCCACAGATTGGGTATTCAACCACAGTGGATCCACTTCTGTCCCCACACAGCTCAGTCATTAGACTTAAAATGTCACGTTTAATGCTAAACTCACAGCAGCTTTCAGTGACGTACAGAGGCAGAGGGAAACAACATGATTACACTTGTGCTGCTATAAGACACCCATATATTCGGATAGCAAAAAATGGAGGATGGCTTTTGACAGATGAGGCATGGTGCACAGCAGAGTGAAGGAATGCTGACTGAAATTAATAATCTAGAAAAAAAAACATAAGTGCACCACCTGGTATAAGCAGCTGTGTATGCTTGCTCACTCGTTTGCTTGCTTGCTGCAGTTTGGTTTATATTGTCAATTTAAACTGCATGTTTTCGTGTCCTCCTTCTTTATAAGTCTTGTTAATGTTATTCTTCCATTTTGGATGTGCTGTCAATGTTTGATGGGCGTTATAAACTTGAACAGCTCACTGGTAATGTGCTTGAAATTATCCAGTTGTGATGAGACAAACCAACCAGTAGGTGGCACACAATCTTCAGGTTAAATTGACTGCAGGATGCTCCCATGAGTCAGAAACATGAAGACTTCATGTCATGTCACAGATACATACGTATATATTTCATATCGCTCAAGTTGCGTATTACAGAAAAAGAAGCTGTGAGGTTTTCTTCTGTCTACCGCATGCTCTCAGAGCAGTTAAAGATGTTTGCATGCTGTATTACAAAAACGGCAAAAAATTTGCACCCTGTTTAATTCTTTATTCTCTTAATCATTAGTTTCTTGTGCATTTTAAATAACTTACATTTGCCGAATATGAGCATGATTTCAGAGATGGGCAACCAAAGACTTGTTCCCCAAAATACTGAGTGCTCCTGAAACGTCTTGCAGGAATTGGCTGGAGGTAGATGTAACATTTCTCAAGAGACAGTTAACACTGAACAAGAGCTGTGCTAATTCTGTCAAGGGAACACTGTGGATGAGTGTGGCTGAAGTATTGTATATTTTATTACTGGAACTAGAAAACCTCACCCCGGGAATATGCTCTCTAATAAGCTGTATGAAGTACATTCAACATAGGAGTGTTAGCCACTACCACCATTGTGTTTCAATCAATATTACCGGATAACCACACAGATACTACACAGAAAATGATTATGTATTATTTCATCAAATTACTGCCTGTGCCTTGCATTTTCTGAAGACCAGTTGGTGTAACTAAGCATACATCAACACCTTGCTGCAATGATGAACTAATGACGGAGTAGCTCAGTACAGCAAATACACAATGTTCTTAAAGTGAAGAGGACATATTAGGTATTTCATTACAAAAGGAAAAATCCAACAGACAATCTGGAGAAGAAAAATGAACGCTGTTGCTGCTTTTTACCATTTTCACCACCTGAATAGAAGAAACAATTGAGTAAAGAATTTTTTTTAATACTGCATGGGCATCTAAACTTGGATTTATGTCTTAGTGATGTTAAATAGTATTATTCTTCATATTTGCACAAGTAATTCAATATCATTTAGCAATAACCAGTTTGACAGGAGAAGCTGTTTTAACTGAATAGTTTGCTGAATATTGCTTCATTTGTTGGTGAAAGGTGTAGCACTGTGCAAGGCTGCATTAAGCAGGCTGTTATAGACAGCAGGGTTATGATAAACACTGAGTACAAAGCAGGAAATGGGAACTGACTCATTTTAGTTTTAACAAGATTTGTGTCAAATAACTCAAAATGAGCCACTACAACAGCTTTATTTGTGAGGATTTATTCATGTATGTACTTCATTTAAAGTGAGCAAAAACTGGCTATTGCTAATATGAAATATGAGCAGGCTACATTATACAGTACACTGTGATTTAAAGTAGAACCCTCACATTGGTGTAAAAAAGAACAATGTTTCTAGCAATAGGTGAGTGGGGAGCTTGAGCTGATGACACGGTAATCCGCAGTTTGTTGACATCAGGTGTTTAGATTCCAGCCTCATCTGAAGCAAATCTCAGATGGTGTACTTCAGGGAAAGACAGCTCTGTAGTAACCCTGAAGAAGGAGAGGAAGTCACCATGCAACGAATCTTCCACGGCAGACAGTTTGAGAGCGGATTCGTGGTAGTCTGTGGCCATCATAATGTTTGTGACTTTGACGCAGAAGTCACAGAGCCCCATTTAGCTGGGGCTGTTAGCAAAAGCTTGAATGAGCTGACAGGAAAGTGCCGGCTCTGTCTGGATGCCTCCTTCCCCCAGAGCACAGGGGCACGTGGCGAGCCCCGATAGCTCACGCTTACACAGCGGTGGAGTCCGGCCAGGCCAGGAGCATCCCGGCATCGAAACAAGCTGTTCCTGAAAACAAACGCTCAGGTCTTCAGAAAGTGCTGTGCAGAGAAAGCGGAAATGGACTGAAAATGTATTTGTGTGGGACGTTGACCAGCGGGTCTGTGAATTAACTTTAGCTGGTCTCTATTATTATGCATAAACGAAGCATGGCACTGAATTAATTGTACCTGCTTAATTTGCCTTTAACTGAAGTGAACCTTGGGCAGCTTGTAAAGGGGCTGGACTGATTTCCACAGCACTGGAAAGGCCTTGCTCTTGGCCACCTGAGCTTGTGATAAAACAGATTTGCACAGATTCGTAAGCACTGCTTTAAGCCATTTCACTGCTTGCAGTTCATCAAGTCGTGCTTCTGGTTTCTGACTTGCTTTTCATAACATTCAGTTGCAGAGACTCTGAATGCACTGCAGGAACAGGACAGTTTGTATTTATTGGCGCCAGGGAATGTTGTCCTGCATCTTACGCGCGGGCAGGGATGGAGTCAAAAAGCACGATGGTTCATCTGTTTTTCATGCTCCCCTCACCATTGTTGGACAGCATCTCTTGAAAGCTGGTCTCCTTATGGTTACGGAGGTCAGGGCCTCACCGGTAGCTTTTAGCAGGGGTTCGTTAGTCGTCCCGGGCCTGCAGCAGCTAGCGCTAGCTGCTCTCCTGTAGAGGCGTCAGTCGCACCGTCCTACACAGGCTGTTCGCAGAGGCTCTTCCTCATCTGCGCTATGGAGGAAGTTGGACCCCCACCCCCACATCCCCAACCCTCACACACCCACCCCTCCAGCCACCTTGGCGCATGCAGTATGAGTGGGACCACGTCGAATGCCTTCTCTCCCTTTCCTTTCTTTTTATCCATCTTCTGCTCATCCAGGTCAACCTGCTAGTGACATATTCTCTTATCTCTCACCTGCAGCCTGCACTGGTCACCCGTTTTGATCTTACATACCCGGGTCTGACTGCAGCAAGCTACCTGGCAAGTGGGCTTTTTACTTGACAATGTCTTTCCAGTGTGCTGTTGGGGGTGGTTTTCTGTGTGACAGTAATGATGTGAGGTCTGTTTGGCAGTACACCAGCGCAGACTGTGACTGTGTTGGTGTATTGCTGTAAGGAGACTGACGGAGAATTTAAGTCACGTGCGGCTGGATATGTTCCTGTCCCACCCCCTGGCCTCACCCTCCAGCCCCAAGCTCACCACATAAACACTAAACCGTGCTGCCTGCATTCTTGGCTGGTTTTGAATCATGCGTGTTCCGTCCATTCTGGCCTCTTGAATGACAGTGTGTTGTTTTTCCAAGGAACAGTTATGTTTCAATGAGAAACTTAAATGCAGTAATTGGACACAGTGATTGGTCACTCAGGTGACAGGGGGTTTAGGTTTTATGAATGCTACACAGCTGTCTGCTCAGAACAGATGAAGTAAGCTGACTATCTCATTGCACAGATAAAGTTGAGTGTATGAACTGGTTTGCAATATAAAGCAAGGGCATACCTGTAAACTGGCTCTTTGGTGTTGTTTTCCTGATGACACTGTAATAACAAAATACAGCTCAGATTATGTTCATTATGCTTTTGCAGCATATTCTTATGAACATGAACATTAATAAGTAAGTTCATACTAAGACTGAGGTGCAATAAGGGGGGGAAAAGCATCTCACAGTCTTGCAAAAATTACAAAAATATATTTTGAAAAGGCCACAGTGTCTGTTTCTCAGCAATTCTTTCTTAATGTCAATAAGCTGGCCTTTCCTTCACTCTGTGATGGAGTGCAGTGTCAGTGATTCTGTGTGATCTTCGGTGCCTCAGCAGGGATGGAGAGGGTGGCCTTGAATCCACCACGGGCCTCTCGCAAGCCTCCGAGAACAGGAGAGGCTCTTTCCAGAAGCTACCGCACGCGTGGTTCAGCGCTGGCATTAAGCACACGTCACAGCAGCCCTAAAGGAAAGGCAGCCGCAGGCGCAGAGGCGGCGGGGCCTCCGGGTCACAGCGTGGGGTGGAGCCAGGAACTGGGGGAGTGAAGAGAGCGCGAGGCGCCTCCCCTCTCTCCTCCTGGCCCCGCCCTCCTTCCCAGCCCCACCCTGCTCATGCCCTGAGCACAGTGATCACATAGCTCATCCCTAACCAGGTCCATCCATGGTCCTCAGACCCTGCCCCCCACCACATGCATTCCCCCGCTGTTTTTCCCCTCACGACGCCTTGATTAAATAACTATCGACTTTCCCCTGAATGCAATTTCCAGCTTTCACGCCACTTTCACCTCAGAGTCTTTAAAGTGGGTGGAAATCCTTTATGCTGAGTGAAAGAAGCAAATTAGGAAGGGGGGAGTTTGATTCCATTATACATGAATCACGCTGTGGCCAGCACCTGCGAATCGCTATTTCCCATTTGTTTCACAGCCTTGGGACTTAAAATGAAAAATAGCTTTAATACGCTTTTGAAATTGTGCGGCCAGTAAGAGCTCTCTCTCCCCCCCACCCAACGTGCGGAGTGGATCGCAGGAGTCTGTACCTGGCACACACAGATTGTAGGAGCAGCCAGAGGCTTGGCCACTGCATTATCGATCCAGTGTGTTGCATTATCGATCCGTTGTCCGTGCTCATGGTTATGTCAGCCCATGAAAAGGCACCTGGCCGCATACACACAATTACCCCCGCATCAGTCAGGTGCCCTGACCTGCTTAAGTGATAAATGTTGCCTTTATGAACTGGGGCACGGTAGGTGACAGGTATTTATCAGAGAAATCCGTTCTGTACATGCGGCACAGCCTTCATTATGGGTGACTGCATGGCATTGCGGCTGGTGTTTCTGTGTGAGCTCCCCCAGGAGACAATTACTGCACTTCGAAGTTGCACTCTCTCTCAGAGAAGGCCTCCGCCTGCGCCGCCCCACTCCCATGATCCTCTCTGAGAAAATAGCGGAGCTGCAGCCCTCACAGCCCTCATGTGGGCGTGATGGAAGTATCGGGGGGGCAGATGAAGAGAAGACAGGTGCTTTGGGGGCAGGGATTTGGAGCCTAAGGTTTCTGTTCCGTTTTAGGGTGCCAGGCTTATTTTGGACTTGCAGAAATAGCAACTTTTTTTTCTTAGCAGCAGCATAATTCTGGATTTCTTCGGCGTGAACACATTGAAGATTCGGGTGCTATTGATGAATGTAAATTTGGCGCACTAGGAATTTCCTTTGAGCTGGCGACAGTTTGCAGCTCTCCACAGTTTTACAAATTAATGTTGCACGTAACAGATTCAGTCTAATTAATTTTAATCACAGTTCAGGAACATCCAAAGCGCCCCATTTACTTCCCACAAAGCTGATATCGTTCCTTCAACTACGGGAAGAGCAAAGATAAAGTTAATCAGAATGCTAATAATAATATTAGTAAACGTAATAGCAGAAAGAAGACTTTTAATTTGTGAAATTAGCATACTAATTGATTTCTTCCTTTTTCATATTAAGTCAGATCTCTTTAACTAAAACCATAGTTCCTAGCCCTTAAGCGAAAGAGTAATGAATGTAGCTAAAGGGCCTTTTAATAGAAATGAACTCATTAAGAAGTGTCGTCATTTTGAGAGGTCTTTCATGTCATGCTAAACATCAGAAAGGCTACGTGAATATTCTGTGCGTGCCAAATTGGAAACCTGGCTGGCCAGGGTATAATTGAGAGAAGGTGTGAAGTTCCTTCCCGTGTTTCAGAATGCTGTGGTCGCTGGTGTGTTCGTGTTTTGTCAAAGGTACATGTCTGTCAGACAGCATGATGGCAGTGTTTGTTTCCATTAACAAACAGGACACACAGAGTTTTAAAGCAAAGTCTAATCACATCCACTAATCCTGGTTGCACGTTTCAGTCTGCTAAAGAGTCTGCCTCATTGGCTGGCATTTCCCGTTTAGAGTGTCACTTTACTGTACATGAGAGAGATAAGATTATTACGTATCTGTCTGCTATCTGCCTGATAGGTTGATTGATGTGTAATGAAAGTAACAGTAAGCGCTGTTTTCAGTGAAGTGACGTTTTGGTGTCTGGTGCAGTATTGACCATTATCTATGTCATCAGCTCAGTTTCAAAGGAATGTTATTTGAAATGTTTTTTGAATGCCTTTTTTGATGCGGTGAATAAGCACAACTTAGAGATGTTGTAATACCACATAACTGCTGTTCAGCATGAGAAAATGTAAAAATATTGCACGCCCTTTTCAGCTGAGTGAACCAGATACCCAGACACGGTGGTTCCTGATGCTTAATTAGTGCAGCGTAAGTGCTATGGATTAAAACAGATGCCGCAGTGTCTTTGCTAGAAGCAGTTACTGTCGACCGTCAGTTAGTGTTGTGCTCTTCAGACAGGCTCCATTGAGGTCCTCAAGGGATAGGCTTGGCTCAGGATGTGCTGTAGGATGGTACAGCTTTGTGAGAGATTGAACCGTTCAGAGGTAAAATCCGGCTGCACATCTGGTCATGTTTAACCCTGACACAGCGAGCACAGATGGAGGTGTGGCCATCTCCCTTAACCCACATGTGCCCCTGGCAAGAATTTCTCTCTCAGTTAACATCCCCGGGTTTGAATGGACACACGGGACACAGGATGAATGCCCCTTCCCCTCTTCCCCCCTCCGCTGGGACCATACCATACCATACCAAGACCGAATGCATTTTAATTTATGACAGTTAAAAAGAATCAGCCGTTTTAAGTACTGGCCCTGCCTGTTGAAACGGTACACATTGGTGGAGTGATTGCACACTGTTCTACAGTAGCACTGTTACGTCATGATGCTCCTGAGCAGCTGTGACACCAGACACACACCAGAAACAAACACCAGTGACGACCTCAGCATGCAGAAGTCATGCTTCTGAGTTACAGAGTGTAGTAACTTTCTGTTTTTTATTTTTGCCTTTAGGAAATGGCTAGGGCTGGATTTTTATTATCGTTATTACAATTACCAGATTAATCTATACTGGCAAATAAATTAAACTTAATTACCACCAAAGAACTGCCAGGACTAATCAATGTCTGTGAATAATTTGAATTTCAATGAGCGACCTTGACTTTTCCCATTCCAGGCCTAATACCAACATTTTGTTGACAGGTCCAGATTGTCTCAAACTTGCAGCATATTAACTTGCCGTCAAAGTTTGATAGTTGTGCTGTTATGGTCTCTTTAAGGATTTAACAACTAATTCAAGACCATATGCACTTTATTATTCCAAGCTGAAAACACCCAAGTTTAAAATAATAGGGTCTCAGTAACATATCAAATGGCAAATATTAAAGCACTATGATATCAGAGCACTCTCTTCATGTCTCTCTCAATGGCAGATGTTTCCAAGGTCACCTCTGTCATTAGGAGAGCTGTGCGTTTAATACCAGACTGCGCCCCTGTTTATACCAGACTGTTTGTTTTATTTGTAAAGCGGAATCGTGACTTCCTAGTCATACGTCATAGAGTCGGAGTCGTGAATTTTTTTTCCTCCGTCTCTTGCCTCCAATGAGCCGCACTCACAGCTGTCCCTGTTTCAGAAATGCAAGCTGAGGTTTGGATCCCAGCATTTGTCCCCCTGTCAAGGGGGGGTGAATGAGAGTGAATCCTCATCCTAGCCTCAATACGGTGACATTGGCAACGCGGGATAAAATTAGGGGAACACTCTCAGGATATTTTGGCTATTAAAAATTGAGATTCTTTGCGTGTTCCAGAGTTTCCACTGTCACAGGTAGAGGGGCACTGGACTGTAAACGTGATCCCATATCTCCTAGTCTGTGTTTGTTTCGATGCAAGGAAAGTGTCACGGAGCCAGTCCTCATCTGGAAAGCTGTCTGTGCTGGGAGCATAGTGCACTGTCAGAAGCAGACATTGGTTGCCTAGTAACTGTTGTACCGATGCCCGATCGCTCTAATAATCAAATTTGATGTATACCCCCATAACCTTGTTATAACACTGTGTGTAATGTTTACTCTCATTATGCGCCATCCCATATGGCTGTGTAGATGTGTTTATTGGTTAAACAGGACTGTGCAGAACTAGCTTAATAATGTAAGCTGTGATTAATCGTGTAATGTTGCATTGTAGGTTGCTAGTGGAACAGCAGACCTCAGAAATGGATATGTGGAGGGTGGAACAGCAGGCTGTTTCATCTGATTGCACAGGCAGCGTTTTTTCTCAAGACCGAAAGTGGCAACATTTCACACCGTAGTCCCCTTATAGTGTGTTTAGGGTGCTTTTCTTTTTACTAAGTTGTCTTTTTGTTGAATTGTATGAAATTCACGATTCAAGCTTAAATTATGATCTTGTGTGTAGATTCAATTTGTTAGTGTTCCATTTAATCAAAATTGCACTTTGCCTTTGGATAAAAATTGCCGCTGATGAAAAATTCACTATGAGTCAGTGTTTAGTAACATTGTGAGATAACAGCTCTTGTTCAAACATACAGCAAACTGTGGGTGCCTAACTCAGTTACTGCAGGTCCAGGTGGCTGCTGGCTTTGTGCAAAGCTCTGTTCTAAGTAACTGGACCCAATGATTTACACAGCCTGACATTTTTGACATTTTTACAAATGGTGGGTCACTGCAAAATGTGCACCCTGCACTCAAGAAATATTTAGTACGTTCTCTGGTCTATTTTAGGGTAAAGTGTAGGAGTGCATACATGGCTAGTTAGCTGATAGGACCGATTAAGCCAGATGATTTGATTGCCACAGGAACTTTTATGTACACAACCCTCTTACTTTGACCCCATCCACCCATACAGCAAGCTTGTTGTGGTGTCTTAGGCTTCACCTTGCTGTAGCGTGTGAGGCTTCTCCTTGCTGTAGTGTAACCTACCTGTATGCATGGCTTCACAGCGGAGTTTTCATTTCTTTAGTCTTTGCTTCATTGGTTATTTCAGAATATGTCTGCACTAATGTTGCTAAAATCTTGTTGTAGGAATGGTTTGTTTGGAATGGAGGAATGTATACGCACATATGTGGCATAGCTAAATCCTGTCCCCGTGTGATCAGTGTGCAGTCCTTCAGCAGTCTCGTGAATTCATCAGGAAGAGCTGTTATTTTGGCAGAAACGCAGTTTTTTCCTGTGTTCCGTGTTGTGCCCCACAGATCGGCCATTCGAGGCGTGCGCAGTGAGATACTCAGCCCGTGAGTGGAGGCTGCTGTTATCAGAGGTGGTGTTTAGCGGGCGGGATGATTGCACCACGCTGTGATTACCACGCGGTAACCGTGGCGGCCTGGTCATACATTAAGGGCCAGCCCCTCACCTCCTTCCCCAGATTCCCAGCGCCTGGTGTCCGTTTCACTCCCCGCAACGCCAGGACAGTGGAACCCACGTGAACTGTTACAGAGGCACAGATTAGCCACAGGGGGTGAGGCTGTGGAGATGGTGGGCTTTCAGCACCGTGGACAGCATGGGTACCCCCCCCCAACCCCTCCTCCACCTCTCCTCCAGGAAATAGCAGGCTGCCGATTGCTTCCCGCAGAGAGAGATTGCACCAAATCACAGAGTGCATTTCACATCAGGAATGATCCACGGGAGAGAGGAGTTTGTATTATTATTTCTCATCAGAAAGCATTGAAGTAATGGAAAGCAAAGCTGCCAATTGTCTCCTGCAGAGAAGCCATTACACAATATGCAGCTGATGTAATGTTGAACAGCCATTGCTTGTATGAGTCTAGAAGCAGGGTCACTGGATGTGGAGATATAAACCCCCAACCCTGATGAAGGTTTCTTTGAAGGGGTCAGCTCTGTGTAAGTTTCCTGGAAAATGTGTCTGCTGTCCTGTGAGCTAAATGATTTTTTTGTTTGGATAACCATGAGTAGTAGAATGAAGGTTCAGGATAGATACGTTGTGGTCCTCTCAGAATTTATTGACTTTTCAGGGTAATGTGCTCCAAAGCTCATGTTTCTGGATTGTTTGTGACACAATGGTGGAGGTCAATAAAGCAGTGACTACATTAAAGAAAAGTTAATGTAAGCAATTCAGTTTGATAGGATAATTGTGTATCCATTTTGAGATGATGCTGTAATAAACACTAAACCATAAAAGGGCAAACATCTCACAGCTGTATACTCTGAAAAGCTGGCTTTACCTAAAAAATATTTGGTCCGGCAGTCACCCTTTGTACCTACATACAAAAATACATATTGTGTGGCTGTCTGAGCAAGTAAATAGCAACTGTTGTGGGGTTTGTAATCATAGTAATGTTACCTTTAATCCTACCACATCCTCTGATCATCTCTAGCTTTGGCCCTACCCCTTATCCTAGTCCTGAACCTGGCCCAGCCCAGACCCCTTACATACATTTGTACAGTTTTCTGTTGCATATCATTGACACAGTGCTTGCTTGCAGTTGCACTGTGTTTGTTTGTCCAACAGAGTGTTGAAATAAAGAGCCTGCTTGTGACTTTGGCAGTAGCAGTGTTGTCCCTTATCTTCTGTTGCCGGCTATCTCTGACACAGTCTAGCATGCGCAGCTGCAGGACAGTGCCAGGAGCTCCATCAGCTCGCCCTTAATCACGGAGCAGGCTGATGACTTACACAGGGACGCCCCGCTCTGCTAACCCGCGCGGTATACGCTGATCCCCTTGTTTGAGGAGGCCGGCACGGTGGCGACGGGTTTCGCTGTGGCCAGGCCGGGCGAGAGCGCACTGTGCTAATCACCCTGTTGGTTTGCGCAGGGGATGGAGGATGAGTCGGCCCGTTGCATAACATGCTGCCTCCGTTGTGGGCGCGCGCTCCAGTCCAACCCCCCGTCTGACATGTGACGGAGCGTGTGTCCTTTAACTGCTGTCCTGTGTTTGCATTATTATTTGATGCGCTGAGTATTGGGGGGTGGGTGGTGGGGGTACGGACAGCGTTCTGATGGGTCTCCCCCTTCAGGTCAGCGTGAGCATTGTGCGGATGCGTCCGTGGTCCAGATAGACCCCTGTCATTAATGTCTGTCCCCCTTAAACAGCCAGCGCGTCGCAGCCTCAGGGACTCGTCGGGTGAAGGCCCCGAGAGGAGCGAGGGGGTGTGCTTTTCGAGACGGTCCCGCCAGTGTGCACCCCGGAAACGCCGCAGCTGGTGACAGAAGGGTGGCCTCGGAGCATACAAGAGGGCCCTTAGCGGAGCCCCAGCGAGGCGTCGCCATGGTGCTGACCACTGCTTCAGCGAATTAGGGACCATGATGGTGGGGATATGCAAATGCATGGTAATCTCCATTAAGTGGAGTGGGGCCAAGGACAGCGGGGGCGAGGGGGCCGGAGCAGCCCAGAACGAGCTCCTCCGGGGACTCGAGTATCGTGTTTACAACTCTGCCGAGGACAGTTTTTAACTCCGACCCAGGGGACCCCAAGGTGCACATGCCAGATGGTCAAGCAGCCATTTTCCACAGTTTGTCAAACTGAATTCCGGTCCTCAGATTTTTAAGTATTCCGCAAGCACTGGTATGAAGCCCTGTGCTGAATTTCAAAAAGCTGTAGATTCCATTTTCTTCAGGCTTCGGCAACGGAGGCGGTTTACTTGGGGAGAGACGCGACAAGTAAAATAATGTACGAGTCCGGTTTGTGCATGCGTGGGGCTTTGCTACTTTGTTGTCCTGAAAATATTGATAAGTCCATCACTCTTTGAGGCTACTTACGCACAGCAGGTTGTAGATTAATGTGATGCAAGTGCTTGATCAACACAAGATGTAATTTGCTGGAGGCAGAATTCAGAGCTTTTAGATGAATGGATGTTCACGGAATCAGCAGCCAGCCTCCCTTCTGTGAAGTTTAATGTTAAAAAAAAAAAAAAAGCTGAATTTTTAAATACTGAATCTCGACACTGCTTAAGCTACCATAGTCCATCATCTTCCCAGTTGGAAAATTGAGAAGGAATGCCAGATCTGAATGAAGAACTGCGTCAGTTTTATTTCTCCGTCAAGCTAAGCAAAATGAAACTCAAATAGAGTGTAATAACACACACAATCACAACCTTTTAAAATCCTTACATATTTAATCTTACAGTTTTGAAAATATGTTGCAGCCAGATTTTTCGCCTGGAGTAAGTTGGCATTAGACACATGGTCTGTCTTGTGAAATACCGTGCTTATGTGAATATTCCTTTCCTTGTCTCGGCCTTTGCAGAGTGTGGAGGTTTTCTCATTAAGGAGAACACAGAATCTGCTTGTTATTCGTGCACCTGTGGTAACTGTCACAGATGTTTCAGAGAAGGCATGCAGTTTTGAGTTCAAATGGTTGTTTTTTTTACATTTGTCCTCAGAATATCCACTTATTCCACATACTTTTGAATTCTGAGAGATTCGCATATTTGAGTGTAAAACGCGGCTGTAATTTGCAGAGTGTACATCTGAATGTTTTTGGATTGTTTGTAACGCGCGCTTATCTGCACTGAACAGATACAGGCTTTAGCATTTTCAAAGAGTCTGGCTTGAATTGCTTCAGGAATGTCAGGGACAGCATAGCTGACTTGCACAATGATATGGCATTGGGCTCAGATTGGGTACATGCAGTCACTGGCCCTTGTATTGACAAACAATTGATATTGTCCTGAAATAACATTAAAAATGAGCTAACAACAGCTCGATCTTAAGTAAATATCGAAGTAAAATGCAATTTTTTTTTCCTTGCCATCAGCATCGGTGGAACCTCATTCAGATTCCGTTGCTGAGAGACAGTGCAGGTATATAAGTACACAGTGAATATATACAGTGTAATATATAATATGTTCTCTATGTTTTATTATCTCTACAGCTGAAGACATTGGCTTTTCTCATTACTTTCTGTTTGAGCTGAAGCCGTATATTAAAAGTGCACTCTCGTGACATCTAGAGCCAAGCACCCCAAAGACCGTTCGGAGCATTTGAGCTTTCTGTCATGGGTATGAACGAACCTCTGCTTAAAGGCTTGTCAGGAGCATGTTCTGCTGTTTCTGCTATTTCTCTGACTCAGATGTTTGTCTTATCTCTGAAGCCAAGGCATTAGTAAGGTGCAATAGAGGTTTGGTAATCAGATCCCCGTGGGATGCACAGTGGTGCAGTAATAATGGAATGCAGTTAATGTTCTTTGTGACTTTTTGTCACACAAATTTGGTTATTTTGGAAAAAGTCATTATTGGACTTTATTTGTAGTGCTCTGTAGTTAAATGGTTGAAAGGAGTGCTTTATGTACGGACCCTGCCTGGTCAGAGAGAGTGGCACTCATTTACCACAGAGACCGCACTGGCCCAAAGACGGTCAGAAGGTCAGGCCAAGAGACTGGCAGGACAGGCACAATGCAGAGCCAAAATGTCCACACCAGGAAACAGCACGTCAGTCTGCCGTGTGGTTCCTTTCCCTTCTAAACCCAGCCTGCAAATGCCCACAGTCCCCCCAGAGAAACTGGTTGACACCTCAGAAGGACCCCAGGGGGGCAGGGCAGGGGGCGGGGGCACTGCCCCCCTCGATTTGATGGGCACCTCGCTGAAAGGCGCGGCTAGGGAGCGGGGTGCCGGGCCCTCGCTCGCCGGTCGTCAGCGGCAACAGCAGCATAGTGCTGCAGACAGCCTCTTAGCGGGCTTGCCGAGAGCTGGCGCACGGAGACGTGCTCCCTGGCCCTCCTGCTGGAGATATGTAAATAAACCTGCAGAGAGGAGGCTCTCAGAGAGAGAGAGAGAGAGAGAGAGAGAGAGAGAGAGAGAGAGGGAGAGAGAGAGAGAGAGGGAGAGAGAGAGGGAGAGAGGGAGGGAGAGAGAGAGTGAGCGTGGTGAGAGAGAGAGAGAGAGGCTGAGAGGGAGGGAGAGAGAGAGTGAGCGTGGTGAGAGAGAGAGAGAGAGAGTGAGAGGGAGAGAGAGAGACCCGTCTCTGCTCCACAGTGGCAAGACACAGGTACTCTCCTCTCTTGGGTCCCACTCCCATGTCCTCTCAGCCCCCCTCTGACATTCTCTCCTGTGGAATACACAAAGAAGACCAACACTGATGCATCTTTAGAGCTTTTTACACATCTTACTGCAAACCAAGAAGCTTCCTTAACTCTGCTACTATGTTTGCCTCCATCTGGTATGCCAAGAAGCTGGGAAGAAGGCTCGTGCTCAATGCTCGAAAAGCCAAAATGCAAAAGGTAGGTGTGTGCTGTGCTGTTTTCCAAAATAGTTTTGCTGAATTGATGTTATTTTAAATGCAAAATTTGCATGTGGTGAAGACAGCATATTCCCTCTGCTGGCTGTGGAACTGAACCAGGTGATACAACCAGCTTTTTTATCTTGTCTGGGGAAAAGGGCATTGAATGACCCATACTGTGCATTTACTGCTGGTAATAGGCCATTCATAAACAATCGAGCGTTTTTTTCATTATTGAATGTATTGATTGCGCATTAACGATGCTAGCAACTTATGTGCCTGTGTGTTGGAAGCCTTAAGGAGAGCCGTCAGGCTCATGTTATCTTCAGGCTTATATTTCTGTGGACCATACGGTCTACTGTGCATCATATAGTGACTGTGCGGATTGGGCATATTGATTTTCTTGGTCCTGGTTGGAGGAATGATGGTGCTCTACGTTGTTGAGTCTCATCCGATGACCTCACTGCTTGCGTCTGGGTTTAAAGTATCATTTATCTCTCTCTCTCTCTCCATCCCTCTCATTATTGCAGTCTGTACCCTAATCATATTGTCATCTGGTGACATCTCCCCCCCCCCCCGACACGTCCAGCCCTCCACAAGTGTGACAGTGTGGCCGCCCAGCGTATGCTTATCCCAACCAGCGTTTCAGATGTCAGCATGTCTTAGAGTACTTCTGGATGGCTGCATATGTTTGAAATTCATTTTTCATACTGTTGTGTATTATCTTTAGTGGAATCCCTAATTATAACTGTTGCACTTATTATAAGCAGTTCTGCACTTAGCTACAGTAGCAGAGTTGTCTTTCTAGTAGCTTGAGTAGTAGGTTCTAAGTGCTAATATACTATTAAAGTGAGGTCAGTGTTTTTTCAGTCAGTCGTTCTAATCAAATCACTGTCTATACAATGTTATGAAAACACATCTTGCATAGATAAGGTATAAATATGTATTTCTCACTTTTTCCTCTTTTTCCATAATATTGAATTCAGCACATTTGTACGGTACATATTTATCAGTTTGTAATTTACCAAGAGTAGAAATGTTGCAGTGTGAATGCACTTTGAAGCCCAGATGGGGTGGTGTGGTGAGTGACAGTAGCATGTTAGCGAAGCTCGGCCCGCCCCAGACCCGCCTTGTCAGCAGGTTGCCTGGTGTGCGGTGATGGTAATGGGCTCCCGCACTCAGGAGCCTCTCCTCACCCGGCTCCAGCTCACATCGCCTCAGCCCCGCTCATTCACACGCCCAGAGAGAGCCGCTGTGAGCTGCTGCCAAGGCAACCCGAGGCGCGGTCCTCTGAGGTCTGTCTCAGTGTGGGAGCCCAGGATATCTCGGTGTTTACCTGGAGAGAAGGTCGAGGGAGTGAGGGGGGGCAGTATTGATCCCAGCTCCGATGCTTCTACTCCAGTCTCAGGCATAGATGTGGGAGCCTCTCTAATCACACCAGGAAATCTAGCGTGACGCGACAGTGGTATCAGGTTGTAAGAGTGGGCGCTCTGATGTAGAGGGAGAGAGAGGCGAAATGTCCAGAAAGATAAAAAGTGGCTGTGCTGGGGAGGTGTCTTGTTTTGATACCAGCACAAGTCTAAAGTGTACTTGTTGCTCACAAGAAGCCATTTCTGGAAAATGGCAGCCAGTTGATTGAGCTAAAGGTTCTGTGCTTATTGTGTTTTGATGGATGTTTTATTGTCTCTGGGCAACAACAGAGACAGAAAGTGAACCAAATGCGCATTGAAATGGAAAAGTGGAACAGGTTGGCCCTTTCCTGCCATTTACTGTGAACAAGGCCACCTGTGGAACCCTCATCACAGGTTCGGAGAGAACACTCCAACCCCGCTCCTCACCGCCATAGCTCCACAGAGCTGAAAGGTGAGGCCAGGTAAACCTCCACATACCGTGCGAAGAGTTGTGTGCCCCACTGCTCGCTTCTTGGTCTTCAGTCCAGTGGCTGCCCAGAGGCTTTCCGGTGTGACTGGAGATGGTGTTGAATCAGCAGCTCCTTCTCCTGTTCCTTAAGGAACAGATAATCTGAGGCCAAACACAGGAGCTGGAAGCAATGGCAGTTGTTCAGGCAGAGCACCTTTCAGGCCTGTGCTGGCTCAGTGCTGTAGTTTTGAAGCTGAGGTGGGAAAGCTGAGGAGAAGGCAGTCCTCAATGGAAGTTTGTGGAAGAGCCCTCCCTCATGGGATTTGTCCAGAAACAATTTTTTCTCCTCTTTGCATGTCTTGGAAGCCATAAATCCCTAACGCAGTTAACTTGAAGAACACCTTATCCTGTGAGGTTCTAAAAACTGGTAAGAGTGTTTGATTGGAGGTACCATTTATCGATCATCGTTATAATAGCTGTTTGCGAAGAGTATGTGTGGTGTGTCTGCAAAACTCAGATTAGATTACATTTATAACGTTAATGTTAAGTGTATAGATATGGGTTGATGTGTTTTCAGGGAAGTGCTGCTCTGTGTTTTCCATTTAATCACCAAGAAAGCTTGGTCTGTGATTTGGCTGTGCAAAAGCTCCTACAGTGCAGTCAGGAGAACACCATGACGGGGAGCAGGTTGTTGCACGTCTGGTCCTTCAGAACAGAGTTGCCAAGGAGAAGAGTGGTTTAAAAGCAGGTCAGAACACAGGACAGCGACTGTGAACAACACTTCAAGGCTGCTTTGAACGCAAGGGCTTGAGAGAGAGAGAGCGTGCGTGCGTGCGGTGCGTTATTACGGTGAGTGGCTGGAGTTGTGTGACTCACCGTATTAAATTCTGTGAAGAAACACACTAGGCCTGTTTGTTCTTGCGAATGTATTCTATAACAGCAGACCCCTGGTTAAAAAAGGTCTACAGATGACACTGAATGAGAAGGGAAGGGCTGTTATCCAGGGAATCAAGGTCGAAGGAAAACAAGTACAGGCTACATTGAACAGACAAAGGCCCTGGGTGTACAGGGAGACAGTGCAGGATCTCTTTCAAACAAGGAGGTATGACTGATTCCTAGAGGGGGGCTGAAAACTCTATCAGGCCTCCCAGCAGGTCAGATGAACCCTTTCAGGTAGTCCAGCTGAAGAGGGTCTGTTTCTACAGGGAGGCTTTGGCTGTCTGGTCTTTGCAGTGGAGAAAGGAGATGATGTCTGTTATCTCACTCTGAGGGGGAGATTACCCCTTTGTTGTTGGCTGTGGTCACTGTAGCACTGTCTGACAAGGTTAATGCTTTGAAAGTGCCTATGTCCAGACGGAATAAGCTGTCATTCATTGACAGCATCTGTAATGTCTTGTATGAGCTTTTTAACTGTTTCCTGCCAGAGCCGTCTATCTCACTACAGAGATCTTTCATTATTCTTTCCATACCTAGCGAGTAAATCGCCTGGCCAATCAGGGTTTTGTACCAGTTGCTTGAACATCAGTAGTGACTTCAACCTTTAAGCACATGGTGTTCTTGCACATCCGTAAAGATGTTTAGGGCCTGCTGGGAAGGAAAGCTGGGGCAGCCATTCATGTCTTGCACAGTCATCTTCATTGAAACAGTGGCATATAGACACTTGTCAAAAACACATACTCTTCTTGCACAGACTTGAAAGCTCAATGTTCACAGGTGCCTCATTGAGCATATACTCACCTTCAGCAATGTGTAGTGGCTTGATTTGGCAGTTTTAAACACACAATCAGTCAACAAAGCAGTTACAGTTGCGCTGAATTTGAAGGAAGAGGATGGGAACGTCTCAGGGAACTGTGCAAAACTGCTTTGCAGATCACCAGTGACACCCTAGCCGTTGACAGATCAGATAGGTTTGAGGGCATCCCAGAGTGCACTGTTTTGGCCTGCTCCTTTCTGGGACAGATTGTTACCCGATGTTGTTCTGTGACGACAGGATTCAGGCATACGTGCAGAACAAAGCTTCTGAAAGTCCCTCGCGATGCACAGTCCCATCACGATTTTCTCATTGATCAGAATAAGGACAAAGCCTTTCACAGTATTCCTTAATATTAAACCTATGAGATCATTTCACATCCCCCTACAGTTCAATGGCAAATCCTATTAAGATGGAGCAACCACTGGAGCAATAGAATTAGACTGAGGAATTGGAAATTGCTTTCATTACTATTACCAGAAAACTGCTGGATTTTGTTGTATGGAATGTCATTCCAGAAATTGTAACTGCAAACTACATTTCCCACAAGAACAAACACAAGGTATCTCATTCTGTTTGAAAACCATTATGTATGGTCACTGTCCTAGTGCCGCTGCAACAGATGTCCTTATAAGTGCTGATCTGGGGTCAGGTGAAGGTGAATTTCTGCAGTTTAGCCCTCTGAATTTCAGAGTTGGAAAGAAAGATCACAGTTCCATTGCCAAGGTGCAGGTCTTGCTTGCTCATTACTCGCACTAACAATTCTCCAGCCAGCTTCTGTAGTGCAGTGCTCTCCGCCACCCAATTCTAATTCCCCTCCCCCCACATTCGAACATCGAGACTTGAAGGACAAGATCAACAGCTTGCTGGGAGGCATTTTATTTTTTAATCTGAGCAGATTAAGATTTAGCCAAAGTTCCCCATCTCATGGTAGAATAATGGGTCAGATTTAGCAGCTTAGCACAATGGAGAAAATATCTAGATCCACAGATACATCTCATTGGCTCAGCGGCAAGCCTGTTTATGTGTTTGCAGTGTTGCAAGGCATTAGCTGGAGCTCAAGAATATTTGGTATGAACACTGTGTGCCATCACAGCTTTATTGCTGGAGACTTCTGTTCCCGAGTATGTTAATTTTCAGAAATGTATTGACCAGGGGCTGGTAACTTTTAATGGAATAAAAGCCAGCATGACATCAGCTGCCCTGTGCATTAATTTTCAATTTTCATTTGCTAATTCAAAAGCAATGTAAATATAATTGGTTTAAACCTGACCAGAGGAGAAATGTGCTTTTATTTCCATAAGGATGCATGCATTTTACTCTTGTTCTGAAGTCAAACATTTTCATGTGACATCAACAAAGAGCACGTGAACGAGGAAGGGGGGGGAGGCTGACATGTCGTACTGAGTCTGATAGATTGCTGTGTTGGTGTGGAGAGCAAAGTGTTGAATACAGTATGTATTGAAAGTTGCTTTCAGACGTTTTGTTGATTGTGTTGATTGCAGAGTTTGTGTTTTGTATGCAGAGGAATGGAAGCCAGGAGTATGTGCTGAAATCTGTGCTCATTAGACGGGTGTAACAAGGTGCCTTTATTTGTGCTGCACATGACAGTTGGAGACTGCCCTGTCAAAAAGATCATTGTCACATTTCTGCTGTTGGTAACTGCATTTCACAGAAGTGACTGCTTGGAAAAGGTATATTTACAATAGCGTGTTAATTTATTGTTACTACAGTAACTCTCATTGCAAGGATACATAGACTTTTTGTGTTTTTTTTATAATGAAAATTTTAAGATTATGCCCTGTTTGGTTGGAGTTGAAGAGTAAAAAAAACTAATGGCCAGTGTCTAACAGTTGTCTTTACAAGTTAACAGGTTATCTTTAAAAAATACATACCATACACAGTTTTCGTAATTATAGGAGGTCTAGACATACAGAATGTGCACTTTATTGTATCCTGTAAGGCCACATCAGCGATGCACAGCAGTGCTTAAGAATGCGAATACTCCTGCAAAGCCAAATCTTATTAAATCTACTGCTGTTGAAGGTCTTTTTTTTCCATTTGCCTCCACCAGGTTTATCGCTGCGCAGTGAGTGTTTTTAAATTGGTTTCAGGATGAGGATCCTATCACACTGATTCATTTAGCAAAACTCCACTTACTGAATCATTCCCAGCAGCGGTTGGCATAGGAATGTTGCCTTTCATTGTCATTGCAGAAATGAAGACTCCACTCTGTCTCAGCGATGATTCCTGCCTTTTTAATGTATGCCCTCGTTAAATTATTCAGCAATTTATTTAAAGCGCCCAAAATAACCAGCATAATGGGGGAAACATTTCTGCCATCTGTCAAAGAGCCAGAAGCTGTATAATAATAGTGGGAAAAGTTTTTTTTTTTTTTTATTTATTTTTTTTAAAGGATTACAGCTTAGCGTTGTTGAGCGGACTTTTCACTATCTCTCAGCCACCGTTTGTTTGGCTTTTTGATTTCGCTCTGTAACAAAAGAGTTTCCTCTATGCTGAGGATATAGAGACTTTGGTGGGTTTTTTCATAGGCTTTTGTCAATGGACAGCAGTAGCCAGGGAGTTTACATAACAAGGCAATGTGTTGTCCTCTTAGCGTGTCACAAAGTTCGGCAGCATTCAGCAGCTGCACTGCTGCGTGTTAACAGCATGGACATTACTCTTTAGGGTCATGGATTGGATGGAAAGGACACAGTGCTGTCACGCATTGAAAGCAAAGCAGCGTGCCAGTCATCCTCTTTTTCCCAGCATCTGTCTGCTGCAGAGGCCTGCTGAAATATTCCGTTCTCCTGGCCTGTTTTTTTCGATTGTTTTTTCAGCACTGGCTTTCTTAGCCAGCTGTAATTAAGCATGCGCCCAGTCATCAGTCTGCCAGACGGGGAGGAAGGAAATGCTAATGTATTGGATGATTAACTCAATTGGACATTGATGCCATAGAGAGCAGCGGTAAGTATTGAGTGGACAGTGATCACGTACGTGGGGCAAATGTCTATGTTTATTGCTACTTAAGCAAAACTACTAAAACTCAGAGAGAGAGAGAGAGAGAGAGAGAGAGAGAGAGAACAGCAAGTGCAGTGAAGTCCCTCCTTACATTTGAATGGAAAGGCTGTCTGGTCTCTTCAAACTTCTGCTGATGGGAAGTGGTAGGAGAACACCTTTTGAAACATCTAATACGCTTTTGATGTTGTAGTCTGCAGTCTCCCTGTCTGTGCTGTTAACTGCTTCTGTAGAAATGTTGCAGAGGGTCCAAGACAGGGACGAGATTTTCTGTAATGATACGGCACCACAGTGAACCAAACAGTAACCAAATTAATTTGAAAAGTTGCTTTGAAAAGATAAGGAATTTTATTTTCTTGGGCCTGCATGATTCCTCTATTCATCCTCTCATAGACTATCAGCAGAAGGAGTTGATCCTTCCCCATTTCTCTGTCTTGAGTTCTTCCCCTTTGCTGCATTTCTCTGTCTATAGAGAATTGTCTCATTACAGACTTTCAGGCAGCCAAAGACAACAGGAGCACAGTGTGGTAGCAAGGGACTCATCGAGGCATTTCTGAAAAGTGCAGGACAGCTAACACCTAATCCTAGCCATGACATTGGATCCGTCTTGCTTTCTGGCAAAACTCTCTAGGAATTTCCTGCCCATCTTGTTCCCCAGATAGCAGCAAAGGTGACCGTCTGTTTTGGGCAGCCGTATTTACAAGGCGTGGCTGCGTGGGCTTGCTGTTGGCGGTACGTGAGAGAGTATGTCTAAAAGACCACGCCCCACGCATCACAAGAAGAAAACACGCATACTCTTTGACCCTCCACTTCTGTCACATCGCCGATTTGATGCCAGTGTTTGGGAATTGGTGCCACAAGGGATGTGAGTGAGGAGTGGCAGTGTAGCATAGTGGTAAGGACCAGGGCTTGTAACCGAAAGGTTGCCGGTTCGATTCCCTGTTGGGGCACTGCTGTTGCTCCCTTAGGCAAGATACCTAACCCAGAAGCTGTATAGTGGGTAACATGTAAAAAGTTTAACCTGTGTAAACCTTGGATAAAAGTGTCTGCTAAATGACAATGATGTCATGTGTTATAATATGACAAGCCCGATTGAGGCACGATATCTGCTGAAACGTTGGCTGAATGCACCAAAAGTTTCTGTCGTGGTGCTTTTACCTGTCAGCGTGCGCCATTTCCAGGAAACGTTAGCTGATGGTCTGGGGCCGAGCCCGCAGGCAAAGAGCGGCATGCTTTACTGTGCCGCCCCCGCTGCCCCAGGGTGCTGTATTATTAAAGCAGTTAGGCCGGCCTCACGGCCTCTCGGCAGACACACGACCCCTCCCCCCAGGCTACCGCCGGTGGGCGTACAGACAGCCCTCTCCCCACTCCGCCTGGGAAGGGGGAGCACGTTACGCCCAATAAGTAACACTGCAGCGCTTTTACCCTCCGCAGAGCGATGGAAGCCAAATTACCATGGTTTCAGTGAGCGTTTCAGAGTATGACAATAACATTAACACCAGGGCCGGCTGCCCGTGGCCTACCCGGGACACTCGACCCCACAGGCGGCTGTGTGTTTGTGTGGTCGCTAACGTCTCTCTCCGTGGAAGAGCATATGGTGTCAGAGGTTGTAGGATCTTTGTGTCAGTGCAAGTGTGTTTCAGCGCCCTCTGGAGTGGAGGAGCTAAAACAGTAACTCACTTAGATGTGGCGGGATGAAGCCATGCTAACAGTAAAGTCATGTTAAACTGACACGTGGTCTCAGAGGACGAGCTCTGACCGTGAATAGGTTAGGCTCTCTACAGCATTGGCAGCTGTGGGACATTGATTCGTGGATTCATTTGCGTGGATTTCATTTGTAAGTACCATAATCTCCACTGCGGGAATCCAGCAAGACTGTGTACGGTCTGTCGTTCATACTAAGACCCCTACCTTAAGTATGCACAGCTGTTATTGTTCTGGAGCTCCAGCTTTCTAGGACATAGGAAACGGAGCTCTAATGCATGTGTGGAGGATAACGGAGCAGGTGCTTTGCAGCAAAGGCAGAGCTTGACAGCCGAATCCTTCCTCCCGAAGCCCCGCAGCACGGCTAACGTCAGCGAGCCCCTCGCCGGCAGGCGGAGCAGCGCCCTGTACCTGTCCACCTTAGTGCCCTCTGCTCCTGAGGCTTTTTGTCATCACGTAGAAGCCTTCAGCTGTGACGGAAATTCAATTCCTCGCGGTACTGAGAGCTGGCAGGTGACCCGCGAGGTGCCAGAGCCAGACAGCCAGCGTGCCGAGCAGCCTGGAAAAACTCCAGCGGGACATGGAGCTCGAAACCGACAGCGGAGAGAGTCCCCAGCCGCGTCTCCTCGTGAGGTCCAGATCAATACCTCCTGACGTCTCAGTCAAGACCCTCGCGTGTCAGTCGAGGCATCTGTTGGCTTTGCTCTAGCGCTCATCAATCACATTGATATTACCGATTTTCCTTGTATTTTTTTTTTAGTCTTTCACTTACTTCCTTATAGGACTTGGCAGTTCCCCCTTCCCCCTGTGGGTGTGTTATTTTTTGTTATTGTTCCCATCAGTGTTTCACCACTGCTTTGCCACAGCAGTGGTGTGCTGTCAGCATGGCATCGCCTTGGCAGCAGCTCGAGCCGCTCCTGCTAATCCCGTTAGCCGCTGAACGCTTTCCCGTGCGGGCCCTTATGGCGGAAGCAGGAACGGGGTTCTGGGACAGAGCTCACCTGCTCGTCCCCTCCGCAAAAGAGGAAAAGATTTCAACCATCCCCCCAAAACCCCTCCTGGCCCACTCCCCCGACTTCAAAAGAAAAACACTCGCCCCGCTTCAAAGGAGCATGGCGCCGATGCGGCCGGCCGCCGAGCAACCCGAGCCCAGCCGCATTTCAAAGGGTCTGGGGGAGCGTCAATTTACCAGCAACAGCTGCCTAATGAGCAGCAGCACGCTGAGAAGGGGCTCCAAAAAGCCGAGTGGGTAGCTAGCGGAGAGCTTCAGAGGGATTGTTCCGCGCTGTCCGCTGTTTTTTTTCCACTGCCTCCTTTCAATGGAGCTGGCGCTAAGGCAGCCTGTTATGTCTGTTGTACATACAGATGTCATTTACTTAAAAAGCTTCTGAAGAGTACAGACCCTTAAGCAGATGGTGGAGATGTTACTGTATGGACCTTCCTGCCATCTGCTGAATTAGCTTTGTGCATCTTAACCTTTTGTTTGGTTTCTTAACTGACTAAAAAAAATTTCTTCAAGGAAACTTAGAGCATGATATGACATACTTCATGTGATGGATTATGGATTGTTCATTCAATTTACAGTAAGAATTACAGTCTTGTAAATACTGACTTGATTAAATAGCACAGAAGGCTGCTGTTTGAGTAGTTTACAGTATTTTTGTTAATTCTTATTGTATGTACCTACTTTGAAACAGAAGTAAACGGTTTTCTGCAAAAAGTGATTCAGTATTGTAAATTAACCCCACGCCAGGTGTTGATTCATAAATTGATTCAAATCGTCAGGTGATGATTCATAAATGCTTGGTTTGTACAACCAGACACTTTCCCTGGATTTTGAATGCCTCACCCCTGGCTTTCATTTTAAATTGGGTCCCTGTGCAAAGCATTCCTCTCTGTCTTTTGTGCAGAAACGTGTAGGCAGAGCATCCCTGCCCACTGAGTGGGAACAAACTCCATCCATAATACAGGAGCCGGGGTGGCCACGCGGGCGGGGGCTCTGAATTCTGAAGCAGGGGTGTCGCGCGCCGGTACGAGCACCGTGGCAGATGGAGGTTTTAGGTGTCCTTGCGTGAAATCCACCACGCCTGGCTGGCCGGCGGAGGCCTGCCGTATGGCTGTTCAGCCGCTCCTCTCCAGCGCCCGGTTCGTTCGGGGGGGGGGCGTTCTTATCTGCGCCGGAGCAGGCTGGAATAATCCCCCGCCTCACAATCAGGCCGTCTACCAAACCCCCCCCAAAGTTACACACGGGGGGTGGTCTGCCGTCTTCAGGGCAGCATCACATACTACTCCGGTAAAACACTGTAATGGTTTGGTGAGGTCAAATAATCTTACATCAGAGCTTCATTCATACAATTGTTATCCATACCAACTGGGTTCCTGTCTATGCAGTAACGCACACAAACGATATGATACGTCTGCGTCAGGTGTTGCACCCCTCCAGAAACACCCACACATACACACAAGCCCTATTTTTTGTCCCTGATGTTATTTTGATCTGTCACTGATGAACAACCATGAAATAAGACACTCTTTTCGATCTTATAAAGCGCAGCTGAAAGCAGCCCACAGATTGTTTTCCGTCGATGTTTGTTTTTATCCCTCAGCGATGGTTTAATACGCCCATCAGCCCCGGCTGTGTCGGGGGGCTGCCGCGGTGCCAGGGGCCTGTTCCATCAGGCCACTGATTGTGTGTAATCTGCTTTTGGCCGTCCAGCAGAGCTCGCCTCCCCCTGGCACTAATTGTGTTCCTGCAATTTGCATCCAGCCCTGCTTCTGGTTAATCAGATGTGATTCGCCTCCGTACGCGCTCAGCGGTCTGGCCCAATGAGATGTCTCGAGCACGCATCACCGGAGCTCCCGTCTCTGTCCGCACCTGATGCAGCGGCGTGCCGCGCCGCCAGACGGACGCAGCCCTGCCAAGCCCCGCCACACCCTGCCCTGTCCTCCTATGGCCCACGGCTCTCAGAGCTGGCTGGGAAGTGAAGCGAAGGATGAAGGAACACCGTGGTTTTGCACGCTCTCGTGTCCCGGCGGCTGCACGCTTCAGGAGACGAGCTCATTGGCTGCCGAGACGTGAGTGGGGGGCGGAGAGGAAGAGGAGCCGGAACTGTCCTCTTCGGAAAGCCAGCCCGGCAGAATCCGGCAGAACCCGTCAGGTTAGTTTGTTCCCGGCTCTGTAGCGGGACAGCGCCAGGAGCGGAGGGGAGAGCGGGAGGGGTGAGGGGTGTCCGGGATGAGCTTGGTGGCGGTGCACCACGTGTCCCTGCGCAACGGTGCCCACTGGGGGAGCGTGCCCTGCCTGCCGGCCCCGTCCCGCACCGGCGGCCCGGGGCCCTGGCGGCCACACAGGCGCCTCTCCGCCGAGCTGCCGGAGAGGGCCCGCCCGCCCGACCGCGCCCCGCTCAGGTGGCCCTCGCTGGTGATCATCCGCAGGTGGAAGCAGAGCCTGACGGAGCGCATCCTAAAGAGACACAGGGGCAGCCTCCAGCGCTTTCAGGTGAGGCGGCCGAGAGGCGTCCTTTCCATGACACAAAGGGTTACAGCCCTGACAGAAAGCACAGTCAAAACTGTGTTTCATCTTCATCACCTCCAGGCAGGAGCACTACGGCAGCATGCTGGCATCTTTTCCTGACTCATCTGATTTCACACCTTACCTGTTACTTATATCTGAACGGGCAAAATTTCATTAGGGTGGAAGGCAGTAGGTTTGTCTACGTGATGTGTGTGTCTTTGTTTCAAAGTCAGCGGTTCACTGTGTCAAAAGCTGAAAGACAGGCAGAATTTTATATGATTAAAAGTAACTTACGTTTATTGTGGCCTGTCTAAATGTTTGATGCGTTTTGATCCGTTTGGTTTTGAGCGTATTTTGACAATCGTGAGAGAGGGGAGCTTTGTAAGCTGTCACAGTGAATAGTGGTTTGGTACACTGTCCTGTTATTGAACTTTAGAATGTGATTCATCATTTTGAGAGTTTGCTGTTGGGTCTAGGCATTTATCCTCAACACTCAGCTGTGAGGAGTGTTTACAGAACTGGTCTTATTCTGTGACAAAGGAAAACATTATTAGAAGAATACAATGCTATGTTTTTATAATATTAACCCTTTATCCTGTATATAAATTTAATAGAGTATCTGTAACTTTGTCCTGTGTTTTTAAATGAAGTGGTGGCATCGCTTTTATGTAGCCATTTTTACTTTCCTGCAGTTAGGTGGAATATTCCTCTCAGCGGGGGGTTGGGCACGTGACAGCCGGCTTATAAAAGCACTGTGACACGCCGCAAATGAAGTACAACATGATGCATTATGCATGAAACGCACAAACCGCACAGTGATCTTATGTAAATGCAGGAGGGCGTGGACACGCACATACGACGCCCCCCCACCCACGTCGAGCTCCCCTGTTCTCCCCCAGCAGGATCCGTCCCAAGTTTTTAATGACAGGACGTGCGTGCAGGCTCCCCGTGCGATGTCACAGAGAGGCCAGGGGTCGGAGACGGGAGACAGGCGGAGATGGGTTCAAGGCCCCGTGCAGGATCCTCCCCGATGGGCCTGTTTGTATTTATGAGCCCCCCCCTCCCCATTCCTTTGCTCTGTGCGGATGTCTGAAAGAAGCGGTGACATCACAGCAGGCTCCTCCATCCCTCATCTTTGCCTCCTCTTATGAATTTATGATCACCTTTGTGCTTTGTATTCAGCTCTTCCAGACTTTTCTTGCTCCTCCGAGTTGGTCCGGGCTGGCATAATTTAATTACATTGACAAAGGTCGATAGGTCAATGGCCTGTGAGTTATTGAAATTCAGTAATTCAGTTAGCACACTAACCCATTGGGGAAAAAGACACGGTAGCGGTGGTGCATGAAACTAGATCCGGTGGGCTGTGATTTATCTCAACTTTTTAATCTCACCGCTGAAACGCTTTTGTTATTCCAAAGAGTTCTTCTGCAAAGTTCATGTGTGGTGAAAGCTCGGACTGTCTTAACTGTATGGTGATTCTGGAAGCTTCCAAGCGCACCTCTTCAATTTGAGCAGCTGGTGTAGAGTTGTTGGCCATCTCTACAAATGCTGTCTTTTGGCAATCTTTGCTTTCCTCGCAGGAAGGACTCATTCATCAGCACCTTGTCCCATACCTGCAGTCCCTGTCTGAGTCATGCTTTCGTGTTTATCTGTAAAATGTTTCGCAGCCCAAAGAAAAGCAAGGCATTTTATCTGCGTGTTACAGAGCCGTTCCCACGTCCCTCTTTGTTCCGCTCTTTCTACCGACAATTCAGCAGAATTTCTCGACCTTCAGTTTCTCGGCTGCATTCTGAGGAAGACGCATTGTGTCGAAATGTGGCTGAACACGTTTCTCTGCCTTTAGTCAAATCTTTCATATTTTGCACAATGCGCCAGCGAGCTGCGGTTCATCTTTTCTCTCCCCCCGGCTCAGGAGAGAAAAAACTCCCATCTCCTCTCATTGTCTGTAATCTTACATAAGCAGAGAGCTCATAGAATTCAGATTGCATCATGGAGGCTGTGGTCACTGAAATCTGCGAGCTACAGCGGGGTCTTATCTCTCCCACTGCGGGCATAGATTGTGCAGTGGATAGGGCTGAGACCTCGACAGGTTTGGGTTCCATTATTGGGCCTGGAGTTGCAGGAGTCTTTATGCAGGATTCCTTATCCAATATTCTGCTCAGTTTGGTTTTTGCAGTTCTGCAGCTCAGGACATGTCATGCGCATGACCCATGAATCAATTATACATCTTTTTTCTGTGAACAAGGACATATTGTCGCATTTCCCAGAATAATTGTTTCACACTTCTCTTTATTATGTCTTTCTCTCAAGCATTGGCATTTCTAAGTGATCTGGTCTAAATGATCTAAATGATTTGGCAAGCCAAATGTTTTGGATAAGTCACAAGTGCCATCTGGTGGACAGTGTGGGAATTGCAAGTGTAATTTCCCTCAAGCACCTGTGCTTAAGCTCTACCTGAAGATGTTTGAAGAGATCCCAAATTGAATTACTGCCTTTAGTCTTGTACACATCTGTTTTGTACACTTCTCAGTTGGAAAAGGAAAGCTTCACAGTAGGAATCTCTCCAGAGGATCAGTGTTGTTACGTTGCCAGTTAATTCCAGTTTGTGTTCATTTGTCTCACACATAAGGCACACCTGGTTCTGTCTGACAAGGCATGATTTTGTCTCTAATTTCACAGCCCAGAATATGGAGCATGCTGTTTTCAGGCTGAGGTTCTGAGATGGGTACGCATGTCTCAGACTCGGGAAATGACATTCGAGTCCCCGAGGGCCAGGCAAGAATGGACTGCAGTTTAGCATTCTGTGTCAAAACTTCCAGCTCCCATGGCCATTTTGACACTTGCAGAGTTTTGCTGACTCTGGCTCTGGCCCGGGGAGGGTAAGACAAGGTGAGCTCAGGAAAAGTGTACACGCAGGAGGAGAATGACGCACCGGGCCAGGTTGTAAGGAGGCCCGTGCGATGTACCTTAATGCACTGGAAGAGGAAGGATAACGCAGTGATGATGGCTTGCTCTGCTGTGGGTCTGTATATCCAGGTGTGTGATGCAGAGCGAGCTCATAATATGAAACCGCAAAGAAGGAATGAAGTCAGTGTCTTTCACGTGCACAGTGGGCGGCAGTGTAGCATTGTAGAGGGGGGGCATTGTAGCTTAGTAGTAAGGAGGAGGGGCTGCAACCAAAAGGTTGTTGGTTCGATTCCCCCCTGGGGCACTGCTGCTGTACCCTTGTAAAAGGTACCAAACCCATAATTGTCTCAGTAAATATCCAGCTGTATGAATGGATGACAATGTAAAAATTGTAACCTATGTAAGGTGCTCTGGGTAAGAGCATCTGCTGAATGACAGCGATGTAATATCAGTGAATGCTTGTTCAGTTTTCCTTGTGTGGTTAGATGCACCAAAATGTGTTTGGTTTTCTTACACTTGGAGCATGGTAAGCTCCCTTATTAATTCATTTTACGTATTTGTTTATTTGTATTTACCAGTGCTAGTAGATTGTTGTGTTCATTGCTACCTGATTTGGAATATCATGTTTACTTGATCTTGTATAATTCCGATTTTTAATGGGTGTGAAGTGCAAAGCCGTACAGAC
Organism: Megalops atlanticus; assembly: GCA_019176425.1. NCBI lineage: Eukaryota > Metazoa > Chordata > Actinopteri > Elopiformes > Megalopidae > Megalops > Megalops atlanticus. The sequence continues at coordinate 6,526,884 of CM032877.1, read as the reverse complement.
CGCAGCTCTCCTGCATGCTTCCCCTTGGCTCCACGCGCATTAATTACAGCCCGTGCTCTGAAACGACACTGAAGTCGCTCACACTGTTATCCGGCAGCCCCGTTTGTTAGTTATCAGTCACGGAGAAGCCGACCTGCGGCGAAATCACGGGCGCCGTGTGCTGCGGTCTGAAGCATGGAGGCAGGAAATGGGATTAAGTCCTCAGCGGTGACCGTACGAGGGTACGCGCACATCTCTTCCGCTTCTCATGCGCCTCTCTGAGCGCTGCGCGGCGCTGACACTCCGAGGGAGGGAGAGTCCACAGAGGGGCGAGTGAGCGGACCCGTCCCTCCGCTAATGCGTTTAGCTACTTGGGGGGAGACGCCTGTTTGCGACCTGCCAAGCTGGGCTTGCACATCGACCGCACATTTTGCCAGTGGGGGGGATTGAGTGATGGGAGATGGGATTCCAGGGTGTCCGAGCCAATCAGTCAATCGGGGACATCACATCGGCCATGACAGACATCATGTGATAGCTGCCCCTTCCTGTTCCATACAGCACAGCATACGGGGGGTGAATGCTAGGAGGCTCCCTCCACATGTCAAAAGGCGAGATGCAGAATTCACACTCTTCTCTGGTTTACAAGACACGATATCTTGCTGGATTACAGTAAATCAATAGTTAATTATACCAGCCCAAAATGCTGAATGAATCTGAATATTTTGCCACATGCCAGCTGAACATGTGAAACGCCAGCTGGTCGTTCAATGGGCACGTTTGTTTTAAAGAAGCGCCACATTTGGCTTTGTGGAGCATTGCCTCGGTCAAACAGTGAGGGTTATGAATGTGCTAAAGCAGCATCTTTGTTTGCAGTCATAATGCGTGTTTGTGTTTGGTGCCGGCGAGCTCATTCAGTGTGTGGCGGGCGGAAGCACAGGGCTCGAAAGGCCGGGCCCCGGAGCCCTGGTCATGTGACACGTTTCCTCTTTCTGCAGAAACCCTCCCCTGTAATCCTCTCAGCTCCTGTGAAAATTGGCACATGGACCAGTGCCAGGGCCAGCTCACAGAAGTGCGGAGCGGACCAGATCCCCAGGGATGTTCCCCCCCCCAATCCTGTACCCCGAAGCAGGCCAGTCCTGCCAAATCTATCAGCAGTGTCCTGTCAGGATCCAAATGAAAGCGGAAGTCTGCTCCTGTTTAATTAGGCCCTGACAAACACCCATCCATCAGAGGAGACACTGGAACACTCCAATAAATTATAGAGCTCACCTCCTTTAAAGTTTCATCACAGCCAGAGGAGGTCCTCGCGTACAGAGTCTGACTGCAGCAGCCACAGTACCCCTGGGAAAGTAGCTGGCTGTGTTCTTTAAACGTCCCTGCTGTTGGGTATACAGCACAGAGAGGCATTCCATGTCTAGCCACATGTTATGTTGGAAAAAGGATCATGTGGCATGAAAGCTTTGAAAAAAGAATTCCAGGTGTTGAAGTACTGGTGAGGTCACATTGTTTCAGGGATGCTTGTAGCGTCCTCTGTATTTACAGCACTTGTGCTAAAACAGCAGCTGTAGACAAACGGAACAGCTGCTTGGTGGCTTTTATTGTGGCGTTATTATCATCAGGATCCATTCAGCGGTGATTAGGCATTGTGGCGCACCGGGCAGAGCTGGCACCAGCGCAGGATCTGTGCGGAGAATGCGCTGACGCCGTGGCCCCTGTGCTCCTGTATGCCTGGCCTCGGGGACCTGCGGTCGACACGCCTCACTTTTGTCACAAGGAGGCGGGCAGCTGCGCGGCCGTGAGGCAGAGGACGGCACCCGATAAGAGAGGCAACGTGGCGTCCTTGAGAGAGACACCTGCCGTGACCGCTCTCTGACCCCAGCAAGGGCCTGGCAGCGCCTCATTCTCGCCCCGGTCCCTCAATGCCGGATGAGCCCCCTCCTTTTCCCACGTTACTGTTACCGGAGTGAAATGGCATCATGGCGAGGCAAAGCCCAGTCCCTCTCCGCTTCATAACAGGCGGCTGTCCAGGCGTGTGCTGGATGAGCTCTGCATGCCCAGGCCAGGTCTCTAACACGGACAGTAGAAGCTGACACAGAGCAGCATTAAGCGGAAGCAGTAGAGGTCCAGCCTGTGTGGAGGGATAGCGGAAAGCTGTCTGCACTGATCCCGGCTCACACTCATTGTTTCCAAATGCTAACAAGTGTTTCTCACCACCCCGGACCGTAATAGAGGGTGTGAAAGTCGCCGGTCCAGGTGGAGTCGACAAACATGTGACGGAGCTCCATAGGCTCAGTAATGTAATCAATAGGGCTGTATCTGCTCCAGCAGGGAGGGCAGGGCCCCTGTTTCACGGCATTACACTCAACGCTGCAGGCAGTAGACAGAAACATCTGGGTGGGAGAACTATTTTAAAGAGAGCCTTTGATTGATCTAAGAGCACGATTTAGTGAGTACATATTCTCTCACATGCATGGTAGAGATGCACATGCACAAGCACACCCACAGCAAATTATTGGGCAGAACCCATGTCTGGACACTGATTCAGTACTGATTTTAGAGAATTTTCCTTTTTCTTTCTCATGGTTGAAGCTGAGAGCCTGCCAGTTTCCCATGACCCCTTGCTGCTGTGTGGATTTTCCTTAGACTGGAAGTTCAGATGTGCCAGGGTATCAGTAGATAAAAAATTACTCGCTAGGACAGATACAGAATTAGACACTGTATGCTATCAAGTTTGCATTTTGTGTATATTCCTGGTAAATGTATAGAGATCTCAGCAGAGCTCTGAGCAGGAGCTCATAGGACTTCCATCATAGATTTAGATTTGACAAGTTCATCATGGCTATCCTGCTTGCATATTGTATTATTATTATTGAATGGACTTGTCAGATCTGGCTGCTGTACATATGAGTGGTTATTTATTACTTTGTCTACCTTCTTCAGGGCTAGTCTATAGGCATATTTGTGATTCAGTCTGGCGGAGACCCTCACTGTGGTCAGGACTAAGTGGGGGAAAAAAAAACAGCTCATCTCTTGCTAGAATCACACACATCTAAACTCTTGAAGCGTTGCCATGGACACCCCTTATGCAGCTGCCGGCGAAGTGCTATTGTTTTCCACTCTGCCAGCCCCGATGAGTTATTTCCAATCAGAGGGCCATAGTCGCCTCTGAAAGTGAGCGCCGCCGCCGCACATTGGACTCTCACGCGCCCGGGCCGGGTTACTAAAGTTTGTAATGGAATCGCAGGCATTTCAGAACTGATGATCTTAGCCTCACACTCCCACCCATTCTCCCTCAAGTGTTGCAGAGTGTAATTACTTAGTTTCAGACTGAAAAAAACGTATTGCCTCCAGCTTCCTCTCTGCTCTGACTGCGTCATCAGCGCCAAGATTGGTTTTTAGCACATTAGAAAGGAGAAGTGCCTCTGCGCCCCTGTTAAAATGTTTGTCGTCAGTCGGTGAGTGAAATGTCTCAGGAGTTTAATGTAAATGAACCCGGAGCGCAGGTTGAAAAAGGAAAGGCCACAGGGGTGAGTGGGATCTGTGCTCTGGAGGCCTCATTACTAATATCCCATCATTCAACCGAGCCCACAGCTTAACCTCAGACTCGCAACCCATTTCCCTCCATTTGTGAGGTGTGCGCAGCAATGTAAGCAAACAGCGTGTACTTCTGTCCCACAGGGCAGGCCTTACTAATACAAGGCGGGGGGGGGGCAGCAGGGGGATTTATGGGAGGAGAACTAGAGGAGAGTGGGAGGTAAGGGGAGGGTAAAGGGGGGAATATGGGAGGAGGAAAGGGGAGGGAAATTGGAGGGATGTGGGAGGAGAGAGAAGGGGTCCGGAGGCAAACAGGAGGTTTCTGGAAAAAAAAAGGATAATGGCTTGATAGAAGAGGCCTCAGCTGGCTTCTTTCCTCAGGAGAATGGTGTGCAGATCAGGGCTGGATTGGCCTGTACTCATGAAAATGTGGGAATTATAGTGAGTTCTGGTTGACAGGGCAGAAGTCACTGATGTTGTTTGTGGACTGCCTTGAAAATATTTCACATTACGCGTTAACAAAAAAGTGAAATGACTGCTCTTTGCCACTTTTACAGGAAGTTTCTTTAAGAATTATATTATTCTGATTGATATTGATACCCTACATTGATTTAACAGTACACCTGCATGCATGCTTGGGGAACTTGGTGTTTGCAAGGACAGTGTTTTGCATCCTGTACTTTCGTTTGGGGAAAACGCTGGACATGGAAATTCTTGGATTACAGCATTGCATCCAGTAGGTGGAGTCGTACAGTAGACGATGAGGGCATGTGTTCAGGAATTGACAGCAGTTCAGCCACGGATGATTTCACTTGAGCGGTTTAGCATCAGTTACTCAAAATAAATACCGCTCGATTTGGTCAAATCTGACGGGGGGGATTACTTGGCGTTACTGAATTAGGGAGCTCCGGCACTCCATTGCTTGTGGACACATGGTGTAAATATCTCTGCCTTTGATTACCTGAGAGGAATGTCTTTGGTGTGTTTTCTTTTCCTGTGGCATCCTGCCTGTCTTGTGGAGAGAGAGAGAGAGAGAGCAGGAGAGAGATTTATTGCGGAAGTCAAAGGGAGTAATTGATGAGTAAACGTGTTGTTGCTCGGCTGCCGCTGTCCGCTCTGCTCGGCTCCCCTCCTGTCTGAAAGGATTTGTACCGCGGCCCCCAGTCTCCAATCCCCAGCTGTGCGGGGCATAGATTGCTTCTGCCTGGAGTGGGGGGGGGATGCTGTCAAGTTGCAGCGCGAGTTGAGTCAGCTATTGACAAAGAGCGAGCGGCGAGCAAACGGCGCCGCGCTGCAGCTCTTCTCCCTCTCTCTCTCTCACACGCGCGCACACACACACGCATGCCCTGAGCAGCGCTCCATCTCACTCCCGCTCCGTCTCCACCGGCATCACCATGCCGGGCTTCTAGCAGCCGCTCGGGTGACGCCAAAGAGGGGCCAGGCCAGAGGAATCACCCCGGTCTGACCGCGCCTGAGGGGAAGCCCCCTCCAGAGCATCTCGTCCCCCCGTCTGAGGAGAGCCGGAGAGAGAGAGACTCGAGCAGGGCAGAGGGAGAGAGGGAGAGAGCGCGAGGGAGAGGAGGGCAGTGAGAGTGCCGGCAGGATGACGGCGTACCTGAACAAGCAGCAGAGCTGCTGCCGGGACGGGGACGGCAGGGGCATGGAGCTGGCTCTGAGCGACGCGCCGTGCGCCTGCAGCTGGCAGCACGAGCCGCACGGATACTACCACCCCGGCCCGGCGTCGCCGGCGCCGCCGCAGCACGCCGGAGCCACGCTGCCCCGGCAGCGCGGCAAGCTGACCGCCACGCGCTCCGAGAGCATGTGGAGGAGCCCGAGCCGCGGCGTCGCCCGCGCCAAGGCGGGCAGCTGCGACCTGTGGGCCGAGTGCGGCTGCCAGCATGGCTGGCACGACCCCTACCAGGTAAAGCCACCGCACCGCAGAGAAGGGGGAAACCAGAGAGCGCCGTGGGAGCGAGAGGGAGAGAGCATGATCAGTCACCGTTGTACATTTTCTTAGTCTTTTCATACTCATTAGTGTTAATGTGTTCTCTGTGTGAATGCTTTGCTTTGGCGACATAAATGCTTGTTTGTCACACCCGTAAAGCTTAGTATATTGAAACTGAAACTGAAAAGCATGAAATTTCTCCTCTGTGGTACGTTTCCTTTCCTCTTTCTAGATCAGAGGAGCGCTAGTCGTTGCCTGTGTGTGTGGAGGTGCTGAATTTTTGTGTGTCTTGACCTGTGTAAACTAAGGCTCATTTATGGTCAGAATGGAGATCTGTTCAGTTGGCTTTTTATCACTGTGTGCCTGAGCCACCAAAGATCACACACAGTTCAGTCCTTTACAGAGAACTGTGCATCACCATGGAGTCTTATACTGTTGTGTATTGCTGTTGTATATTAGTGCTATTATTTTTCACCTCTCTATGCTGTAGTTATATCATATCCTTCTCAATAGCTAAGGTAAAGGGCAGTTAAAGAGAGGGTGTGCTGAATAGATAGTCTAGGCTGTGGGCATAATCCTGGTGCTGAAAGGGAGATCTAATCGAATGTGTGCAATGTAGCTGCTGCGCTCTCTGAAGTGGAATCTCGAGGGGAGGCAGAATAGAATGCGGTTTCTGAGGGCAGCGAGAGGGGGCTTATCTGACGCGCTCTTGGCGTTGGAGAAGCGGAGCATGATGGTCTGTCCGCGCCCAGAGACGGTGGTGGAAAAGCGGATGGCTTTGGGTCTGCCCGCACCCAGAGACGGTGCTGCCGCGGCTCACTTAGAGAGACCGCAGGGGCCGAAGCCACTTTGACTCGTCGTTTGGAGAGGTCCCAACTGTCTGTCAAGATGCTCTCTCTTTGGGTACTTTGCTACATTTACATTGACGTTTTCCTCGTTTAGCAGGCGCTCTTACCCTGAGCTAGAACCCGTTACTGGAACTCCCCCCTGTGCCGCGCTGTCACGTTTCGGGCACGCGGGACCGAGGCTCGGCTCATGAGGTGGCAGTTGGGGGGGTGATGCTGTTTCCCCCCAACGCGATCGTAAACGGGGTCTGAGGTGTGCCCCTCCTCAGCTGGGCACCACGCCTGGCGCCTCTCCCCCAGTGTCCCCCTCTCTCGGTCTGCTCTTGGGGTGCACGGGACGAGGCTCCCTCCCTGGCACGCCACGCACACACGCCGCGCACACACGCCGCGCACACACGCCAGGGACGTCTCTGGCAGCAAGGCAAACACAGATGCGCTCCGCGCCGTCAATTACAGCGACTCCGGGAGTGAATTAATTGCGTGCAACGAGCTGTTTTGAGGTCACTGCTAAGCTTTTAGTAATTCATCAGCGTCATGCAGACGGTGTCTGATTTTGCAGCATCCTGTTTACTTGGGTTTGTGTTTTGCTCTCTGCTTGGCAAATCTGTCTCTCTGTTAAGCAAATGCATTGTGTCACCAGACACACAGACTGAAGTAACGTGGTGTAATGTGATATCACAGTGCTGAATTTCAGTCCTGTGGCAAGTGAATTGAACGTGGTAGAGTGGCGAGTTCAATGCAGTCAGGGGTTGGAGGAAGGCTATCACGAGGGGCGCAAGGCACTGAGTGTCAGTCTCCATGCAGAGCTTTACGGCTCAGGTGCGCGCAGGTTGCCCCCGACATTCCAGCCAGACGGAGCGTTCATCTCCCTTCCGATCAAGGCCGACAAATTACAGTGCAACTCCTCAATCAGCACCCCCCCACCCACGGAGGAGCGTTGATGAATGGCTTTCGCCAGAGATTCAAGGGCGGGGCTGGGGATTGAAATCTCATGAAGGCCAGGCCTGCTGGCCATTACTTGCCCTTAGACCCTCTTTCTCTCCTTCTCTTTCTCTCTCTCTCTCTCTCTCTCTCTCTCCCCTCTCTCTCCCTTCATAATCTGATGTTCCTAGCTGAAACCGCAGGTGTGCCGTCTCTCACTGCGTCTTCAAGTGGTACTTCTCTTATGTGGTAGCTTGTTTCTGCACGTAAACAAATGCTTTTAAAATATTTATAGCAGCTTTGTGCACCATGCATACATTTTCTGCTGAATTATTGAGCAGGGTAAACTGGAACGCAGGCTTGAACTGGAACACAGAGGTGCAGGATCTGTACCAGCCAATCAAAAAACGTTGTAGATGATGAGAAACTGCCCCTTCCCATTGAGCAGCAGCGGAGAGATTATTTTGATAGGTTAGAGGCACACATCTGTGAGGCCTGAGTAAGAATGCCTGACATTGATTGGGTTTGAAAATGTATGTATGAATTTGCTGGCTGATTAAAGCGCTAACTGCTGTTTGCAGGGTGGTTCTGTGACAAGCTGTAATCGACCTCCATTCTCATTTTCTCCGGAATGAATAACCTGAAAGAGAAAGCGGAATCGAACAATTAGAATAATGGTAGTTATGTCTTTTTACAGTGTGACGGAGATTTTCTGCCTGCAAACGTTTTTAAGGTGTATTTTTAAAACGTAGTCCCCAGTACAACTGAAATTCCCATTGTGACTGCCATAGAAAGGTTCCCTCAGCGAGAGTGATTTCCGTCGACAGCAATGAGAATTGTAATTAAATCGCACAATATTATTATTAATACATAATTAACCCTGGACATAAAATGGCTTCCCCTGTCGAATTCAACAGATCACGCTGTGCTTCCTGAAGGTTGACATCCAAGGCACATGGGTCTGCATTTAAATGAAACCTTAATACACCACATACTGCACCATTTTCAATTAGTATCACAGAGCCGTTTCGGGTTGCCTGGTGCCGGCCTCTTGATTGAATATTCCACCTTGGCTAATGTAGGTTTGGGAGCCAGTTCTCAGGTTGGCCTTAAAGTTTCTCAGCATGGGTCATTTTGCTCAGTTTTATCTCATGCTCAAGAGCAGAAGTCATTTATAACACACAGTTTCAGTACACTGAAGCACCAGTGCTGTGGATTTTGGTGTTGTGCATATGGTTACTCTGGTATTTTTTCCCTGATTTTGGAGATACAGCTCATCTCATGATTTTTGGAGACGTCGTGTTGTGTGACATCTCGCTCAACAGAACAGTGAGGGAGGCTTCCATTTTGCGTAGTGAGAAGGACGCAGCTGAGCACTGTGAAACTTTATGGCAGATATCACTGGCTGAATTGTAAACATGCACGCACCCAGGTGCGTACACAGGCTGAGTTGCATTGTGTCTTCCCCACTGCTCCAGTGAGTGGTGAACGTATGGAGAAACTGATGCACCGGAATCCAGAAATGGAAATTTTGACCCAGTTTAGCTGGCCCAGAAAATGTTTGCTCAAGTTTTTTTTTTTCCTTTTTGCCCCACTCCTCAATGAACTACTGCGGCTCATATCTTTGTAGCCCCTCTGTACATGCTCACTGGATAATAGGAGGGAAAAAGCCTTTCCACAGAAAATCCACTGGGTTTTCAGAGTAGCTGAATCAAGTAAATCTCTGAAACTGGAAAAAACTTTTCCCCTCGAATTCTCCCTTTTCTTCAGTCTGTCTGTTTGTGTCAGCTCTGTGCAGTAGAGAAAGACAGTGACTGCCTTTGTATGTCAGTTCTGTGCAAGAGAGTCAGACTGACTTTGTATTGTGTCAGCTGTGTGCTGGACAGGCTTGCATTCCTGTCATGGACAGAGTGAGGGTGTAAGCCTGAGGCCTTCACCCAGTGCAACCTGAGGTAACTTAATAAATATATTTACCTGACCAGACCCACAGTACCTTCCCACGGTACCCACAATATGAGCACATCAATTAGTGATCAGCAGCGGCATTTTCACACCTATAAATATCCCCTTTGTGTGGAAAATTAAAAGGATATAAAGGTTTCTACGTGGATTCCATTCATCAAAATATATTTTACAGAGAAAATTTTATTTGAGACAATTTTATTAGAGACAAACGTAACTACTCTGTATAAAAGGAAAACTAGCAGAATGTCAACATTTTCTGCCAAGAGCTGATTTTACAAGATAAATCATTTCTGAAGTATTTTAAAAGGTGCAAACAAGTGACTTTCATGAAAGTGGGTATAACCTTGTAATTAACAAAAATGAAAAGTGACAGTGAAAGTGTAATTATGTTAACAGAATACGTTATGCAAAATAGAAAATCATGTTGTCCCTGAAACAAGTGAAACAATGTCCAAGTCATGGCTAAACTGAAAGGAGGTATGTTTCTGCATAGCTTACATTTTGCAGTGCCAACATTTTTTCATCTCCATCAACAGTGATCACAAGCATCTACCACTCCATGGAAGTGTTTTCCTTTTTTCATGGTGCTCTTTGCTGTCAAATTTAGCTCCTTTCTAAAGGCATTCATTTTTACATTTTCCCAGGTCTATGCGAGACAGTGAAGACAGTTTTTTGAACTTGAAAGGTTTTCTTCTTAGGCTCTGGATGGACCTGTGATTACTCTGCTGTGTATACATGGACAATACTGTGGAGTGAGGGAGAGACTGGACTGTATGTCAGCCATGTGCTGCAGAGAGTGAAAGTGTGTACTCTGTCGGCCTGTGCTCGAAAGAGGGAGGGAGAGAGACTATGTTTGTCAGCCCTGTTCTGGAAAGAGAGAGAGACTGTGTTTGTCAGCCCTATTCTGGAGAAAGAGAGAGAGACTGCGTTTGTCACCCCTGTTCTGGAGAAAGAGAGAGAGAGACTGTTTGTCACCCCTGTTCTGGAGAAAGAAAAGAGAGAGAGAGACTGTGTTTGTCAGCTTTGTGGTGAAGAAAGAGAGAGAGAGACTGTTTTTCAGTCCTGTTCTGGGGAGAGATTCCATCTGCATGAGAAGGATAAACCAAGAGGCTTGCTTCTGCACTGAAGCATGAAGCCGGGCAGCAACATGCAACGAGGCCCTTTAATTACCCTGTGGAGTGGAACCATGCGAGAGAGAAGTGCGCGGGGTGCGAGAGAGAGAGAGAGAGAGAGCCCAGCGCATGTCTGTGGGCTGTGGCGCGCAGTCCAGCGTGAGCAGCCTCTTTCTGCGGCTGACCTCTTATGTAAAAGCACGGCTGGGACCTGCGCACACGAACACGCCTTCCATTACTGCGGTTTAACCAACGCAGCTCCAGCCGCGGGAGCGAAATTATGACTGTGGGCCGTGCTTGCATAAATACGCTCCTAATGCAGTCAACATCAGATTATCAGCAGGGCTGAAGGCGTTGTCCGGACCCTCCGTGCAGTGGCCCACGTATGCAGGGTCTTACGTGAGTGCTCGAGCTAAAGGAGACGACCTGGCCGTACTGGTCTTTGCTTGTTTTATTTATTTTTTTAATAAAATTTTTAAAACATTTTGCTCTGTTGATTTAGCATTTTGGTGTCATTTTCAAACATGTGATGAGCAAATTTGGCTGATTCCATTTTTTTTTGTCATGAAAATGGAAGATGAGAAGAATATCAACAAATGCACTGTTGTCTTCACCATTGTCTTAACTGATGTGAATATAAGTGTAGCAAGGTTGTGTGAAAGCAGTGGCGCTTACTTCATTTGTTCAGCTTCCTGTTTTTGAATAATTAGCTATCAGGACACACTTGTTAGGGAACTAGTTCATTATTGATCTTTTTTTTATTTGAATACAGTGGAACTGAGGCAGTGGTATTTGACAGAAAAAGCATTCATGCATTTTGTTATTTGCTGGTTGTAGTTCTGCTATCGTACACAATTTGTTTTTGAAGCTCTATTAGAATTTATTCAACAGTCGTGATTATGTATAATAACCCGTGGCTTTGCACAGATATGAACATGTTCCAGTTTGTTCTGCCTTTGAAGTCAGCCTTGGTGAGTAAAAGCCGAGGTGAAAAATGTATGCAGTGAACCAGATTTCACTGCCGTCTGCTCATCTAACTTGCTGAAATGCACTTTGTCTTCCTGTCTCATGCAACTAAGGGAAATAAAACACTTTTACTGTTGAGCAACAATGTGCTCGATTGTGTTCATATACAGTATACATATGAATTAAAATTTAATGTATACAGTAATATTGTAGGTTTACGTGCAAGAATAATAACAAAAGACCTTGGTTGCACATTTAACAGCTCCTACGCTGTTTTAATTTAAACTACACAGTAGGGTTACAGTAGGGTTCTTATGGGTTACAGCTCTGGTATACCAACACCATTGGCTGTGGTGTGGGCAAACCTATTGACAACTGTCATGGACCCATGAGCTAACAAATACAGCTGTCTGTTTCAGAGAAACACTACATGGGTTGAAATTCCTTTATATTTGAAATGGTCTCCTTTCCTGATGTCTTTCAGCACATTTATTAGTCTAATACAAGCTGAAGTTGCCTGTGCTGTGACCTTTCACTCCCATGACCCAACTGTATAAGCCATTCCTTCAGCGGGAGTGAAGCGTGCCACATGCCATGCCGTCTGTGTGACGTTTCTGTCAGAGCGACGCCCCAGCCGCGTTGACTCTCCTCATCCTGCTCCTTGTGGGGCGGCTCATTTGTCTTCACAGGCTTTCAATTAAATTAAATCTGCAAGTGTGTGTGTTTTCTGTGCTTGTGGAAAAAAATGCCATACAGTTAATTTATATGTGCCTCTGATGTTTGTAAATTCCTTACACATTGGATATGTTAATTCAGCTGTCTTGTGTGTTCCAGTGAACTGGTTAAATATGTGCGAAAAGATTTGTGTGGTTTGTATTTCTGTCCTGTTGAGTACGATCCCTGTGCACCCATACACCTGTACTGCAGCCTCAGCACAGCAGAGATCATGCTGGTATCGCACACACACAGTATTACTGTGACTGTGTGGTGAGACCATTGTGTCAGGGCTGAGAGTGCTATGGATTTTATGCCTTTTGTATTGGATATTAGCCCCTTTATAATCAGTGCAGAATGCTGTGGTCAGGCTTGAACTGGGCTCTTTCAGGCTGGTTTAATGTTCTTGCGGTACTCATGTGGTTTTGGCTTTAAAGATGAAGGCCCTAATGTGTAGTACGCCTCCACAGTAAACAAGTTAGTGGTGCCATCGATATGTGGCATAAAGGGCATAGCTAGTAGAATTTAGCAGTGGAGCAGTAGGTGAAACTGAATCCAAAGCAGGAGTTTGAGGTAAAGGTAGAGGTGGAGTTGGGGGTAGAGCTGAATCAGAAGATGGGGGCAAAGGAGGAGGAGTTTGAGGTAGAGCAGGAGCACAGACAAAACCGTCCTGTCAGAAGCCTCTCTTCATCTTCCCCTTCTCTGATGAAGCTCCACTCTCTGCCTTGGTTCCGCCCCCAGTTGTCTGAACCAATCAGAGCTCGGGAGACGTTAGTTGCCTTGGCCAAATAGCAATAAACCTGAATGATGTTGACGGGTCAGATAGACGGGGAGATTTTTATGCAGGCATTAGAGAACGTCAGGTAATGAATTTTTGAGATCCGTCTCTTCAGGCCACAGCATGCTGCCTGTTCCGCAGAAGGTAACAGGGCAGCCGCTGTTGATGAATTTCTCCCGTGTCCAGCCGCCCTCATCTCTTTTCACCTGTTTGAAGCTGTTGCTCTTAAGGCTCTGAATCCATTAAAGCAATTACCAGCAGTGCTCTGTAAGCAGAAAGTGTCTCAGCGACTGCCATCGATCTCTCTGCCACACAGCAATCCTTGCCCCCCCCCCCAACACCCCCAACACCCACCCCCGGCTTTACATCCCACACAGCCACTGAATGTTAATGCACTCCAGTGGGAATCAAGCCTTTCCCTAATTGTGACTGTTTGTTTGTGTGCCCTCCCTCTCCACTGCACTCATTTGAAAGGCAGCTCAGAGTCAGCATCTGGTGCAAACTCTGTGGCTTTTTCGCAGCTCCAGGAGGCGGGCATTAGGTTCTGTGAAATCTCGCCCGTTTGCTGGCGGCAGAAGAAGGCACAGTTCTTTGATTATAAACTTTATCCGCTGCCTCGCCCATCCAGTGGCCCATTCCGTTTGATCCATATGAGTAGAACGAGCCACACTTTTTCAGTTGGTTTAATGTTCTGTAAATCATTATGGGGTTTTTGGACAGAACGCATACACGATCGGAAGAACGCGTTTAACATTCGGCCGAGCCGGTAGGGAAGCGGTGGCTGTCCGCTGTAAGGTGACACGCTGGCGGAACGAGCGGTCCCTGGTGAAATCTGCGGGCGACAGCTGTTCACGCCCGAGCGGGTTGGAGCTGCGGTCAGATTAGCTTTCCATCGATTTGGTTTGAGCAGGGGACGCGGGGGAGGAAGCCTGTCTGTGAGACTAACGCTGGTGGGACCCTGCTGGGGGAGCCACGCCCACTGCGGTCACACACACAGCGTCCTCTATGAGCGACATGGCACACAGGAAAGGCACTCCGCGTCAGTGATGTTATGGTATGGCGGTAAAAAGCTCTTTGCTGAGGGGTACCACAGTAGACAGTGGGGTGGGGCAGAGGTGAGGTGATCAGTGAGGGGCAGCAGTGTGGTGGAGTGGTAGGGAGCCAGACTCGTAACCGAAGTGTTGCTGGTTTGACTCCAATGCACTGCTATTGCGCCCTTGGGCAAGGTACCTAACCTAGAATTTCCTCAGTAAATATCCATCTGTGTAAATAGATAAAATTGTAGGCTATGTAAGTTGCTCTGGATATGAGTACGTGACAATAATGTAATGTAATCCGAGTGACACCATCTGACACTATCTCATTGAATATGGATTTCATCAGCAGTACAGCCTCTGAGTGAGTGTTCTATTAGACTTGCGAAAGGGTTAACACGGCCCTTTTCGAGCACACGCTCAGAAGAGGCGACCCCGCGCCGCCGTCGTCCCAGATCCTGTGCGAAGGCGGCCGTCCCAGAAGGCTCTAATCAGAGAGAGCAGCTGTCCCCTGCTGGACAGGAGAGGGGGGGAGGCGCGAGCCCCCGGTCCTCCCGGCAGGAGCTCCGGCCTCTCCCCCGGAGCGCAAGCCCTGAATAACCGTCCCGGTCGCGGCCGGGCCACGATCTGCGTCATTCCTGCTCGGTGCCGCGTGCCGGCAAAAACCGGTTCCCCTCCCGGGGCCTCGAAGTCACCTGACCGCCTCACCGCTCGCCCCACTCCGCTGCGCAGATGGAGGAGATGACAGATGTGCCTTTGACACGGCCCTGGGCGTGCGTTTTGCACATTCAGAATGGATACAACTTACTGTGATCCTTCAGGGTGTTCAGTTGTATTTTATTCCATTTGTTCCGGTTATTTTGTTTTTTTGTTTTTTTTTCTTTATCAGGCAAATCTGTGATGTGGCATGTGCAAATCCACCACATTGAAATTCAGGCAAACTTCTGAAAGAGAAGGAGGGTCCAAGTTTTTTTTCTTTTCTATTTGTTCCATAGTGGACTGTACTCTTAAATGATAATTGAATAGGAACTATCGCAAAGAAACCAATAGATCCCTAATTGCACATGCTGCATATCCATAGGCATCTGCTCCCCATCCTTTTCACTTAGCAGTCCAGTACTTATTCCATTATGGAATATAACAGATATTTAGGATATCAGATGTAATGTGATGCTATCTAAAAAGCATCCAAACATACAGGTGTGCTCTTTCAGTTCTTCACAGCCCAAGGAGCTGTACAGTATACAATGTGTAACTCACTTCCATTTTTAGAAAGTAGGACAGCGGTGGGAACATACAGCTTGTGGCTTACTCTTGGCCCTCTCCCTCTCTCTGTCCTTTCCAGGCGAGTCCTGCCCCAATAATAGTCAACACGGAGACCCTGGAGACCGTGCCCTACGTAAGTATCAAGGCTTTCATTTGTGCTCCTTGCAGTTTGCAGTACATAGGATCAGAGAACCCTGCTGAAACTCCCACAGAGATCATTGGCTGGATCATCTGTGAACGTTACAGGTGTTCTGACGGAACCCAGAAAGTTTGTAAGCAGCAGTGTGACTTAGTGAATTGTGAGCAGGTTTTGTAACAAGGAGGTTGCAGGTTTAATTCCTAAGTGGGACAATGCTGTGGCATCCTTCAGCTAAGTGCATTAAATTGTGTCATATTCAGCTGTATAAATGGTTATGATGAAAACATTAGCTGTGTCTCCCAGCAGAAGGGCATCTGCTAGGCAGATACGTAATTTTACATGGATTCTGTCTCAGGCATAGAATAGTGCTCAGGAGTGCTTAGTGACTGCATTACAGATCCAAACAGGGGCATTTTGTGTGTGCGGTGTGCAGCCGTTGGTAACATAGTCGGCAGAATGAATCGGGCCACTGGTTAATAATTTATAGCTTTCACAAATATAGCAAAAGAAAACAGGACTTGTTGAATAAAGCGACCCAAAAGCCTGGGTTTCGATTTGCAGCAGAACTTTTCTCTTAACGGCCATTCATTATTAATGACTGCTCTGCGTGGGGGCCAGGAAGACGGAGCTCTCCTTCTTCCAGACCCTGTAGCTGAAAGAAGAAAGCAGAAATAAATAATTTTAGAAAAAGCCGAGAAAGGATGAGCTATCTACGCTGAGAAGCTGAAAGCAGCAGAAGCAGAGTGAAAGGCAGGGCTAATTAATCAAAGACAATTAGAGGTCAGCACACAGGCATGGCTCGCAATCAGCGGTCGCTCTCCTGCCCATGCATTACACATCAAGATCCCAAAAAAGTTGGTGCGCGTCTGCGCCCCGGTCAGTGAGCTTCAACAATAACGGCAAAGCCAGGCTTAATTTTGAAACAGCGGTCAGAGTGAAGATTGCTTAAAAGTGCTGCTTGAATAGGGGCTCTGAACAGGACAGCACACTCTTAAAAAAGGAAAGCCTTTCAGAACTAAGCAAACCAGCAGAACAGTGGAGAACATGCTGCAGTCTGAGTGCTTCTACTACACAGGGGTGCTCTGCTGTTATTCTTTTGAAGTTTTCAAAGGCTTTTCTTTGAGTAGTATTTAGATAATGTAAAATGCTTTCATTATGTTTTCAGCCTCACAGTGCAAATGCAGTACAAATACCTCCCAGAGAGAACTTTAACAGTGGGTGGCATGCCCTCTTATCCAATACTTAAAGTTCTCATCTAGTACAAAACCTTTGCCAGTGCACAAAGTTCAAAACTTTTGCTAACTTTTTCATAAGTTACTGTCCTGAGTTAGGCAGTTGGTATGTGGGTGTTAACAATTATGCTGTTAACTAGGGGTCGACCAATTATCGGCCTGGCTGATTATCGGATCCGATATTCAGCTTTTTTACAATTATCGGAATCGTGATTTTTTTTTATCCAATTGCCGATAAAATAATTTAAAAATGCACAACTTTGGCTCTTATGCAGCCGCCTCTCTCTGTCTGTAGTCACCACTGTGTGGTCTTGAGCAATGTCCCGCCCACAGCACTATCTGATTGGATACACATCACAAGTAATAGCCTATCAACACTGAAGGCTACTGTGCCACAGATGGGCACAGAGGAACATATTTGCAGACTGGAGCAGCACCGGTGAGCGAGCGGAGCTGTGTTTCAAAGGTAAGGCAGCAGATATTGCTGAAGTTGCAATAAACATCACAATCCTGTACGCTGGAGTTGCAAAAACACCACAATCTTATGATCTATTTTTATGATGACAAGCATGCCCAGTTTCCCAGTTACACTGAAAATGCCCAAATAATGCACTTTGTTGCAGTGATATACAGTTAACTATAAGGAGATAATAGAGTTTATTTATGTAGCAATAGCTATATCTTTGAGTAACGTTGGTGCCAGTGCAACTGGAACTTATTTTAGCTACCATATTGTGAACATAACATCACTCGCACGTATGAGTTGGTGTTTTACACGTTATAGGTAGCCAATGGTCATAATAATGTAAGCTGACTTGAATGTGATAGCAAACGTCAACAAGTTCATTTGTTGATCCATAATTTAGCCAGCTGACTAGCAAAAAAATTGATAGGCTATAACGTTATTTCTTGCATGTCACTTACCAGGGTCGGTCATGCGCTCAGTCTCAACCCACGACTACTACTTTATTTACTTTATAAAACATTGGGGAGCTATTATTTATTTATTTATTTATTTATTTAAATTTTCAGTTAACTTTACAAGAAATTCTGCTGGGAGCTCCCTGCACTTTTTGTTTTAAGATAATGTTGAAAAGTTCTCTTTTAATTAAACATATGCTTAAAGGCATTTCAACAAAGTTTTGTGTTGGAGTTTGTGTTATTCTAAATTTTGACACCAAGATTTTCATTTTTAATGAAAATGTATATCGGTTCCAAATATCGGTTATCGATCTCCTTGATTACTAATAATTGGTATCGGTAACGGCCCTGAAAAAACCATATCGGTCAACCCCTACTGTTAACAATTACAGTACTGTGACTTTATTTTAATTTTTTAAGTAATATGATTTCATAATTTTCATGGATGTAGGGATAGGGCACATTTTTATACACATGACATGTACTGTATGAACATTAAAAAACAGCTTGTCTAATCTGATGTTATTTGACTTTGAAGTACAATAGACAGAGTTAGTTTCTACCATGAAGTACACTGGAATCCCCTCAGGCTTTTTAAAAGACCGCAACCTTTTTTTCTGGTTCTGTGATAATGCAAAAAAAAACTTTCCTCCCTCTGTTAATCAACATAAATGTCACTAACCATCTCTAGAAATGCCATTTTCCTTCTGAATGACCTGCTGACAAGTCTTGTATGTTATTTTTCCTGCTTTTCAGTTCATTGCCCTCCTTCACTGAAAACAGTAAAATGTATAAACAGTGGCACACAAGAGCTACCATGCTGAATAATTCAGGTGCATTGTGTGTAACTCATCTCTTCATAATCGTGATCAATTTTAGATTGATAAGAAGGTCTTTTGGTAGAGATTTTCCTCAGAAGTCTTTCTTCTGCAAAGCTGGGCTCTTCCTGATGCACTTTACAAGTTTGTCTGGAGGGTAGTTGCATTCTCCTGTCCCCCTTTCTTCAGGTATTTATGAAAAATTAATTTGCCAGCAGGCCTGAAAGATTTGTGATGGATTCTGCCGGCCTTACGTGGAATCAAATAATTCAGGTCATCCATCCATCTGGAATTCAGCAGCACTGCAAATTAACCTCTCTCTCCGCCAGAACTGCGGACACAATTAGCGCTCTGATAGGTCCTGCTACGAGCGCTCGGTTGACATTTCTCTAAATTGTACAGAGTGCGGACTGCCTGCTCCGTGGGCCCTTGCAATAATAACAGTGAGCCTCCACGCAGTGCTGAGAGTGTCTCCCGAGCGAGGTGCAGAATGACGAGATAAATTGATTTACGGCGTGGTTTTTCTCACACATGGCAACATAAAGGAGCAGTATTACCTCTTAAGCTGCAGGATTTGGAAAGGCTTCATACGAATAACAGTGTCATAAAAGGGGGAATGTGCTTTCTAGAATCATCCGCACCCTGAGCGGTTACCCCTCCAGCCAGGCAGGGCTCTGCTTGGCACATGAACGATGGCTGTCTGTCAGAACAGGTTCTCTCAGGTCTGTCACTGTCTGATTCGTGACTCTGTGACAGAGCAAGATTCTACATTAAAAAGCATTTGAAGTGACACTGCGCAGCAACAGTCATTGATACATCAGGAAGCATCCAAGTACAGGGTTCCTACGCAGTATGTGACATACAGGTTCTACGCCTGTATGTCACAGCCTGCAAAACAGCTCTGCCCCAAGTGCCTTATAACTACCAAATCCGGACATCTGCGACCAAATTAGTTTGATGCGACAGTAACTTTGAATTGCATACATACAGTGCATAGCATCACAAATAACCAAATATTAAGCTTGTCTGAACATTTATGAGTTATGCAGTGATGTAGTTATCAGAAAAGCAAATGGAAAAGCAAATCTTTTCTGCGTAAGGAAACCATACAGCTGTGTTCACTGTCATTTCCATGGACACAGTAAATAAACAAGGCTGCACAGATGCCGTTAAAATTAAATTATTTAACTTTTTTCAACCCATTTTCGGTTCTTATTTATAAAAGAGCCTAAAAAATTATTCAATATGTTAAGGAAAATAATATGACTATAGCTAGCACCGGTTAGTTTACTTCCTCTTTGGGCAGAGATGTTTGACAGTGGAATGTCGTCCAATTATTTGGCAACATAATAGCATAAATAGTCAGAATGTAACATACATGTTAACATTTGGATTTTGAAACCACTTATTTACATAAGAAACGTCTAGCCATTTGTACTCAGATGTCAAATATGGTCTGAAAAATCTACCAAGAAGTCTGGAAATTTGAGTCTGGAAAAGTATGGAATTTTGAAATGGAAAATGTGTAGGAACCCTGCAAGAAGTGTAATTTTCTGTGCCTTTTGGCTGTAGGATATGCTACTGTATTTCAACAGCACACTGAAAGGACATTGACATTATGACTTCAACAGCCTCTCCTGGTATTCTTCAGGATGACACATTTGTGCAAAAAAATTGTCAAAAAGAAATGTCACAAGTTTCCAATAAAGGACACTTAGGTAATCTTCAAGCTGGTTCTGTACTGTACATTTCAAAAATGGGTACATGCATGTTACACCTTCCATCAAATTAATAGTTCTTGGAACCACACCGGCAGCAGCTGGGTATTGAGTATTCCAGGCAGATTAACTAGGCTAAGGACATGACGAAGGTTAAAGAAAAAGGAGGTAAAAGACGTGTCTCCTGCATAAAAATGCATGCTGTTTATAGCGTGTGTGGAGGTGAGCGAAACCCACGTCCATGCAAAAATGTGCGTAGTGACCTAAAACCCCATTGCTGTAAATGTTTGAGCCAGACCAGGGAATATAGCTGGGTGGGAGCTGTTCACTGAAAGATTTGGGCAGGTTCTAATCCCCTGAAAAAATTGCCCTCTTTTCCTGCCGTGCTTGTCAGGCAGTTGTGATTAATTCTGCTCAGTTGGAGTGCCATCTGAGTGTGTGCACGTTAGTATTCAGTCAACACACAGAAACATAGTTTTCTTTCCAGTAGTTTGGCCCTCTCGGGTTATGAATCTTTCATGACCGCAGAACTGACCAACATTTAAATAGTTTGTAATGGAGGTGCACACCTGCATGCGTATGCTATGAAAGTAGCTATGCATGGCTGGGTGTGGTTGGACTCAGCAAGAGATTGCTCTGTGCATCTCTCTCTCTCTCTCTCTCTCTCTCTCTCTCTCTCTCTTCTCTCACTTTTCCCCTCTTTCTCTGCAATGGCATTACAGCCTCAGCTCCCAGCAGCATCCAGTCAGACCTGTGCCCATGGCCAGACGCTCCGGCTCATTGTAAAGCGCCATATGCGTCCGTATCTGTTAGCACTTGTCGGTCTCCCTCATACGGCAGGGCTTATGAGTTTCAGTATGTATCACTGCCTGCACTCCCCGCCAAGCCAATCACAGGTTTCATTTCAAAGAAATCATGGCGGAGGGCTTCAGACTGCATGAAAGAAAAAGGAGAAATGCGATATTGTAACGGACACGTTGCGGATTGGGATGAAAAGAGAGGAGCAGCAAGACACCAGAACAAACCACACGGAGCAGTGCGAGAAGCAAGGAGCTGCAGTATAGGGAGGATCATTCCCTCCGCTGCCCGCAGTAGAGAGGGGAGCTCAGAAAGTGCAGTGCGCTGTCCTCATTTATACCTGCCTCTCTCAGCTCTCCCCCAGGCTTCCCCGAATCATTAATTTAGCAAGGCAGGGGAGGAGGCCCAGCTCCTGCTGCAGAGACAGGCTTTCTGAGGACCTCCCTTCTCCACGAGTCGCAAGTGCAGGAAAGCAAGGCCTGTGTGATGGAACCTCAACCAGTGCGTCCAGTCATGTAATTACAAAATCTCACTTCCAGCCTATTACAGAAACACAAGCCCAGCGGGGAGGTAGGCCGAAACAACCACACATCCTGATTTATTTTTGCACATTCTGGTGCGTTTGCGTTTAAAGAGCAGACTTTTTTCTTTTTATTGTTGTTGTTGTTAAAGCCCAGTTAATTGAACGTTTTGATTGACATTTATGCATTATCACTCCCTGTGATGTCAGAATGGCGTTTGCCTTGACTGGATATTGCAGGCTTAATTGTCAATTAAGTCCGCTGATTTTTGCCGTGGTTTCTCAGGCTCAGCAAATGGCATCATGCATGAGCAGCAGGGCACCATGGTAACAGCCATGAAACAGTGAGTCAAACAGATACATTCGAACATTAATCTCACTCTGTCCTGGAAAGGCAACAAGCATTCCCTGCATGAGGCTAAACACAGTTCCAGCAGAGAGGAAGGGAATGAATTAGCTTGTGAGTCACCTTGGATTCCTGAAAACAAGTGCACATTTGAAAATACACCTTTTTGTTTTTTTGCCTGTTTTTTAATTCCAGTAATAGAAAAACTGGGGTTTGAAACCAAAGATAGGAAAGCCAAAGACACCAGTTAAGTTTGTTACGCATACACTTACTGTATGCGTGGACCCAATTCAGTTCATAATGTGCTACTGTGCATAATCATATTAAGAAGATTTGTATAAGAGGGATTCTCGAATTTGGGCGCGCAAACTTTGCCCGATACTTTAAGCCTAATCTTTTTGTTTCTCTTCGATATTCAGTGTTAACTTTTTAAACACTTCAGCAGAAAGTGTTTGCACATGAAATGCTTACATGGCAATCTTGACAATAGCAGCAGACAAGCTTCTTGGCTACTGTAACTGCACTTTACAATGGATTCCTTCCATCAGTTTCCCACACACAATGTATTTCATGTAGAAAAAAACAAAAAACGAGAGGTCTTCTCATATTACTTGCAGTGTATTGAAAAGTGAAACAAACCTCAACAAAAAAGGCAGGTCATTGTAATTCTATAGTCAATAGTGTGATTTGTTTGTGACACTAATGATTTGGTATCTCTCCTCTTAGCCTGCCCTTTTTGTATGCAGTTTTGTGCGTTGCCATGGGTAAATGACTAGATGTAAATGTACTTTGTCTGTGCTATAGCATGCTGGAGCTGAGTGAATTCTTTGGTCACCTGTCTCCGTCAAAGACTGTCTGTGCCTGGGTAGCCTGTAAGGCAAAATGGAATGAAGCTGTTTGCAATATGACCCTCTGTGCCAGTGAGTGCCGTGCCAATGGACGAATCTGGCGGGATCTCTCTCATTTGCTGTGGTACAGCTCTCGCCCCCTCAGTGTGAAAACCCGTGCCCAGCGATCATTTTGGCAGAGCGCTAATGTGTGCAGCGCATCCTTCGTATTTTAGCTCTTGGCCCCTTCCCAGGGAAAGTGAACTGTGTGTGTCAACTGGCCCGCGTCAGTCTGTGCACGTGCACGTGCCCGTGCACATGCATTTGTGGGTGCAGACTCATGATGAAGCATTCCCTGCCTTTACAGCAGATATATGGAAAAGCCACTGTGACAGGCTGTGTGGAGAAGGGCGTCTGGAGGTCCTCGCTCTTGATAGACATGGGCTTTCCTCATAACTGAACAGCCAGGGGCTGACATTGCAGCAACCTGAGGAGGGAGCCCAATGCTCGGAGGCAGCGTGGCGTGCAGAGATGCCGTTTGGCACGGCCCGTCGCGGTGTAGCCCGTTCTGGAATCGCTGCCAGAACGTAATGGGGTCGGTGTGCTACTCCGTTGTGTGATTACAGATCACTGGAGAACACTATTGTTCTTGTAAGCAAAGCACACTGGGCTGTCCAAACACTTTCAAATACATGTTTTTTTTTTTTTTGGTAGAGTGCTTAAAAGATCCAAATAGACAAACGTATTAATTAACAAAACTTTGGCCAGCTAATAATAGTTTATTGGGTTGAGACTTCAGGTGCCGTTTTATGTACAAATGTAAGGACACAAATTGTTTCATCTAACTGATCGATGAATGTATTGTCAGTAGAGGATAGTGTTTATTTTATTGTCAGTCAGTAGTGAATTGATTTACACTTACAGTCATCTCTAATACCTGTTACTGCCTGCTTCAGAGATGTCTGAGAGTAAACATGGCCTTAGCCCCCCTAAGATGAATCAGGGCGTTATGATGGTGCCCCTCCCACAGTTTGGCTTTTTGTTCTGGGAGGGGGAGGGGAGGGGTTTTGTCCCAGCAGAGCTGTGCGTGATGTCACAGGGGCTGAAGAACCCATAGCATGCACTGGGTTCTACACCAGAGATGATGCCCAACAGCCACCTCTGATGAAAAAATTACACGCTGCCATCACCCCAAACCCCAGTTTAATCACTCAACAAATTAATATCTGTAAGTATTCAGTGTCAACAGGGAATGACATTGCAAATTTGAAAATAATTACCCTTTCTGAGGCGCTGTAATCTCACAATACATCACTCCAGTTTTCAGATTCATTCCAGTCCAGATGACTGTGATTAGTTTAATTATTTATTTTTTTTATGATACAGGCTTGAACAACAGTGTACCCAGCATTTGAAAGTAAATAAAATGTAAACATCTGTAAAATAAATACAGTGTTTCTTTAAGTTGCTCCATCCAGAACTATCTGTAATGATTATGTTGATGTGAAAATGTCAGTTCCCTGGAGCAGTGCCTTTTCAATTTACAGAGAGCTGCTTCTACTTGACATTAAGCTCATAGCCATGAAGCGCACTTTATATAACCCTTATTCATGTGACACCTTATATTTATTCTGATTTATATGTGGTGAGTTGCATACCGCTGTGAATTTATGACCCATATTTTCCGACCACAAGACACACCGTGATGGCTGTGATCATGAGATCAATAAAGGGCACTCTCCTCCAGGTGTCTGAGCGCATTTCCTGGGCTGTCATTGGAATTACACAGGTAGAGCCATCTGTTTAGGTCCCTTCCATCTGAAACTATACAGAGTTGAGCTGCCTCTCGGGGGTGGAGCTTATTGAATTGAATTCTTATCTGTTATAACATGTATTATCTCTTCATGTTGAGAAAGCTTCCTATACACCTAAGCCTTATTATGTTGGGGCGCAGGTCTGGCATGATGTGTTCCTCTGTGCTTTGCTACATTGGGCAAGACTACTGGTTCTCTCTAATTTATCACACTGTTAATGCTGGATGGTGATCCTGTTTCCAAATGGACTCCGCTGGCTTTGTGGAAAACTTAATTTGAAGCAGTCCATATGTCATCAATGATGGAACTCTGGGGCATGTTTAGTCATTAGCTGTGCAAGCCTTTCTCAAACCTGCCTCTGCGTTGCACCAAGCTCCTTTCATACCAGTGACATAATGAGACACTTAAGATGATGATTTTATATAAACATCATATGAAATTCATTAACTAATAAGGACTTTGACCCTTTGCCTTCAGAACAGCTTCAGTCCCTCTTGGAATGCTGTTATAGAAGTTTTGTACTGTTTCTCATTGGACTATTCTTAAAGAGGGAAAGCCTCCAGTTCTGTGACAGGGGACGACGGTGGAAATCTACTCTGCAATTTGTGCTCCAGAACTTCTCGTCAGTGCTCACTGATGTTTAGGTCAGAAAATTGTGGAGGACATGGAAGGTGTTTTACTTTATCCTGGCTTTGATGAAACCTCTGTTGAATCCATTTAGCAATGTATCATTATCTTAGAACAGTGTTTGCCAACCCTACCCCTGGTGGCATCCTGTCCTGCATATCTTCTATCTATCCTTGCTCTACCTACCTGACTGAACTCATCAGTGGCACATTTTATTAGCTGAGCACCCCTGATTTAATCAAGCAGCAAGGATAGATAGAAGATATGCAGGACAGGGTGCTGCCAGGAGTAGGTTTGGGAAACACTGTCTTAGAATATGGGAACATCTTGATGAAACCATTTTTGCACCCTAGGGTGCACCCAGGCACCTAAAATCCCTTTGGATTCCTTGGCTGTAATTTTACCTTGCAGTAATGATTGGACCCAGTGGCTCCCATGATATGGCTGTCCATACCATAACAGATCCACCGTGATGTTCAATAGTTTTGAACAGGCAACATAGAACAAAGTCTTCCTTTGGCTTTCTGCAAACATAAACCCAACCAAATGTAGGAGAAAAAGACCATATTAGACCATATTATTTTCTTCTCTACTAAAAGGTCCAGGTTTGGTGTCCATAATACCAGGTTACGCATTGTTGCACATCGGCCTTGGTTACAAGCAGTTGCCAAATGGCAGCCACAAATATCAGCTTTATGAAGGTCACAACATACAGTTTTTGTTGAGACTGGGTCACGGAGGAGTGAATTCAGTTCTGTGGCAGTTTTTGAGGCTGTTTTGTGTTTTAAGCGACTAACCTGTTGTGTGTTCCAACCACTGTTCAACTTTCCTGAGGCAGTTTTTCCTGGTTTGGCATGTCTTCATGATTTCTGACCCCCCTTGACACATTAAATAATTTTGTCATTTCTGTGACTGGCGCACCTGAAATTTGGGCACCAGCTCCAAATATTTGACCTCCTTCATTGCTTACTCACTTTTCGTAGTCTTTTATAGAACATCTTTTATAGCAGGAACATGTTGGTATTTATTGATGTTAATATGAAACAATTGCACTGACTCTTTTTTAATTGCCATTTTGATTATTTTGTATATCCCCTACATACACACGCACACACACAAAAAACACACACAAGCAAGTCACCTCAGATGAGGACGTTCACTATGCAAATAAATGTAAATGTAATGTCTCATCTGTAGGTTGGTGGCCCATCTGACAGGCCATACCATAATGACCCTTATTTATGATCATGGCAGTAATTACAGTGGAGACATGAGTGGCCTCTGTGACAGATATAGCGTCGCTTCTAGGGACTTGCATGCTCCATCTGCAGCTTGGGCATGTGTGAGGGGGCACGTGTGTGTGTGTGTGTGTGCGGACTTGCCTCCCTTGAACCCGCATCCAGCCAATCACCTGCTCCTCTGCTGCGTCTTCTGAGTGACTCCAGGTCTCCGTTTCCTTTGGATTTAAAATGCAGATCCACCCTGCTCTGCAAATGCCGGCCCTGCTCCAGATAATTGGGTCACTTCTTCAGGGGAGTGAGATGGAAAGGGCACGTTTTTCTCGACCTTAAAAAAATGCTCATGACACCATCCTCAGCTGATGTTTCCAGCCTAATGAATGACTGTGAAGAGAGCCCCCCGTGCGAATTGCTTCCTTCCCGTTAAGTAGTTCCGCTCTCGGTTAATGATGGCCAGCGCCATTAATGAGCACAGACTCTGTTTATTTCTGCACTTTTTATTTTTAGAGCGTTGTAACAACCGCATCTCACCAGTTGTGTTTCGGTATGTTTTTTTTTCTCCATTCTCTTTGAAGCAGAGCTGTGGATTTTCCTTTGCCTGGCTTTTTCAATCCGGGAGGCTGTTAGCTTCCAGCTTTTCAAAGCATGTCTGATTTAAACTGTGGTCTTACGGAGGTTTGTGTGAAAGCCTTTGTTGTAAAGGCGCAGAGATGCGGCCCCGCTCACGCTGCTGAATGTGTTCTCAAACAGCTGTGAATGCGCTGCGAGCGCCGAAATTGGGAGCCCGCGCGTGGGAGCGCTGCCCGCTTTCTCCGGGAGCGGAAGCAGGCTAGCCGGGGCCCGGGGAGCGCTGCGCGCTTCACCTGTTCCGCCTCCCCGACGTCAGGTGCCCTCCACAGCGCTGGCTGCAGCGGCACACACTCTCGGGTTCATCTGCATTCTTTTTTTTTTTTTCTTAATTTCTTGTGTTTTTTGCTTTTTGGATAATGGAATGAACATGGTTATCGTTTCAAAAGTGGTATTGCGGCACGGTCAGTTTAAGTGTGGAAGCTCTCTCATCTCTCTCGCTCTCTCTCTCCTCTCCCTCTCTCATTGCTGTCTCCCTCTCTCTGTCTCTCCCTCTGAAAGCTCTCTCGGTCTCTGTTTGTTTAAACAGCTGAAGGGGACCCAGCTGTAAATTAGCTTGCTCACTGGGTCTGAATTGCCCATGAAAACTCATTTTGTTCTTGATACGCAGGGTAAATAAACTGAGTAATGAAGTTAAATCTTTGAAAATATATTCCAATGTCAATGACAACTTTAATAACTTTGCAGACGAAAATCAAAATTTTGAATTACACACTTGTTTCCTTTGCCTCGAAGGAGAAGTGCCTTAATGGCTTTTATGTATCTTGTTGAAGGTTATGTTAATTTTAGGAAGGGGGCTCTTAACATACAAACTCTTTGCATGAAAGTTCTACTGTGTAGTGGTTTGTCAAGAAAGCTGACATGGTCCCCCGACACTTCATGCGCACAAAAAAAAAAAAAAAAATGCCACCATAAAATGATCATTCATTTCTCATGTCATTGACTGCAGGGAATGTAATTACCATTCCAGGAAACAACTTGAAATCTTTATACACCAAAGTCTATTAACTAACCTGAATTAAAGTGAATAGCAATCAATCATCATTATTGAAAGCTGAGAGGCGTTAAAAGTGTTAGCACGTTAAAAAAAACAGCTCTGTTGAGATGACTCAGTGGATGAGTACATTTAGCAGCTGAACAAGTATGGACAGGGAGTCCTTCATTTTACTCTGTTTTATTTTTTTATCTTTTCTACAGGCTCTCTCTGCCTCCATTATTTTCATCTTTCGCCATCTTCGGTGTTGTGAGAGTTAATGGAATAATTGAATGGTCCCCATTAAACGCTGGGTTCTCAGCTTGATTGGTTGAGTAGGTTCTGGCCCATATTCATCAGTGGTTGTGATGTGATTTCTTTGGGAACTCCAGGGACCTCTTTTCAAGTGCTTTTATCATTAAATTTCAAGTATGAGCGCTGCATAAGACCACTGCATGTGAGGGGGAGCCCTTCTGAAACCACCAGATTTCTCTGGGTAGCTGCCTCCATCATAGCAGCAGGTAAATTGGTATGGATTTTCATGTCTCAGGCTACAGCCAGCCACCAGATTGAGGCAATTAAGTTGAAAAGACTTGTATGAGCTGGATATTAGGTTGCTGTTTGTCTGGTAATTGAAAAGGCAGCGTGTTCATTGTCATTCCAGAGGTGGTAGTCAAGGCAATTCTGTGTT
Organism: Megalops atlanticus; assembly: GCA_019176425.1. Lineage (NCBI taxonomy): Eukaryota > Metazoa > Chordata > Actinopteri > Elopiformes > Megalopidae > Megalops > Megalops atlanticus. The sequence continues at coordinate 6,498,536 of CM032877.1, read as the reverse complement.
CCGACCTGCATGTAGCCATCAGTTGTTTCTCCTAAAGGAGGGCACCTTGGGGAAAAATCCATACTTTACTGTTACTTCTGTACTGCAATTAGAAGAATACAAAGTAATGTTGTTTGCCAGCAAAATCAAGTAAGTTTCTCAAAATCAAACTGGGAGACTAATTTTGTTGGCCATACCAAGCATAACACAGTTCCTGCAGCCACTGTACAGCTAACTCAGTGCTAGCAGTCATTGTGTTTGTAGTTATGATACTGTGATACTGTATTGTTGGGGGAATTTTTTGGAGAACTTATGGATGCAGGGCTTCTGAGTCCATTCTGAGGACTACCTTCTTATTCCAAACAATGAACCTGGAACTGAGATTGGCCTCTTTGTTCCCTAAGACCTGTCACTAGCACTGGTCAATCCAGGTTGTATGTGCACAGTTCAGATTTCTGTGTCTAGTTTCGGTCTAATGGGGACATGTTGGTCGCAGCTGTCAGGAGAATATGCTCCTTCTATTCATGTGACTCAAGTGGCCTCAGATGGCCATGTTATTTCTGTAAGTTTTTTTTTTTTTTGTTTGATTGCAGTGTTACAGGGGATGTGATTCAGGGAAAACACCTCCAGTGTTGAACTTACTGGGTGATGCTAATATTTTTTGTTCTGTGTTGTTTTTATTATAGGTCAACGGGACTGAAATCGAATATGAATTTGAGGAGATCACGTTAGAACGGGTAAGTTTCACGAGCGTCAACCAAAAGTGGGGGAAAAACCAGTTCAAATTGTGCGGTGTCACTGATTACCCGCAGATTTTGTGAATGAGCTACACCCATTTTAGGGGGTAGATACCCACGGCCATGGTGCATATTGAGATTAACGCTACAAAACACCAAACGCTGCCATTAAACGCACGAGTGGAGCATGTTTCCAAGCAAGCCGTTGGTTGTGCTGTGCTGTGCTACGCAGTATCATACCATCTCTAAAGCATCTGTGCTGGGCTGGCTACTGTGTGACTCAACGCTGTGACGGCCAGCACGCTGTCATGGTGGCGTCCCGTCGCCACACAGGGACGGGAGTGCGCGCACGCTGACAGCCCAGATGATGACACGCTGTGAAATCAGCCCCGAGCTTAACCTCGCACAGACACCTGCTGAGCGAGCCCCCCAGAGAGCCCACCATCGACCCACAATCGAAACCTCCCAAGAACAACTTTCAGGCCGCTGCTGGGAACACATTAGTGCCAGAGATGATGTAATGTTTGTAGTTCAAATGGACAGCTGGATGTCTTTGTGTCCGCAGGAAGCCTATCGCTTTCTGGAATGTTCTTCTGAAACAGCCTTGGTTTTTCTTCCTGTGTGCTGCAGTGTAAAAGAGCAGGTGTTCCTCCGTCACCAAAAGAATTACAGGAGCAATTTGTTCATCAGCAGCTAAAAGTAATGGTTTGCTGTGAGGCACTTAGGCAATTACTTTTCCCCCCATATTCAGTATATTGTAGATCAGCAAGTCAAGAAACCCAAAGCATTTCCCAACCGAAAGGGAAAGAAAAGCTATGTCTGTTCATTTTCCGTTAAGGCTAATTGATCTCTACACGACCACTTTAATTACACTCCCTTACAAATATTTATGAGGACTGCAGCATTCTGGGTACTGTCAGTCCCACGGCGCTACAGCGGGCAGTTGCATTTACATGGGCGATGCTGCCGGTTCATTAGAGAGGGCCCAGGCCGATAAGAGGCTTAGCAGACCTCAGATGACATTTTGACAGCCGAAACAGGGCACACATGGCTGGAGACAAAGCAATAACAATGGGAAAGGGCAAAACAACCGAGGGGAGTTGTGATCCCTTCGACTGTGGAGCATCACGGCTCCCGCGCTCTCTGGGCTGAGTAAGGACAGAGCAGCACAGTGTGGCAATTTTCCACCCAGCCACACTGTGTGACACTGTGTTATTGTCATCACCATGGATCAGCGACCTCCGTTTTACAGCCCAATCTGCAAGCTCAAAATGGTGACAGAGTGTCAAAGGGAGATATTGCTACCTCTCAGCTCACCCCGGACGAGGGCTGTTTCTTTTTTTTTTAATTCTGTTTTTTTTTTTTTTTTTAGATCATATTCCCCCAAGAGAGCCACACAGCATTCATCAACAAAGCATTTAGGGTCTGTTGAGGCTTAATCAGTAGAGTACCTCGCTCCCAAAGAGAGTGCCTCGCTGCCAGTTTAGTCAGAAGCTGACATTAGTTTTGAGAAATGTGTCAAGCAGACATGCTGAGTTTTGATTGAGTCCCGAGACAGGAGCGATTTTCACTAAGGACTGAAGTCATCAGGCTAATCACGTCTCTTTGGCAGAGAGCATCTCGCGTTGTGTCACAGGCGCGTCATCACCCTTTCCTGAAGAACTCCCCCTCACTTTTAATTTCTGCCTCTGATGTAAATGGACCATAGGAGGTGTTGATTTTTTTTTAATATATCGTCACGTATGACACCACATCACGCCCACACACCTCACTCAGCTGTCCGTGTGCGTGCGTGCGGAGGGCCGGCCCCCGGGGGGGGGTCCCGGTCACGTGACGCTGGTCACACGCTGGGGCCCAAGCTTGGAGCCCACGCAGCTGAGCTCTCCCGTGCTGGAAAAACAAACGGGGGTGATTGCGCCAGACACTGAATCAGGTTCATCTGCAGCAGCACTTGAGCACGTTCGTTAAGGAGCGCATCAACCTTTTATTGTTTTTCTTGTTCTAATTGGCGTAGGGGTTGTGTCAATGCGGTGCTTTTCACAGTGCCGCAGAGAGGCACTTCACTGCATGGGAGCGTTTGCATCAGAATTATTTGTCCTGTGCTCGTTGTTTACTGTCTGTATCCTCCCATCCCGCAGGGGAACTCTGGGTTGGGGTTCAGCATTGCTGGAGGGACGGACAACCCCCACATCGGAGACGACCCCGGGATCTTCATCACCAAGATCATCCCAGGTGGTGCGGCGGCCGAGGATGGCCGGCTCAGGTGTGTAGCCTCTCTGTTCTTACGGTCCATTCCCCTGACCACGGTCCCTGTCCTTACAGTCCATTTCTCTGACCGCTATGTTTTCCCACAGTCAATTCCTCCAGCTGGTCACTGAACATGTTGGGTGTGTTAACAATTGTTAACACATTGTTAACACACCCCAGATCCCATCCAAAGATACACATATTGCCTATTGTCGTAGCGCAGGAACACACAGCCAACACATGCGCAAATCATCCAGGTTTGAGCAGGAACACACAGCCAGCGCACGTGCATGTCAGCAAGGCTTGGGTGGAATGAGCGGACTTGAGAGGGACTGGTGGTTTCGACGGGGGTAACGATAAGCTTGGTAACATGATAAGTGAGCCACGGGCACTGCGGATTCTGCCCAAAAAACGCAGCGACTTGTTCAGAAGTGGATCAGTCAGCAGTATGCGTGCATACTGCTATTCCTGGAGCAGTGATGTCACCGTGCTCCCGCTGGTCCCCGCTGGTTGTGATTAAAGCTCTCAGCCTCGTAGTGGCCTCACCGGTGCGGCTGTAATTGCTCCCAGGGGATGCTCCCCAGTGCCGCTTTTTAGCTGATGCCTCCAGATTGCGGTGAAGGCTCTGTAATAGCCTCGCGCTCCACCTGAGCCCTCTCAATTACTTGTTCGGCACAAAAGTTTGCTAATTCTCGGTTTTGTTCCTATGAGCGCTCGGTTGAATATCTGCAGAGTGCGGTGCTTTACCCTGTCATTACAAGAGTTGAAGCTTCAAACATTTTCACTCGCATAAATTCTTTCATTTTCAGGCGCATTACGTATTTTTGGTTTTTCCATTCAGACGATACCCTAGCAACCAGCTTGAAAACATGAATTTAATCATCAGCAGATAGGAGATAAGTTTCACTTTGTTTCCCTCAGGGAGAGTACTTTATGAAGGGGTCAAGGCTTCAGGAGGGGTTTGGCCCTCAGCGAGACTTTAAAACACAACCCCATATAAACGTGTTCGGTGTGCTCACGCGTGAAGATCACAGATAAAAAAAGAAATACAAATTTCCCTCGCTCTTCAAGCACAGGAAGGCTAGCAGGGTAGTGCTGTGCGATGCCTCATCATGCCAAAATGTTTGAGGGACGCAATGGACCACTCATGTGAGTTTGCTGGCATTACATGGACAGCGTCTTGAGATACATAGTAAAAATGTGTCTGAAGACCCCTGTCTCCAAACCCCTCTTCACAGGAAAGCTTCCTGTATCTGACGAGCAGGAAACCAGGTGCTTGATACTGGGTGCCTTGGAACATAGCCAATGAAATATTAACTATATTAAATTTACTTTCACTCACCAGTGACTGCCATTTAGAGAAGCAATTACACTGGATACATTCTCTTGCTATATCCTTGCTTGACTTTGGAGGGGTTCGAATGTAATGGGTCCAAGATAAATCAGACATCACAATTAATGGTTTGTTTTCAAGGAGACAGGACAAATGCATTAGGGGAATGGGCCTGGCATCTCAAAGAAATTGAATGGGTTATTGCAACCGATTGAGAGAGGCCCATGTTGTAATGCACAATCGGTTTTTGTTTTTAACCTTACAAATTGTGCTTTTGTGAAACCAAGCAGGTTAAAAGGACACTTGAACAGTTCACATTGGTACTATTACTTACTGGCTCTGCAGACAACCCTTTGTGAGAAGACTTCACACGCAATCAAGTGAGCTTTCACTCATTATCAAATTCTGGGATCCATTTATATGGCTGGATTTTTAGACATTTACACACATTCTGGGATCCATTTATATGGCTGGATTTTTATTGGGGCAGCGGGGTTGCAGTATGTTGCTGGAGGCCACACCAGCAGTGCCCCCATGGGATTTAAATCTGTGGCCCCGCAGGCCCAGAGCCAGGAGTCCCCACCACTGTGCTTTAGCAGGAGGCACTGCAGACATGTTGGTGCAGAGGCTCTCTCTCTCTCTCTCTCTCTCTCTCTCTCTCTCTCTCTCTCTCTCTCTCTCTGGCTGTCTCAGATGCATGCCTCTGGAGGCTGTGAGTGGGAACAGGGTCTCAGCTGATCCCCCCCAGCACCCCTCAGGAGAGTTCTGTCCTTGGCAGAGGAAGGGGCGGGGGATGTTTGGCCCCCCTGCCCCCCCAGAGGTTGGACCGCAGCAGGGCCCGAAATGTATGCAGCGAGGCCCCTTTCCTTAACGCTTCCCTCACTCTCTCTGTCTTTCTCTCCCTATCGCTGTCTCTCTCTCCCCCTCTCTCCTTTCCTCCATCTGTCTTTCTGTCTCTCCCTCTCTCCCTCTCACTCTCTTTCTCTCTCCCTGTTTCCACTTGCCTCCCTTTCCCTCTTTCCCTCCCTTTCTCTCCTTCTCTCTGTCTCTCTCTTCCTCTCTCTCTCTCTCTCTCCCCGCTCCCCATTTGCCTCCCTCTCCCTCTCTCCCTCTCTCCCCCCACACACAGAGTGAACGACTGCATCCTGAGGGTGAATGATGCTGACGTCTCCGAGGTGTCCCACAGCAAGGCCGTGGAGGCCCTGAAGGTGGCCGGCTCCATTGTGCGGCTCTACGTGAGGCGGAGGAGACCCATGCTGGAGACGGTCATCGAAATCAAACTCATCAAAGGACCAAAAGGTTTCCTCCTCTCCTCTCTCTCTTTCACCTCAGTAAAGCTCGAGACTTTTTTTTTTTTTTTTTTATATAACCGTCTTCATCCCATCAGAATGCTTTATTGGCATGATGTATCCTGCATTGTGTACATACTGCCATCGCTTATCACATAACAAAAGGCAAGTCAACAGTGTCATATGAGAATAATGAATCAATCTGCTGTAAAATAAATGGGTACAGAAGATACTGAATAACAGTGAAAGAAAATAAAATGATGGTAATAGCAACGATGATGATTATTATTGTAACAGTAGTATTAGTGACAATAACAATGTTCCTTGATTTATTGAAATGCACAGCTCCTTTCTTCTCGGGTTCCTTTTTTATTTTTGGAGTACTTTTATTTTTGACGAAGAAAATTTCTCCTATTCCAATCACACCTGGGGGAAAGTGCAGCTCTGGAAGCTCTCCCTATGAGTAATTCAGCTTTTTGTGTGTTATGTTGTAATTTGGCTGCCTATAATTGTTTATGGTTGTAAAGTCATTTCCTGAAGCTACTTGGTGTTGGCAGGTGTTAGAGCTGTGAGCCTCAGAAACAGCTGACTGAATGGCCTCTTGAATTCAACTCTTGGCCTCTCAGGGCCTTGTTAGAATAAGGGTTTTCTTTTTTATAGATGTTTCCAGAACCGAATGGTTCTTTTATGAATCTTAATTATCGATGGATATCAGCCTAACTCTACCCTGCTGTAATCCTCCCTTCCCCCCACATACATTAGAAACAATGAACAATTATACCTTCCTTTGGGCTGATAGTAAGAGACATTGGGCAGCAGTATCCTTTTACATCAGTGGCAGAGTGGAAACATTATTTCCATTCTCACTGAACCCTACGTCCTCCCGCCAAAAATGTCCGCACACAGGATGTGGTAAAGTGAAAATGCACGGGTTTCACATAGAAAGCCCAAAGGTGTTGACAGTGGTTTTCAGGGGAGCAAACATCGCCCCTGCGTGAAACGAACCTCCGCTATGTAAAAATAACTCAGATGAATTATTAAGTGGTTGGACATGAATCAGCACTGTGCATTTGAAAGTGGAAATCCTCTGGGCAAAAGTAAAAGACTCCGGACCCAAAACAGAGGGTTTCAAAGCCCTATGAGTCCACTCCCCTGTGCGTCGAATGCCTGTTTGACATTTCAAGCACACCACTCCCTGATGGAGGGATACAAAGTGTTTAGAAAATGAAAAAAAAGCTTTGCTTATTTTATTCCAGCCAAGGTAAGTGAATGTCAGTGAGAACAGTCTCATACATAAATCCCGCTCTCCTTCTTGCCTCTGGGGGGCAGTGCTGCAGGATGCATCTCTGAACGGTGGGCCTCTCACTCCAGTCTCCATTCTGCTTTTCAGCAAGAGGGAAAACTGGCAGGGGCATGTTCCTCAAGCCTGTCTTTGAGATGGATTACATGTCATCACAGTTTACCAGAATTGTCCCTTGTCCCTGATGTTCGGATCACAAAAATTGGGTTTATTGGCCGTTATATTAGCAACGCTTCATGCCGGGTCCTTTTTCCCTGGAGGAGGGCAATAAAATCACTCATTTCCTCCGATGAACGTGTACTTTCCTCAGTGCAGAATTGATCATTAAGACGAACGTAATGAAATTGCTGAGGACATAATCGAATGTCAAATGATTGGTGGTCAGGAAATTGTTGAAATGGATTTGTTTTCCTTTCAGAAAGGGAAACTGCATTCATTCTTGAGGCGGAAGAAAACCTGATTGCGCTTTTCAGAGCCGATGATGTAGGTGTCAGCTGGGTGAAAAGTCGTGGCTCTGGTGATATGTAAAAAGAAGGAAAGGGTTGCCTTCCGACTGGCTCATGCAGCAAGGACCGGGCCAGCTGCAGAACAAGTTGGCTCGGTTCTGCTGGCGACAGGGCTGGGTAGGCTTTACCAGGGTTGCCTCATCTAGCCGCTCTCAGGCACCCTGCAGCTCATCAGGGGCCTGTGAGTCGCACAGATGACATCATTGGATCAGCACCTATCCCCACTGTAGTGCATTGTGCAGCTTGCAGTGTGAAAAATGTCCATTGGCTGCATGTGAGTGTATCACAGGGTTACACTCTTGTAACTTCAGTGCTCCTTGGTGACTGCAGACTTTGTCTAAGTGAGATGCGCTTACTGTACAAATGGCAATTCCAAAATAGGCTTATGTAAAGGGGGGAGTATTTAAAATGGAGGCTGTGATGAGCTTGTGAAAGGTGTACCTTTACTCATGCCGGGGTACAGAAGCCATGCGGATAATGCTGTCCCTTTGTCCCTTTGGCTGGCTGCAGGACTCGGGTTCAGCATCGCGGGCGGGGTGGGGAACCAGCACATCCCCGGGGACAACAGCATCTACGTCACCAAGATCATCGAGGGCGGCGCGGCGCAGAAGGACGGGCGGCTGCAGGTCGGAGACCGGCTGCTCATGGTGAGTGGAGATTGGTGGATTGTGGTCACGTGACGCCGGGGACAGGAAGCGGAGGCGGCGTTACAAGCCGTGGCAAGCGAGCCGTTTTCGCCTGAGAAGATCACGTTAGCTCTCCCATCAGTCAGAGAGTTCAACCCAGTTATCCCCTCTCCACTGCCGCTCCTCCACAGGCGGCCTGTCGTCATAATCCAATCGGCAGCGCAGCTCTCGTGCGTCCACGTAACCCTGGGCTCTCTCCCCCCCTCCTCCTCCTCCCAGGTAAACAACTACACCCTGGAGGAGGTCAGTCACGAGGAAGCTGTAGCCATTCTGAAGAACACGTCTGATGTAGTGTACCTGAAGGTGGGGAAGCCCACCAGCGTTTACCTGTCGGATCCCTATGGGCCTCCTGATATCACACACTGTGAGTCACACGTCTCTCTCTCTCTCTCCTCAGATGGTGACAGTTCTAACCTCAGTCTTTTAGGGTGTTTTTAGTCAGATGTTTTATATTAAATACACACACGTAAATAATGTGTGTGTTCTGTTTTATATACACACGTATATATGGGAATGTATAGTATGTATATAAAGCATTTATTAACGTGTGCTGTTGTAAGTGCTTCTGGGGTGTGTGTTTGTGTGTGTGTGTGTGTGTGTATGTATGTATTTTATATCTATTTGTCTATCTATTGATATATCTCTATATATAGTATATATAGTATATACTATCATTTACTTATCACTAATTCTACCCTCTCTAGCCTTCCTCTTACTGTTTTAATGTTCATTACCTTGCTACTCATTTTTCCTTTAGTGGCTGTTTGCAGCGGTGCTGTTGTTAAGAGCAGCAGACGAAACAGAAATTGATAGAGTGATGGAGAGGGATCTATTTCTTTTCTATGGGCGGTTTGACAGTTTGAGGACACGTCAGGATACGGGTACACAAATGTGACTGGGCATGTCGCTTTGCTCCGCAGCCTTCTCCCCAGCCATGGAAAATCATATCTCTCCCCCCGGCAACAACGACACCCTGGAGTACAAGTCCAGTATTCCTCCCATCTCCCCGGGAAGGTACTCCCCCATCCCAAAACACTTGCTCGGGGAGGAGGACGTTAACAGGTTGGATGGTTTCTCTTTCTTACGGTAATTGCCTTTTCTGCCCAAACAGACAGTGCCCACAGGTCAGACTCTGTGTCCCATCAAAATGTCCACCGGCATGTTGGGAAGCCATCCCGCTGAGGCGGCAATGGCCTCCAGCGTCCTCGTCCAAAAAACCCCTGTCCCCGCCAAGCGCCCCCCGTCCCCCGTTTGTCGTTGTGCGTTTCCGTGTGGTCCTGTGTCCTATCTCTCCCCCACCCCACCCCTGTTGATCTAGACCATAAGCTCATTAGGATCGGCAGGGCATGCAGAAATAGATGCAACAGCTTTGAGGGCCCCACGGCCGGCCCTCAGATCTACAGATGTAAAGGGAGCTAATTTAGCATCAGCAGTTTGGGTCAAATGGATGGGATGTCCGACTATTTGACTCTTACAGATTTTTTTTTTTTTGTTCAATGAAATGTCTGAAATATGAAATGCTGTGAAGCTTGTACTTACAAGCCAATTCATGTAACATATCTATTCCTATATGTGCACTGTAAGTTTCCCGGTACGATTCCTGAATTCCATAGCCTTTTTATATCATTGGCTGGAACAGATGGTGATTAAGGTCGTATTTATTTATTCATTTGCTCTTGAAAAGGGCTCGTGTTTTCCGCGCAGCGGTTTGCTTTGCTGAGCGGGGCCCCACGACATGAAAACCTGGACGTCAGCATGACTGGCCGGGCCTGACTGACCCTCATTAACGGGCGCAGGAGCCGCTAAGTCATCTCGCCGGGATCCTCCTGTCTCTCTTCATTTTCCACCCCAACAAAACCAAAAAGAATATGCACCATTTTAAGTGCCATTTGACTAAAAGGAGGCCCATGGTCTCCTGATACAAGTACCTGGGTGAGATGAGAGAAGTGTTTTCATGCTGACTTGGTTGTAGGAGAGAGTCTTTCCTAAAAGGCATGGCGGACATGTGTAACACTTGTTTGTGCACTAGGCAGTAAATAGAACAGCAGAGAAAAGAGACCAAGTATGAGTCATCGAGCCCCTTTCCTAACAAAAGCGCACGCACGACAGATGGATCAGAACCTCGTCCTCCGAGGCCGGGGCGCGGCGTCGGTCGGCTCCGCGGCACGTGCGGCTCTGCGGGGCGGCGTCTCGGGAGGCGACTTCAAAAGCGGCGGCGTCGGGAGCGACGGCGCAGACCGCAGGCCCGATCAAAGGAAAAACGTGCCGGCAGAACGGGGAGGGCGCGGGATAGCGGAGCGAGGAGCTCGCCGGCGAGGCTGGGCGGACCCAGGAGAACGGAGAACGCCCCCAACCCCTCCCCCCAACCCCCTGCGGTGACGGGAGCACAGCTCCAGCTGTGTTTGGGATTGACTCATCACCCACCGCCCATCCGCCCTCGCTCCAACTCGCACTGTCAGCCTCATTTGCACCTCCGTACCGAGAGGGGAAGGCGGCCTCATAAAACCCAAATGTTTAACATCAGGGTATCGGAGTCCTAGTTCGCTGCCACATGCATTCCTTTTAATCCTTTCAGTGTGGCAGCAGCGAAGCTGGAGAATACTCTGTCCCCAACTCGCTCCATCTTATCTGCGAGTCTGTACTTTGCTAAGTATGAGCCGCACGTTCGGAATGAACTATGGTGATACTCAGATCACGCTGCGACCTCTTGGTTTTAAACTCTAAGTGGAGGATTAGCAATCTCCATTCTCTCTCCCTAAGAGGTTTATTGGACTCAGTTGCCACTCTTCTTAGGGACAAATCTTTTGAATTAAGTCAGGGATGTAGTGCACCGTCTTGGGTGAAGAAAAAGGCATGATTTTTTCTTCCTGGAAATCAAACTTTTTTCACTGTTCTGCGATTTAGTTGAACATGACTAAATGTTGTGTCATCTGGAGTAGAGAAGCAGCGGCGTGTATTTCTCTGTGAAATAACCTAATTTGCTACCAGCAAATGGATGCTTTGCGCCAAAAGGTCCATCACTTTCACAGAAGTCATAAGAAAGCATTCAGGGTGTACGTCATACTGTATTTCCTTTCTGGAAAGCCCATTAAGGTGCCTGGGCTAGGACCGGCACCAGGGAGGTTCTGAGTCAGGAGCAGAATGGCACCGCATGGGACTCCGAACGAGGCGGCGTTGGGGTCCAGATCCGCTCCAGCCGCCTCCTCGCTAGCCTCCCGTGAATCATCCAGCGCTGTAATTGGAGCGCGCTCTGTTGGGCGGTGCCGCAGTCAGCCGATGGGTCAATTATTCCTGAGCCCAGCTAGCTGTCAGTCAAGCCCGGGCTTCTGGCATTTTAAAGCGTGTTTTTAGTATAGAAATAAAAAAGTATTTACTCGGGGGGGAAAACTGCTGCGGATGCCTTTAATGAAGGGGGCTTTTTTTCCTCGATTGTAGAAGAGATTTATTTTGTTAATTCAGCTTAAGGTCTGTCCTATCACAGTCGGTGATGGCAATCTGTTCTGGTTTACTGATTTAAGCCGTGTTGGTCGTTGTTTCATGCCATTTCACATCTCTGGTCTTGCGCTGAATCTAGGCCAGGTCCAAACATAGATCCATAGCTTTAACTTTTCATGTGCTTGCTCCATGGGCTCCTTGCTTCTTCAGCAGCATGTCCTTGCGCACCGTAGTGCAGCTGCTCACGTAAAAGCACAAAGACGTCTGACCTCGTAGGGGCAGATTTAAGATGGCCAAGGCAGCAGTGTGGTGTAGTGTTAAGGAGTGGGGCTTGTAACCGTAAGGTTGCTGGTTCTGTTGCCTGCTGGGGTACTGCTGTTGTACCCTTGGGCAAGGGACCAATTGCCTTAGTAAATATCCATCTGTATAAATAGATAAAACGGTATGTGAGTCGCTTTGGATAAGAACATCTGCTGAATGACAATAATGTAATGACCGTGATTGCGAACATGCTCACATCTCATCCCCTGAGAAACAGAACCGCCTCCGCTGCTGAAGTGTGGCCTTGGACAGTTTCGTGGGCTTTTCGTTTCTTAGATGTTGAAGTCAGGGAACAGCCTTGCAGGAGGGGTGACGCTGCCCGTGTCCCTGTGCAGCTGACGGCACGCTCGCTTTGCTTATGCACTGTGACACGCCACGGAAATTTTTTTAAACCGGAGGCCCCCGAGGGAACAACGCGACGCAAGGCTGATAACTCGGCCCGCCCCGTTTGGCCAACCACTGCAGTTCTGCTGCAGCCTTTCCGGGGTCGCAGAGGAAATTTAAACCAACATGAACGAATGGATCAACATAGCTGTATAAATACTGGTTAGGTACTAACTTGCAGGCTTTGAGCACCAGATGTGTACAAATAGTGTTCACCTTCAACTCTCTACAAATGTGAAATGTACAATATTTAAAAGTATACAATCACAAGCGGAGGTGCAAGGTGCGTATGTGCTGCACGGTGTACATGCACAGTGGTGATAGAGCATTGATATGATATTCCTCAGTAGTAGTTCCTGTATTCCTCAGTAGTAATCGTGGGTTTTCTTTGTGGATAATGTTAGTGTGATGTACAGTGTTGTGCAGTGCTGGCACGATTTCAGAAGGCTCCTCTTCTGGCTTACTTCCACTTCTAGCTCTCGTGTTTTAGCGTGACCTAGAAGCGAGTGAGCGAGGGAGTTGGGGGGGCATGGCGTGCTGTTCGCACGCTCTGTCTGAGTGTAAATAAAGAGGGGGGGGTTCAAATGAAGCTCGCTCAGGGGCTGACAGCCGCTGTGAGGGGCGCGAGCCACGTCCTCGCAGCGAGTGGGGGGAAAGTGGGCCACCGAGCAGCAGCTTAGCGCCGCTGCGCCGGCTTAATCCGCGGGAGCAGAGGTGCGGTTAACGCAGCCAGCGGCCCTCCAGATAACGCTGGCGCGTGAAAATGGCGGTCTCCCCCCGGTGCAGAGGGGACAGAACGCACCGCACTCTGAAGAGCTGAAGCATCAGAACCTTCTTCAGTTAAAACAGCCATACCCCGGCCATAAGCCTGCGATTTAAAGGTCCCGGTTTGAGGCCAGAGCTCTCCTGCCGTGCGGGATTACTGCGTATCCCTCAGCGATTGGTGCACTTGGTGTGTTGGTTGAGGCATTGATTGATTGATTACTCCATGGCTTATGGGGTCGATCTGAGTCTTTGAGATGTGTTTTGTCTCAGCTGCTCCCCCCGGTGTAAAATTCACGTAGTCTTCTGTCGATCGTCTGTTTGTCAGTGTGTCTCGTCCAACATTCACCAGTAAAAAAAGTATTTCTTTGTATTTCTGTTATATTTATTAAACGCCTCATTTTAAAAAAACATGTGTATCTGAAATGAAAACAGTATCTGTCCAGATCCTTGTGATGTTGACTCTTGAAGCAGCTGGCGGTGTCATGTTGTATTTACAGATTGTTTCTCTCTGATTAGAAATGCCTCGTTAGATGACGGGGAGAGTCACAGGTTTGATTCCCAGCACTTCCAGTTGAGGTGAGGCCCCTGGTCAGCAGTGTCTCCATTGTGCCGAAGCTCACTGGCCCCCTGGGCAGGGCCTCAAATGTGGCTTACGGCAGTCACTGCCGTAAGAAGCGCATTGCTTCCAACACATACACACTCTAGCGATCGCCTGCTCTTCTGTCTCACGCACTCGCATGCATTCGTCTTTCACCGTAACCAACAAAAAATTCTCATTTCACACGGACAAAAATAACATTCACTCATCCAGTTCCTTACAGTACGTGTGCATGGCAGTATCTAATGAGGTGCAAAGACCTTTACTTTCTTCCATAACATGGCTACCAGTGGTGGAGGGATGTGGAAAGCAGCTCCAAGATGATTTTGGCGCAGAGGGAGAAAAATTCCCATAATTCCTCAGGCCTTGCAGATAAGTGCTGGAATTCACAGAAGTGGAATGAGTTAATAGACGCAGAACCTAAGTGATGTGCTCTGCTGCCCACATAACCAGAGAGAACCTCTGAGAGTATTGGGTCCCTCCAGTGAAGTGAGCAGGCAGCAAGAGCTGCAAGGCCATTGCTTTGATTTGTCAGAAGAGCAAATGAGCATGCTCACAAAAAGCAATCACTGTAGAACCACTCCTGCTGTGTAAAGCAGCATTGCTGCCATTCCTCTTAACAGCAGTGCAAACCAAGGTAAGATCACAAGTACCTCCTTAATTTATTTTTTTGTATTTCCAATTCTCAATAAAATTTGAGATCCTGGAAGAATCCCAGCCCCGTTTTTGAATAGAATGTGAAACAAGCAGTCATGTGTTTTAGGGTTTCCCCCCAACGCAAAGAAAGTTTTAAAATCACCTGACAAATCCAAGACCAAGCATCACAACCTTGTGTGGCTTTAACTGTAATCGGCGTTTTGTGAGCGTGTGTCTAAGCTGCCCATGAAAGTGCCCCGGCCCCCAGCTCACGCCTTCCCCCACTCCCCAAGCCCCCGGCAGCCGCCCGTCTCTGCTCCGTCCTCCACTAACCGCCTCTCTCTCTCTGCTCTCCTCTCTGCTGCCAGGCCTCCAGAGCCAGTTTACAGCACTGTGAACAAACTGTGTGACCGCGCACCTTCCCCCCGACACTACTCCCCCCTGGAGTGCGACAAAAGCCTCCTCCACTCCGTCCCCTTCCCTCACTATCACGTAGGCCTGCTCCCCAACACGGAGATCACCAGGTACAGATTCCCCCCCACCCCCGCCCACGTCCGTCCGTCCGTCTGTCCGTCCGTCCGCATGCCGCATCGTCCTCCACGCATGCCTGCATGTCTGCATGTGGCTCCGCCCCCACCTCCCGCTGGGGCTGCTCTCTACTGTCCTGCATGCACCTGTACTTCCTGTTACCTTAAGCACCGCCCCTCAGGCCCCTGTAACTGCAGCATCTGAGAATGCATGGTTTATTTCCATACAGATTATAAGTGATTTATATATTGATTTAAACTCTTCCAAGGGCCATAATAAAACACCGTAGGATGAGGGGGTTTGGGTGGGGTGGGAGGTGTGACATCATCTGCCTGCAAGCCATCTGCTCAGCATGTGTGTTCTTGTCCTGTGTGAATAGATTTGGTTGTTTTTGGTTTGTCACATAGCTCCACAGGAGTTTGTGCTCAGATGGAAAATTCTAGGCCTTGATTGCCTTTGTGATAGATCACTATACTTGAAATCTGAGTGCCTTTGCTTTCTTATTCTCAAGGTTGTCGTTAACAAAGGAAACACAGAAATGACCTCCAGCATTTGTTGATGTGTTCTTTTTTATGAGTTGGTCCTTTGACAGCATTAATGGCTATAGGGACAAGCTTTGTGTAAAGGAAAGGAGCTTTTTTGGCTCAGCGACACAGCTGGCAAGCTCTCCCCAAGCTCAGATCTCGTTTTTAGTGGAAGCTTCCGGAAGCTTTCCCCGTTTCTGCGACGAGCTCAATTACTTTTGGTGCTCTTTTCACAATTTGTTAATTGTCTG
Source organism: Megalops atlanticus (assembly GCA_019176425.1). Taxonomy (NCBI): domain Eukaryota; kingdom Metazoa; phylum Chordata; class Actinopteri; order Elopiformes; family Megalopidae; genus Megalops; species Megalops atlanticus. The sequence continues at coordinate 6,483,017 of CM032877.1, read as the reverse complement.
CAATGGGAATTTTAACAATTTACATTTAAGCAGGAGTGTCAGATAACCAAGGGCACAGGCACTGTAAGGGAACAGACAGTGTCCAGATAAGTCAAAAATAAACATATATATATATATATATATATATATATATATATATATATATATATACCGATAATTTATCAGTAGTATCCTGTTTCTGAGCATGGCGAGAGGTGGCACTTCACCCCATTTGAGCCAGGATTGTTTATTCCCTTGGTTTTGTGAATGATTTATTGATGAGGCAAATATCTCTGCATACAATCAGTAGCATCGGGAGTGTAATTCCTGCACATGAATAAAGCATGAGGAAGCGGCTCCTATGTGGAGCCGTATTTAAACCGAGCCTGTTCCCGAACCCCTCCCGTGGCGCCCCCAAGGGGAAGCAAGGCCCCCGCGATCGGTCACCTGACTGGTCACCTGACACACTGCTCGCCAGCACAGCGCTCTGCTCTGCTGTACTGTGAGACGTCTCTGCCCTGTTTAGCTCAGCCAGTTAGCTCGCGGTTTGTGGTGTTCATTGCTGCTCTGTGTATGACCATGTTTTCGCACCCGGCATTACTGAGGTAACGAGAGCATTTTGCAGGTGGAATAATCAGTGTGTGAAACAGGCTTGTATCACTGCCATCTTTGTTGTTACAATGAACACGTACAAATGGTGGTGCACAGGCGTGTGATCTTGGATGTTTGTCATAGAATATATAGATGCACATGGAGCGTTCACCAGATCTACAGCGCACTGCGTCTTTCTCCATAAAGAGCTTGTACCAGGCATGCCTGCCATACCAGGAAATTTTTTTGTTTGCTTGTTTCTTTTGTGTTTTTTCCACCACTTTGTATAATTTTAAATGAGGTTGAGTCTGAACTTGTGTTCAGCAGTGTAGCATAGTGGTAAGGAGCAGGGCTTGTAACTGAGAGGTTGCTGGTTCAATTCCCATCTGGGGCACTGCTGCACCCTTGGGCAAGGTGCTTAACCCAGAATTGCCTCTGTTAATATCCAGCTGTATAAATGGACAACATGTAAAAACTCTACCCCATTTTAAGTCGCTCTGGAAAGAGCATCTGCTAGATGAAAATAATGTAATGTAACGGGTCTACATTACGTTAAACTCGTATACAAGGGATGGGCACCTGGCCCGTACACGGCCCATAGTACCATTCAATACAACCCGCGGGACGCTAGTTTTTTTTTTTCCTATCCGAGGGAAAAAAAACTAGCGTCAGGCGGCCAAACAATATCTGATTCGGAGGTTATTGCTGCCATCAACCAGGGGGGTCGCTCGTTCTTGTCGCTCGGCTGTTTGACGTAAACTTCGATCCTGCACCTTCCTGCAACATTCGTTTACCTTTTACCTCAGCTAATGCTTGCTAGTTGGGCTAACTCAAACTTATGCGAATATGAGTCAAAAAAAGAGAAAAGTTGACCACGAAAACCACAAGTTCCAATCGAAATGGGAAACAGATTTTTACCGAATTCAAGGGGAAACCCATGTGCTTGGTTTGCTTGGAGATCAAATCTGTGATGAAGGATTTCAGTTTGAATCGCCACTGCACCACTACTCACAAAGAGAAGTATGAGAGGTACACAGGTGCCACCAGAGCTGCCGTCGTCTCAGATTTGACGGGGAAATACATTGCCAGCAAATCCTTTTTAAAGCTGTAACAGTACAAGTCCTCTCTCAAAGCATCTTATGCTGTTTCGCTTGAGCTTGCTAAAGCGAAGAAGCCATTATCAGAGGGCAAAACTGTGAAAAAATGCGCGATTAAGATGGCAAAAGCTTCTGGAGATGAGTGTATGACCAAGAATTTTGGATCAGTATCTTTATCCCGCCGAAAAGTGACACATAGGATTTTTGACATTCAAAATCAAGTCCAGGAAAAGCGAAAAGACACCATCAATGTCTGCAGGTACTTTTCTCTCGCGCTGGACGAAAGTACAGACGTGACGATTCTTGTTAATGTCATGCATAGTAGCATTTCTTAAATGATTGAATAGAAAAATGGAGGTAGGATGAAATGGAATAGTTCATTTGAATGGCAAAAATTGAGATTTGAGAGGTAATAAAACTGAAAAAGGTAAGATCTGTGTCTGTAAGTTTGTGTGTGTTGGAAATGTATTTTCTGCACTGAGACATTCAGATTTCCTTGATAATATGTAATGTGAAGTAGCACTGCTTGTTAATTGAAAACTAAATTTTCCAGTTGAATAAGCAAATATTGAAGGTCTGGTAGTTAATAAAAGCTTCAAAAACACATTGCATTACTCTTACATGAATTACCCACAGTAATGGGGAAACTGTAGTAAGGGGGTGAACTATGTGAAAGTGCGGATTTGTAATTTGGCCCCCAGGTAGTAAGGAGAAAAATGTGTCGGCCCCCACCACCACCAACGTTGCTCGTCCTTGTCGTATACATATATAGCATATGCAGAACGTTCGTCTTTGCATTCTGAGACTGGGCAGCAGATAACACCGCGCGCAGGTCTGGAAGCGGGAGCTCAGACTCCGTCCCTCTGCTTGAAGGAGCGCCTCGGCGGACGTGCCGGCTGTGGGCAGCGAGAGCCCACTCTCCGCTGGAGGAGCGCTCCGTGTGGGCACCCGTTAGCAGCGCTCTCCCTGCATGAGGACAGGACTCATCAGAGCCTCAGTGCTTCTCACCAGGCGACGTGGGCGATCCGCATTCATTTCAGACAAAAAAACTCAGCGCAGTTCCGCATTACTTTTCTGCCTATGAATATTTCACTCCCTTAATAGTAAAAGCGCTGCGTAAATAAGGCGGTAAGTGCTCGTCAATTTTGTCCTGTTAAAACCTGCCAAATTTTTTGAATAAACATCTTGCGCAAGCATCTCGATATGTTAATCCGAGATGCATTTAGTTAAATAAGAAGGATTTTTAACTCTGAGGCTTGCATGTCATTACTGATTTTCCAGCCCATATTTGAATCATATTTTATTGAAAATGCATATTTAATATTCATCTTGAGAATTTATCTCTGAAGTAGAGAAAGGGGATATTAATTCCATTTATCCTTTTATGACAATCTTCGTTTTGATTTCATCATCACTGAATTTCTCTCCTGTGTCCCTTTAGAGTCCTCCGGCATACACAGTTTAAAATGTAATCCCTTTGTCTAAAAACAAACCACCGCATGCAAAGTAGTCATTAATTGACTTATTTGTAGGAAGAAAAGAACAATTGCTTAATTAGCCCTGAGAGAATGTTTTTTGCCCTGTTTGGAGAACTTTTGCCAAGAGCGTTGTGCGTACAATGCGAGGGAGTGCAATTGGAAGCCAGTCCTCTCGCGCTTTGTATTCCCCTGGCACCAGAGCAGAGCAGTGGCACTTTCAGTTTTATAATCCAATTAAAGTTTAGAGAGCTTTGCTTTTGTGAACAGTCTGCTCCACTGAACCAAGATACAATCAGCCTGTCTCTTTAACCCCTCTCTTCCAAAGCTGAACATTAACGCAGTCTAAAGGTCACCTTTTTTCACCTTTTTAAGTGAAAGGCATGCTATTCTTAGGTCCACTTGGATGCTGACTGTAAGAGCTGGATGTGCCCATCCAGGTATAGAGGTTTCTATGACCTTATTGGTTATTGCCTCTTTGCTTCATTAATTGACAGAATACAGTTGTGAACTCAAATGATTGGTGTTAGGGTTTTATAATGCCCTCAAACTTGAATGGATACACTTTAGTTCTTTTGTGCTGTAAGCCACTCTGGATAAGAGCGTCTGCTAAATGAATGCAATGTAACAACAGTAGAAGAGAGACAAAAGGCTGCCCTCTGAAGGCCTTTGGACAGTTTTGCGGTGCAGTGCAGTTTTGCACTGACAGTGGTTCTGCGTTCAAGTGCCATGGAGCCAAAATGTCATCCATCCGCGAAAAAGCACTGGCCTTCAGCGACCATTGTCTGGGAGAGGCCAGGCTTAAAGAAAGGAATCTATTTTGGCTGTCCCCAGGACCGCGACCTGTGTCCCTCTCCAGTGTCTAATGAGCGGTGATCTGAAAACTAACATATCAGCACGGGTGCAGTGAAAAGGATGTTGGCTTTTCAGCGAAGCGGCTCTTTCTCAGACGCTCTGTGTGGTGCACTGTGTATCGACGCTCCCCTGTACAGAACCCTTTAAGGGCGGCCGCCTGTTCTTTTTCCCTCCCCGTTTGCTTAATGAAACCTCGCGGCCGTCGGATATCGATCCCCCCAGCAGTCAGTGATTCACTCAGAGCGGGTTTGAGTGGAATCCAATGAAGCTCCTTCAGAAGCTGCACGAGCCTCTGGGGTGTCCGCCGCACACAGTGTCTAGAAAGCGGCTGTTGTTCCATGCTTTCAAAGTGCAGGACACAGCTGGGAAACTTCCAGGCTGTGTTTGTTAACACCTTGTTGCCTTTACCCTTCTCACTTTAAGGGGGTGATCTTGCCACACGCCAGCTTTGTCCAGGGATGTGAAAAACAGGCCTTAAGAGCTGCCGGAATGGGAGCTGGTGATGGTCATGGTCAGGTCACAGAGATCTCACTGGATCAGAATGAATCTCCCCGGGAACAGGTACAAGCCGAGCAAACGTCGACGCCCCCGCTCTCCCGTGAGGTTCTGATAGGAGCTGTCTTCCGCCCCCCTGCCGACTGGCTCAGCTGCCGCAGAGTGAGCACAGGGCCCTGACCCTGCCCCCCCGGCCCCCCCCCATGTTGCCTGCACGAGCCAGTGAACCGCGGTGGTGATGAAGCAAGCGGCTCTGGCGGCCTCCTGCTCTGCCTCGGCCTCCCGCTCTCCCACTCTCCCCGGGGCCGGGTTATGTAGGTCACTCTCCGCTTTATCTCCACCGAAACGCGTTTGCCAGGCACAGGAACGAGAGCTCTCCAGTGAGCCCACTCTGCCGTGCCTCTTATTACCCGGAGTCTCAAGAGCTGAAGCCCCAGTGGTTTGGCGCTCATCGGGAAAAGGGCTTTCAGGCATGTAGCACGTAGCATGTATAAAAGCTCTCTCCACAATCTCCACCCACCTAAAGCTGAGGAATAATATCTCAAAAGACCAATTTACCTTTGACTTTGCTATTTGCTGTATCCTTCCCCACCATCCTGTTTGCTTCAGTATTTCCCTTCAGTGTCTCAAGTTGTGTCATTTACATATGTTAATCGCCATTTTATGCCACACTCAATTTATTTATTTATTTATTTATTTATTTATTGCGTTTACCTTGTCCCCATTACGTTTTTGGTTTTCAGGGCACAAAGTTCAGAGTCAAAGTCACCAAGGCTTTTAAATTATAAATTAAGGTCCCGTCTGTATTTGAACCTGATGCCAAAGTTATCCTTCCTGAACTAAGGAACCTTCAGCAGAGTAGGTCACATAAATGAGTGTATTTCCAACCTGGACTATGGCTTGAGGGACTTTATGGAGCTGTTAACTGAATACTGCTCTAGAGCCAATGTCCCTTAGCCAGGTGAGTGTTCTTTGTCACAGACATGGGTCATTGGAAATGTGTTCTAAGAAAACGACACAAGTGAAAATGTATCTTTAATTTCAGTTCATTTGTGCCATTTGAACAAATTATCATAGAACAAGTGCACCAACTATGTTCACTTCATTTATCAAAAGAGAATTAACTGTTGACTGAACAGCTTTACTTTGTACTAACCCACCTGAGACACAATACTGTAGTCACTAAGAATTCATTGCACAAGTGACTATGATTAAATGCACAGAAGCCTGAAGAAAATTGGTGCTCAGTTAATAGGTCAGTCAAATCTTATTAACAGAGAGCTGAGCTGCAGGTAAAACAGACACACAGCACAGGGTGGGTCCCCAGGACCAGGCTGGCTATCACTGACATTATACTAACTTGTATGTACCCTACTAACTGCCTCCCTTTGCCTGTATTACATGGGCAGCATTTATAGCGGACTATATTTCTACATTTCACAGCCTGAGGGGCTGCTGTTTTTTTCATACTAGTGGGGGTCCACCCCTACAAAGGCTAGCTGTGCTGTATTTGCGAATATTGAAATCTATCTGGCGGGGTGTTGTGAATCGTGTTGAATGTAGCTTTATGTTTAGTCGCACGGTGTCATGCGTCTGCGAGTCTGGCGAGCTACCCTCTGCTGTGTGTTTTACATTTACCTGAAAGCTGAAAAGCTGTGTGTTGATCTCTGGTGCATGAGGCCTCCAGCGTGGGTTTCCTCTCCCTCGAACCAGCGGCCAGTCATCCTGGCGGCCTTAATACAGCGGAGCCCCTCGCGGCCCACGCCTATCCCAGCTGGCAGGCGGTTGCCGCGGCGCAAAAGGCCACACAGAGGCTAGCGGGAGGGCTACCCGCGGGTGGGCGGCGTCTGCCCCCTTCGGTGAAGTCTGCTTCGGTTTATCGAACGGCATTTGGAAACCGGCGAAGGCCACGATAGACCTCTCCTCCCACCACCTGCCGACACAGACATGTTTGCAGGTGTGGTTTGCACTGAGGAAGTTTCGGCACAGAGAGAGTCACACTCAGGCTTAGAGGAAGCAGTGTCTGTGTTTGTTTCTTTAGCCATTTGACCACATGTTTATAGTCAGGGATTGGATCTAATTGGTTCTGTAAGCATTTTTCATTATGGTGGCAGACGGAAGTGGTACTATGGTAGCCTGCATTGGCAAATTCAGATGGTCCTTAATTGCAACCCTATGCAGGACTGGTGTGGCCTCTGACTGACACATTAACCTGTCACTCCAACACTGTTTGGCAGTTGTGTGGCTTCAGTAGTGTGGCTTTAGTATGACTTTAATGGGCAGGACAGCACAAGACCGGATTAATAACCAGGGTCAGCGAAAGGCATGCGGAACAAGTCTGGCAGATCCTCTGCTCTCTGTGGCCAAAATGGCAGCCCTCTGCCCAGCCTGGCAGCAGCATTTCAGATCCCAGTGAACAGCAGCAGCGGGATGAAATGAGGCTACACTTGCATATTGAAACCCCTCCCTCTAGCACCCGTGCACTCTGAGATAAAAGGCCACCAGCCGGACGGGAGGCGGGACCCCCTCCCTCTCACCCCCATTGGTCCGTCACAAAGTCTGCCTTCCTGCAGGGGTTCTGCGTTTCGCACACAGAGCGGCAAGATGATCAAAGTCATTTTTCAGAGAAAAAAAAATATGGGTGTTGGTATGTTAACAGAAAATTGCTTCTGCAATTTATGCAGTTCAGAGTTTGTTGTACAGCCAGTTGGTTGAGGAGCCAGCAGTGGGGGCTGCCAAATTGGGACTCAGGGACACTACCTCTATCCTTGAGAAAGCGACATTAATAAGTTATATATCTGACAACATGCTGGAAATATTAAGTAGTTCTCTGTGGCCTCAAAAGGTCATGTGAAGATGACGACTCTGACTGGAGAGATTTTTAAAGGTCACACATTGGGCACGAAAGGGCAGGAGGGAGTATTTTTGTGCAAAATGGAATATTAATCCTTCTCAATTTTTGATCACATTCATTATGCGCTGCATATTACTTTGAAGGGAGTCACATTGCTTTGTCATTGAAGCTCCTGCAGTGGGCACGGGGAGGCCCAGAGTGATCTCACTGTACTCCAGAAGGTCTCCCTTCTTTCTTCTTATGGAATTTAAAAAAAAAAACCACGATGTCTTACCATGGTGCTTCCAACCAAACTCATTCCATAATTTACGCTTTTTTTAATGCTTAACAAATTGCCTCTGGTGTTTCGGACCTTTTGCTGATACCTGAAGATAGAAACGGTAACCAAGGGTGATCCAATGATCATCATTCTGAGAAAGTTCCCCTGGCCTGCGTATCTACCAGAAACTTTCGGAAGATATACAAGTTTTTTTTTGAAGATGAAGAATCTCTCCGTGTGGCGAAAGGTTGCCTCAAAGACAGTTTTTTTTTCTCCAAGGCATTGTGGGTCCTGAATATTCAGGAGACATCCACTCTGCGTCCTGTCTCCAGCCCCTCACCACCACTTCATTCCCCCAGCCACAGGGGCATCAATTATTCAGCCCACACGTGCCCCCCGACTCCAGAGACAGCAAGCGCTCACATACTGCAGAAACACACATCCACTTGGACTGTTTGGAGCGCTGTGGGCCTAGAAGTGCTGGGAGAGGCCTCACACCTTAAAACACCATTTCTGAGCTGGCAGGCACCAGGCACAGAGAGGCCTACTGTACAGGTGTGCAGTGAACACTTGAACAGTGACATGTTTTTACTGTTGCAATGACTCACTCGGTGTGAGTGGAATGTGCTGATGCACATTTAGATTCTCTGCGCAGGTAACATGACAAAGGCAAACGTGTGCCTTGGGTTAAAAGGACATGTCTAACTAAATGGTCACATCAGGTGTGTACCTCAGATATGCATCTAATCTGTAGATTGAAAAATGTAGTCTAATTTAGTACATCTTATGATTGGAAATGTTTACGAATGTTGGAGTATGTGTTGTCAGTTCAGTTATCAGGGCATCCTGGTGTTTATTTTGCTGTAGTAAAAGACAGTGATTGTCTTAACTGCGCAGATTGGGATCTATTCACACAGAACTCGCTGGTGAAATTCTACCCTGTTTATGCATGGCGACTAGAGATGATTTGTTTTGTTGACATTTCTGTATTGCTGCAGTTTGGGATATTGGGCTATCTGCCGAAAAGTGGGAATCGGCCAAATTCAGCGTGAATGTGAATGTGAAACCAACTGAGAGTTCACAGCTGAATGAGAAATTGCAGAAAATTTGCAAACAGACATCCAGTGTAGTATAATAAGTGTTCTGTGGATGGTTTATGCTCCATCTATGTTGATAAACATTTTTTATTGCTGTCATGCTGCCACCTAGTGGTGGCTTTTAGTGAACACAACCTTTTTTAATATCGGCGGTGCGTAAATCAAGAGATTAGCCTGCCCTGTAATCACAGCACTAATGAGCATGATTCATTGAAGTTTCATAGTCTGATTTAGTTCATGTTCAGTGAGTCATTTGTCAGTTTATCATCACATGGACACCTGCTGGTTGCAGTAACTGTAACAGTGTTCACCGGTCCATTTTTATGTTTCCTAGTGCACTCTGTTCTGTGCTATTTTGTTCTCTTCAGTTATATATGTAATATTATACTTTGGAACATGTTTAATTTAGCTTCTATATTTGAGGATATTCAGCATCATTTTTGTTAGTAACGGTTAACTTTTAAGTGAGGCAGAGCACAGAGGGGTGTGGCCATTAATGTGTGAACTCACAGACTGCATGAGCAATGGGGTACTTCTGTTTGCTCCACCTGGAGGCCGGAGTTGATATTTCAGCTAGGCGTCCATCCAGGCTCACAGAGGATATGGTGCTTGACAGGTTTGGACTAGAACGGACACACTGGCCCATTTGCAGTGACCCGACAGGGAACCGATGGAGCGCTACGTTTCCGCAACTGGGTCAAAGGAGGTGTCTTTCGGAAATATCACATGGTGACTGATGATGATGCCTCACCACTTGAATTGAGGTCTCAAAGATTTCTTTACTTGTGTTGCTGTCTGTGGCAGAACCTCAGATACTTCAGGCAGCATTCAAATCATGTTGTAGATTGGCCTGGTGCATTGGAGTTTTATCCCTTATTTCCCTGCTCTTTATTTTAATTCAGTTTAATTCAGTTTGATAGATGACATCAATTCTAGTGACTCCATATAATCAGAAATATTTTGAAGGTTGTTTTATTATCTGAAGAAAGTTATTAAATACCGTCAATCAGTATGGCCTGATTTAACAGACTCAGTCAGCATTTCATGCAGAGCTATTTGGGTTCCTGCTGAAATGCAGTTATTTGGGGACTCTCCTCTGGCTGCTTGTCTCTGCATCGCTGTGTGTTGACACTGTGAGGCTCCCGTCGTCAGGCGCAAACCCCTCGTCTAAAGGAAGCAAGTTGGAAATGGGACATGCAGTGTTTAAGTAGGGCAGTCCCCTGTTGGGCATCTGTCATTGGTAGGCTGTGTGCGTCTGAGTGAGAAGCTGGGGCCAGCAGGCTCCTTTGAACACGTGTCATGTCTGACTGCTCGATGCAGGGAGCCCCGCAAGATCGTGCTGCACAAGGGCTCCACGGGCCTGGGCTTCAACATCGTGGGCGGTGAGGACGGCGAGGGCATCTTCGTCTCCTTCATCCTGGCGGGAGGACCGGCGGATCTGAGCGGGGAGCTGCGGAGAGGAGACCAGATACTGTCTGTGAGTAAAACGCCATCACACACAGACACTCACACACACACAAACACAGCCTGTCTGTGAGTAAAAGTCTACTCCCTCAAACACACACAGCCTGTCTGTGAGTCAGAATCCTCCCACACACCCAGAGCCTGTCTGTGATTGAGTAAACCCGCACAGAGTACAGAAACTCCCACAGATACATCCTGTCTGAGTACAGTGCCATCCCCCTCTGACATACACAGACCCTGTCTGTGAGTAAAAAGCCGCCCTCTCCAACACTCACAGAGATCCTGTCTGTGACTATAGTGCACCACACCTCCCACGCTCTCAGCTTGCCTGTGCGTACAAATTCCGTCCCCTTCCAACACACAGATCATGTCTGTGAGTGAAACAGTTTTCCTCCAACACAAATATACTCTAAATAAAACGCCTCTGTTCAATACAGACAGTACTTGTCTGTGAGCAGGATGCAGTCCCTCTCCAATACTCACAGGTGGTCTTCTTTAGCTCTCACCAGCAAATACAGATCCTGTCTGTGAGCACAATGCCACGGTTTTGTCACAGAAACTTTACCGTAAACGGCTGTCCCTTGTCTAATGCACACAGATCCTGTCTGTAAGTAATCCAGTGTTCCTCTCTGCCACTCTCCGCTGTAACATTGCTTTCTGTAGTACCTCCTCATAATAGCCTCACTTTAAGTAGCATTGCTGTCTCTTACTGTGGCATGAAAGAACGCAACAGGAGCTCTGAGCACTGTGTTTTAGATGACAGCAAAATGACAGTAATTTAATAGAATACAGTGGTTAAGTGACTTTTACCTTGATGATAAAAAACAGCATGTGTAATACTTCAGCTGTCTCCTAAAAATAACCTCAGGCTTGTCTTAAAGGGGTATTTGAACACGAATGAATGATTTGAGATATTTCTCATGCACTTGTTTTAATTGAGTCACTATGACTAATCCCTTCTACTGTATGTAGGTCACATGTGCTTGATACATGTTGATGTGACATTTGTGTAGGAGCATCCCTGCAAAGTAAAGGTAAAATGACAGCGCAGTCATCACAAGCAACTTTCAAGGGGTATCCGTTCCCCCATATAGGGCCCTTTAGCACTCGTCCCTGTGCCTGTTAGCAGGGGGGTGGCGTATGACGAGCCAGCTGCCCACACAGATTTCCCCAAGTCATTTCCCCTCAAGCAGCAGTCATAACCATCCAGCAGCCACGTGAAAAGAATTAGAATATTGTCCAAATGTCTATGGTATGATGTCACCTGAAGGGTGACAACAGTGTACCCTCCCTTTTTTCCTGTGGCTTTTTGTGTTAAATGCCGACCAAGCTTCAAGTCAACAGATGTGAATACCCCTGAACACTAAGACCACAGTCGCCAGCAACAAAACACCACCTACAAATGGTGTGGGGCAGCAGTGTAGCATAGTGGTTAAGGAGCAGGACTCGTAACCGAAAGGCTACCGGTTCGATCCCCGCTGGGACGCTGCTGTTCCCTTGGGCAAGGTACTTAACCTATAGTTGCCTCAGTAAATATCCAGTTGTATAAATGGTTAGCATTGTAAAGAATGGTAAGCTATGTTAAGTCACTCATTCTGCCAAATGAATAAATGTAAATGGAAGCATGGTGTTTATTTCCCTTTTTACTGAAAATGGGGTGTTTCAAAGTCACTAATCCACCAGATGGCGCCCTTGTTTTGTTACCTAGCTCAATTATCTAACAGTGCATATAAAAATACGTATACAGAGCGACTCACTGAATTTAGACAGCAAGGGTGTCACTGATAGGGTAAATATAACAATACATTGTACAATAATAAATGGCATCTTTGTTCCAGCAGAGGGCACTAACACCGTGTGAAACTAACACTGTGTGAAACACCCAGCTGTGAATGCACCAACATTTGCTGCGATGTTTGTGAGCAGATCAGCTCACTAGACTAGAAAGTAATAAGAATGTCATTTTATTTGATTGTATTTCCTGGTTAGGACTGGAGCTTTTAAAATCTTTATTTAAAACTTTGAGAAGATTTTGAGAAGTACAGACAGATCCTTAGCGCATCCTGTCTGTGACTTTTATTAAGAATGTAATGTAATGTGGCTCCCTTTGATTAATTCAATGCATCAAACTGCGTCTCGGTAACCTCTCTGGAAAAGGCCTTCCTCCATGCCTTTCTTTGCTTTTCTTCTTGATTATCCAGGCTGATTAATTACGGAAATCAAATCTTGTTCAGTGCAATCAAAGCATGCCACTTCAGGAATCAGCCAATGATTAGAAGTGCCAGGGTGGGCACCACAGCACTAGCTTGATTTGATTTCTGATAAGAAGCAGCGTGTCTGAGGGGAGTGGGGGCGGTGGAGGGGTGGTCACGGTTCCCAAATTCAGACTGGTTAATCAGCCTCATCAGAGCACCCAAGTTATGTTACCCAACTCAAAATTGGAGAACCTCGACATGCTTAGGACCACAGCAGTAGCCACACAGGTGCGACACCTTTAGCATCTCTCCCTGTGATTGGACAGTTCTGACAATTACAGCTCTGTGGCCCCATATTAAGAGCACTGTGTCTTTTCCTGTTCACAGTTCACGAGTTTCAGCTGGGGTAAGAAACCACTAATGCCTGAGAAATAGCTCAGTTAATAGTTAATAGTTCAGTTAATTAGTGAATACCCCACAACTACAATGCAAAATCTGGGGGAGAGGGAAATTGCAGGTGTGGTGATCAGATCACTTTTCATCTCCAGTTCCAAACAGGAAGGTACTACAGTTAAGGTAACCCTAAATTGAGTTAATTGTGGATGTAAAGGAGAATGAATGCTGCATTGCTGTCCATTCCTGTGCTATGGGCTAGCTAAGTCTCCCCACTTTCTTCACAGCTGTGATTGGTCATCTCAGGGTCCTGTGAGCACAGTGGCCATACACTCACAGGCCCCCATCCCCCTCAAGCCCCCAGCTCTGTTCTGGACACTCTGCAGAGTGGAGCTGAGTGGCCTCAGGCGGTCCCAGAAGCCCCTGCGGCCAGAGGCCACCAGCTGCTCTGACCATTCCTCTGCTCCTCTGTACTCCCCTCCCTTTTCTACTTGTCTTTTCTCCACCTCTTTCTCCCACCCCGTACTTTTCTCCTCTTCCAGCTCACTTCCTTTCCCCTCCTCACCACTCCCCTCCTGTCCCCTCTCCATTCTCATTCTCTCTCCCCACTCCCCTCCCCTCTCCTTTCCTCTCCCCTCTCCTCCCTCTTCCCCTGCCCCATGCTGTTGTGTGTAACACTGCTGCTGACAGAGATCTTGGCAGTGACAGCCCGGTGTCTCCGCTCCTCCACAGGTGAACGGCATTGACCTGCGAGGTGCCACCCATGAGCAGGCGGCCGCGGCGCTGAAAGGGGCAGGCCAGACCGTCACCATCATCGCACAGTATCGACCGGAGGGTGAGTGTCTGAGGCTGAGCAACACTCCGGTAGATTGGGCCCTCCCTCTGGGAAATCCACTAATGGGGATCTCTGCCAAAGGGCGTTCTTTTTACCCCAGCCATCTGTATCACCTCATTTCTATACACAGCAGGCTGGACAGCTGTAGGCTAAAACACATGATATTCTTTCATACTACTTCTCAATTTATTAACTGAGTACTCAGCTCACTTGTTGAGTGCTCTAATTAATTCATTAACCTGCACAGGAGCAGGACTGCTGAAAGTTGAATGAAAAAGGCTTACAGTTTTGGCTGCGAAAGGCACACAGTGCACCTGCCCTGACCCAGTCCGGAGGGACAGCGGCTGTGCAGAGCAGCGTCTAACATGCAGGAGGAGTGCCGAAAGCTCGCACCTGTGGATCCGCCCGCCGCTGCGAGATTAGCAGGAGCGCCTCTGCGGTGGGCCGGAGGGGCGGAGGGTGACTCCCCATCAGTCACGTGCCCGCAGAGCGCTCCAGCAGCTTTTATTTAGTTGTCACTTCTGATATGGATTCATGAGGCCGGAGGTTCTGTCCAAGCGCGATGAAAGAGCTCTGGAGCTTTGAGCTCGTCAGTCAGACAGGAGCGGGTAGCGACTCAGCAGTGACCTTTAAACACAGGCGCTCGGGCCTCTCTGTCACACGCGTGGATGACAGACTACGCGGATCAGCGCTGATCTTTGTGTCACCACACTGTTGCTTAACATTGTGTCCCAGTATCCAACCCACATGTCAGGTGTATAGAATGGTAGGAGTCATTGTTGTAGCTCCTTATTTTTTCTACATTAAAAAGCTACAGCTGCTGGGGGCTGAGATTCACTCAGAGCTTTGACACGCCCGCTTGTCGCCCATAACCGCTGCTGGTACTGATAACTGCTCTCTCTTTTCACTCGTCAGAGCTTGCTTTGTGCTCCCCGCGACGGGCCCCGCCTCCAGCACCAGGTTTGTAACATGTGATCAGCGCCTGGGTCAAAGCTGGCCTTCGGTCTGACCCAGAGGCAGCTCAGCATGTACTGGGGGTGGGGAGAGGGTCACGTAAGAGTATGTGCACTTAACACCCCGCACTGCTACTGCAACCTCTTCATCACTGGAGCCTCTGTCTGTAACCCTCCACTGTCCCCACCCGCCCCTCTCCTACTCCCCCTCCTACCCCCGGCCCCCCCGTCCGGCCAGGACGCAACCAGAGTGGGGACCAGACGACAGCACGATGTCACTTCCTGCTTGTCCCGCAGTTGCAGTGTGACTTGAGGAAACGGTGGCATGTTCACACAGACTGGCAAATATTAAACCAGACAAAACCAGAGTAAGAGAACCCAAGAAGAGGCCTCATTAAGACAATGCGTTCAGGTTCCTTTTTCCCTGTGGAAATAAGAATGATTACAATAACAATGCCCTTAACCCCTTAACCACATTTACAAATTTGTACCTACAGTTTCCCCAGGTTACGCATGTGTGAAGGTGATAGTGTCCTCAGTGGTTCTGCTGCTCAGTGAATTTGGAGCAGAGTGTCGTGGCTCTCTGTAGCGGGGAAGGGCGTCTGCATTGCAGTAGTGTCTCCCACTACTAATGCTGCAGTCTGCAGTGAGGAGAGCAGCTGAACCGGGCTGTGTCCCTCCCACTGCTCCCCTCTCCTCAGGGAACGCTCTCTAACACTCCCCCTCTCTCACTAACACTCCCCCCTCTCACTAACGCTCCTACACTCCCTGTATCTCACCCTTCGCCCATCTCACTGTGTTACAGTTCCATCCACAACCTCACTAATTCTCTCCGCCATGCCCACTCCCTGTAACTCCCTTTCCACCCGTTACATTCCACCTACATCTGTGTAAGACCATCCATCTTTCCCATTCTCTGTAACACTCCGTCAAAACCTCTAACTCACCTTCCACCCATCTCACTGTGTTACAATCATACCTCCCCATCTGTGTAACACCCTCCACCCCTTCAGCTGTCTGTAACACTGCTCCCACAGCCTGTAACTCACCCTCCACCCCTTCAACTGTCTGTAACACTGCTCCCACAGCCTGTAACTCACCCTCCACCCCTTCAACTGTCTGTAACACTGCTCCCACAGCCTGTAACTCACCCTCCACCCATCTCGCTGTGTTACACTCCCATCCCCATCTATGTAGCACTCTGCACTTCGCACTCTTTCTGGCATGCTCTAATCCATCTGCACACTCTTTACAGTAAAACCAAACTCCACCCCGCTCTCCATAACACTGCCTCCGCCTTGTTCTGACATCCCTCCAGGGGAGTGTTACAGCTCGCTGTAACACCGCCCTCCATCTGCACTCCCTGTAACACCTCTGCCTCCCATCCCACTGCTCACACACACCAGCAGCTCCATGGCATGACCACGCAGCACTGCAAGTGCGGCCACAGCCGGAATGACTTGTGTCCATTCTCAGCTGAAATCTGCATTGTTTCTTCTCTCTTACCATTTTAATGTCTTCAGCGTATTTGTTTTTTCTCATTTTATAGTCAGGGGTCGAGTTCATGGCTTAGGTAAGCTCTGGTAGCATGTTTTACGAGCAGTGTTTGAGTATCATACATTCAATTACATTGCATTCATTTATATGAATGTGTGGCAGCTTTGCAGTTTACAGTTCATACGTGTCAGTGGAGTTTGTGCAGTTGAGCCCTCGGACGGAGGTCAGCTTTGGTGCAAACTTTTGTTATGGTTTTTGTATACGGCGCTTCTCATGTTGGGCTTTTTGCCATTTATTTGGGATGTCACCGCTGCGCTTCTTGGATGTGATCGATTACAGTGGATTTGCACAGCTCCGGGGCCCGAGTCCAAACGCATCCTCGGGACGCGAAAGCTTTTAATTAAGCACACTTGGCCTATATTTGGCTCCCTGTACTGTATGTAGGGCAAGCCCGGTGCTGGCAGCGCTGTTGTGGCAGAGCCGCCAGGCGCTGGGAGGAGTGGGAGCTGGCAGTACCGCAGGCGGGTGGGGGGAGGATTGGCTGACGCGGCCCTCTGCGCCATGGGGCTTCCCTGTCCCAACTGATGCCCTTCAGAGCAGTTTGAACATGGAGACATTAGCATTCAGTATCCAGACTGCTCCCACATGCCATCGCAAAAACTGCACCAACAACCAAAGAGCTAGACTTTCCACCTGTCCATTTCACTGGTTATGACTGGTCATCCCAGTCCAAGCTGATAATAGGATCTCGCTGCTTTGCTCGCCGGACCTGTGGAGTTAGACGGAGGCCACAGACTGAGATTCAGGCCCTGTTAAAATGAAGTCTTCTTACGTTGCACTATCAAACACGCTCAGGCGCGTCGGAAGGCTTTGAGCACAGCCATTGTTGTGCTTTAGTTTGCAGTATCGAGTTTTAGCTTGAGTTATCTAGACGAAGGCCCCTGCCTAGTTTGCAGATTGATCAGGAAAGAAGCACATTGTTAATTCCAATGTGAGGGTGGCAGTTTTAACTTTTATCGAGGGAACGAGGGGCACAGCCTGGCTTGAAGCCAGCAGTCTCCCGTTCTGCCCACGAAGCACATTTTCACTATCCTCGCAGCAGCGGGGACTCCTCCCCTGGCCTTTCGGCACGCCACGTGGTGCGGAGGCGATTGATTTCAGGGGGAGCGCAGCTCATTAAACACCCGAGGAGGTGCAACTGTGCAGTTCTGGCAAATCTGCACTCTCCATCCTCTCTCCGCTCCGCAGTCCCCCTGGATCAGCGCTGAATCGCAGTCCCGCCGCCGCCGCAGTTCACCTGATGGCTGGTCAGGTGCGTCGGGCTCTCTCGCCCCGGGGCGTTGGGCTGCGGACAAGGTCTCGTCTCCTGTGCGCCGAGCTGGAAAGCCGAGGGCTTTCTGCGGTGTTGTTAAATGTCATCCCAACATGCTGACGGGGCGGCCGAGCCAATGAGCTGCAGCTCGGGGCCCTGCTGGTGTGTCTGCAGTGGTGCAGTGATAATTAGGGTCGGAAAACACATAGTGCACTCAAGGTATGTGTGCGATTTGCTCAATACTACACCACTGTAGTCTACATAACTGTTTTAAGAATCACTAGGCAGGGTCCATCGATGCTTGTAGTGCATGAAGCCCTTGCTTCGTGGGGTGGTTAGAGAGGTGGGTGATCTGTGAGCTGTGGGTTTATCCACTGAGGGCTCTGTGAGGGAGAGAAGGAGGGACCCCTCATCACTTCCCCCCCGCCCTGTCTCCCATAAATAACACCAGCCCCAGTGTTATCGATGGATAACCCAGCCTTGCATCCTGTAGAGTGTCTTTGTCATCACTTACAGGTGACAAAGTAAGTTTCTCTCTGACTGTTTCAGATTTTGAAGTATGAATTTCAGTCACACTAATGTATGTGTATTTTAATTGTACTTAATTTAGCAATTGCTTTGGAAGCCAGTCTTGCTTAGTTGTTCTGCCTGAAAGTGTCTGTGAAATGATTACTGTAACTAACTACCGTGTAGACACGTATTGTGCTTAGAGGTTTTGAACCTGTTCGTGGCTTATGTCGACATTCAACTCATGTAACAACCACAGTAAGTATTTAGCATATGAAGTGGTTAAAAAAGTCCGCAATAAGAAAAGTTCCCTCGGGTGACCTGCCTTCGACAGCCACTGTCTCAGCTGCCAGATAGCGTTAGCACAGAGAAGAGACAGTGCTTGTGTGGCGGGGAGACAGCCCATGAGATCTGCAGATAGCCCCCTTTGGTTTCTGTGGAGCTGTCAGTCCAAATTCCCCAAGGCCAGGTGATAAGACAGAAACACACAGAGGAGAAGGAACCGGAAGCGAGCTCTTTGTAAGGAAAAATTCGGCCTCCCCCTCTCGTATTAAACCCCTGGACCATGGTGCGTTAACACGTTATCGCAGATTAAATCCACAGGCTGGTGTTGACGAGAGCACTCCTGTTCATCATTTCTTCTTCTCCCATCTTCCATATTGCTGACAGCATTCACAATTATAATTACCAAACCAGTCTAAGTGTTTGTAGTCACAAAGAACACCTGACCTTGGTATCATTTGCCAATTGATCAAGTGAAATCTTATAGCATTTTATGTATGCCAGGTCTGCCACAGTCATAGAATAGCTTCATTACACAGATTTATATGCAGCCACTTTTCAGGAGTAGGCTGAACAAAAGACAACAAAGAAAAAAAAAATTATTAAGTATGGATTCTTTGTCCTTACGCTCTTAGGAGTACAATATCTATTCATTTTGATAAGCTTATGTAGGACAGAGGTGCAGGGCATTAATCATAATTCAGCACACATTGAGTTGAATTAATGAGCAGGGTCTTGATACTTTAAGCCTTGGAGTGAGTGATTTATTGCTGTCCTTCACTGGCTATTCTCAGCAGATATACACTATTTTTATACTTTATTTTTCTAGGGATGCGGTCCTAGTTCAGTAAATTGGGAATCTTAAGTGAAAGTTAAAAAAATGCAACGTAGTTTTTAATGCCATTCAACAGTTCAGCTGCTTGAATAAATCTAAAAGCTTCATAACTTGCTACTGTAAACTGTTACAGTTGTCATGAGGTGCTTTACAACACTGCAGCTGTTTTTCTCTGGGGGGGAAACGATCAATATCCTAGTTAATGGTTGGAGCGTTAAGAAGAAAAGCAGAGAGTTGTTGAACCTTGACGTCTGCTCACGTGGAAGAACAGCGGACCACCAGGCAAAAGGCAGCGGTTCTGACTGACGCTCAGCAAGCTGACTCCATCAGCGTCACCTCGCACGGGGGAAGAGGTCGCCTCGTCTTTGTTCGCTTCTCCTTTCAGCACATTGGGTTCCATTCTCTGCTGCTTTTCAATAGCTCTAATGTCACGGCAGCTAATAGCACGGTGCGTCTGTATTGTTCGAAGCACAAGTCACACCCAAATTCGTTCGGTGCCTGTCTGTCACTGGCTTTTATGTGAGGTGAGGCGGCGGGAGCGCTGTTTTACACTGGCAGCAGAACAGGGAGCAGCCCAATACGTCTTGTTAAATTCTGCCATTTGGACCCGCCCGTCTGTTGTTACCTGACATACCGCGAAACACGTCCCTCACTCACAGGATGTCCACCCTGTGAACCCCATCTTATTTTTTAATGCTCGGTGTCGGGGCTAGCTCACAGAGCCAGTTTATGGCGACTGCGGCTCTGTTATATTATACATAAATGTCACGCTTTTCCGAGTCAAGGGAGAATTGCTGTCCTACCTCTGCGAGTGCTGGCTGCATCGGTGAGCGGAAGACAGATGTGCAGCGTGCTGGCCACCACTCACCCCCTCCCCATGCGCGTACACACACACACACACACACACACACACACTCTCTCTCTCTCTCTCTATACCCCCAGGATGTACGCAACATTACCGCCAGCACAGGGCAGCTCAGACTCCATTGGCGGAGCTGGATCCAGCTGACCCAGGCAGTGGCCAGCCATCGCTGCCCTGCCAAACAGCACACAACCCTATCTTGGGCACTATGCAGGGAGTCACCCCCCAGACCCATGCCCACCATAGCCATCCACTGTCTCCTATATCTCTGCACGTGTCCTTTACTTTGAAGGTCAGTACCTCCCGGTGCCTTTCGCTAAAGGGCAGTAGTTGATTAACAGTAAGGTAATTCATGCAGATGGTTATTTTCCGTGGGAAAAGCTGTGATTTTGCTCTGGATGGAAGCTCCTGGGGATGGAGTGTGCCAATGTGGCTGTCCTATCTGTACGTAGCATCCCCAGAGGGTTGCCACACCAACGAGGGAGGAATGTGGAACCTCCCAGGGGATTTAAATGCTTTGCCAAGTAGCGTTTCACAACCCACATCATATGGAAGTACTGTTTGCAGGTAGAATGCAGTGCTCTCAGCGAATGTCCTCTTCAATCTTCAGTCTTTCCACAGTCAAACGTGTGCGCTCTGTCCTTAACAAAGTGTTTTCAGCTTTTTCGGTTTGTTTTTTTTTTTTGCACAGCACACCAAGTAAGTCCAAAGACCAAATGGGTGAGACAGAGTCCACTGCGGTCAGACTGTTGTAAGCCTCAGATGGTGAGAGGTCCAGCTCCTTCATTTCTCCTCATGAGCTCAGAAGCATGTGAAACCGAGCTCCCCTCTCTGACCCAGGAGCAGCAGAGAGGGTGTATTTTTCGTCTTTAGGGGACGCATTGGCGAACCTTGCGATCCGGGGTGGGGGGTGGTAGGAGTAGCGATGGTAAACCACTTCTTGTGCAGCAGTGCAGGGCTGCTCCAATACTCTTATCTCTAACAGAAGTCCTGACAGACAGCCACGCTTG
The DNA here is from genome assembly GCA_019176425.1 of Megalops atlanticus. Lineage (NCBI taxonomy): Eukaryota > Metazoa > Chordata > Actinopteri > Elopiformes > Megalopidae > Megalops > Megalops atlanticus. The sequence continues at coordinate 6,462,170 of CM032877.1, read as the reverse complement.
CATTTCCCAAGTGTTTTGGCCAGAGTGATGCGCTGGGACACTGTCGGACAGGATCAGGCTCCGCCAGGCCGGATGTGACCAGGTGACCTCGTCCTCAGATCACATCCAAGCATCCCGAACCACTCGCTGGCCAGACTGGCCCTCTATCCCCAAGTCAGTGGCAACACACCACTCTGCCTGTTTTCAAATCTCTTTTCTCATCCCATATTACCATATTGCGATGGCTGGGATTTGAATGACCGTGCAGCAAGGACTGTGCTTGATGGATGACAAGCCGGTTTCTCTCCCCCGGCAACTCACATGGTTAATCTGTAACTGATTTGAGTTACATGGAAAATTGCTGGGCAGTGTAGTGTGAATATTGTTCTCCAAGCAGAATTAAATCCATCTGATCCTGGGGTTTTTTTTTAATCTTCCTGTTGGTTTCCTCAGTGCAAAATTGGATTGAATGCTTAAGCAGTTAGAGGCTCAGGGTGTGTGTCAGTTCCATCTGGACCCTGAGGTTTCGAATCTGACAAAAAATTCCCCCAAGATTTTAGGAGGGAAACCACAGGGGATGTTGCAGGGAGTGGATAGAATTAGAGGGTCACAGAAGAGAGCAATCCATGCCACACAATTGGATTCCAAGCTTTCTGAGTTCAAATAGTCCAAAAAACATGCTGGGGAAAAAAGAAAAGGACTGAATTAAATCACAGCTCCTTACTCCGTGCTTATCCCTCCTTATACTGACTGCCCTCTGCAGAGTTCACAATCTGCACTTCACTGGATTAATTCCGCTCAATTTGCTCTGCTATCTGATCCTCAAGCAATGAATACTGTGGCTAATGGACCGCATCCAATGTCCCGCGCATGTGAAATTGGACGAGTGTATTATTAGAAGATGGTGAAAACAGTAGACCACCTATACCTGGATTTTAGCCCACAGTGCTTTGAACTGTGTTATTAGTATTCGCTTGTCAGGTTTCATATACGATGATGGCATATGTTCTGTATTTCTGTATATTGTTTTATTTTTTGGTGAGAGTGTATGTGGACTAGGTGTTATCACTGCCAGATATGTCCTTGAAAAAGTGACGAAAGTGGCAAGGAAAATTTTAGGCTTTTTCAGCTTTTTCACACAAAATCAGCTGGTCAGACTCTTTCATGCATACACTCATCATCTTTCTATTTCAAAGCTGCTGATGCAGAAGTGAATTGAGCAATAAGCAATGTAGCGGAAAAGCCTTATGCTAGTGTATTTCTGAGGTAAAAATGGAGATGTCTCAAATTGATTCCCAGGATTGGGTGGGAGAATCCTTGGAGTTTTCATGCGTCTGTCTCCCCGAGGAGGAGAGCGTTTTCCTAAACGGCAGGGTCTGCTGAGGGGGGGGTGTGGCTGGAGCTCGCTGGACTCCGCACGCGGCGTATCAGCGACCAATCGGCAGCAACGGCTGTCAGCAGTGAGCCCTTCTGCAGGCCGAGGGCTACACACACACACACAGACACACACACACACACACACACACACACACACACACACACACACACACACACACACACACACACACACAGCACGCACGCACATCGACCCAGCTCGCAGTGAAGAGTCAGCATCCAGAGAGAGCTTCCCTCACTCCTGCTACGCGTGTCCCCGGGTGCGTGAGCGAGCGAGAGAGCGCGTGTGTGCGAGAGTGAGTGTGCGCGCGCGCACACACACACACACACACGCGCGTGTGTGGAGCCGTGCCGGAGACCGGGGAAGGGAGGGACTGTTTAAGCGGCGAGCGGCGGCTGCAGGGAGCGCTTCATTGGAGGAGGTTGAGTGCCGCGCCGGGTTTCAACAGCACAACACGCCGGTGAGTGCATGCCAGCGCTCGCGTCTCATCAGGACCCTTTATAAACAGCTCCTGTGGCGCCGGCGGGAGTCGGCAGAGCCCAGCCTTCCCGCCGTCAGGGTTTTAAGTGATCCTACTCATGCAGAGTTAGGCGTAACTGAGTGGTTGTGTTTCTGCTGGTGTTTTTGTCTCGTCTTGATGTTAACTTTTGAGGGGTTTTTTATGGGTTTAATTGCAGTTTTCTGAAAGGGAGTTGGATCAGGATGTGCTTTCTGTGCAATTTCTTACATCGGGCATTTTTGCATATGTTTCATTTTAACATTAAATGTAGCTTGTTTACGGAGTGAAATGCAGCATGGAGCTTGTTTACAGAGTGACAGTTGAGCACAGTCTATTTCAGAATGCTTGTTCTGAAGTACTTTTCTTGTATTTGCACAAATCCTAATTCAAGAACCTTCTTTTGCTTGGCCATTTCTGTTAATACGCCATTGAAGACGCTGCCTCTTCTATTTGAGTACCTCTTTCAAGGCTGCGATTTTCTCTGTCCCTGTCTTTAAAGATGTGTGGGTTTCTCTTTCAAACGCCGGACGGCAGATCCGGACCACAAACGAGTCCCCCGTAATCTGCCGTTATCCAGCGCTAACCATGTGCTCGCCGCAGATGCGCTCTCCCGTGTGTTAGGGACAGATTAGGCTGCAGTGAGTGCTGCCTCGCCCGGGTAACGCAGAGGGAGGACCAGAGCCGAAGACAGGATGGTTTTGAGCTGATTTAATGGGATTACATGAGTAATGCGTGGAAGAGGGGGGACCGTTGTCTGTTTCCTGTTAGTGTTGTGCCGCGGGTAAGCGTTTTCATGAATTTAAGGGAAAGTGTGGCTGTGGGTGTGTGTAACTGTCTGTGCCAGCTGCACGGCATTCTCAAAGTTGATACTGCACGAATTCTTTAGGGAGCCTTATATAATCACAGTGGACACATATGATTCATCAATAGTGTTTGGTGACTGTTATATACTCTAAACTGCAGGTTGGGACTGTTTCACTCTGTATGTGGATATGTGTGGATATGTGTGTCCCATACACACACATGTGTATGTGTGTGTATGGGAAGGGAGTGTGTTCATGCGCACATGTACATTCGTGTGTGTGTGTTTCTACGGGTGTGTGTGCATGTGCATGTGTGGCTTTGCATGGGAGGGTGTGTCTGTGTATGTGTGCGTGCGCATGCGTGCATACTCCTGTGTACGCATGCGTCTGTCTGTGTATGTGTGTACGGGAGATTGTGTATTCATGTGCATGTGTGTATGGGAGGTTGTTTGTGTGCATGTGTGTGGTGTGTGTGTTCGCGCCTGCGTGTGCAGTGCTACTGGGTCGGGGGGCTAGTATGGGGTGCACCAGCTGCACACTGCCTTTCCTGGAGTTTGGTGTCATGAGGGAGAGCAGAGAGAATCACCTGCCGCTCGGGACCAGAGCTGAGAAATTCAGCCTGCGGGCTGACTCTCCCTAACCCCGGCCCTGGCACCCATCTCTCACAGCTGAATAGGTCAAGAGAATATGACATAATGCAGCCCTTGTTAAAGCAGAGGTGGGATGGTTTGGTGCGCTTGAGAGTTAGCCACTGTGGAGGTCAGCGCAAGTGCTACTGAGCTTTTGAGATGAGACTTCCTGCCTCATTAGCTGCCTGCCTGCTGAGGCCTGCCTCTGGAACATTTCATTAACACTAGCATGGAGCGCGCTCCTTTACTCCGCGCTCATTTATTTTTAGAGAATTGTGAAATTTATTTCACACATGTAAAAACTGTCTTTTTTTTTTTTTTTCTCTTTGTTGAGCGGCCGAGCTATAGAATTAGTCTTTTCCGGTTGGCTTTCACAGCGTGTTGGGTCCTGGCCCTTGGCCACGGTCACTAATGCATTACCGATCGGTGGAGCTGCGAAGTGTCATGCGAATCTTAATGAAAGGCAGAATGCAGGGCTTCTTTCATTCACACTCCTCCAGCAGAGCCTCACAGAATCCTCAGACAGAGAGAGGGGAAAAACAGTTCCTGGCAGGGTGATTTACACCGAGAGACTGCTGAAAAGGCATACCAGGCTTTGAGCAGAAAGCAAACCAGATGTATGGGGTCTTGTGTCTTTGACATGTCATTATCTTATTATTACCTTACGTTTCAGTTAATGAAAAAGACATGCATGATAACTGCTCTTTGTTTCTGTAACAGTTCTGCTTATTCTAGCATCTCTGTAACATTAATCAGTGAAGATATTCTGCAATTATTAATGCAGTTTGTCAAATAGTGGTTTTCCCTACGTAGGAGGAGTGTCTCTTTCACCTTGAGCGAATAGTTATTCCTCTCCTCGTTGCCTTACAATGGAGAAATGTCACTGTCCCCTTGCATCAGCACTTATCCATCTGCCTCAGTGCTGCTGGGGTATTTTGCCCGGTCAGTGGCTCTTTGTCTTTTCAAACCTATGCAAGAACACTCAGTTTTACTGCACTGCACTATTTGTTCTGGGCAATTACATTTTCCTATACTTCAGGTATTACAGAGGAAAGATGTGGTATTTTTATTGATCTGCCCAGGCAAATGTGATGATTTTTAATAGATTTTTTATTTGCATTAGCTATAGGTTTTTTTTCCTGAAAGAAATTATGTATATGTAGGCAGCTGTTGGAAGTAGTTGGAAGTGTGCAGACCTCATTATGGGTGTTTCTGCAGTAATATATTATATCCTGTATTTTTCCTCCGGCAATATATACAACCAATTGATTTTTACCCCAGTCTCTATTTACAGTAAGAATATGCTGCTGCATAGTTGCCAGGGCTGTCATTCAATAGCACTGTGTTGTCTAAGGGCTCAGCTTTTTTTTTTTTTTTCAGTAGAATGTTATGCAGGTCATGCTTCACACTACTGTTTTGTAAGAAACTGTGAGCATGCTTAGATTTCAGTCAGACATCAAGCGTTAAACTGCGATAAAGCTTTCTTTGGAAATTTGTGTCTGGGTGGGAAAGATCTGGGTGATTCCCAGGGCCTCTGTGTACCTGAGCGATGTGTGCAGAACATGATCTGCAGCCTGCGGAGCACCGCTTTTCCTGAGTATCAGTGGTTTGACCTTGGACACTCAGTGCCGCGACCGGAGCGGATCGTTCCATCGGCCCGGCGGTATCGACCCATTCCCGTCTGCCCGGGAGGCGGTGGCGCCGGACCTCTGCGGCACGTCCTGTCCCAAGAAGCCCGTGCCGGGATGGGCCGGACGGGCGGAGGGGACCGCAGACCCGCGCCCCTAACACCCTGTCGCTCTGTGCCTTTCAGAGTACGGCCGCTTCGAGGCAAAGATCCATGACCTGCGGGAGCAGATGATGAATCACAGCATGAGCTCCGGATCCGGCTCCCTCAGAACCAACCAGAAGCGCTCGCTCTACGTCAGGTGAGGCACCCTGTTAAGTTAAGATTAAAGCACATCTTCTCATGCACAGTTTGACAGTGAAATCAATGAGGTGTCTGTGTGTATGCTTTCTCTGAGCTGGTTAACATTGTTGAGTGCAGGCGATTCAGATTGACCAGAAAGAAACCAGGGGAATAGTCAAAGATTCTATCATAGAAGATGTAAATGTAAGAAATGGCATTGAATATGCAGTATATTACCAAGATGTGCATACTATAAACACACTGTATTTACAGTAACACATAAATATGTCATTAAGGCACTGATAGTCACACAGGTTCACAAACATAGGTATGCTTGCAGAACTTTATAGTTGCAACATGTTCAGCCATTAATATTTAACCTACATTTTTATGTCTCTGAAAATTTTGCTCTATCACTTCAAGTGTGAAGGTGCATTGTAAAGCAGACAAGAGTTTTGAGCGTTCCTCTCATTCATCAGGCACTGACAGTTATTTCATAGACAGCTCGGTTTTTAGCTGCGAGATGACCTGGAGTTAAAGCTCATGCCCTTCTCAGACAGCCCATAAATGACTCAATAACCAACCAAGGTCTGTTTGGGAGTCTCTGCATTGTGTTGAATGGTTTCTCTCCCCCTCTATTTGGAGCCGGAAATATCACAGCTCTTATTTCATTTCATCCTCACCCCGGTGTCTAACGCACGCCTGCAGTTATCCCTCTCCGGCAGCGGACAGAAGATGAGATGGGAACGCTCCCGTTCTGCTTTGGTGGCTAACTCACTTAACCTATAGCTGACGGTTCTAATTTGGCTTTGAACATATGTATGATCCCCAGCACGTCTCTCGAGGTGAAACAGTCAAATGAGTGCTTTGATTGTAATGTCCCGCAGCAGAAGAGGGGAAGTGTTCTGGGCAGCTGCGGCTGGATCGCTCGGACCCAACGCGGGGTTCTGGCAGGGGGTTTCGGGACTAAGGGCAGGAAGCTCCTCCACCCCCTGTTCAGCACCACGGAGAGAGGCCACGAAGGAGCCCATTACAGAGAGCTGTGTGTGTCTGTGAGAGTTATTACACTGCAGTGCTGCCAGAACCTGGCTCCACTTAATGGAAATATGATGTACTAGTGCCCATATGCACTACATACATTAGCTATTGTTTATTTATTGCCTATTAAGACATCGAGTACAACACACAGTGCAAAGAAATCCCATAGAAATCACCAAGCACTATAGCATAGCATGGAGTTAACTCACAAATGCAGGCTACTGTCTAAAGATGTTGCAGCCACAGATCACATCATCCCCTCACTCTTCGCCCCCGGACAGCACTGGGGAAGCCAGGCTGCCGGAGCCCTGAAAGATTTCTCTGATAAAGCCGTGGCCACAGTGCAGCGGTGTTGCTCCATAAACTGGTGTCAGTATACCCTAATCCCGGAGGGACTCAATTATAAGAGTGAGGCATACATTCCTACTTAAAACTAGATGACAGTAATGAAGAGCTGGCATGGGCATTGACATGTCTATATAGATCAAGCGTTTGCCAGCGGTTGGCTGTGCAGGCACTTCATGTTACAGCTGCCGGGGCTGTAGCTGACAGATGGCAGCCCGTCGTCCAGGGAACTGCGACGGCTGGTTTAGGTATAATGGAGAGAAAATGCAAGGCAGGCAAGAAAAAACCACTCGTAATCAATTGAGCTGCCGTCAGGGAAGCCGGGCTGTTACCAACCATGTAAGTCCCGGTTAAACTCAACCGCAACGAAAGAAGCCATCACTCACTGTGGATCTGATTTTAATACCGCAACCCAACTTCATAATGCTGTACAATCTATATGTGAGTATTGATAGTACCATTGCTGTGTGCTTCCTCTGTTAGTGAAGTGTGTCAGGTTTTCAATTGAATACTGAGGAAAAGCTTCATGAGTGCTAGAAAGTGTGCATGAATTATACATGCACTGCACCCACAGAATGTGAGCTGAATCCAAAGACCTCATGATACCCATCAGTGCAGTCCAGTCCTCCAGCTTCAACCCCAAGTTCAGTATGACTCACCCAGCGTTGTAGTCCAAGTCCATGCTGAAGAGAGTCCCGAGACCATTGTGTCTTTATCAAACCAAACCTGAGACCGATTATTACGATTACGACAATTATGACATAGACGCAACTTACAACCTACAAAGGTCAGAAGGTCAGTGAGTTTAATGCTACATAGATGCTAGCAAAAAAGTTGTCCAAAAACAAATTATCACAGGTACGGAACACTTGTTTCTGCTAAGCATCACATGCCAAAATCACAGTAACATTTATATGTCCATCAACCCCGATTCTTGAAAACACTAGACAAATTCTCCTCAAAAAAATAACCCTCATTCTAACAATTATGTCAGTATGAATTCCTGTATGTGTTCTGTTGTTTATTTATGGATTTGGGTGACATGTCATTAGGGACAGTTTATACACCTGGATCAAGTCCCAGCCATGCTCATGTATAAAAATCTTGCATTTAAAATAGCAATAGCATCCAGGCTTTCATTTAAAATAGCAGTGTGTCTTGGCCACAGCGTCAGATGGGTGTGTGACTGTCAGAATGTACCACGGGCTGACTGGACGCCCCAGGCTGTGGATGCACGCTCATACCTGCCAGCCTCTCTCCCGGCTCTGCCACGGCTCTGCCGCCGCTGCTGCCCTTCCTGTTTCCCTTTTCAGAGCCCCCATAATGCCATCTTCAGCGTGACATTAGCGGGTTGCCATGGCAACACCATTGAGACTCCTTCCCACCGCCTTCTGCTCCCGTCCAAATGGAATGGGCTGCAGTCTCTCATTTACGCAGGGGCAATCTCTCTCTTTCTCTCTCTCTCTGTCTCTCTCTCATTCTGTGTGCCTGACTGTGCCAAGATAAACCTGCCTCCGTTGCTCCAGTAATTAGCGTTAATGGACTTCTTTCACCAGACCCATGAGCTGAGAGACGTAGTTTATGTGCCTCACCGCAATTTCGGCCGCTCTGAAAGCCAAGATTATTGATGGCGTTGTGGGGAGGGGGGGGGGGGGTTGGGGGTGGGGTGGGGACAGTGAAAACGCACCGGCACCGTCCATATGAGTTTGGATTGCACTTAAATTTTTGATCAGCGTTTCAAAACAAAACTGCTCTGACTTTTACGATGATACAGTGCTGCTGTTGTGATCCCCTGCCACTACAGCCTCCTATATGCGCATGTCACTTCTGCAGCCCTGGACCCGTCTCAGGAGCTTTTTTCTGAGAGATTATGGAGGTGTTACTAGCAGCAGAGTCAAGCCAAAGGCATAGAGAGATGACTAAGCGATGCTTTCCCAGCGATATTGAAATGGCGCTTAATTGACTGGCACGCGCTTTGCTCTCGGATCCTGCAGCTTCAGCACCTTTTTTTTTCCCCCCTCACACTGGCAGGACAGTGTCAGTCAAACAGGCAGGGTGACCGTGACAGCTTAAAGGAGGTCTAATGTAATAAGGATTTGACATGGCCGCCATGCAACAAAGCCACTTCTTTGTGAATGAACTGTGAATGAATGTTTTCTTTTTCCCCATTAAGACTTTTTTTTTTTTTTAGAGCTAGTGATGAATTGACATGAGTATGTTTAGTAGCAGAGCATGAAGCTCTCAACTGTTTGTCAATGGAAACGTTTTTGCCAGTATATTTTGCTTGTGTGTCTGTATGTGTGTGTATATATATGGGTCAGCCCATGATGGTCAAGAATATATGCAGTTTGCATTCATTCAAAAAGGAATATGCATTTTTCTTTCAACTACACCTCATGATGAGGTTAAGGATAGGGGTTGGCCTAACTCTCACCCAGCATTCAATGGAAAACATGATTATAATGTTGGCATTAAGATGGTGAGATAATAAGCATTCATTTATAAACAGATGTTCACTATCACAAGCTAGCTAGCTACCTGTAACTAAGAAATGATCTATGGCAACATCAGTTTGGTGATGCTAGTTTTCTTAGCTAATATGATGTGTCTTGCTGTTTGCATGTTTCTAGGGAGCAAATTAGTTTTGTTGTGCACTATATAAACAGGCTGTTAGCCTTCCAGCTAGCAGTCTTTTTAATGTTTGATGTTATGTGATGGAATGACTGAAGAATGAATGAATGTATGTGTGTGTGCGCGCTTGCGTGTGTGTGTATGAAATAAGTTTTGCTGTACAGAATGTTCTCTGTAGCTCTGAGCCGTGAGCTGTCAGGTACAGCTCTGCTTGTGTCAGTCATGTCTGGCAGCAGAGTGGGGCTGGGGCTGTTAGGCCAGCACTGTCTGTCATTGCACGGGGGCATGTCTGCTTTCATATACTCTCAAGCCCCGATGGATTCCAGCATTACTGAGCCTCCAGCTGCATCATCCCAGTCACTCTGTTTATTCCATAGACTGCTGCTGTTTGACTGACAGAGGCTGGACTGCCCTCTGCTCAGTCCGTAAGCAACTTTAACTGAAAACACTGTACATGAGTAGGTAGGCTTATGTTGGCATTTATAAACAAGCTAAAAATGCATTGGATTTTTATGAAATGTAAAGAAGTTAACCTTTAGCTTGGTATTTTTATCTCTTTGTTCTTCAAGGATGAAGTGTTTAATCTGGATCTTGACATGTTTGATGTATTGTGATAGTGGTATCAGGTTATTTTCATGTTCAGTCCCTGAGGAAGTTAGACACAATTGTTTTTGTCATAACAGTGGCAAGTGTACAGTGCGAATATTGCTGGCAGTAAAGCAATAATGGTGAGATGCTGCCAATGTATGAAAGAGTGAGAGTCCCCTCCCCCCTCAGATCCTTTCAAAGCAGTCACATGACCTCTAGTCACTGAGGAATTCTTCATGAGCAATGATCTTCCATCTCTCTGTGCCCTTTAACCTCTGTGAACTTGCTGAATGACCTCCAGTCTCCAGACTGGGACACTACACCGCTCTTCTCTGCCCTATGGGGACAAACGGGGGGGGTGATGGAGAGGGAAAGAGACAAGGAGTGGAGAGGCTTTCATAGGTTTTTGTGTGTTTTTTCGTTCTCTTGCGCGTTCCCCTTCAAGTCCATCCACAGTGATTAGACTCTTCTGTGTCTGAGTCTTAAGAGTAGTCTTAGCAATGGGAGCAGTTTGCATCCCTTTATTAGTGTGAGTCCCATGTGCAAAATGCTTTTTATTTTATTTTGGAATTCCTTTTATTTTATGTACTCTGCTAATTAGTTACATTTTGTATATGGGGTCTCTCTCTCTCTCTCTCTCTCTCTCTCTCTCTCTCTCTCTCTCTCCCCCCCTCCCTGTTTCTCTCTGCCAGGCTGGTTGGCATTTCTTTTCATCTCTCATCTGTGCTCCCTTTTATTGAGCAGTTGCGCATCCCTCAAGCTCTACTTCACAATTTACTGAAGGGGTCAGGACAATGCATGAGTGATCAAATCACTCATTTGCAGGCCTAAGCAGCGTACCGGACAGCCAGATGTCTGACAGATCTACATCCGCTCCACTGCACAGGGTCTCAGCAAGGATGCTGATAACCAGATGTGAGCCCAGCTGAGGCTCAAAATACACAGAGCGCAGAGGAAGTCGAGACCACGTGCTCCCAGCCTTATGCTGCTTTGCAAGCAAGCCTGACACAAAACCAGCTGGAACTTGAACTGAATGCAGTGTTCAGTGTTCAAACAACAGAGTTTGCTGGGGATGTCAAATTTGTTCAGTTTGCCTTTGCAATGCAAAATGTTTTTTCATCTTGTCTATTGAGGACGGTAACCAAACATAGAAATTAGTACTAATCAATCTGATGGTGGTGTGGTCAAAAACTCTCTGCAGGCAAGTAGGTGGTTCTTTTCATCTTTATTCTGTGCTCCCTTTTATTGACAAGTTACATACCTCAAACAGTGCTTCAACAAGTCCATCTTCCTGAGACTGGAGAACCCTTCTTATATCCAATCATCCTGTTTGCAGGCACCTTTGGCAAAAACATGTCACCCAGACCATTGTTCTGTTTTTTCCGCTGATGTTGGCATTCTCAAAGGGTCTGTGAGAACTTTTGTGGTCTATCCTATCAAAATACCCATATGATGTGTTTCCTTGGCCTGGAACAATTATGCTGCCTGGACAGACAGGAACCTGACTCCAGCTGGAACTATTTGAATGCTGGTTTCATCCTTTAAACAACAGAGTTTGAGGGGAATGACAAATTTGTTCATGTTGCCTTTGCAATGCAAAATGTTTTTCATTCAATGAGGAAAACTATTCTAACTTTGTTAAATTTGTACAAATCAATCTGATGGTGGCTTAACCAAAATTTTACGCTGTTGCCAATGTCAATGTATTATAATTTGTCATTTTATCAAGTGTGCAATTGTTCTTATTATATCTATCATCATCTCTTCAGCCCTAATACATATGTGTAATATAACATTAAGGCTTAGACTTATAGCCTCTTATGCAGAGGCTACACTACAGTAACTACGCTACAGCTCACAGTAAAGCCACCGTCAGTCTAATCAGTTCTGTACAGTGTTCTCCCCCCTTTTCCCCTTACATTGCGGGAGATGTGTTGACCTTGCGCTTTCCCCCCTCTGGCCAAGTCTCTCTACAGTCATCTACTGCAGTATATGTGTTGTGGCTCTGTCTATATCCACCTCCTTTTTTCCCTGCTTTTTAAGGCACAGTTCTACCATGCTCCTGCTCAGAAATTCTGCCTCTCCTCTCCTTTCCTCAGCATAGTTTGTCTAGAGCATCTCATATACCGAAAGGACATGTCGTGAATTTACAGTGAACAACATGCATACATGTTGTAATTAATTAGAATCCAGTAGCGTTTTATTGGTGTGGAGCTTGGTGGTTTCACCTGCATGTTTGCCTGTCTTCTCTCAGTCCTGCTGTGTTCTAAAATTGAACGACCCCTTGCTTCCATGAGTCATACAGTAAAAGTCACATAAGAGTTATGAGTGTGTTGAGCTCCCTCGTGTTGCTACAACCAAGATGTTGTTTTTCTACCTCCTGATGGAAATCCATTTCGTCTCTCTGTGTTATTTGACGAGCTGCATTAGTGCCTTAGTCACCATGTTGCCCCACAGTTGTTTTTAGGGAACGTTGCATCAGAAGCCCGCATTCTAGCCCTAATGGAAGTCCTGCTCACAATTTTCCTCTGGGTGTGGAACAATCAAAGCTCACCAAAGCTCTCAGGGCTCATTTTATGTTTCAGTACATTACATATGGTTGTCATGCCAACTGCCTTGTCATTCCCTCTCCCTCTCTCTCTCTCCCTCCCTCCATTCCTCTCTCTCTCTCTCTCTCTCTCTCTGATGTAGTCAAATTATTTAGGCAAATTGAGAGGTGTGTATTTTTCCTGTACATTGATGTCTTGCGCTACATACTTTTAAGCCCAGCAGTAGAGACCGGATGTGAATGATTAAGAGAGCCCTCCCAGTGTGACCAAGCCACAGAGCACGTCCAGCATCTGGAGTGACATGTCCAGTGAGGAATCAATACTTACGTCCACATGAATGCGTTATCCTAATGAAAGCCATCTCACCATGGGAAACAATGTATGCTCTAACTTTGCATTGCATTACAATGTCAGGTGAAAAGGCTGTTGACCGTCAGCTCCATTCAGCACTTAACAAGAGCAAGGTCTAACTTCTGAGTGCTTTCTGGTCTTCTCTCTTGTGAAGTGGACTTTGCCCCAGAGAGGGGGTGCTGCCCTGCAGAAAGCATACCACATGAGTTTTGGCTGAACACTGTTCTTGAAACTGCTGGTAGTTTACATTACTATCGACTAAGGTGCTGAGGTCTTATTTCTCATCATTTATAGCCTTACGGTGGCAAAAAAGCTTTCCGCTACCTCAAAAAAGTGCCTTCACCAACATTTTTAGCTGCAAAGATTTGGATTTTTTCCTGTAAAAATCTGGCTTTTTCCATTTTGATAGCACTGTAATAAGACTAAGTGCCCCCCTCTAGTCCTTGAGTGAGAATGCTTTTAGAAGTGTTTCTTGTGTGCTGAAAGATGATGGTCAGATGGGCCCAGGTGTGCTGAAAGATGATGGTCAGATGTTGTACAGGTTAGCATGCGGGTAAAAGAGGCAGTCGGTGAAAGGAGAGGAATGATGGATTGATCACAGGATATTTAGAATGGGAAGAACTCCTTGCCAGAAAGATGCAACAGAGCACTTAAAATTGTCACGGCTGTCTAAGAAGAAGCTGATGTGAACATTTTAGCGAGGTCGTGAAGTGCTATCATCATTCTGTATTTTCAAGAGAGCCCTCCGGCAGTGGGGCTTTTTTAAAAAAAGTTAAGTCCAGATTGCAGGAGTACAGAGCTGCTTAGTTTTCAAGTTTTGGAGGAATAGTGTGATTGTGAAAGTATACAGGCAAGGTTAATATGCACATGATATTGATTTGTGTTGCTGTTATTGAGGTTCAGCAGTTACTGTTCTAAAGCCTGGAGTTATGAAAATGTCTCCTCCTGCAGTGTTTTCCCTCCTATCAGCACTGTAGTAGGAAGCTGCTTGCAGTAGCGTTCACAATAAAATGAAAGTAAATACGCAACTGTCAGTTGACCTTTTCACTGACATTTATTTGGTGTAAGTTAATTAAAAGGGTTTTTGAAAGAATAACATAGGAGAATTTCATGTTGAATTAGGGGAGGGTATACTCAAGTCAAAAAAAAGGAAGATCAGTCAGTGGTGTTTGCTTTTTGTATTTGCTTGCCATCAGCAAGTGGATGTTTTTTTTTTTTTTTTTTGCTTTGTCTTGTTTTTTTAAATATGGGAACTACATTTGTATCAGAAAATGCAGAAATGTTTAATTGAGCGTGGCATAATGAATCTACAAGCCTGCCTGAGACTCTGCATCCTTGTGGCGGTGTGAGGCATCTCGCTGAGTCTGAAGCTGGGGGAAGCGACTCTCTGTGTCGCCTCTCCCGTTAATATCGACACCTCCGGAACAAAGCAGTCATGTGTGCCCGCGTGAATGCGGTTGCCATGTCTCTGCGCCTGCGTCACGGGGCACCTTTCCAAAAAAGTGCAGTTGTCATGGCGACCGCGAGGGGCTCCAGACGAGCGCAGGAGCGAACATCAGACGGGCTTCTGACGAGCGCCGCGCCATCCTGGGCCACTCGTGGGGGGCCTGATCACGGGGTGCTGTTTGACGGACGGATCTCAGGTCAATCATCAACTGGCACACGAGTGAGCTGAAGACCGGTCTTCCGAAAGACCAAATCCGAAATGCCACATCGTCAAGTCACCATTTAAAATCACCATTTAAAATAACCGTGAGAGTGAAAAGTAATCTGACTGCATTCAGTACCTAATCACTACCAGATCAAGGAGGGAAAGAACAGAAGGCTGTGCACCAGCAGAGAAGTTTCTGCGTGCTTGCCAAACTGAGCCGTATTAATGCCCACCCTCAAAACTGTGATCAGTAAGGGAGATGACAGAAAAACAAATCTGTCCTTGATCTCCTTGCTCAGGTGCCAACCTACCCTGTCCCAGCCAGCTCCCCACAGCCATCTTACACTAACACAGTGTGGTCTTTCTCAACAGTTCCTGTCCAATGTGCATTTGTCAAGGAAGCTCAGTGTACCATAATTTGGCATTAAAGTTTTTTCTCCCCTCTGTCAAGGTTTTGCTATTCTCTGCCATAAATGTTAGATAGAAAAGCAGAGGAAGGGCAAAATAAGTGAGTTGGATTCTTTCGTCTGAGTTCATTTGTGTGGGTGAAGGAGAGGTCAAAGGCCTCTTGGCTTTGTTGAAGTCTTGTGATTGCTACTGACCTTTCGGGCTCGTGATTGAACCCGCCCATATCTGGTAACCTTGAAGGCTTGTGATGTTAGCCACATATTGCTAAGGGCCTAGAAGCCTTTTGATTTTAGCCATTCATGGATTTTAATCTTGCAGCTTGACTTTTTTGGCCACTCATTACCATTCTAGATTACCGCTCATTACCAGTGAACCTAAAAACCTCTGACTTTAGCGTGCTTGTGGCTAATATCATTGAAACCTTGTTAGAGCGGCACATAGATTTTTCACTCTTAATTTGCAGAGTGAGAAGTCAAGTGTGAGGTTCAGCACACCCCGGACTGCCTGCACCATTACTGTAAGCACTGAAGGGAGGCATGTGTGCTACTCTGATACATGCTACCGAAATCATCAGCTGTCTATCACACTGTGAGCTGTGGGGTTAACAACAGGAAATATGGCACTGATCAGAGGAGTACATTATTATATTACATTATTGTCTTTTTTTCTTTGCACATCTTTCACTGACAGCAACCTTGCAACTACCCTGGCAGGACGAAGCCAACTCACTGCCACAGTTGACTCCCGGTCATATTTGGCAGATGACACACAGCCCGTGCGCGAAGGAGTGACGTTTGGGCTGTGAGGCGAAGCCTGCCCTCAAAACGGGCATCTTTACCGCCTGAGTCAGATGGGAGCCGGCTAATACGGGTAATTAACCTGGAGGAAGCCATTAGATCTAAGTACGGTCTTACAAAAAACAGCCAAGCCCGTAATGACATGATATTCTTCCAAAGAGTGCTGTAAGAAGGGGTGCTCTTTGTGACTCATCCTCTGTGCGTAGGGCCTGTGGTACTTATCTCCCAATTAGTCTTGGAGTCTGGCAACTGTGGGCTTTCTCCGAGGAGGTATAATTTCCCCCTAACCCAGTTACGGCCAAGGCCCATGGCCCGACCATCACCGGCGAGTGGACCAGAGTCCCGGCAAAGCCACATGTGACCACACATCTGTTTAATGAGACAAGTGTGTCTCTTTTAAGTTGATTAATTTGAAGTGACCTTTAATTTGAAGTGACCTTTCCAACACATAAGTGCAGAGCGACACCTCCAGTCCGCCTGCTCCGCGGAAGGGTACGGATGGGTGAAGACCTCAGATGTGCGCAGGAGCGCGGTGACTCACAGCTATCAGAAATGAGTTCTCATGAAGGCTTTATAAGCTGTTACCATGCTGCCACTGCAGAGGTGCAGTATAGTTACTCTTGGTTGTTGCTAGGGGAAAAACATTTATAATTAGCAGTCAATAAGCCTGATTTATGTTAAAGTAGCTTTTAAGGAATCAGTGCTGGTTAGTTTGTTTTTCAGAGCTTTAATATGCCGCACACAACAAGGCCAGGAATAATATAAAAATAAAACAGTACCATGACAACGTAAGGAGTGGAGGTTTTTTGTTTACAGAACCACTATGACTCTTGATTTTTTGCCATGTTTTCTGTCTAGACAGATTTTATGCAGGTATAATGAGTACAGCATAACTTTTACTGACGCCCAAAGGATTGCCCCATGCTCCCCATCAACTGTGAAAAGCAAAAGAAGAATGGCATTAATATCACACGGTGTACGGACTGTACCAGCTTGGTGAATCTCTTATTGGAGAAGGTGTCGCAGTCTTTTAGACAAACAGGACGTGGGATTCGTGTGCAGGTTGATATGCAGCAGCACTGATTACTTTGCTTACTACTTTGATTGTGTAATAAAAGTGGAGTGTCTCAGTGATGAGTGATGTCTCAGTGTTTGGTCTCTGATTACTTTCAGGAGTTAATGCACTGTATTTTGGAGATCCAGATAACTGCCTGCTTTTTCAGCACCCACAGTATGGACTCTAAAATCTACAGTGTGAATATTCTGCGCCATCCAATCGGTTGTGTGGAGATTTGCCATTTAAAGCGCCCCTCCTCCAAGCCTGGCACGTAGACGGTGCCAACTTTCACTCTGTTACCTTGGAGACCCAAAAGCAATGCTGCCGGTGAGGTCATTTATGACTGCTCCTACAGTACAGTGCATTTGGTGCTCACAAACTCTGTGCCTTGCTAAAAGCCTAATTGTAAGTTGTTTGCCTTTCTAAATTGAGAAGTTCATACTAAGTCAGTGCAAAATTGAATGAAAAGTGTAAGTGAGGTGTTGGCATAAGCAGGTTTATGCCGTTAGTTCCTTTATTTAGAAGGAGGGTGATGTTGTGCAGGACACTGTCTAGAACATTCCTACACATTGAAGATTAGTTCTCTCTTCTCCTTATAACCAGGCACCCTGCTCTTCCCCTGGACAGTGTTCGCAGGGTTTGAGTTCTAAATATGTGTACTACTTAAAAGTTTAATAACCCCTTTTAAGTTTTTAATTTAAATTACATGAAGGGAGGAAAGGAAGCAACACCCTTTCTGACTAAACCAGAGCAGATGGTTGATGTCAGAGGAAGTGTTTTTAGGCATCGTGTTTGATAAGTGTACCTCATTATTGATGGGTCTGCTCGTATGTGACTGACTGCAGTATTTCACGGCAAATAGTTTCCATCCTATCTCATAGCTCTCAATTGATTTTAGCTCCAGGACTCCGACAGTAAATTTTAAAAAATGCTTCTGTTTAAGTTAGGACAGGAACAGATTGAATATTCTCAAGTGTATTTTTATGAATTTTATTAAACTTCAAATTAAAATTACTCAGGTCATATTTTGGGAGTTCCATCACAACGGACCTACTGTGCAAAGATATGTAGTTAGTGATATTGCCCACACTGAAATAATGTTGACAGACTGTCCTTTTAGTGCAAGAATGACTTTGGAATGTGATGTGTAAGATGGACAACTCTGGAATGTGATGTGTAAAAAAAACTGTTATTCTGTGGAGTGGAGAGAATGTGTGTTGATATTGGATATTTGATTAAAAGTTACCTGCCTAAGCCCTTTAACATAGCTCAGTAAAAAAAAATATCAGATCCAGTTTGTTCTCATGATTAAAACTAAGCTATTACCTTAAATCTGAGTGTAGTATTTAATTGGTAGAAATTTAATTTTGCCCTTAGATATCTTTCTTAAAAGTTCTTCATGTGTACAGTGAGAAGTATGTCTTTCGTCAGCATCTTGAATCTAGACAAAGCTAGGGTGACATTGTTGTGTCAACTTGACCTTTTTTAAATGTTTTTTTTCCTTCATGCCAAAGGCCTAAAAGAGAACATTCCATGCTTCAAAAAGTTTGCAAGCTGTGAAATATGTTGGCTTTGAAAGGCTTAGTTGATTTGAGGTGGTCCTGAGGGGACCCGTGGTGAATGTCACTGCAGGAAAACGCCACGGTGCCACCGAGCTGTGATTGGCCGTTTGGCAGGGACGCGCCTCTGTAGCCACTGTGGAAGGGGATGTTTTTCTCTTGGAAAAAGCTGCCAGCGGCCTCTGTCTGTCTGTCATCGGCGTTCTGCCGGGCGTACATTTCCCTTTTTGTTGTTATAGTGACCGAAAGGCTTCCCCTCCCCCTCGTTCCACGGCATCGTCGGGCTGCCATGGCAACAAAGTGCAGCCGGGTTTGAGTGCGCTCTCTTATGTGCCGCTGCAGGGCCCTGTTTGACTATGAGAAGGCCAAGGACAGCGGCCTGCCCAGCCAGGGCCTCAGCTTCAGGTACGGGGACATCCTCCATGTCATCAACGCCTCGGACGACGAGTGGTGGCAGGCCCGGAGGGTGACACCTGATGGAGACAGCGAGGAGATGGGTGTCATCCCCAGCAAAAGGAGGTACGTGGTTCGCGTCGCCATGGCAACAGGTGTCACAGTCAGCTGAGTAATGCAGCTGCCATACTGTAACTCACAGCCGTAGTTGTTAATACATAAAATTTTATATATTACACGTCATATCACTGTAACCTTTAAGCTGACTGTGAATATGTGGTTACAAATGGTCAAATGCAGTCCATTCACACATTACACACCCTCACCATGTAAAAGCCAACATTAGATTTTGCTGACGAGCATGACAAATGTGACCAGTTTAGAATTGCACAGGGTGAATGTAATCTACCCATTTACCATTTCATAAACTGATTTTCTAAATATTTTGTTTGGCTCATGTAATTCACTTTTTTAGATTCATTTATTCTTTGAGATTTTTTAGATTCAGATTGGATTTTAGTTTCACACCACATGACACACAAGAAGCATCTTTCAGTCTTAAATATTTAAGACTCTAGCCTTCCTACATATTGTCAATCATAAATATTTGATTGCATGTGAGAAATTAAGCCAACATATGCATAACCACATGAAGCTAAGATCTTTTTTTTTTTTTTTTTTTTTATTAATTAACCTAGTCATACATTAGGGAAAGAAGAATCATTTATATTTTAGTGTCATGTATGTTTTAGTGTTTATATTTTAGGCAGTAATTAGGCTTCTACCAATGTAGCACTTCATGTCCTAGATTTTGGTAATGCCTGCAATCAGTAAATCCAAATATGAAGACCAACCTCATTTTAAATGAATCAGGGGAGAAAAGTAGTGAATGATTGATGCCTTGCACAGGTTCATTGTTCCTGTGGTCTGATGATATGTGTCTCCGCACTTCGATAGGGTGGAGAGGAAAGAACGGGCGAGGCTAAAGACTGTGAAGTTCAATGCCAAACCAGGAACGATCGATTCTAAAGGGGTAAGCATCAAAACCAGGACACGAAGAGTAGGGTGGCAAATTCACCATTACATCCGGTATAAAGGAGGTTATTGAACCAGTACAGTACTATTTGGGGATTTGAAAATGCATTTAAAGTAAGACATGCAGATGCAGTGCATCTTTACCGCTGGGGCTCAAAACATATTAAAGACCAGTCCTTTCGATAGGTGACCCGTTAGTGTTAATGCCAATACAAACATGAATGCTAGCGTTACTTATATAGTATTTTGTGCTGCTTCATTCAGTGGCGAGCTAATTCCACTGCATTGCTTTTGCAGTGGCTCTGCAATGCGTTTGACACTGAGACAGGCTGTTAAGAGCAGAGCAGGAGGGGCGGAGTGGACAGAGGTGGTGCCCATGGTGACCGCGCACCCATTCATCTGTCTGTTTGGCTTAGTGTCCTGCTCTGCCACCGAATCAAACTGACCCCAAATCAGAATAATATGGCGGTCAGAGCCCTTTACTTCTCGGTACAGCACTCAAGCTGACTGCTGTGATTCTACCACCAGCCTGTGGTGTGGATTTAACTGTGACCATTCTGAGTGCATTAAACTGGACATCTGCCTCACAGCACCGAATTTGTTTGTTTTTTACCTGACAGTATAAAGTAGAATTTTTTTTCATTCCCGGTGTTACTGGTGAAAGTTCTCCCAGACAGTAACATCTGCGTACTTTAAGAAGTCTTTGGCTGTGAGTTCTGCTCAGTGTTTGTTTTTTGGCCTTGTATTAGTGTGCAAGAGTTTGCTTAATTGATTTAAGATTTGCATGGATCTGATGGCATTATGTCCAAATACACAGAGCTGAAATCTACATGTTTTGTGTCCCAGCAATGGCTGCATATTTGTGTTATGTAGGGGTACTGTTAAAGAAAAAAAAAATGTTCTCGATTGGCAGGTTTTAATTAAATCTGCCTGGTGACTGACAGCCCAGTTCTCTGATAGGGCTGTAATTACCTTACTGTGCAATTATCCATGCAAAGAGATTTTCATTAAAGTCATGCATGCATAGCAATAGATAGCCAAAGAGATATACACTGCTATTAGAGGTTTACAGTAGCAGTGGAAGTGTGCACAGCAGTTCAACACAACTTAACTATAGCTTGTGTCCTGGGCGACATCTCTTTTCTGGTGATTTTGACAGTTCATTTGTTCAAATTATGAGGACTGGAAAAATGCTTTACCCGAGTTGTTGCACCTCAGCTGTTTGTTTTGAATTGAAAATGCAATTAACATTATTGTTATTCCTCAATGAAAATCACTTACATGTGAGAATTCCAGGAGTCTACAATTATTTCATACCCTTTGTGTCTTATTGCGGCAGCTGTTTCAAAAGATTAACATTTCTCAGATTTGTGTTTGAAAGACTGGCATTTCGCAGATGAGTCTGTAGTACCCAGAGCCTCATCGCAAACGTTATTTTCCAAACAAAGCCGTGATGCAAGTGCGCATACGCCGCTGTTAGACAAAGCCCTTTTTGTATCCATAGCAACTTCACAGCCCGCTTCTAGAATGTGTGAGTTCGTTTCGAAACGGGCGTGAGGCGGTAACGCAGCACTCAGTCAATCAAGCTAGTCTCCAAGGCACACAGCATGCTGGGCCGTCAGGGGGTGGAGTTTTCAACAGAGGTCTGTCGCCGGCTTAAGCTCTGCACTGACGACTTGCATAAGTGATTGGGTTGGGGGGTCTGTCTATTCATTCCTCACCAGAGACATTCCTGTGTTTATGGTAATGCACAAAAGCTGTCTGTGTTTCTGTTAACCTTGCAGACCTGTGCAACTTCCACAAAGTGAAAGTAGTAGTATTGTTGAGGTCTCACTAACACCATGATAGTTAATCATGTGTGTCTACATGTAACCCCCGCAATATGAAAAGACAACAGCAACTATAGTTATACAACAGATAAAAGCTAATTTGTAAAATGCCTAAGCATATATTTCCACATATTCAGGAACAGCATTCAGGTAAGATTTCCTTTCGTTGGCATACAGATACACCATTCTGGCATCAGCGAGTACTTTCCCTTAAGATCATGAAATCATAATCATATTGTAGAACAAAGAAATTCACCAGAAGATACAGCTGTTCTTGTTAAAAAAAGTCTGTTTGCACAGCACACAATACATGCAGACTCTTCAACAGTTGTCTGTTTTTCGACCGTATATTGTGCCTATAAGGATAAAATGCGTATGTGATGACACACACCCCCAGTTTCCTGAAAGAGACACAGTGACATCCAGAATCTGCTGCATCACATCATTATTTTAACTGCTTTTTTTTACTCATTTAATTTTGACATTTTTTGATGCACTCCCCTCACACGCACAGGGCGCCTCCACAGCACGGTGTCCATCCTCACAGTCGCACCATAGACATCTCATCGGGTCTGATTTCTTTGCTCCCCGTAACCTGCATGGTTGGTAGCTGGGCTGGAGAAGCACACTTCCAGTCCCGGCCATCGTCCACACGGCATGACCCCCAATGTCTCCTTCGCTGCATGGCACCAGGCGAACCCATGTTATTTATTTTTTTACATTTTTTTGGTTGGTGTTTCCGCATCCCCATCACATCGTTTTATTCTGAATGTTTAACCATTTAAACCAATGTTCTTGAATGCTTCAGGTGCAATTGTGGTACGTGCAGCAGTGACAGGTTGCCCCCTTGTAGCAGTCTCAGGGTTGCATTTTAAACAGTAATACCGATGAAATACATGACAGTAATAGGTTAGCCTCATGCCTCTGTATTTGTTAAAGGCAAAAAACAAAATCCCTTTTGCTTGGCTAAGCTGCAGCCCACAAAATTATTACCTTTCCTTTGTCTTAAGTGAGTAGTAATGGTTGTGTGTTTATGTGGAGGTTTAACAGCCTGCTCATAATCAGGAAACTGATTGGCTTTTGTTAAAAAGGACCACAAAAAAATGTACCCTGGGGCGTCAGCGCCGACTGTTGTGTGTCTCGTCACTGCTGTTCCACCCACCTTTGCAACTAGTTGTTTTGTCAGCATGAGTGTGACAACAATTAGACATCCCTGTTTGCCCCATGCCTTTTCTCCTTCACAGTCATTCAATGACAAGCGTAAAAAGAACTTCATCTTTTCACGAAAATTCCCATTCTACAAGAACAAGGAGCCGGGTGAGCCGGAGTGCAGCGACTCTGAACGTAAGTAGAACTCCCACAGAGGAGCGTGCACACACACACGTGTAGACATCAGCTTCACACACCACCTGCAGGACACGCGCGCGGTGTTAGGGCCCTCCACAGATCTTTTGATTGCTCCGTCTCTCGGGGGCCCTCTGAAACGAAGGGGGAATGATGGTCCTCTCAGAGTCTGCTTGCCGGTGGTGCGCACCGCTGACTAATGCCTCAAAGGACGTCCACCACTCTCTGAGTCTATAAGAAGAAATGTGGTCAATTTTAACTCCATTGACATTCGGTCTGACCCAGCAAAACTTTTAATAACTGTATGTGTGCAAATCAGGGGCAGCACAATGCATTAATGGACCAATCAAAAGGAAAGGAGATTAAATTAAAATGGAGAGATTAATGATCAGAGAGGGGCGGGGTTCTGGTGGGTGTCAGGTTGCATTGCGCAAGGGGAGCGGCTCTCGGATTGGGCCTCGGTCCGCCTGTCCTCCGGACGGGCCAGCCTGCGGGCCAGAACGCTTTCCCGTATGACTCCACTGACCTCTTCCTTCCTCTCCTGCGGCTATTCCTCCTCTCTCTCTCTGCCCACTGGTGACCGCTGTGTAGGACGTCCCAGGCATAGGTGACGACGGGTATGGGACAAAGACACTGAGTAAGTTCGGCAGGAATGGTCCCGTCTGTAACATTTTTCTTTTCCATATGATTTTTTTTTGTTCTTTTTCTTTTTATTTAATTTGGTTGTGTCTTTAACGGCCTGTTTCAGAGGACAATTGTCAGCATGCACTGATAGGATACCTGTATGTTTGACCTTTGACCCCCCTCCGGGTCGTGGAATGTCCCCAGGTTCCGTCTTTTCTTCCTCGTCTCTTATGTCCACCCATCTCTTCTGTTCTCTTTTCTTTTGCCCTCAAAACAAATTTTTGCATGACCCACTGAAAGCCCTACTCGTTTGACACCAGGCTCGTTTGCAGACACGTGTTTGGTTAACATCGGATGTATGCCACGAACGGTCTGTACACGGTCTCTCCTTGTCCTGTTATACGATGACAAAGTGTTTTTGTAAATGTTGCCCAGGACTTCACCTGAATGTGTGACACGTCAGAGAAAAAAGCATGCTCAGAATAGCTTATAGACCATGCCTCTGTGAAGGACAGAATCCTCTTGGTTCTTGTTTAAAGTCTAATAAATCAGATGGGGTCCTCCTCCATGTTTCTGTCTCCATCTGCATGCTGTCCCTTTAAGAGAGGAGTGTGGAGAAAGCTCTGTCTGATTATGCCGCCTCTTGTTTCTCCTCCACACCTCACACCCCTTGTCTATAGCTTCCTATACTAGTGAAATATTGCTATTCCATCGTCTGTTCTGTGTGCTTTGACAGCATGGATTAACACTAAGAAGGACATCAATATATAAACCCACACATCTGAGAAATGTCCACTTACACCACATTATTTTAATGAAGTGGATCAATGCATACTGACAGATAATACCAATCCAAGTCAACTTTAGCCAGTGTTGTTTGACAGTTTCCACACACAATATTAACTCTTAGGACACATTCTTAGTGACATACAAAAGAACTCTGTCAAGGTTAGACATTGCAAGTCTCTTTCTCCAGCAGGTAAGTTGTCAGGTTACAGTCACCAACCGCTATTTTAGCCATTTCATGGAGTGTACATGTGAATAGCTGTCTCCTCAAATCTGCTGCAGTGGGCAAAGCTTGATGCTGTGGCTATTGAAATGTTTTGATTTTCAAATGTAATAAGATCATGTATTACTGAGACTAATACCTTGTCTCTTAAGATATTTGAAAGACTGATATTCCATCACAGCCATATTTGTTAAACTACATCAAAACTAAATTTGTCAAGATGACAAATGTTTGCCACACTACAACACTGAGATTTTGTGATTTTGGTGGCAGTACTGTTTTGTCAGTTCTCCTGAAGAGGACTTTAGGGCTAGGAATGATCTTGCTTTTGGTTTTTGATTAATGGTGTACATCATAACACATTCAATGTGCATCACTTTGATACATCTGAGTGATACCCAGCTTTCATCAATACCCAAATTCATCTGGTTAAAGTTTGGCTTGTTTTTTTGTTTCTATGTGGTCCTCATTCTGTCTCTCATGTGGTTCCTCTACTGCCCTCTTGAAGGGCTGTATGCATTCTCTAATTGTAACCAGAAGAGAATGTTTCAGAGTCTCTTTTGCTCCCACATCTGAGAACATAGAGCCTTTTATAATAATTGCTGTCTCACTGCCCTCCCTCGAGGCAGGGTTAATCCCAGCCATCTTAACGAAGCCATGATGTCATTATGACATCACTTTGGCAAGACTTCCAAACACCAAGACAGACATCAAACAGAACTCAGCTGCCTTGTCTCTTTCACCCTGTTTTAGTGCATCCCTTTCTTCGCCAAAGCTTCCTGTATCAAATTTGCACAGTCAAGCCAAGCCACCACAACCCCACAGGCTGGGTCTTACTCATACAGAGCAGTGTTCAGCTTGAATCCTGATCAGCAGAATCCCCCTCCCCCCATAGAGATGCTGCGGGGGGTTCTGGGTCAGGAGGTCACATGTGGGGGTGGAGTAATGGGCGCAGTGATGTATGTGGCACCTGTGCTGAGCTCTGAGGCCATCTATCAGAGCAAGGCTGAATCACGCAGGGGACAGCAGGACCACGCCTCCATACGGAGCGGGATGGGTGTGGCTGAGAGGCCCGACACTGACAGCCAAACCACACTGCCGGCATTAGCAAAGTGGCCCTCGTTAAGCAGCAGTCGAGGGCGACGCCCCACCTCCCCAAAATATGCTGGGCTCGATAAGGCCCCCCTCTGCATTGCCCCAATCAGCACCCACACAAGTGCTCCTGCAGCATTTCCTTTGTGCTGACAAACGCACCACATCAGACTGAAATCTTTGAACTTGCCCTAAGCGTCTCTTAGATGAATGTGCTCCCTGTGCTTCTGACAGGAAGATATTGGGCCATGAGATCGAATTGAATTACAGTTTGATGCAAAAGAGCCACAGCACATTTTGGCTCCTGATTGTCTTTCCTGGTTGTGTACAGAATCAGTCTGATCCATTTGTCAATCACAGTTACATCCAAAAAAAACAAACAAAACAAAAACAGACACTGTCTCCAGAACATTGTTATAGGGTTTATTGTGTTACATGCAGGGTAATAGGATGTCAGTCATATCTCATTACCATGTTAGACTCATTCACAAAGTCACAGTTCAATGGCGAATGTCATTTTGTTTTTGCCTGACCCCCGATTACATCTGAATGTTCCATTAAACGTGGCTGTCTTTTGCTGACAGGGAGTCAAGAGGATATGATTCTCTCCTACGAGCCAGTCATCCGCCAAGAGAGTAAGTGCCTCCCTGGTTTGTTATCAGTGCACCTACCCGGGCTCCACATACAGCTGTGCAGCATTAGTATCTATTATTATTACGCACAGTCTGTTTATGATCTGTTTTGAATTTCCACTGTTGCATGTTTACTGAAGCAGTTCAGGTTAAGCATCACCCCCAGGGTTTAAAACCACAGTCACCCAGTTATTGGTTTAGTCCCTTAACACTAGAGTTTAATGCATACCTGATGTTGAGATTGTGACATAGACCAGATAGATAGACTGACTCTTTTGAGACTTCAGATCAAAACCATTGCTGGGTCCCAGGTGCTGTGCCTCGTACAAAGGGGCAGTCTACAAACAAGGTTACTTTTTTCTGTGATATTCCTTTCTCACACCATGTTTTATGTGTGCTGTTTACTGAAGTCCATCTGCTAGTTTCAAATTTCAGGTGGTTAGGTTCATCAATCGGTCACCTCAGTGTGATTAATGTAATTAAGCTGAGTGATAAAGACGTCAGAGAAGCTTCCAGTCAAACTGGAAAGAACGTTCTGTCTTACAGTCGGTAACCATGTCTGCTCACAGCGGGATAGAAAGGGGGTCATGCTGTGCTGCTGATATCAAAGTAAACTCACGGTTAAAACACCTTTACATCTGCTTCTTTTGTGTTGCATGAATAGAGGCCAATCAGGCAAACAACAGCCATTGACTGCATGCTGTTTCTGGTCAAAGATAGATAGGGGCACATATTTTGCTTTTCAAAAGCACCTGGAGGTTCTATATGAAAACCTCATTCCAGTGATGTGTTGATTGGGTATGGTAAACAATTTTGTCAGGTTTTAACTTGCTATGTGCCAGGTGTGTCCAGCTAAACAGTTGCCCAGGAGAATTGACAAATTTCTCTTTTCAAATGCCTACTGTGTTTTTTACAGAAGACTTCACATTAGTTTCATGTAGTTATTAATTCATTTACATATACATGTCAAATGATAATTGCAGGGCAAACAACTGATACTTTTAAAAAGCACAAACCTTGGTGATTTTTGCCACCACAAAACCACAGTTTGCAGTGGATAGGTGAGTAATGAGATTCTCTGTGTTTTCTGAACAGTCAGCTACGCCAGACCAGTCATTATCCTGGGACCAATGAAGGACAGAATCAATGATGATCTCATATCAGAGTTCCCAGACAAGTTTGGGTCATGCGTGCCACGTAAGTACTCTGCTGCGAATCAACCAGATCTCTCTGGCGCATTGGATTGACCTGTTTAGATTGGCATGCAGCTGTGGAAATGGTGCACTGCATCTTAAAGCATATATATAATATTTTTGGAGGCTTGACGTCTTTAATCTGAGGGGAAGCAGGGTTACAGTGGTAAGGTGCGGCCAGGGTGAAGCTTTGCCCAGATATGATGTGTAATGTGTTGAGGATGTAAGAGGGTAAGAGAGTAAGCAGTCCTGTGGTATCCTGGTAGCTTCTATGACATCTAGCATTAATCATCTGTGTTAACTAGTGCCTCAGTGCAACTAATCCTGACAATTCTCTGAAACATCCATAGTAATCACTATATACAGTAGGTAGTTGTGATGCCATTTCATAACACCTCCATCATCCTGTTTTTTTTTTTTTCCTATTTCTCACCCTATTCTTTTTCCTTGTCTGTTGTCTGTTTTAAAAATAAAGGCTTTAACTACATCAAGATGAGTATTAGTAAAGCTCATGTCAATATTGACTATTTAATTACATAGTTTTATGATTGAAATGTACAGTTGTACATTTAGAACAGGAATTAGTTATTGTAAATTACCTTTTGAAATTCCTTCATCAAAAATGATTGCATTCCTACTCATTATGCAGTAGCTTCTGTTGAATGTAAAATTGACACTTCTGTGTTAATCAGAACATCATCAGCACTTCTTGTCTTGTCTTGTGATAATTTTTGTTTTTAATCATCTGCTTTGATTTTAATTTACTTGTCTTTTAATTTACTTTTCTTTTTTATTCATTTTAATACCTTATAAAGCGGCTAACTGTTCAGGGCGCATGGGTAAGTGTATGAACTAGCTGTCAGTGTAAGTGTATGAACTAGCTGTCAGTGTAGCTGTCAGAAGTAGTTTCAGGAACTGTAAAATTGTACTGGTTGTTTTTATCACCTGTCATTATGTTCATGTGGAAGACAAGACTTCTGATTTCTAATTCTCAAACAGAAATTGAAAAGTATCCTTATGAACTTGTGTCATTTGTGATTTTGTCAAATTAATTGATCTGAAGAGAAAGTCTGTTGGACTGTGCGTTTCATAATGCTGAAACTGACCGCAGAGTCAGTGGCCTTCAGGGATTCTCATAGCGAGGTCTTAATGGAACTCCTCAGGTCACTTAGTGGAAAGTCACAATGGCTGTGTGTAGCTTTCAGATAGACTGAAGAGCAATTGGCTTAATTAGTCATGAGAATAAGAATCCTTGTCGGAAATCTGTTTTGTAAACCAGTGTTAACATTTAAGTGCTTGTACCACAGGTGTTAGAAAGTTGTTGATTCGATTATTCACTGCGTTCATTTTGTTCAGCGTTCTTTTTGTCTAACCTTGAATGCTCAAGTGGAGCCTCCTCTCCTCTGTTTTCCCGTTTCTCCTTCATCGGTGAAGACACCACGAGGCCAAAGCGGGACTACGAGGTGGATGGGCGGGACTATCACTTTGTCACCTCCAGGGAGCAGATGGAGAAAGACATCCAAGAGCACAAGTTCATCGAGGCGGGCCAGTACAATGACAATCTGTACGGAACCAGTGTCCAGTCCGTCAAATACGTGGCCGAGCGGGTAAGAGGCACTCTCCGTGGCTGTAGTCCTCACATGCACAGGGCAGTACCCCCAGGTGGATTATTTAAAGAAATCCCAGCCTTGCTCTGTGGATGTGATGAAACACAAGCTGAATGAATGGCTTGGTGTGCCAAGTATTTATAGATCAATCTTGCCATTTTTGGCTCTTTAATTAGTTTAATGAATTAATGAAGTCAGTTTATATTCTCAGGAGAAACACTGTGGTTTGTTTTCAGCGTTTTTTCCCCCAGACACCCTCAACTCAGATTTAGTTGCATCACATTAGTGAAGGCACCGTAAGTGTGGAACGACCCCAGGTGCCCTTTAAGTGTCACCTGTTGTGCCTTAGAGGGGGATCTTTAGAGTCAAACCGCATCTGTCATTTCTCACAACCTGAAATGGCCGCTTGTGTGAAATACCCAGAATGTGAAATCAAGTCACTCTGCCCCTGGTGTTGACAGGAAAGTTTTGCCAACTGGTGTGAGAATTTTACATGGACTTTTTATGAATGCAAAGGTCGTCTTTATGGTAGTGACTCTTATTCCTCAGCATATCTATGTTAAATGGCACTTCAGACAAGGGAAACTAGTGTCTTGTTAACACTTGTACGGCATTGGAAAATAGCTGTGTATATGAAGAAAGATGAAGTGATGTAAAAGGTTTAAACCTTTCTCTCTCTCTCTCTCTCTCTCTCTCTCTCTCTCTCTCTCTCTCCTCTCCCCTCTCTCTCTCGCTCTCTTTCTTTCTTTCACTCTCTCTCCCCACCAGGGCAAACACTGCATATTGGACGTGTCTGGAAATGCCATTAAACGATTACAAGTAGCACAACTCTACCCTATTGCCATCTTTATAAAGCCTAGGTCCATCGAGTCTTTAATGTAAGTAGTCCTGTTATTTCAGGGCCAGGTATCACTGTACAGCTGGGGTGTTGGTAGAGCATGATCAATACTGCAGAGCTTCCCGTGTGAACATTAATCACGAGGCTGCATCGGCGCACACCATAAGTCACACTGCGAATCTCTCCACCTCCCTCCCCTCCCCCAGGGAAATGAACAAGAGACTAACGGAGGAGCAGGCGAAGAAGACGTATGATCGGGCCATGAAGCTGGAGCAGGAGTTCGGGGAGTACTTCACAGGTAAAGACAGCACCTTTTATTTAGCCTAATGCATAATATCTGCCATCTGCCGGGCGCTGGGACCGAGCAGGAGAACACAGTGGAGAACGCTTTCACCCTCAGCGGCAATTAACGTGGGCTCACGGTTCATTTATTCAGAAGAAAACAGCAGATCCAGCCCGCAGAGCCGCTGCCTCTCATCCCACGGACGCCACAGGACAGCTCTCTCCTGGGCACTGAATAAAAAAACCGCTTAGAGCCCCTCATCCCCGTCATGAAAATGCATGAGTTCTATAATCGGAGCTGTTGAGGTTTACAGGAGCCCAGCTTATTTACGGCATCTCAGCATCGCATTGATTGCTGGTATCTCGTTTGTTGTATATTTACAGGTATGACAAGTCTCCTTTGCGCGTCAAAGATGTGGCTTTTTCAGAGGGGCCACCTCTGTAAAGAGATGTTGAGTCTGCGAAAAGCTGTTATTTCACAGAGAGCGCACTAACGGGGCTCCCCTCTCTTTCAGCTCTGGTGCAAGGAGACACGTTGGAGGACATTTATAACCACTGCAAGCTAGTCATAGAGGAGCAGTCTGGACCCTACATCTGGATTCCCTCAAAAGAGAAATTATAAAGAGAACACAAACCCAGCCAGGGATCTGAGACTGCAAACATAGGAATAATTTGTAACATATTTAAATTATTACGGCAATGATTATTATTAATAATTATAATGACTACCATTAACTTTTTTTTTTTTTTTTTTCCACTTTCAATATGAATGTTCCTGAATGTACACCACCAAGTGTTAGAAACTCTTTTTGGCCTCGAAATAGAATGGACTGTTTGTTTATATATTTATTGGTTATTATTTAATTTTTTTCAAAAAAACGGCAAGGAAACAAAGTCAATGTGGGATGTGTGTCCTTGTCAAACAACGTGTGGGAACTCGGAAGGGAACAGCGGGCGAGAAGACGGAGCAGCTCCGTCATGCATACGACCATCCGACCATCGCACCCAACACACGCAAGCGGAAAAAATATCAGCCTCCATTGCGGTCCGGCCAACAACTACCACTCAAAGTGTCCTCAAAACCTCATTTCACATTAGTGGTTCAAACAGCTCCAGGCAGAAGTTGCCCAATAAATGCTGATCTAGGAACTGATTCCCTTAACCACAGTTCTAACCCAAACCATTTTAAGCTGAACAGCAAAACTGATCTTGAGTCAGCACTAATGGACAGCCTCTGCCTGGAGCATTGAAGTACGTAGTGACTTTCACATCTATGCACTCATTTCACTGATCATGTGATCCATTTTCTGTCAACGTCCCCTCCCTAATTTATTAAATTTTTTTCTGTGATCCATTTTAATTGAATATGTTTTTAGCAGAATTTATAGTTTGCAATTGTTCATGTTTTTAGTGAATCCTTTCTAAAAAAAAAAAATGAAATGTGTAAGAGATGCTTTAAATTAGAGAGAATAATAAAGGGATACAACTAGGTATAGGAAATTTGACACTATATTTTGCTATTTATATTGATAGAGGGCACAACAGCACAGAAAATGTTTTTAATGAAGATATATAACTTTGTACAAAAAAAAAAGAAATTTTAAAAACCAACTGTACTTGTGTAACATAGTGTGTTGTGGTAGATTTAGTATAGATGAGGGTGTTGTGAGAACCCAAGTATAGATTTCCCATCCTTTTCAGGGTTGGGAAATGTTTAGTGGTGCACTGTGGTGACCAACACGTTTTACCCTGATCGGAAGCTCTGAAAAGAGCAACTTTGCTTCCCCACTAGATATCCCATGATCCAGGGGGCGCTTGCCCAATCAGAACATTTTTGGTGCATATAATGTTTTGTTGAGCAGGTTCTTCCAGCTGTCGGAGGATTCTGGGAATGGCACGGCTCCCTGAATTCCATGCCAGTGTCTCTGTAGAAGGTCTTTGCAATAAGCCGAGATGTTTACCTCAGGCAGTGCTATTGAAGCATGCTCGGGAATGAAGAAAGACTGGGGCGCCGTCAGCCTTTGAAGCTTGTACATAAAGCCCAATTTATTGCCCCTTGAAATATTATGTATAGTTGACGTGACAAATAATTTGTGAAGTTATGTACTCACACATAAATGTATACTTATTTATTGCTTTGTATGTATAGAAAAATATATATGTATGCATTTGTTCTGTTTTGAATCCCTTGCCATATTTGGCTGCCAACCCACAGATGTCAAAGGCAGGGTAGCTTGTAGGCCCAAATTCCGGCACCAGATAAACTCTGCTTAAATGTTGGTGGTTCGTATATATCTTCATTTTCTCTAACATACTGTAACAGCTTTTCACGACATCCATCTGTGGATTGGCTCCTTTGACGTATTGGTCACCACTTGCCTTAAAGAGGGAGAGGAGTTTCTGACAATTACGTAAATGTTTTGCTACTTTCTACAACTGAGAGTTTGGCCTCTTTGTAACCTCTTTACACCTAGTGTTTACTGAAATGACTAAAATACAACTTGCAGGTAAGATCCATTTGGGCTATTGTGGAGAAAGTGAGGGAAACAAACACAAACTGTGCAAATTGCTCTTAGAATGGACATCAAATGCTCTGAATTCCCATGACGCCTCTTTTGAAATGACGGCAGAGAGGCCATAGAGTGGCCCAAGAAAGTAGCAGTGAAAGGGCACTTTAAGCTAAAGGTCACCTTTTGTCCAGGTAGAATCATAG
This sequence comes from Megalops atlanticus, assembly GCA_019176425.1. NCBI lineage: Eukaryota > Metazoa > Chordata > Actinopteri > Elopiformes > Megalopidae > Megalops > Megalops atlanticus. The sequence continues at coordinate 6,429,390 of CM032877.1, read as the reverse complement.
GTGGAGACTTACCATGTACATCCACAAATACTGGCTTCCTTTTAACTATAGCATATCATTCTAAAATCAATTATATATTTTGGAAAAAATATGTTTCGTTTTACATGCCCCCAAATATGTATAATATCCATTCAAAGAATTTTCAGGTAATTGTCTTTTTTTAATGTCTTCAATGGAGTGCACTAGTATGCAGCCGTTTAGGTTGGCCACATCTGCATTTCAAAAGGGGGAAAAAAGGACTCTTGCCCGTCGTGGAGCTTAAATAGCTCCCAGAATGTGAGGTGGTCCTGGAATGGACACTGGGATATTCAGTGGAGTACTTGACGTTTCCCCACACAAAGGGTACTGTTTTTCTCAGGGTTACCAGATAGGGTTTGACAATGACTAACAAGCGAACCTCCTGAAGTCAAAGGTTAGTGCCGCCTCACAGTCCATGAGCTCCAATGCAATTCTCAATTCGAATGACGAAAAAGTGGAATGAATTTGCCCGTACGATGCCATTTCAACTCGAAGGCACGCCGCCTATTTTCTTTTTGGTTTCCGCATGCAACCTTTTTGGTCTCCTTTATTATTGTCACGTGGTGTGTTTTGCGGTTTAAGAAGAATTAAAAAAAGAGTAGAGGCCTGTAATGTGGCTGTGAACGGCGCAGTACACACCAGAGTAGGCCACTCAGTTTGTTATACATTTATGACTCATGCGGTTACTTTACCTTAATATGTTGTTGTGATTTTCTTTTCATATCTGACATTGCATCCAAGGTTTTGGTCTTTCATTCGAGTTTTTGCTTTTCGAATAGTTGTTGACGGTGTATAACGTTGTACATAAAACTTGTCTTGGCACTTCTGTATCTTTGTATAATGAAAAAAGATGCCCCCTCTTCTTTTTTCAGTTACTTTCGTGCAATCGATGATATGTTGCTGCTGTTTTTTTTTTTTTTTTTAATTTTATTTTACAGTAGCAGTCATGGTCAGATACTTGTTTAAGGTAATCACATGTCTGATGTGTGACAGCAATTGTCACCCCTCTGTATCCTTGGCAATGTTTGTTACTGTTTTTGCCCTATAAGGGAATCTGTAATACAGAACTGCCCCACCCACTCACTTCAGATTAAGTTTCAGGTTACATTCTGTTAACTTCACGCATAGATGTCCCAAACACATAAACAACGTTTTGATTGTAGATACTACATCTGTTCATTCCATTGGTGCAAGGATTTCAAAGCACATTCGACACAAGTGGGACTGTACAGTTATCAACACTGACGTCTGTTCTTTAACTGTAGAATTGTTTTATTTCTTTTGCGTTTTGCTTTTGTTATTTTCTAAAAAAAAAAAAAAAAGAAAAAGAAAATGGAACATGTCCTTTGCATCATGTTACAGTATGTAATCCTGATTGCTTTGAAGAATCACATAAAAATACATTGCTTTAGGTATACATGAAGGTACTATACTCAGCATCCATCTTTAAAAATGTAAATTAAAGGTTTGGTGAGACTTTTAACAAGGCATCTGTTTCTTTTTTGTTCCTCTTCATCTCCTGTGTTTGCAAGCAAGTCTCTGTCTTTCCCCCTGCCTTTCATTCCTTTGTCCTTCTCCTTGTTCTTGAACAAGTACAGTAGGAAAACAAATGACTGCACACTTGCATGGGGAAAATGCATTTGCCTTCATAGGCCTATGTAGGCAGGCACAGGGGGTCACATGTTTCATGTAACCTAATACAAAAGTGAATGAAAGCTTGTCCAAAATATATAATTTACTATTTTGCATTGGCTGGTAGTGTATTTGGAGAGTATTTATTATTTGAGTGAGAGTAGAGAGACAGAAGGAGGCAGCAGGTGTCACAGTAGTGGAAGGCAAAGGCACAGGCAGAGTCAGGGAAGCAGAGAGATTGCGAGCTGAAAAGCAACGGGAAGGTTCAGAGCTTTGGGTTCAGACAAGAATTAACACTATTATTGCTAAGGGCCAGGTTCACTAAGACACATTGTGAACATGCCAGAACATTGCAGTCACAACTAGTGTGAAGTTAAGTGTAAGAAGGTAATTATGAAGTCATAAGAGACAACTATATGCACACATCACAGAACACAAATGGAGCATATTACCAAGTCATGAGAACACGTGAAAAGTTTTCTGGGGGTAATTAGAGAAACTTATTACAATGTGGAAATATGAAATATGAGCAGAACTTAATTTTCTCTTGTCAAAATGTACAATACAAAATGGGTTAAGTTTTTTGCAGGCACTAGCAGTCCTCCAATAAATTGAGCCCTCAGTGTGGTATAGTGTAGGAATAGGCCAAAACTTTGTCCTGTGAGTAAATCCTTTTATTACAAACGGACAGCTATTATGCTCCACAGTCCGTGTTGTACTCCAGAATTTATTGCTCTGCTTGAGATGTTAATACCTGAGAATCCTGTTAAACATTGTGTGTTGTTCAATTTCCCTCCAAGATCTTATGATATTCAAAAAGTTGGATTTGCTCTTAAAATCTGGCTACATCAAGGGACCAAAGGGGAAGGATTTTTCATAGACAAGTTAGGAAGTGAGCAGTATGTTGTGTACTAGTTTAGTACATTGATCCCAGGTATGCATCTCAAAACTTGAATATGTATCAAGAGATACGGCTCTCTTCCCAAAATGTCTTTTCCTCCAAATGTAAATCTTTGTAAATCTGTCTGTATACTTTGTCTCAAATACAGGCATTCTTGAATAGATTCAATGTTCCATGAAGAAAGGTAATTGCTGACACTGAAGCAATTGAATAGCAGTTCCATTTTTTCCATTTCACAGGGGAAGTGCATGAAGTTTACTCACCTGATAGGCTGTAACCTGCATTCACCTAATAGGTCGTTTCAGTGGCTGCATTGACACAGTTGTGGATGGTTGCAGCAGACATAGATCTTTCTAAATAATGAAAGCTTTACTTACATGAGGAACAGTGAGAACTGGAAGGAAAGAAAATGATCTCTCTTCCCATCCCTCCTCTCTCACAGTGGTCAACAACTAGCAATTAGGGCTACTGCTAGCTAGCTGACAAAGAACAAAAACTAGCATTTGGTCACTTACCATTTAACAGGGGGGTTTGGGATTGGCTACATCTGGGCAGATGTGTGTCCTGAGTGACAGAGTGCCATGAAGAGGTCAACAGCACACTGTTATGCAGAACCTGTATGGACATGTCTTATAAGGGTGTTTTCATAAGACCTTCCTGACTGAACTTCATTACGAGTGGGAAAGAGGACAGTCATGTAGGAGAGAATAGCAAATGCCTTGATTCAAAATTTATATTAATGCACCCCAGATTGTAGGTAGATGGGGTTACTTACATTTTCATGCATTGTTATTCCAGTTGGATCAGTTTTTTGTCTTCAAATACCCAAAGATTAAATGTGCTGACACCTTAAAGTAATTTTGATAGGTATCATTTTGTATTACAATAGCATCCAAAAGTCAAAACTGACATTTGGCCTGTTCTCTCAAACAACTGGCAAATTGGACTGTTCATATCTAAATCCATTGTTTCCTCCAGGTATCAGTACATTTAGTCTATGGGCACTTGAAGTTGTTGTAAAATATGTTTGCATAATTTTGTGTTCTCCAGAAACTAGGGGAAGAACTCAGTCACATTTAAAGAGCTGATACATAAGAAGGACCACTCCGATCTTTCAGTTGGTGTATAGAGCTGGTAAGGGAAGAGCTCCTAGCTTCGTGCTCTGAGCCCCTGTTATTGCAGGAGTCAGGAGGACCTCAACGTACAGCAGCTCTTTACCTTGCTGGGGATTTTCCACTGCAAACAGCAGCGAGAAGAAAGCTGTAAAGGTTGCCATTATCCCAGAGCACATTATGACAGGGACTGTCAGCAGGACATTAATCATAATTTGGTCCTGAATTTCTGCTCACAGAATGCAATTGTTACAGTTTTGATGGTGAAATTGAACAATATCGAGCACGCACAGTCCAAAGCGTTTGGTGCATTTGATACTTTGGTGAGAGATTGATTGTGTTTAATGGAGATGATTCTTCAAAGGCTCTCGCTTTTAAAAAAAAAAAAAAAAAAAAAGACCGCTTTACAATGCCAAACTACATAGCGCTGAAAGATAAAAAAGCAATGCTTCAATGGACTCCTGTAATATTTGTTGGGACAAAATGCCATCTTGTCCGATCCAGAGGCAATGCATATTAAAAAACAAATCATTCTTCTGTCATGTTGTATAAAGCATGGTATTCACTTGAAAATACTCTGCAGCATATCATTATGTGCAAACTATTTTCAGTCCTCATTTGTTCTACATTAAATTCTGGGGCGTTGTTAGTCAGGGTAGTCATTAGAATTTGCATGCACACCAACTGCTGATAAATAACAGGAGATGTCCCTGTTGCCTGTTGGTCTTTGCAGCTAACTCTTCTGTAACTTTGGTCATTCTTTGCATCCCAGTTTTATAGCCTGTATCAGTCAACACAGACTTATATGGCTGGGGTCAGCACATCAAGCTGTTTCCTGAAGACAATTTTAGTCTTAGATTTCAGTAAATTTCCCTGCATTTTCAAAGGGGAATAATAAGAAGGTGAATCCGATTATGGCTTAAGGCATTTCCAAGTGAATAGCAATCCATTGTGATCCTCATAGCAAAAGTCCATTTTGGAGACACTTATTTTATTCTCTTTATGTTCATTACAACACCATAGTCTGTCAAGAACATGAGAATCAGACAATGATAACATTATTATTGAATTAGGACAAGAATTTTGGAAGACGTATTTTCTTCCAGATTGACAGTCCTGTCACTACCAATGGAGAAATATACATGCATTTAGACAAAATAGTCAAGCAAAATGATACATTGGTTGTTTGTCAGGGATCCCAACAGTACGTTTAGACACAGATTATACGTGAGTGTTTTAACCAGATCACTGTGCTTTAGACACAGATCATCATCATCATCATCATCATCATCATCATCATCATCATCATCATCATCATCATCATCATCCCTGCAAGACCTCTCCTTTCCTCAGCTTCCCTGTCATGGTTTTTCTTAAAAGCTGTGGAGATGAAAAAATTATTAATAATAATTCTGCTGAAATAATAATTCAAATAATAATAATAATAATAATAATAATAATAATAATTAAGTATTATTATTATTATTTGTTATTGTTATTGTTATTATTGTTATTAATATTATTAATTTTTTTATCTTATTTTTTTTTACTCTAACCCTATTCCTAACGCTAACCCTAACAGCCTTAACCCTAACCCTAACAACCCAAACCCTAAGCCTAACACTAACCCTTCTCCTTTCCCTAACCCTAACCCTAACAACCCTAATTGTAACCCTAGCAACCAAGATTCTAATTGAATTTTCTCAGATGAAACTGCCCTGTAATGCCACAGACTCTTCTAGAACATGATGAGAAAACATGAAGTGTGTGCTTTACACTCTAAAGTTATAGAGTCCAGGGGATGCCTGATGTGGTCGTGTTAGCACGGTTTTCACTATTCAGAATCAGAATCAGAATCAGAACTTTATTCGCCAAGTAGAAATGTACAAGGAATTTCTCTTGGTGCAGGTGAAAACATAAATGCAGACAGAACTATACAATACAAAACAATACAATAAATACAATAGAATACAACACAATTAAAGAAACTGTGGATGCCCTTGGTTATATACATTTGTACAATAACTTTGTGTGTGCACCTGGACAGGTGGCAGATATGGGAAGGGTCCTTATTTGAGAGGATTACAGCCTGGGGAAAGAAGCTGTTCAGGTGACGTGTAGTCCTAGTTTTTATGGATCTCACTCTTACAGTGCGTTTCGAGGGTAGCCACTGGAAGAGAGAGAGGCCGGGATGTGAGGGATCAGCCATGATTTTCCCCACCCTCTTCCTCATTCTAGACGAGTACAGGTCTGTGAGGGGGAGCTGACGGCCAATAATCTCTGCACATCACACAATGCACTGTAGTTTCCGCTTAGAGTGTGAAGATGCAGATCCGAACCAGATGGAAATGGAGGATGTCATCACTGATTCAGTAATGGCTGTATAGAATTGGACTACTAGCTCTTGTGACAGCTTGTATTTTTGAGCTGTCGCAGAAAGTACATACGCTGTTGTGCTTTCTTGATTATTGTGATCATGTTCCTTTCCCACTTGAGATCCTGTTGGATGATGGAGCCGAGGAATTTATAGGACTTCACTCTGATGACCATGGTGGCGTGTATTGCCAAAGATGGGTGTGGGGTGGGCTTCTTCCTGAAGTCAATAATCATCTCCACAGCTTTTTGTGTGTTCAGCTCCAGGTTGTTAGCTTCACACCATGACACCAGACAGTTTGCTTCCTCCCGATATGTGGACTCATCACCGTTTGAGATGAGGCCAATCAGGGTAGTGTCATCAGCAAACTTAAGAAGATTTACAGATTCACTGTTAGAAGTGCAGTCACTGGTGTAGAGTGAGTAGAGCAGAGGGGACAGCACACATCCTTGAGGAGCACCAGTGCTAAGGAAGAGGGGGTCTGAAATGTAGTTACCCACCTTGACGTACTGTTTTCTATTGGTTAGGAAGTCCTGGATCCAGTGGCAGACATTATCTTTCGCAAGCACCTGATGAAATTATATCATATGTCTCCAAAATGTTTCTGATATGTTAAAGTTAAATACATTCTGGATTGAATGAAATGAAAGTCAGGGGCGGCAGGTCACAGATCAGAAGCTGTTAATTACTTGCCTAAATTTGAACCGGCGAGTGGAGAGGACAGTGTACGGATTCCCTAATGAATAAGTCAATGGCAAGAAGCGTAATGGTTGCCGTTCCAGCAGCCTGACCGATGACTATGGCGTTCTGAAGAATGCGACGTGTGTAATCGACTGTGACAGGTACACTAACGCAGACTAAGAGGAGCTGTCACTCTGCTGTCCTGTGTCACGCTGTCTGCTCCTTTCCTGGAAAGGAGGTTATGCATTCTGAGCGGGAAGAGGACATGCTTCAGGAGAACTTTCTCAAAGTAACCCCTTCTTCAGTCTGCAAACAATCCTGGTGTTATTATAGTAGTTATTATACTATCATATAGTACAGTAACTATACTAGTTATTATAGTATATTCTGACAACATAGTTATTATAGTCATGATACTCATTATCATAAATAGGAAGATCATCTGGGCATCGGCAAACTCATTCTGTTTGTAAATAACTTTATAGTAGTTTCCACACTGAAGCAACATATGGGGTAGACAAAATAATAGAAATGCCAAACAACATTTGAATAGGTATTCATTAATATGGAGCTGGTCCTCTCCCTTTGCCTTCAGAACAGCTCCAGATTCTACCTGTTTAAACTGTGTCTATGGGATATTGGAGCAAGAAAGCCTCCAAGCCTCCAATTCTTTGATGAAGGAGGTGGAGAACTATTCCGTAAAGGTTCATTGATGTTGGGATCTGGTGTTTGCTGAAGCCATGTTAGAGCAATTGACATGTTAAAGTATTGATTTTAAAAACATTTAATAAAATGTATTTAATAGCACAAACATAGTAGTAGTCAGTGTTGACATTAATGTGAAACACATGTGCATACTCCTTTTTAATTGTGATTCGGTTAGTTCAGAATGGGAGTTCCATTTTTCATTTGGTGTTTCCATTATTTTGTCTACCCGCTGTAAATAACATGCAATGTTATGCTGTAAAATATTAAAGCTAACAAATAATCAAGGCACTGAGTGTGCGTATTTTTGTCTTCAGTTTGCTCTGCTGGGATTGGCTAAGTGGGCACCAGCACAAGCAGAATGTTCTCCCCACGGAATGCTCAGTAATTGCTTTTCAAACACACAGTTCCAGCACAATTGCATTCTTTCAATGTGGGAGGGCTGCAGGAAGAGGATAAGACACACAGTCAATGCCACTCAAACAGCGGGTCAGGCATCCCCTGTGTCTTTCACGCCTTTGTCCCTGAAAAGGAAGGCCTCTGCTTGCCTGCTTATCAGGCCATTACCAGTTATAAAATTATCTTTCCTGATAGTGGTGAGATTTGTCATTATGACTTAGCAGAAGAAGCAGTCATTATGGTTCCTGAGATGATATTGCTTTTTGCACTCTCACATAGGTCATATTTTATGTCTGGCTGATAAAAAACAAAAGGCAATAAGTCACAATCAGCTACAAAACTGAAAAGCATCTCTTGTGTTATAAAAGTACAAAATAAACAGAATAATAAAAAAATAAAACTTGTGCATTAGGAGGAGTGTTCCAATTTGTTCCACTTAGGCTATATTTAAACATTCAAAGCTTAAGCCCAACCCCTTCCAAAAAAAGACAAAGGAAAACACCCTTGCTAGCAGGGAGGGACTGAGATAGCAGGTACAGCCAGGTAGCATTTTGCCAACTGGCAACTTTGGTAACTTCTTTATAAAAATACGGAACTCAAACATTTTCATGTTGTACTGTATTACGCAGTTTAATGTAAACAGTAAACATACACTCTCCCATAGGCCATATTTTATATTGGCTAATGTCAAACAAAAAGGTCACAATAGGCTCCAAAACTGAAAAGCATCTCTTATGCTATGAAAATACTACAAAATAAATAATAAGGAACGTTTCAATTACTTCGGCCTAAGGCTGATGCAGAATGAAAGGCAATACAGAACTGAATAACATCTCCTGTTGTGAAAATACAAAATAAATACAATGTAATAAAACATAAGATAAAATAAAACCTGTACCTTTAGGAGCAATGTATCGCATCTGTGATTAACTGTGACTACTTATGCACCTCTTAAAGGTGGTCAAGCTTCATTCTATTTTCTCTTCATTCTATTTTTTCTTCAAAAAAATTAGTTTGTCCACATTGTCAGTAGTGAGGGCAGATCTGTTGGCAGTAACTATGTCACCTGCTGTCGAGAAAACCCTCTCGCTGGGGACTGAGGTGGCAGGTACAGCCAGGAAACATTTTGCCAACATGGCTCGATTAGCATAAACAGACTCATGAGCCTTCCACCAGGCAAGCGGGTTGGAATCAATTGAAACACACTCCTTTGCCATGTAGGCATACACTTCCTCTTTCAACTGCTGCTTCAAATCAGGCTGGTTCCTCTGGCCAGTTTTAAAGAGCAGGCCAAAAAGTTCCACTATGGCTGACCTTTTTGGAGGAGGGGAAGATGCTGCCTCTGACTCTGCCGTCACTGGCAATGGAGTGGCTTGTGAAGTCCATGGACTGGCCTCTGTAGTCTCTCTGGTCTCACCCTGCAGTATTAAATTACAAAAACAAAAACAGTTAATAATTAGTAAGTGAGTTCAGTGACCATTGTAACAGTAATATGTTCAGTTAAAACATGAGAGAAGGTCTGTTAAATATATTAAAATATCAACCTTAATATAAATTTAATACATAATACATACATGTTCTGTGCTGCTCAGAGCTTCTGTGATGAGATCTTCATAGATTCTCTGATGACTTGCAGGATCCATGTGAGGAAGTGTCTTGAACCTTGGATTCAGAGCAGTGCACTTGTGAAGGAAGTCCTGAAGACCTGGCTCAGAGTATCTGTTTTGCAGGGTTTCTCTGATGGCATGCTTGCTTTCCCTGGCAGTGGGAGTGTCGTCATCATTTTGTTCAGGATCATCGTTTTGAGTGGTAGGATCATCGAAACCTTGTACTTGTTGTACTTGTTGCTCACTTACCTAGGTAGTATAGCGGTACTCCATTTTTTCTGTAATTGTATTTGAGATGCAATCCTAGTTCAGATTAGTTGGCTCGCATCACTGACCTTGCGCTCAGCTTCAGCACTATTTGCATTGTATGACCTGTACACATCTTGCTCTTGTGCCTGTTGTTTGCTCACTATTTGCACTTTTGTACGTCGCTTTGGATAAAAGCGTCTGCCAAATGAATAAATGTAAATGTAAATGTAAATGAAACCGATGGTGTTGTTTCAGTGCTCAATATTGTAGTGATTGTCTTCAAAGGCTTCATAATCTCAATCACACTCTCTGCAAAGCTCACCTCCTGGTCAGACAGATTGGCAATCTCCTTGTTCTTGAGGGCCCTCTCTGTTAGCGCAGTAAATGTCAGGTGGTGGTTTGGGCAGCCCGGGGAGTTGCATGTGGGCGTGGCACAGCGATCATTGAAAGATGGAATAACAAGCAAGTTATGCCAGGCACCTGTGAGCTGGGTGTGTTGGGGAGCTTCGCAACCTTTTAAAAGGCAGTGGGTTGGGGTGGTAGGACAGACAGCCGCCTGGGGAAAAGCAGCAGGAGTGCATGGGGAAGCGCTCTGTCTTGGCATGTACTAAGTTGTTTTTTTGGGTTTTGTTCTTTTGTTGTATTAGTTTCTTTGGGGTTTTCTTTTCCTTTTTGTTTTTGTGTTCGTGCGGGACTTTGGCAGGGCAGAATGTCGCCGGAGCAGAGAGCCAGGGAGGAGGAAGGTTGTTGACTTTGGACCTGCCGCAGAGAAGCTGCTGCCCAGCTGGTCAACTGGCGAAATTAGCAGGAGCGACCGCCCTGCTTATCGTAAGGAATGTATTGCATTCAGTCCTGCGCGAGGCGTGTGTGTGTGACCAACGGTGACCCCGTGACCAAGGCCAGTTTTCTCAGTTCCCTCTTCACGTTCTCAGGAGTTGCAGGGGCAGCGAGGGATCAGATCTGGGAGGCAGCATAATCCTAGCCGGCAGCATGATTACGTGCCTGATGTCCGGACAGCCAAGGGACTCTATTTTACTGGGGACACAAAGGTGTTTTGAGGATTCTTTTTTTGTATTTTGTGTTTTGGTCTCCAGATTTGTTTTTATTTTTGGCATTGCTGCTTGGGGGAGAGGTGATTAGCAGCAACGGCTATTTTGTAATAAGTGTGTGTGTGTGTGTGCTCCCAGTGGCAGCCTGCGACCCCCACCTGGTCAGCCCCCGATTTGGGACCAGCTCACTCTGGCCAGGGGGAGGCGCCAACCGCAGCTTGTGAGGGTAATTTGCAGTGTTTGCTTTTCTGCCAGAGTGTGAGGGGACCACCATGTGCAGTGGGTTGGAGTGCGTGCACTTACCTGTGGGGATGTTCTCCTTCGGGAAGGAGGGGCCAAGGTTCCACCGGGGCCTATGGTGGGAAGGCAAAAGGGGGTGACTCCAGGGTGTGCTGTCTTTAAATTAATTATATTGATGTAAGATTTTAACCCCAACTGTAACAATAAAGTTTGGTTTTTGCTACCTACCTGGTCTTGCATTGTGGTGGGCTGACGGTGGTCCGGGCCTGCGTCCCCAGGACCAGGAGAAGAGCGCCTTTGCCACGCCCCTCGTCGGCCTCTTTGAGTTTCACCGGATGCCCTTTGGACTCTGTAATGCCCCGGCAACCTTTCAGAGGTTGATGCAGCGTTGTTTGGGGGACTATGTAAACGAGTTGTTGCTGATATATTTGGATGACATTGTTATGTATTCTCCTGACTTTGATACCCGCTTGTCCCACCTTGAGCAGGTATTCCGGTGTCTTCAGCAGCATGGGCTGAAGCTGCAACCCCAGAAGTGTCGTCTCTTGCAGCGGGAGGTTCGATACCTGGGGCACATTATGGGCCGAGAGGGCGTGGCCACCGACCCGGAGAAGACTTTGGTGGTCAGGGACTGGCCTTGGCCTCAGATGGTGCGGCAGGTCCGGGCGTTCCTGGGGTTCATGGGCTACTATAGGCGGTTTATTCCAGCCTTTGCTAAGCTTGCGGGCCCCCTGCACTGGCTGAGGGCTGAGCGGCTGGAGGAGGAGGCTCTTCTGTCCGCGCCCATCCTGGCTTATGCAGATTACTCACTGCCGTTCCATCTGTACACTGAAGCATGGATGGATGGATGGGGTGCTGTCTTGTCACAGGTACAGGGAGGTAAGGAGAGGGTGATCGCTTATGCCAGCCGGAGCCTGCACCCCCTGAACGTAACGACCAGAATTACAGCTCCTTCAAGCTGGAGTTGTTGGCACTGAATTGGGCTATGGCTGACAAATTTAAAGGCTATCTGTGGGGAGCTTGCATCATTGTCTTCACAGATAACAATCCCTTGGTGCACCTGGATACAGCCAAGCTGGGGGTGATGGAGCAGCGGTGGCACAGCTGGCCATTACAACTTCAAAGTGAAGCGTCGCCCTGGCTTGGCCAATCAGAATGCAGATACACTCTCCAGGTTGCCGGGAGAGACGGGGGCTGTCTGCTTGGCCCACGGAGGGGCCGAAGACCCCCCGCAACCAGCGGGGGAGCCAGACTGGGGGGAGCTGCAACGGGGGGAATGTCCATCTGCAGGCTCTGGCAGGTCACGTGCTGCGGGGTGAGTTACCGCGGGGGGAGAAGCGCAAGACCATGCCACCCGAAGAACTTAGGTGGTGGAGGGAGTGGGAGAGGCTCCAGGTTGGGGGTCCTGCAGCGGTGTGCCTGGGACCCAGTGGAGAGATGCTGGATCTGGCAGGTTCTTGTTCCCCCCACCCAGGCAAAGCAGGTGTGGGAGCATTACCATCAGTCACTGGGGCATCAGTGCGCCGCCAAGGTGGAGTCGGTTCTTTGGCGGCACTTCTTTTGGCCTCGGCTAAGCGAGGATCTGCACAGGTGGAGTCGGGACTGTCCTCGGTGCGTCGTGGTCAAGGCAGGAGCTGAGGTAAGGGCCCCCCTCGTCCCCCTCTCCACCTCCTATCCGCTTGAAGTGGTATCAATGGACCATCTGTCATTAGGGCGCCCCAGTGGCGCCCACCCGTATGTATTGGTGGTTACAGACTTGTTCTCAAGATACGAGTGGGCTGTTCCTGTCAGAGACCTGTCGGGCAGAGACCACCGTGAGGGCATTGTGGGGCACGGTGGTCCAACACTGGGGCTGCCCTGAGCATCTCCTCTCTGACCGCGGCACCGCATTTGAGTCCTCCCTACTCGCATCTTTCTGTCGCCTTTATGGATGCATGAAGATACGCACCACCCCTTAACATCCACAGGGTAATGGGGCTTGCGAGCGCTTTAACCAAATTCTGCTGCCTCTCCTAGGGTCCTTAAGAGAAGAGCACCCTTGGTGGCCGGAGAGATTACCTGTGCTCCTGCAAGCTTACAACAACACGCTGCACAGTAGTACTGGTTTCACTCCGCACTTTGTGATGACAGGTCACCATGCCTGCCTCCTGGTGGAAGTGGAGATAGGAGCCCTAGGGACAACTCAGCGGTGGACGGCAGACAGGTGGATTGGCTTACGTGCACACGGGATGGAACGTTGTAACAAGGCTCGAGCACTTTTAATAAATACTTGAAGTCGGGGTCCTCTACCATTGCATGTGGGCACATATCCGATGAAATGTAAATGCCAATTGCTTCTGTAATTTTTTGGCCCTGTCTGTATTCGCATCTAGAGGCTGCTTAAAAGCAGCAGTGATAAGTAGTTGGACTCCTGTTTTTTTTGCCTAGCTCTGGTGATTGGCACATCTGGGTGATGCCGTCGAACATGCGTTAGCATGTTTGATGTGTTTCCGCACACATACCCTTCAACTGTCGAACAACGCCGACACACCATCCTCGTCCGATCCACCACTCACTCTCCATTGCTGTCATTCACTGGGAACCCAAAATTTTCCCACATAGCTGATTTAAAAGAAGCAGGCGGGTCTTCTAGCTCCTGTGTGTCGTTTACACTCACCATAGTGTGACTGACTCAGTCAGATGCCAATCAGCTTGAGCTAAACTTACTAAAGGCTTACAGCTTAAGGTTTCCGGGTGGAACTCGCGCTTGTAAAATTTGGTTCCACAAATTTTGTATTTTGTATTCTCCGTACAACTGCATGCAGGTACAGACATTACGGTTCGGTACAAATACGTGTACTGTTACACCCCTACTTGTATGTGTTAACTGATTCTGTACCTGAATACTGTTTAGGAAAGTCTGTTTAAGCCAAAAATAAGATAACATCTCCCTTAAATTTTAGGAAAGTCTAGCCACTAAGATAACATAAAAGCTACCCCCTTACATAAACACTGCAGATTGTCCTTCCTCGTAGCCCACACAACAGCAATGCTGGCCACCTTCAATTGCCAGAGATATGGTGTCTTAATGGTCTTTCTCACTGAATGTCAGAAGGTTCAGATTCCAGTCTGTAGTCAGTTCTATCATCTTCACTATGGACTCAGCCACAAGTCACACCACCCCCCATTTCCTCTCTACTCTGAGGTTCTGCTGGTGTAGCGGTGCATTCATCCTGTTTCCCACTGGAGACTCCATGGCTGAGCCACTTCATCAGGCCTTTTGTATAACCTGAAACGAGGCACAGACAAAGGCGGTGTGTTCCGGAAAGCTAGTGTGGTGAACCTGGGATGAAATGCAAATTCGCAGATGGGAAATCCGCATTTCCATTCAATTTTTGCCTTCTGCACGTCAGGTAGGGAGCCAATTCACTTTGTTTTCACTTTCAATCAAATAACCAGCTCTGACAAGTGCAGTATAAAATAAAACAGCCATTGTTTGGAGGAAATTATGAATCATGGAAATCAATTGTCACCAGTCAAGAGAAAAAATGAATTCTGGATGGAAAACTTAATATTTTTTATTCTGAAAAGCCTTGAGGTACAGTATGTCCTGCCCTCAATTATGCTTCCTATTCAAAATAAAAAGGAAGACATAAGTCTGTATTTGATTTTTAGCTAACTGTATGCAGCACCGCTCACATCCATGGTTGATTCAGAATAGGATTTGATTTGTTCGCACACACATACGCACCCATGTCTATGTGACAACGAACGTGAACTGTCTTATCGCTGGGACCATCGGCAAGAGCACCGCGCTATTGAGTGTTCTGAATGTGTCGAAAACTAACAGTTTTGAGACACACCTGTGCTGTAGCCTTGGTCTTGGAGCAGCTGGTTAAAGCAGCCACACTGCTGCCAGGGTGCATCAACTCACAGGGAAACTGGCCCAAGCCAGGAGGCCACCAATCAGAGGCAGGAGAATTGGCGTACTTACACACCAGTGACTCTGTCCTCGGGCTGGACACAGATCACAGTCTCAAGAAGAGGCTGGTGGACTGTGCTCCAGACCAACACTCTCACTCCCCCCACCCCACCCAAACATGAACTGGTCAAAAACATTGTGTTAAGCTGTCAGTTTCACTGCCCTGTGTCAAGTCAGAGCACAGCACAAAAGCTGACCTGGACTACAGGTTGCCAAGAGGGGAGCTGCACAATGGAGCATCTGAAGTAATGGGATGAAGAGAGGAGACCAGTCAAGCAGCAGAATTCTGTACTGCTTGGGAAGAACACACAAAGAAAGCCAGGGAAAAGACAAAATCACAGTGGTGAAAGCAATAATTTTTCACCATTATACAATACTGGGCTATGAGCTAAGAGGGAAGAGGAGTAGTAGAAGTGTGAACAACTTGATGCTGCAACACCCAATTAAGAAAAAACATCTTGAGTAAAAATAGCAGTATTTATGGAGTAAAGAATCTCAGTAAGAACAATACTAGCTACAACATGAATGCATATATGTCATCTCTCTCAGATACATATTTCAAACATATACTTGACACATCTCCCACAAAATAACTTTGCTAATAAAGTCAAAAGTAGACACTGTGTGTAGTTTTTGCATCAATCAGCAATTCAGATTTGATCAATTTCACTTCAGTTTTAATTTGCTTTGTCACCATTTGCACAGAGATTGCCACATCAATAACAACCCGTCTAAATAATACAAAGCCTAATTAGCATTCACACTTAGTTCAGGGCCAATTACATTAAGAACTTAAATTGGTAAATCCAAGAACAAACAGCGCTCTGTTCTGATGACCTGATGGACAATTTAATTAAAAAAGGCACATTTGGAGTTTGCATCAGCGTTTTGGAGTTTGGGAGGATTACAAACTCAGGCATTAAAAGCTGACTCCATTATGCTGAATATTTTATTTACCATGGGAGATGCTTCACGGAAATCCATTTAAAATTGCAATGAGCGCACAGTCACTCATGCTGGCCTGTTTGGCCGGTGTGCTGTTCTGGGGACGGTCCCCTGTATAATGTGTGGTGTGCTGTCAGTCTTACATCAATCCTCCGTGTACAGTGAGCTGATCAGACACTTTGCTGTCAGTTTGCTATGTACTCAATGGTACATAGAATGAGGTGCTGGTGAATTGCTCTAACGAGCTGCAACAGAGTAAGAGATAACATATGATAATGGTGAGGGGGAAGTAAGAAGTCAGGTGAGAGGGGAGTTTATATAACCTGTTCACACCCTTGCCAAAATGTCTTATAGGCCAGATTCATTAACATGCAGATTACCTGCAAACAATGCAACATGATGCGGTATGGATGATGCAGTGTGGGGCTGGACAGCCTCTAGGCATAGGGACACATGTGGCACTTTGGAGCTTTACCTTCTGAGGTGCCCATTATGAATTAGGTAAGTGCTGTCTGTAAAAATGGTATTTTTAACTTGAATAGATACACTTATGTTCGATTGTGCTGGAAGTTGCTCTGGATAAGAGCATCTGCTAAATGAATGTAATGCAATGTAATGTGAGGAACTGTGAAATACATGAAATGCTGTTGCAGCACAAACATACATGAGGACGATCTAGGGAAAGGAGTATTGATGCTATCCCAGTCACCTCACCAAAAATACAAGCCAAAGGAAAAGCTATGTGTGTTTGGCAAAACAGCAATTCTATTACCACCCCCTCATAGAAAATGGAAAATAAATGTCAGCTACAAATCAATATATGGGTGGATAGTTCTCATTCTAATGAATGAATCAGCTGTTATAATTCTAGAAGCAATTATAACATCATTTACTGTGGTCCTTTGACAAATTCTGGGTATTTTGGATGAGCCTGGCCTTCCCTGCTGTAATGTATTTAATATTCCTCTTCTATGAAGTCAAACCACTGATGATAACATATTTAGGAATTTATTGAAAAAATATTACTGTACCCATGGGAACATTTGTCCCACCTAAAGGCACTCTTTCTGTCCTTTAGAAAAAAAAGAGATTGAATCCTTTATGAAAAAAGCAATTAATGCTCAGTGGTTGTTCTGCTGCCATAGTAACAGTTTCTCTGTGTCTCTGTGAAAAAAACCCCTAGAAGTAAAACCAATGTAAATAAATAAATAAATACCTTATGTTCCACCTAATTAGCAAAGGAAGTAATGAACAGTCCAATTTTGAAGTCTGAAAGGACGGAATAAGCATGCATCTTGGGGGCATTTTGTTATTAGTTTTTGATCTTATTTTCATCTCAGTAAATCAGCATGGTCCCTCGCCTTCAGCTCTCTTTTTTCCAACAGTAAAAAACTATTATTTATCAGGTAGATGATGACAGCCTATGAGTGGCACGCACTTACTGTGTCTTACAGAGTGACCCACATGAAAATAAAATGTAATCTGAGAAATATGTTGTTCAGCCCAAGAATATATTGCAAATACATTTAAATTATTACATACGAATGCAAAACAGAAATATATTGCAATGTACCAAAATGGCAATAGCATACATATTTTCAGTATGTTGACTGAGGTGAAAAAATATACTCTCAAATATATTCCCAACAGATTATTTTTGTATGAGCCTGAAGTGTCTTTAACAATAGAAATTTTGATTGTCTACACAAATATGTTACTTGACAAACACGTTGAGCATCATTAGGTGAGGAATGTTTAAGGTTTTTTGAAATCATTGTTGTTTTAAAGTGCAATAGCAGTGCGACATAATGGTTTTATCCACTCTCATGGTCTGAGGTTAGAATTTCAGATAAGGTACTTGAACTATTAAAATTCTATGACCTAGCAACATTATTAACTCTGATAGCTCCAGTAAAAACCCCAACGTACAAATGTATACGTAGAGACACAGGTGTGTCTGTATTTGAGGGTCTGTTTGAGGTGTCTGCTAAGAGCATGAATGATCATAACAGACTGTAATATTATGGTATACACACAGTGGCATACCCACAGATTGAACCACCTTGGAGAGAAGAAAGGAGGAACAGTCAACAGCCTTTTATAAATCTACTGCAGAAGTAAGATTTTTGACTATGGACTCCTGCAGTTTTCCCAGACGCAGCTGATGATGCCCCTTGGACCTGTTTGTCTGAAATGGGAGTTCGTGTCTGTGTTTTGTATGTGCGCTGATCGCAGTAGCGCTCAGGCAGAGACCCGGACGCAGACCCGGGCAGGTCTTAATGGGCAGCCCGCGTCCTGAGGCACCGACAGACAGCGGCGGCACGGCCAGTCAGGTTCCTACCGTGTCAGAACCGATCCGTCAGTGCCTCTGCTCTCCGCCGTGCGCCCTGGCGCTGGAGGCACCGAGAACCCTGCTGTGGCTCGTTGGTGAGGAGACCGGGCACGGTGCGGCAAGTCACCCCAACCCCAGCACAGGTCACTGCACTCTGGGCGGTGCCAGACTTACACGGGTAAGACAGGGCGCAATGACCTCATTTCCTGGAGGAACGGAGTGGTGCCAGGTGGGTGGTGGTGGTCTGCTGTCTGCCCTGATGCATGAACTGAGTGGAACCAGTATGACAAGTCACTCCCCATCCATGCTCCCCACATTTTACTCTCCTGTAGCGTGAAAGTCACCAGCTTTGATGCCTGGTAAAGGCAAATACCATTAATCTATTCACAGCCCAATGCCCCCTCACTTTACTTGTTTTTTCATAACCCCCTTGGCCAATTTGCCACCAAAGAGGAGAGCTTGAATTAGATATGTGAAAGTCACATAACAATATGAAAGTTATTTGTAGAACCTTAAAGGTACGAGCGCACTTAGACACAAGAACCAAGCTAAACAGTCAATGAGTACCAAAAAGTCTTCAGTTATCACAAACTGAACCAACCTGCATTGGACGCCTATATCAGCCACTGATCAGTGTAGGATGAGGTATCAGCATGTGTGTTTTCATTTTATTTTTATTTCATAGATATTGCCATTTTTGAACTGGGACAAGTGAGCAGATTGTAAGAAAATAAATTGTGACAAATGCTGTTTTCTTGATGCACCACTCTGGATTTCACTGGTATTTCAGTGATAGGTTTTTCTTGTTTATATACTGTGGAATGACGGCGTTTCCTTTTTTGTCAGGTGGGTGTTGGTCGCCCTCCAGTGGCCAATCTGCATTATACACCTGCTGCTCATAGCTTCATGCACATTTTGTTAAAAATAAAGGGTTCTGTAATTTCAGAAATTCATTCCGTGAGCTTTCATCATGCTTTATTTGGTCTAAATAAAACATTTCAGGTAAGTTAAGAGATGCAGCATCATACATTAAGGGTTATGCATAGCTGCAAATTACACATAGCATATATAGCATTTTATATGATGTGAGCAGGAAGATGAACTTTTATCTTTTCAGCAGTGAAATGGCATGAATGCTCCTGTCTCCTGGGGCTGGCTGAACCTCTCTAATAGGCAAGTTGCACCATGGAGAGGCTCAAAAGCATGCCGTTACAGCCTTTCAAGACCCATGTTAGTTTGCACACAAATGATATAACCACAGAGGAAGGCAAATGTGGTATGTTATACTGTGTGATTACGCGGTCAAACTGTGAGAACCAGATCAATGTATGTACAAATGTAATGCACATCATCTTTGCACCTGGGGGTTAATGTCCTCCTTTGTTTATTCAAATTTTACTAGGGCTTTTACAGAGAATCAACAGTGGATGCTTTTTTAATTTGTATTGTACGTGTATTGAAACTGACCTCCCATTGAGAACCAAGATGTAATTTGACAATGTAAAATGCTTTTATTGTGTTTTTTTGTATGTGTGTCTTATATGTCATGGCCAAGGTAGCATGCAAATTTCCATACTGAAATAAATGAAGTACAAGCTAATCTATGACAAACAGGACACCCTGCAGAGAGTCTAAGTGGCATCTGTTAAATGTGCATACATGTAGTGCATCCGGGTTTGAATGGACTTCATCTATTCACATTCTAATTCCTTTACTTCACAGGTGTGAAGTACTTGTAAACTTGTAAAAACTATCCGTGGAGTGCACAATGCTACAAGCTGTAATTCAATATGCTTTTAATTGTACTGAACCTAACCAGTTATTCTTATGGACTGATGGCAGCTAATAATGTAGAAATGGCAAAAAAAAAAAAAAATCAAGCAGCTGACCTCTCTCCAAGATGTTACATACAGTCAAGATATTAAATAACAGACTCAGACCCCATCTGAAATACTGATATATATGTATATATATATATATATATATATATATATATATATGTATATATATATATATATATATATATATATATATATATATATATATATATATATGCTGCAAATTCTTTCATGTTAGAATAGTTCAATTGTGCAGCTACCTTTTGCATTACTCATCAACAGCAACACAAGCTTCAAGCAGAGAGGTGAAGATGAAGGTAAAGAAATATGGCTCTCTTATATCTCTCACTGAAAGCAACACAGTCAGCATTGTGAGTTGGTTGGAGCATGAATGTGCTAGCACTGAACAGCAGAAGCCTTGTTTTATTCAGTCCCTGATGTCAAACATCACACAATCTCTCCAGATCTAGCTGGACCAGGTTTCATGTTGGAGAAGGTGAGTGCATCTTCAGAGGACCGATGGTGGAGTAGCCAAAGTCTTCAATCTGCGTTGCACTCTGTCCCCTTCCTGCAGAATGCCAACTGGGAATGAAGTCTGTATAGACATACGGCAGCTGTACCACCTCCTGGGCTGCAGGTGCTGCCTAAAGGTCATAGAAGCCAAAGGTCACTGAATCTGCACTTACCCATGATACATTGTAAGCCAATTGTAGTGTACAAGCAATGGTTTCAAAGGCTGGTTACCTGTTCATCTCTGATTTCATCATACACGAGATCTGCACAAGAAATAGATGGTCAGTCTGAAACTTAAAACTACAACTCAAAACAGAGAACTGAATGAAATTAGCTGCGCTTAAACAAAGATAATTTCACAGGATGCATCACTGAATCTTGCATCACCTGCCACATTGGCCTCGTCTGTTCTCCTTCTCTGACCTGCAGAAGGACACAAACAAGCATCTGAATGAAAGCTTGTTTTTACAAAAGGGGGACATTTAATTTCACTATGAGTATGATGCTGTGTAGGAAACGTGAGCCTGGCTGAGCTGAATAGCCTGCTCTCATTATTTACTAACTTATGACCTCATCTTCAAAAGCACAGAAAAGTGAACACTTGTCATTTACCTCTTCTGCTGTTAGTTCTCCGGTCTTTGCTGCACATGTCTGTTGAAGTTGTGGAAATAAGTATGTTAAAAACCAGTGAGGTATGTTTGAGTGAGGAACAAAAGACAAAAAAGCTCAGAAATATGTCAGCTTCCTACCTCTGAGCCACTGCTGTATTTCTGCCTTGCACAAACATAGAGAACATTGTTACATATTTGTCACAATAATAGGTTACAAATGAGGTTATTATTATTTATTGAGAGTGCAGGATAGCCTTACCCTGGTAGTGTTTGTTGGTGCACCAGATTACCACACACAAGCCAAGGGTGCAGATGACTGCAGCAGAGATTGACAGAATGACTTTCAGGTTCAGGA
This sequence comes from Megalops atlanticus, assembly GCA_019176425.1. Classification (NCBI taxonomy): domain Eukaryota; kingdom Metazoa; phylum Chordata; class Actinopteri; order Elopiformes; family Megalopidae; genus Megalops; species Megalops atlanticus. The sequence goes on along the minus strand of CM032877.1, from coordinate 6,407,868 downwards.
AGTTGGCAGTGCTGTTGGCTGAGCAGGTCAGGGTAGTATTACCTGACAGAGGGAAACATTAGAAAAATGTTTGGAATGGCCAACCCTGATACTGGAGAAATGTAGTGTCATTTGGGGATCTGGTAACCTTTTAACCATTTATATGTAACATGTAACCCACACTATCTGTCTGCTTTGCCCTTAATTTGCAGCAAATATATGTTTTCATTTCCTATACAATACTTTAATGACTTTCAATGGAGACAAAAATTGACAAAATTAGTATAAATGTTTGTAAGGTTTCAGGAGTAACATCAGTTTTTTTTTTTTTAAAATCCATTAGATTGAATAACTGCATATATTGCAAAATTTCCTCTGAGATAAATTCCCTTATTATATTAGCACCAAGGACTAATTCATATAACTTTGATTGCTTTAGCCCCACCCTGTCCATTGTCTCACCAGTAAGATGGAAGTGCTCCTCTGTTCTGCCCAGGTCACTGGCTGCAACACAAGTGTAGTTCACACAGTCTGTGCTGCTCAGGTTGTTCACCTGCAAAGTTGTGTTCTCCTCTCTGAGAGAATGTCTCTCATCTTCAGGTAGGCTCTGGCCACTTTTCAGCCAGTGATAGGACAGTTCTGTTCCCTCTTCAGCTTCACACTTCAACACCAGCACCATGAGAGAATTGTTCATGGACACTGTGATGCGTGGGGCAGATGGAGGCACTGCTGTAAAAATGAAACATCTCTTAGCAGAGAATGCTGACCTCTGTGATGCCTACACATTAAACTATCACATCAACATTGTTTAAGAATCACATTAAAGTCTAAAAATAACAATCATATAGATTCCTAACTGGAAAACATATTTAGACGTCATTAGAAATATCTCATAACTCTGTTAATTTGATTCATTCTCCATGATCAACAAAGGTCAATTTTGTGAATGCATGCTGCTGAAAAAAGGCATCTGTACTTACCAACTAGAGACAGGGTAATGTTTACACTGATCACTGATGTATTTTTATGAACCATAGATACTTGATAGACACCTTCATCCTCTTTCCTTATGGCATCCAAAATGATGGTGTTATTGTTGAAATAATAGTGAGTCCTATTGTGATATTCTCCAAAACAAGTTGAATTATTTCCCACATTTTGAATAAGAATGAGTTTAGACTTATTAAGCATCCTCCATTCCACTTTAGTGACTGGGTTATTTTCATCTTCATGAAGGTATTCTGCACTCAGCACTGCCCGTTTGTGCAATTCTGCAAAAACTCTTCTCCCCGGTACAGGCATGCTCCTGCCTGCAAGAGAGAAGTTCACTGTAAAGTTGCACTGGTCAAAAATGCATGCAGACATCTACAGTACAAGGATTATACTGATTGTTAACACTGAAACTACTTTGCAAACATAAGAACAATAAAGGCATCTTTCTTACTTGTTACTAAACTTGGAGTCTTGATTATTGAGCCTTGATGCCATTTCTTTCATTTATAGAAAGTCCAGCAATTTTGCACCTTCTAGGTTTCTTGAGACATGATGTTTTCAAAGAGTGGATAAATAATGAGAATCTTACAGAATATTTTCAAGTATTTGCAAACATTCTCATGGCATATAAAGGGCTTTTGAAAGTAATTATCTGACCTAAAAAATCATAAAGAGGATAATCAAAACAAACAAAAAAAAAAAATAATAATGTGGACTATTATTGCATCAACTATAAATTTGCTTTACTATTATCATATTAACTCACCAGAAAATACCTGCCAGCATAAAAAAATCATTACCAAAGTAAAGCCTAACTTGATCTGTAGAATAGTAACTGAAATTAACTGAGGACCCAGAGAAATATAAGACAGAACAGAAGCTCAGTGCATCTACTGTTTGTTACACCTGCATGAAACAAAGTGGTGTGGCAAGTTTTCTATTTCTGTCACATGTTGTTTATTGTCTAAAGACAATACAACAGAATAGTCCTGCTGGCCTTTTACCATACAAACATATATTCCTTTAATTAAATGTCAAAAATATGCACAGAGAGGCCTGTATTGCAAAACTAGATGTTATTAAAAATATGTTTCTCCATTCCACCGTTTCACACTTTTTCACCTCTCTTGTCCATCAGTAACTTTCTTATACGTGACACTGAAATTCTTCATCCCTCATTTTTCATTTGATCATTTCAAACCATATAAAAACTGACCATGTTCAAACATGCTAAATCATAACATAAAATGTTTCAATAAATCGAAAGAATAAATGAAATTATGCTAATTGAGTTTCTAAATGTTAAAGCAATTAAACATTTTTAATACATTAAAAATAAAAAAATAAATCTAATGTTTTTTGTTAAGTTTGTAGGCAAGTACAGCTTGTTGCAAAACCAGTAACAGGAAACAGAGCCCTTGGTGTGAATGTCACCAGCTTGTGGGCTGTTGTAGTTAGCAGTAGACTGACCTGTGTGCATCACGAGCAAGAGCAGGTAGAGCAGCAGCTGCATCAGCGCAGGATGAGAGAGACACCAAGGTATCCACAGCCTTTTGTGTGCTGGGAGAGAGCAGGCCCTCCATACCTGCCAGCCAAGCCCCATCACATCCCTCAGACGATCCAGGCAGGGTCAGCGGTCCAATCCCATTGGCTGCCTCGTCACCTCTTCGCCTGGCCTTTATCTAACCAAGCCCATACACTCTGGAACATGCAGAGCCACTACCACTCAAACAAGCAACTGTGCTGCTGCTTAACTAAACTCTTACTCACTCACTTTTTCCTGAGAGCGGAGGTGACATCACAAGAGGAGGCTGCTTTTATGGTTTTGAGGTTAATGACCTAAAAGTATCTCTTCAGTGAGCACCATAAAATAAAACTGCAGAGCAAAAGTGAACAGTTCTTAGCGACAGACCTGAGCCACTGTGAACCACTGAAACAGTGCTACCATTGTGTTTTGATTTACAAACAAAGAAGGGAATAGCTTCTACAGTAGTAAGTCTTTTAGTCTGCAAGAAACTCGCTACAGCAGAGCAGTTTCCATTGCTCCATCTGTGTTCTGTGCAACAATTTTCTTCACAGTCTTGGTTAGACATCAGTTCAGTTGCATCAGATACCACAGATACCAAAAGACATCCCTTTTTGTGTGTTTCATGTCATGAAATGTCACATGAAATTTTGTGTGAATTACCACGAACAGATCTGAAATGGTGCTCTTCAAAGCAACAGAAAGGAAATATAATTTAAAGTGCACACGTTTTTTCTTCACTGCCAAAACTGCTTTGTATTTTTTAAAATACATTTTTTAAAAGACGCACAATTTTCATGCAACCCCCCTTTGGAATGACCAACTGGACATCAGGCTTGTCCCACAATGACAACCTCTGCGCATGTACAGGCAATCCACCAGTAATCTGCATGCCAGCGCAACTATTTTTCACAGTAAAATCCCCCTAGCTCACTCCAGTAAAAGCACTCATTGGAGGATGGGTGCTACTCCACTGACATCATCCCAACAACTCTCTGGCACCCCATGATGAAATGAAACCACCCACCCCTGTCCCTAGTGGAATGAAACCAAATTTTCCAGCCACTGTGGGATCCCGGTCAAACCCCAGCTGCAAGCCTCTATCTGCACTCAAGCCAAATTAGCGGCTCGGGAACGAAAGTACAATTTGTGACAAATTTTGCCCATCAGTAGCCCAACAGCTGGAGGTTGTTTGATTCCACCTATTTCATAGGCAGTTTTTACCTCCTACTTTTAGCATGCATCACTTGCAGGTGTGCTCAGTATGCATTCTTAAACCTGAAGGTTAGTCACAAATAGCATTTAGAAGAATGACATAATGGAAAAATGCAATGCCACAAAGCATGTGATCTGCAGCTAAAATAACCTCCAGCCCGCTTCTTTTTTCTGACAGCAGACATCACATCACCAGAAGGAAGCTGCTTTTAGGGGTTTAACGTGGAAAAGATAAAAGTTCCTCTTCAGTGAGCGCCTTACAATAAAACTACAGAGCAGAAATGAACAGTTAAGAGCAGCAGACCTGAGCAATGAGGAATCCATTGAAACAGCAGTATCATTGTGCTTTGATTTACAATTGAAGAGGAGAGTAGCTTCTACAGTAGTACATCTTTCAGTCTGACAGAAACTCCCTACAGCAGTGCAAAGTTCCACCTGTGCTCTGTGCAACGCCCGTGCAACAGTCTTCACAGCCGTGATCACAACATCACGTAGGATTTCGTCAGACAAAGGTCATCATCTCAAACAATTCTTGTCTGCTGCTGAAATGGTACTCTTGACATGAAAGGACATAACATTTCAAGGTATCATTTCAAGCATGTTATTTCTTCACTGCAAAAACTTAATTTCATTTAAAAAAAATTAAAACAATTTTAACAAGTTCCTGTCCATCAGCAGCCCAGCATCTGGACATTTATATTTGATTCCATAAGATTGTATTACTGCAGTTGTGTGCAGTAATAAATACCTGACCCTTTTTAGAGTACAGACAATATCTGTGGTACTAGACACCTTGATGATCAGGTTCACCAGTCCACTGCATAACCCTAATTCATTGTTACTACACCAGACTCTCTGTTCCAGTTCCTGCTGTATGGTATTCTGAAACAGGGCTGGTGGCTCCTCTTGCTTTATGGATCATTGCAGACCCATGAGGCCAACAGTTCTCATGCAGATGTGACACAAGAAGCCTGACTCCAGGCTTTTGTGCTATGACAGTCCAGCGTGCTGTTCCTCAGGTATTTCCACCATCCCCAGCCTCTCCCTCTTTGGGATATCTGGACAGATTCCCAAGAGTCACAGCTGGGAACAGTCCAGCAAAGGGCGGCTCTTCAATCAGAGCCCGATTTTTAATCAGATTTTAATTGATTTTCTTTATTGCAATATTTCTTTATTTCTTTATTTAGCTGCAAGCAGTGAATATGGGGGGCAAAGCATGAGCAGGAAAGATTCTAAAGGGCAAAACCTAACTGGAGACAACTGACCTAACTAGAGACAAATTTGCTCAAATTGGTCCAGAGGTTGATGAGACATGCAGTTTGTCTGGTTCTCTGTGACTGACAAACAAAATTAGCAACTCTGAGTGTGCATTTTTCAATACACACTCCTAACATCTGAGACAGTGGTACACCGATTAGATAAAAATAGACACAAATGTGAATGAGATACACACTTGCACAAATTCTCCAGGCTGATCAGCTTTTGTTGGCCATGTTTTTCACCTAGAAATCGAAATAAAATCTGTCCACTGCTCATGTCCACGACATGTGCATGTTAGCCAGTTTATGAGACAATGTAGTGTTTTCCAACATGCAATTTGTTTCACCATTTTTTTCCAAATTGTCAAAGATCCAGTATAGTACAACAACTAACATAAACTGACAACCTGTGTCATCACAACCACTTGTAAGAAAGAGCCCACAATCCTACCAAATTTTCAATAAATTGTCTGAAATGTTTTATGTCAAAAATGGCAGTAGGAAATATGAAGAGGGCCTATGCACCTTTGTTAAATGGTTTCTCTACTGACATTCAAACAGATTAATACATGTTTAGTCAGAGAGTTTACAATTCTTTACATCCAGACAGTATACTATACCTTAATAATTCATGGGGTTATAACTACTCTTGTGTTAGTACACAGTCACACAATTTGCCAAACTTAAATGGGTCAAAATGTGATTCAGTGATTTAAATAATGGGGCTTATAGAATGAGATAACACAGAGCCATGCTGTAACCAACGGAAACTTCTAAAAATAGACACCCCCTGACCCACAAAAGGAAATGCTTTCTAAAAGTTGTTTTAATCTGTTGAAGACTGAAACTATTCATTAGAAGTGAGACAAAAGTAGGATGACTGGCAATGTAACTACTACTATGTAAGTAGGTTCTCCTGATGAAACATTTTAAAAAGTCACACCTCAAATGTGGAAAAAGTTGTTTAATTAATGAAAAGTATATCTTTTACTGCCATCTTAAAAACTAGACATATACATCTGATGTCTGACAAGTCTGATACACTTGAAGACCAGGGAAATATGATAAATAATAGTCTCACAGAACAGAGCAATTAAGGGAGAATGATGCAGAATATTACACTGGTATTTTTATGAGAAAGGACCAACAATTAGATTAGAGTCTTCAGGATGTGTAAGAATATTGGTGTTGCTTTTCTATAAAGCTCTTGTGCATCGATGGCCTGGTTCCCCCTCCATCTTCCATGCTTCTCCATCAAACCCCAGTGTCTGACATACAACACATCTGTTGGTGGTACATCCATCAGCGGACTGGACTGACCCCACCATGCAGGAGCAGTGTGTTCCGCGCAGTGCAGTGAGTGGGGGTTGGGCAGACGTGGCCCCGTCCTCAGTCGAACGTCAGTGTCTCCGGTTCCCCCGTGCCCGAGCGGGGCACTGACGGTGTATCAGACTTCTGGCCCTCCGCCAAGGCTTTGAAGTGCTGCAAGAGGGAAACAGCGCTGTAACATCATAGAGCGGAACAAAAGTAAAACACTAAAATAAAACAAGTTTGGGTCTATCTGTGATAGACTGCTCGATTATGTTGAACATTGTTAGTCACAGGTCTCTATAGATAAGGATGAAATATCACCCTTAACCACAAGTGCCTACATCGTAACCGTTCTTTCAAGCGTGCATGTGCATGTGCATGATGAATGCGCACGATGCATGCCTTTTGTTCTTCTGGCTGTTCTCTGCATTAACCCTGCTGTACACCAACAATGAAATAAAAAAGCAGTGATTTCAACTGGGGGACTAAAGCGAATCAAATGGAAACAACCAAGCAATTAATTTGAACTTGTGCCAGTTGGGGTTACCTTAATTTGATGTACAATTCAATTCATTAAATGTATAAATGTAAAATAATACACTGTTCTTTTGATCTGTTCATTGAATTAGAGTTATGTCTTCCCTTTGAGTTCAAATGTGTCATTTTTTAACGTTTTGAAATTTAACATAGAAAAGAGAATCTAGGTAGCATAATAAAGACTGATATTTTTATAACAAGATTAAGAGCAGTCTGTGAAGTGTAGAATGTGTGCTTAAAGACTGCAGACAGCACCTGTGAATTTTTGAATTCAGAATAGAGGGTGAACAGCACATGGAGGGAGTGAATTCGACTCTTATAGACGGGGATGTCCAGGATGCCTATGGAAAAAAAACAACACACACCAACTGTCAGGTGTGACAAGTAGAAAGCAACAAAAAAGCCTGCCTTTCTCAACAAAAGCAACACCACTGTGCAACTCACCACAGATGATATCAATGTACTCTCCCAAGTCACAGTTTATGTCCGCTGTGGGCAAGCTCACCTAGATAAACAGACACACAACGAGAAATGCAGAGCGAGATACGGAGTTACAAAAGGCAAGAGAAGAAAAAGAGTGAGAGAGGTTGCAAGAGGGTGATAGACAGAAAGAGAGAAAAGAGACAGACAGTTATAGAGAGGATAAGGTTTCTTTCCTCTTTATGAGGAAAAGTAACTCATTAAGCGCACATCCTTCTCAAAAGTACTTTGGGTATTATGAGTCATAACAGTGAATGCGATACTTAAAACAAAGTGAGGGTATATCATACGTATTAATAGAGACACAACAGTGAAGTAAATAAAAGCTACTAAATGACACACACACTATAAAAATAGTGAGAGCGAATAGTCTCATTTAAGGGAGAATACTGAGGTAGATGAGGAAAAGTAATAATATGAGACTAGACTGTTTTCATTTTGACAGGCATTTGCTTCTATAGTGGGAATAGTGAACAAGACAATATCTACATATGAGTGAGGGGACAGAGAAATCAGTCAGTAGAAATCTAGGGCGAAGGGGAAATGTAACAGGAAAGGTTAAAACACTTGTAACTGCAAAGAAAAGAAGGCCTGAAATGGAAGAAAATATCAAACAGCAACAAAAATTGCATTATACAAAATGAGCAACACACAGATGAACAGATGTCTATATGGGAAGGATTTGAGGATCATCTTACTTTCCCCAGCAGCTCCTCAAATTCAGGGGGCCATTCTTGCATCAGAGTGTCAATGTCAGGCATGGGCCTGAAGGAAGGACAAAGATTTCATTTACAAATCAAATATTCCAGTGCATAAACAAACACATCGTGGCACTATGAACTTTATTATTGCACTACATGTATTGTTCTGCAGGAACCTTTATCTTGCATGGCTGGCATTTTTACATATTATCCATTTATACACTGGGATATTTACTGGAACATTTCAGACACAATCAGTGGTTCAATAAACTCAGTTCAGATCAGCATGCCATACTAGTCAAATACAATGTTAGAGACCCAAAAAACAATACCACTTTTTATCTGTGCTAAACAAGCACCTATTGCGCTTTATCATGATGCCTGAAGAAGACTTACATCAAAATACATCCCTGTTTTTTGAGCAGCACCACTCTGTTGATCAAAAATCTGTGAGCACCTTACGTTGGGCCGCACTTGCCTGGTGTAGTGTACAGTGGCAGGAGGCTTGGAGCGGTGCAGCTCTCCGATGCTCTCGATCCAGTTATCGATTGCTTTCGGGTTCTTCTCCGGGTTCTCCAGACTTTTCACTTTCACCTCCTGAGAGGCCAGAGGGCGACAGTCGGATGGTGACTTTCCCCAGTAGGTAACGCAGAATTAAGCCATTATTATCTGGGACTGAGACATTAGGTTTAGTCAATGAATCTGTATTTCACTCTTTGCATTTTTTGCATCTATGATTAAATAAATTCATTTTTACAAATCTTTGCATCAGCTTTACTTCTCTGATGAATTGTTTTAGTCCCAGATAATAATAGTCTTCAGATCTAATTCTGTGTCGTAGTTTCTTTCCCTAGACCAGTGTTTCTCAACCCTGCTCCTGGCGGCACCCTGTCCTGCATATCTTCTATCTATCCTTGCTCTACCTACCTGACTGAACTCATCAGTGGCACATTTTATTAGCTGAGCACACCTGATTTAATCAAGCAGCAAAGACAGATAGAAGATATGCAGGACAGGGTGCCGCCAGGGGTTGAGAAACACTGCCCTAGACCAATGCAGCTGTTGTAAATTTGTATTTTAGCATTTGTTCAGAGGGGCAATATTAATTACTTGCCTACTGTTTTTTCAGCAGGTGTGGTGCCTTTTTATACTCCCTTATCTAATTAGTGTGTGCTGTATAAAGTCACACCTACCGTGACGTTGTGCTGCTTGCTGTTCTCTGAGAGCCACAGAGACAGCACAGTCGGGTCCGACTGTTTGGTGCAGGGCTCGTCCAGAACCAGCAGACCCAGGTTGTCCGGTTTGCCATCTGGCCGAGGAACCTGCAGTTCACAATGACCAGAACATGCTGCAGAATAAGTGTGCACTCACAGTCAAACCAGTGCACTGCTTTAGCTCTGAACCTGTCAGAGTCTACATATTCAGTTTTAAGCCAACACTTGGAGGCTGACCTTGAGGAAGGCGTCAATGTCACCCACTGCAGGGATGAAGTCAGGAATGAACGGTTTCAGTTTGTGGTCAAGCTCAATAGTCTGTGGAGTGTACCTACAAGTGAAATCCAGCACTCAGGTATCAGTGAACCTGATCTTTCACAATAATAAAACTATTTGACAGTTCAGTTGGAAAAAAAAAAAAAAAAAAAAAAAAAAAACTGTTGTAGAAAGCACAATGTTACATAAATGGAAAAACAATCTGAATGGCAGTGGAAGATTCTCTCCTCAATAAAGGCTGAATCACTTTCATAAGTTTCCATGTGACTCATTGTGGGCTGTGCTGTACTAGGCCTGGCTCTACAGTGAGCCTCACTCACCGTGTGATGTACTGGAACAGCTCTTTGATCTCAGCGGTCACAGGAAGGTGCTCATAATCTGCGGGGTCGTAAGCCCTGTAATGAGGTACACACAGCCCACCTTAATGCACTCAGCTATCAGCCTCAGTTCTGCCCTCCTATGTCTACAGGAGAGGAGCTTGCTTGTGAGTGATTCGGTGGGCGTGTGAGCATTTTTATACTAAAATAACAACAAAATTTATTTCAGTTGTTCAGTCATTTTGCAGGTGCTCTTATCCAGTGCAACTTTTCAGAAGTGCATACAAAAAGCATATAAAAAATATAATCAACCATGCTAGGACTTCTGTAATAAGGCCAACAGTTCTATTTCATGTTTTCAGTCATAATCTGCCAATCAGCCAAGACTTTGCATTCCAGTCTGACTGGTTCAGTTCAGTGAGCCACACAAAACCTGTAACAACTCCATCTGTTTCTGAGGATCATCTAGCCTCACTATCCACCCACTGCTTAGAGCCCACTCACTGCCACCCACAGATGCAGAAGCAGGCTTGTTATCACACTGTTTTCCTCACCCTTCAGGGGCAGACCCGGGCTCCCCTTCATCTTCATCAGACTCTGTCTCATCAGAATCGTCGTCGTCATCATCGTCCTCCTCCTCTTCTTCATTCTCACTCAAGCCCTGTTGTGGGGCTGGCTGGGAATCCTTTTTTCTGGGCTGCCAGACAATGACATATCCTCCGTTATTTAAACAAGCCTAAGACATATTATAACCCTGAGCAAAAAAAGGAAAAACTGTTATTCGACTCCCAAATATTGTTGACAATGAATTATTATTTGTCAATACTTTCACAATTTGTTTGCAAAAAATAGGTAGCCACATTATATTAGACAAATTTCACTTCTGTTTACTGTATTTATAACTTTACAAACCTTGCTATCCTCATCACTGCTGTTGTTGGCCATGGCGCGTTGCTGCCTCCTAGACTTTCGAGATACTGTAGCGGAAACATCGAAGAACATTTACCGTAAATGGCACGCTTTGCAAGCCATTCCATCTATGGATAGTGTTGCAAACATATGTATATATTGGTGGCTTGCAGACCTGTCTGCCGAGGAGTAGGAGTGTACACGCTGGCGACCTCTTCCGAATCGTTCACCTCCAAGCTTTCGTCGTAGGGCTGGTTAGTGATCAGCTTGGTCTGATATAGCATTGACAAAAGGAGCATTGAACTTATCATCTCGCTAAATAGTAGCAGACGTAAAGCTTGTTACTATGTAATTCACATCGAGCTAGCTATGTAGTCAGTCAGGCCTGGTGTTCACTGTCGTTCTTTAACGGTCGCTAGTTCACCAAAGGTAGTTTTGGAATCACAAATTATGAAGAAAATGACTGTCCAGCTATTCTAGCTAGCTAAAGTTAACTCACTTTGGCCATATTTAGCTATATATTTTCCTAACTGGCTGTTTACAACGAATTAGCTGACGCTGACAAGATAAAAAACAGATAGGAAGCATAAGGTAAAACCAGTAAAACTCACCAAATTATTTACGATTAGTTTAGTACTTAGCCACTTAGCTGGCTGACTATAAACATAAAGAACATACAGCACCTGCTATCTGGATAATATGCAGACACTAGAAATACAGCAAATACGCACCTACCTAACTTCGCTTAGCTAGCTTTGTATGTGTCAATTGTTAATAACATTAACGTTACTTAATGGTCTAATAACGTTAGCCAGTTGAGCTAGCTAACTAGCTGGCAAGGCTATATTTTGTAGAGCTGAATGCAAGACGTAAAACACCAATACATGACGTTAGCTGGCTAGCAACATATCTCAAGCATGAGTGTGTGATTGGTAAAAAGGGACGTTTTTCAGTTAGCTACTTAACGATGCACAATATGCCTATAGCTACAACATTTAGCTAGCTCACCTTTTGTCGTTCAGCTCTCTCCATGAACGCGATGGTGTTTACCGTCGTCACCCGTGGAGACCAAATCTCGCGATACCGTCAACGGAGTGCTCGTTTTCGTTTTCGGGTTTTCACAATGCATCCCTGGACGTGTTTCACGCCATCTACGCCACAGCTTCCGTAGCGTAGACCGTATACTCGTGGTTGACCGATGTTCCCCATGCTTGTCTTCTGTGAGTCAGGGCATGTCAGAGAGGAAAAGCAGTGTTTACATTTCTGTGCTGCTATAACACCAGTCTTCCAAATTCACCATATTTTAGCCACCCCTTCTGTGCCTCCATCGCAGAACTCATGTATTATAAATCAGCAGAATATATTCCACACAAGAGAGAAAAAATGACATTGCCCTTCCCCTTGTCCTTCTTTAGCTCCATCCTCATCATCAATATTCCTTCTGGAGCATTCAGCAATTTAGCAGAAACAGTTGTGCTGTTCCTCTGAATATTTCTTGGCAACTGTAGCCTGCTCAGCTTTCTCCTGTTGCCCAGCAGTTATTTTGGTTTGATGATTTAATGCAGTTTTGAATTTGACATTTTCAGTCCCTGCCATCTGCATTTTTTCCCAGTTTCAGCTATTACACTGCCCATGCTGTTCACCATGGTGACCTGATGTTCCTTCTCCTCCAGCTGTTGCTGGAGCAGCAGCTGCAGTAGCTGCTGCTGCACAGCCTCTAGCTTAGTCTTGGCCTTGCTGGCCTGTTTGCTTGCAACAAGCATCACTGCATATACAAAATGGTTGTTTCAGAATCATGAGATGAGTAAATGACAATGGTTCTTTTCATATGAGTATGGTGACCTATCGGCAGCTTGTGTTATCAGGAATCATGCATACTGCAATGCGTACAGTATAGCACTGCAAGCTATAGCTCGATGACTCACGGAATACTGAAAGAAAGCAACAAGTCTCTTCAATCACAGTTTACCAACAGCAACAGTATTATGAATGTTCATTTAAAATACTGTCCAGGCTGACTGGATTCTAATATTCACTAGATTCTTAAAATCAGAGTTCCAAATGAAGAAGTTAAACGGACCTTCATGTTATAAAGAATGTTTTTCATTTTACTGAGAAATGTCTTTAGCTGAGTGCGTCAAATATGGAAAGAAACGTGCCTGAAATGTGTAAAATGTTATACAGTCCTTTATTAAATAAAATAATATGATTTACATAAAAATTTCAATGTTTATGTTTAATGCTCCCATTCAAACTACTGGAGCAGTGCTAGCTATATTGGCATAGTGCAGTCAGTGTCCTTAACTAAATAAAAATTTTAAATAATATGAAAAATAATTGTTAAAAGACCTGTCCTACAAACATAATAAACACAGACATTCATTTTCACATTTATGTACATGCAATTGTGGTGACATTTAAGAACATAGTGGCATAAAGCATTATTTTTAATAGAATTGTAATCCTACTCATATTCATGAATGTACACACACCTTGTGAATGTTTTGCCAAAGTGTCAAAGTTCAGTTACACAGTTAGCACTGACAACGCAGCAGTGAATTTTCAATATGGCCCCATGTAACATTAAACATAATCAAATAAATGGAATAGTAGTGCTTTTTTGTAAGGTTTGTATAAAGTGCATACAACCCAGATTTTGTAATATTATACCTCAAAACCTGTCACAAAGTCGTTTTTGGCATTTTTAATTGTCCTTTTTTCCTTGTGGCAAAAGAAAAAAGATATGCATGTGCTGTGTATTATACTTCCGTTCCTTTTATCTGAAGAACACCTTTCTTGCAGCAGACCAGAAATATCTGTGGCAATTACAATGCAAGTCACATTTCACAATGATGTAAAATACAAAAACGTGTCTCGTGGTATCTGGTGAAACTGAATGAGATGTCTGATCACAGCTGTGAAGACAGACTTTGCAAAGAGCACAGATGGAAACTTTGCTGTAGGCATAGGCGTCATTTACACTGGGGACGCTGGGGACATGTCCCCACCACTTTTTGTCGTGGCCCATTTCATCCCCACCACTTTTTAAAGTGTGAACACGTCGAACCCATCATTGTCCCCAGCACTTTTCAAAACAAACTGACACCCATGGCTGTAGGGACTTTCCAGTGGACCATACACTGTACTGTAAAAGTTACTGTCCTCCTTAATTGTAAATCAACGCAGAATCATAATTCTGTTTCAATGGTTAAGAATTGCTCAGGTCTACTGCTCAAAACTGTGTTGCTCTATAGTTTTGTACAGGGCACTCACTGAAAAGACACTTTTTTTCTTCCATCTCAAAAGCATATAAGCTGCTTCTTCTGGTGATGTCATCCCAGCTCTAAGAAAAAAAGGAAGAGGGTAAGTCATTAATAAAACAGCAGCGCAAGTGCTTGTATGAGTGGTAGTCGCTCTGCATGCTCCTGTGTGTCTAGTCTGGGTTAGATAAAGGCCAGGAGAAGAACTTAGGAGGTAGCCAATGTGAGTGGAGCACTGACCCCTTGCGTGGACTGTCTGATAAACAAAAGGCTGTGGATCCCCTGGTGTCTCTCTCATCCTGCACTGATGCAGCTGCTGCTCTACCTGATCTTGCTTGTGATGCCTACAGGTCAGTCTACAACTACAACAGCCCACAAGCTGGTGACCTTCACACCAAGGGCCTGTTTCCTGCAACAAGATTTACCTGATTCGGAAAAAGCAGTTTTTGTATGTTAAAAATGTTCTTTTATTAATTTAGCATGTCATACTGCAGTTTATCCTGTCCAGGGCTGGGTACAATTCCAATTGAAATTCATGGGACAAATCATGAATTCACTCATGAAATGGAGAATTTATCATGAATTGGAATTTCAAGAATCTTCAGTCTCTGGAATTGGAATGAATTAAAATGTAATGGATTTAATTAGAATTGTGCATATTACATACTTTAGATTTAGAATTGGCATTTTTAGTCACTGAAATTCATGGAATTAATACCCTTGTGACATTACATGCACAGTATACAGTACTTCTAATCAAGCAAAATAACTGTTTGTATTCAATCAAGTTTTGCTTCTTCCAGATATGTCCTCCCAGGGTGAATAGTTAACATCTCAATGCATGTAGATGCCTTTCAGTCAATAAATCTTTTTTATTATTATTGTGCATTTTACTGTCAAAATTTGTCACAAAGCATTTTTTGTAGAGGAATAAAAACAGACACTGAAAAAAATGAAAAATTATTCAAAAAGGTGATTGAGAGACTCTTGCGAAAGAGTCAAACTTTTAACATTGGGTTAACATGAAAAAGGCATCAGTTTGCATCATGGAAGATGCAGGAGTGCAGCCACCAAAAATGTTAAAATTTCAACATATGTAAGACAGGCATGTGTTCTAGAGGATTCCAATTGACTTTTTGGCAAGTAAAAGAGAAGAAGTTTCCACGCTTGACCAAGCCAACTCTCAAGTATCTGGGCATACCAACATCCTTGGCACTTGTTGGGTGACTGCTTAGTGATTTCAGACCTGATTTTTCTCATTATATCAATTATGTCCTGACCATTGCCACTTGTGTAATGTTACAATTCCAGACGCGATGCTTAACAGATATAATAATCTGTAAAAGTAACACTGTGTCTCTATTGTTTGCTGCAGGTCTAAGCATTGCAACTTTTCTAGCTTTGGAACCTATTATTGCGATTGTGTATAGTCTGGTGAGAAAGAAGGCAATAAAACTGGAGAAGTGGCTTATTTTCATTTTTTTCTCAATGTAATAGGTCAAATGATTTCCAAGTAACCATCTTTTTTTCGCTCAAAAATAACAGCTAATATGGTAAAACTACACTGATCAAAGAATTACAAATGTGTACACAAGTGCACGTCACTTTTTTAAGTTTGGCTATGAAGAGCTGACATGAAATTAAGCACTGATATACACTTCCATGTTAGTACATTTTTACTACATTTTAGACATTTTAGATTAATTTTGTAAAAGATAAAGGAAGTATTTGTGGATTCTGGAAACTGAGGAAAGTGAATTGTTTTAGAGGGGGAACTGAATTGACTGAATTGTTTTAGAATAGAATTCAGAAAGGCATTTTTGCTTGACTTAAAATTGGAATCGAGAGTAACTGAATTTACTCTGGAATAAGACTAGAATTGAAATGTCTGGAATTGGAAATGAATCAGTTGAATTTATGGGGAGAGGTAACTTAATTGAATTGAATTTTTTGGAATTGACCACAACTCTGACAGTATCAGTTTTTATATGATTTGCAGCCATTAAATGAAAAATAGGAATGTCATTGTCACGTATGAGGAAGACATTGATTAAAGACAAGAATGGTTATGAAAGTACAATGAGGGGTAGGAGAAAATCTTTTTAGTGTTTCATCTAGTCCTCCAGCAGAGATGTCTGTGTCCCAGTGTACTTTCAATATGTTAAGTAAAAGGATTATAAGTGTGATATATTATACCATATAGCAAGAGTATAATCAACATGTCACAGAATTTTTTTAGATGATGCATCTCTTTATTTGTTTGTCCAGATATATCCGTTCCAGTTTCATTTTATTTTTGTGCTTCTTGGTTTCTCAGTTAATTGGGCTTACAATAAATTTGCCACCCCAGCCAGGACTTCACAGGCCAGACAGCTTAATTTTGTTTCTCATTTTGCATGCTGGCCAGCATTTTCTGGCTATTACATATTATAACCTTTATAACATTCTTATGTATTTATAATTATATTTATACATATTTAATAATTTCATATTAAAGAAAGAACAACAAAGAACATACTTGTAGCTGATGATATGTTTTTTGTTTATTAATTTGCCAGTTTATGAAACATGCTGTAATGATGCCTGGTTTCCATTCACGTGGCCAGATAATTACTTGTATAAATGTGAGCTACCTTTTTAAAAATGTATATGCCATAAAAATGTCAGCTACAACAAGAACGTGTGAAAACATCATGTCTCAAGAAACCTTGAAGGTGTAAAATTGCTGAACTTTCTATAAATGGAGAAATGGCATCAAGGCTCAATAATCAAGACTGACAAGTTTAAGTAACAACTGAGAAATGTCCTTTGTTGTCCTTATGTTTGTAAAGTAATTTCAGTGGTAACAATCAGTATAATCCATGTACTGTAGATGTCTGCATGCATTTCTGACCAGTGCAACTTTACAGTGAAGTTCTCTCTTGCAGGCAGGAGCATGCCTGTACCGGGGAGAAGAGTTTTTGCAGAATTGCACAAACGGGCAGTGCTGAGTGCAGAATACCTTCATGAAGATGAAAATAACCCAGTCACTAAAGTGGAATTGAAGATGCTTAATAAGTCTAAACTCATTCTTATTCACAATGTGGGAAATAATTTAATTTATTTTGGAGATTACCACAATAGGACTCACTATTATTTCAACAATAACACCATGATTTTGGATGCCATAAGGAAAGAGGATGAAGGTGTCTATCAAGTGTCTATGGTTCATAAAAATACATCAGTGATAAGTGTAAACATTACCCTGTCACTGGTTGGTAAGTACAAATGCCTTTTTCAGCAGCATGCATTCACAAAAATTGACTTTTGTTGATCATGGAGAATGAATAAAATTAACAGAGCTATGAGATATTTCTAATGAAGTCTAAATATGTTTTCCAGTTAGGAATCTATATGATTGTTATTTTTAGATTTTAATGTGATTCTTAGACAATGTTGATGTGATAGTTTAATGTGTAGGCATCACAGAGGTCAGCATTCTCTGCTAAGAGATGTTTCATTTTTACAGCAGTGCCTCCATCTGCCCCACGCATCACAGTGTCCATGAACAATTCTCTCATGGTGCTGGTGTTGAAGTGTGAGGCTGAAGAGGGAACAGAACTTTCCTATCACTGGCTGAAAAGTGGCCAGAGCCTACCTGAAGATGAGAGACATTCCCTCAGAGAGGAGAACACAACTTTGCAGGTGAACAACCTGACCAGCACAGACTGTGTGAACTACACTTGTGTTGCAGCCAATGACCTGGGCAGGACAGAGGAGCACTTCCATCTTACTGGTGAGACAATGGACAGGGTGGGGCTAAAGCAATCAAAGTTATATGAATTAGTCCTTGGTGCTAATATAATAAGATAATTTATCTCTGAGGAAATATTGCAATAAATGCAGTTATTCAATCTAATGGAAAGGCTTTAAAACTTTTTTGATCAAATATAAACTGATGTTACTTTTCTGAAACCTACAAAACATTTATACTAATTCTGTCAATTATTGTCTTCCTGAAGTTTATTAGAATATTGTACAGGAAATGAAAAACCATTTGCTGCAACCAAGTTAAAGATGAAGCAGGCAGATTGTGTGGGTAATTTACAAAAGATTAAAGGGTTACTAGATCTCTAAATGAAACTGCTCTTCTCCAGTATCAGGGTTGCCCACTCTGAGCCCAAGTTTTACAGGTTATTCCTTGGACTTTTGTGCTCATTGTATAAGAGAGTTTGTGACACTCTACTTTTGAGAAAGTATTGCAAAAAAGGTTGCCATTCAATCTAACTGCAACACTTTTTTGTTTGCTTTTGCTTTTTTTTTTTTTTTTTAGGAAATACAAGCAGATGTTACTTTTCACAAAACTTAAAAAAACATTGTCCATTGTTACAGCAACCATTATGTTCACTGACATTCATTACAAATATTTTGTAGGAAAAGAAAGGTTATATGTTTTTGTACCACTAATTATGAACAAAGCATACAACAGCTAAAATGGATAGAGGCCATAGAGACCAGAGATCATTTTTTATGCCTCCTCTGGCCCTGTTCTTGGGGCAGTCAGATAATGCTCTCCATGGAATGGCCAATCAAGATAATCCATGGAATACCATGGGTACATTGGTGATATGGGCTCTCCTGAGTCCCTCTGTCCCTGAGACTCCTGAGTCTGCTGAGAAGCAGCAAAATATAATGTGCCTGGTTTCATGACGTTGGCTCAGTTGTTTTTACAAAAGACTGAAAGGTTATGGCATCCCCAAGTTACACCACATTTCTCCAGGAATAGAATTAGTCACTCTCAATGTTTCTCTAATGTTTCCTCCTGTCAGATAATACTATCCTGACATGCTCAGTAAGGAGAGCTCCTCATAACCTGGACCTGAGAACCATACTGACAATTGCCACTGCAGTCATCTGTGCCCTTGTCTTGTGTGTGGTATTCAGGAGTATGAACAAATGAATAACATCAACCATTCATTTACATTTACATTTTACATTTATTCATTTGGTAGGAGTGTCCTTTATACAGCTGGATATTTACTGTCAATTGTGGCTTATAACATCAATTGAACGCAACCTCCCTTTTATTCCACTATGCTACACTGTTTACTGTATCATCTCTGTTTGTGCACAGCAGAAATACATTTGCTTAGATGTAGCAAGTTGACATATTTTTGAGCTTTTTTTTGGTTTGGACTCCTCACTCAAACATGATCTCAGCAGGAGGCAGAAATTGACAGCAGGATATGTAAATGGCAAATGTTCACTTTTCTGTACTTTCAAGGATTTCCGATATTGTACCCATAGAGGTGATCAAATTGAGGTCTCAGATATCCCCTCTATAAATTTTTCATTCAGACACTTCTGTGTCCCGTTTTGCACCTCAAAAAAAGAACACAGGCAAGGTCGATGTGGCAGGTGATCCAAGATGCAATGATGCGACCTGTGAAATAATCTTTAAGTGCAGCTATTTTCATCCAGCTCTCTGCTTTGAATTCCAGTTTCTGAATCAAACCAACCCTCTATTTCTTGTGCAAAGTATCACACATATGAAAACACTGGAGATGAACAGGTAACCGCTATCTCAAATGATTGTGTTTATTCTACAACAGGTCTGCAAAGTATCATGGGTAAGCACAGCATCAATGACCGTTGACTTCTGTGACCTTTAGGCAGCATCCACAGCCCAGGAGGTGGTACAGCTGCAGTAGGTCTACACAGACTTCAAACCTAACTGGAATTCTACAACAAAAAGAGAGAGTACAGAAGACAGTGAAGATTTTGGCTACTCCACCATAGGTCCACTGAAGATTCACTCACCTTCTCCAACATGAAACCTGGTCCAGCCAGATAGAGAGAGAATGTGTGATGTTTGACATCAGGGACTGAATAAAACAAGGCTTCTGCTGTTCAGTGCTAGCACATTCATGCTCCAACCAACTCACAATACTGACTGTTTTTCTTTCGGTGAGAGAGCCATATTTCTTTACCTTCATGTCTGCTTGATGCCTGTGTTGGTCTAATGATTGTTGCACATCAAGTGATGAGTGATGCAAAAGGTAGCTGCATAACTGAACTATTCTAAAATGAAAGAAATTGCTGTGTAGTATATATCAGTATTTCAGATGGAGTCTGAGTCTGTTTGGTACTGTATTTAATATCTTTACTGTATATGTAAATGCATTATAATAAAGAGCATAAGGAATTACAATGCGTATCATTGTGTACTGAGGAAACAGTTGAGTGGACCTTGACCCTCCACACACACAGGTCTGAAAATAAGAGCACAGTGTAGCAGACCCCATGCTGCATTCAACTTCCTGTGTGGTTATTGGTAAAAATAACTTCACCCTACCAACAGTATGAAAACCAACCTCTAGACTGAGAAAGGCTGCAAAAACACTACATTTCTCAGCATGCTTTTGAAAGATCTGAGTTTATTTGAAGTTCTCAATAATGTCTAAATCTGCAATTTTTATAACAAAAACATTTTATTAAATTTGATTCTTAAATTAAAATGGAATAATGACTTTAGATTAATATTTTATTTGAAGTGTTAAATATTTTATACAACATTTTATTAAATAAAATTAAAATAATGACTTAGATTAATATTTTTAATGTAACCGTGCAAATTTCTGCTCCTCTACCAATTACATTGGTGAAGGGCAGTCAATGTCTGTAACTAAGTTAAAATCTTGCTTAAACATTTGAAAAAAAACAGTCAAAAGACCTTTCCTACGCATTTAAATGTACTCTTTTCCCCTTTAACATTAATTTCCCTCTTATTGCCTTTTGCCTTGAATCAAAACCAGCAGCACAATTATATATGGTAGTAACATTACTATAATGCTGTCAATACAGTGGCTTCAATTCAGAAAGTCTATACAGTAACTCATGGCTGTCCCTTCTCATACAGGTACAGCACCCTCTATCTGACGTTGTGCATTTGGCACAGAATGCGCTCTTTGTCCAAGATGGTATTTTTGCTCATCAACAGAGACGGTGCCGCACCCTAAAGGATCCTCTCCCACTGCAGCATAAATCCAGCCTAGGAAAGTTAGGTTTACACACTGACAGCAATTTAACATCATTTAACCTTTGTGTTAAAACTAAAATAGACAAATAAACAGATTGGAAAGAATTAAAACTGTCAGGTTCAAAAACATGTCCACATACATAAGCCACACTGAATCTAAAAACCTCACAGAGAATCTACTTTTTTTTATAATGACATCAGTGGTCAAACAATCAGTCGGCTTACTTGATCCTCATTTGTTATACAACATGGGGGCTACGCTGCCATCTAATGGAAGAAACGATTATGGCTTGAACCTCGGTTGTTGCACAAGAACAAGCAGAAAATATTGTAACAGGTAACAGCCAAAATAAAGGAAACACTTGAGTAAATGAGGGATACGGAGCATGTTAAAACCCAGTACTTCCACAAAGGTGTGGTACCTGAGTTAATTAAGCCATTAACATCTCATCATGCTTAGGGTCATGTACTGGCAGAACAAAAGAAACTCTCACATTGTTGAAAGGAGAAAGATCCAAATAAAGGTTTACTGACATAAAATAGACTAATTTATTCATATTAAGTGCTCTGGTGCAAACATGTGTAAAACAAAAAGAAAATGCACAAAATAAAATGTTTCAATAATTAAATCATCCCTGTTCCTAGGGTCATGCCTAAAAATGCTGGGTAGGCCTAGCTGCCCATCATTTGGCTGCCATGGCTAGAAAAAGACATCTTAATTAACTCTGAGAGAAGGGCAATTGGCAGGAGCTTCAGTGATGAAGACTGCTCAACTTGCTGATGTTTCACAAGGAACAGTGGCTGAGGTAATGCTGGCATCACCAAGGCAACTGGTGTTGAAAGTGCATACTCCTTGACCGTGATGTCCATGCGCTGGTTTGAGATGGTTTCAGAAAACAGACAAGCAGCTCTGAAGCAGTTGTCAATAAATACAAAGCCATTCTGAGTAGGAGTGCACACAATTGAAAGAGGATATGAGGTAAAACTTTTTATGAATTAGAATTGCCTCAGTAAATATCCAGCTCTATAAATTGATAAAATTGTAACCTGTAGGGCAGCAGTGTGGTGCAGTGCTAAGGAGCAGGCCTCACCACTGAAAGTTTGCTGGTTCAATTTCTCACTGGGACACTGCTGTTGTCCATTCCTGCTGTTTTAAGGTACTTAATCGCCTCAGTAAGTTTCCAGCTACATAAATGGATAAAATTCTTAATCACTCTGGATCAGAGTGTCTGCCAAATGACAAAATGTAATGTAATGTGATATAATGAGTGATCACCTTCATCCTATGGTGAAGCATTTCTATCCTAATGGGAGTGGTCTCTTCCAGGATGTGCCCATCCACAGGGCAGGAGTGGTCACTGAATGGTTTGATGAGCATGAAAGTCATGTAAGTCATATGCCATGGCCATCTCAGTCACCAGATCTCAACCCAACTGAACAATTATGGGAGATCCTGGAGTGGTGCAAGTGTTAACATTTTCCACAATTACCAACAAAACACCAAATGAGAGAATGTCTCATGGAAGGCACGGCACTATGGGGGTGCTTAGGGGTGCACTGCACCCCCAGTTGTCTCCTTATATCCCAATGTCCACTTAGTATTAATGCCTTTTTGTGCACCCCCATTAATTGCAATTGCACCCCTCTGTATTTTCTCCTGGCATTGAGCCTGCCTGGAGTAATGCAACATGATCTAAGCTGGGATTTCAAAAGGCAATAAAGCTAAGCTACAAATAGCTGATAAAGTGGAATAGACAATGTTACATCTGGAGTTTACTTTTTCAACACATACTACACACAACTGCAAGAGAATATGAGTTAAAACATTATTTGAAAATAGGTGGAATCAAACAGCAATGTCTATTTTAATCATACTTATTTTCATAATGCAAAGCAGATTCAGCAGTGCAGAAAAAATATGCATGCACTGTGACCTTCAGATTAAGCTTCCTTTCCTTTTCTTTGAAGAGCTTTCTAGCACAGGACCAGAACTGTCTGTGGCAATTCATACATGAAACAATGTCTTGAGCTATCACATGAAACAGAATGATGTCTGACCACAATGGTGGAGACAGAATTTGCACAGAACACAGGTGGAACAACTGAAACTTTGCTCTGATGTAGGGAGTTTCCGGTGGACTGAACTTGTTACTGCTGAAGAAGTTTCCTTCCTCTCTCCATTTTAATAATCAAACACTATAATAACTGTTTCAGTGATTAAGAGTTGCTCAGGGTTGCCACTCAGAATTTCTCATTTTAGCTCTTGTAGTTTTATGCTGAGCACTCATTGAAAATATGCCATTATGTAATTAACCTTGTCACCCTGAAAGCTGCCGCTTCTAGTGACACCGCCTCAGCTTTAAGAAAAAAGTAAGTAGGTAGAAGCTTTGTGGCTTCACATGCTCCAGTGCGTCTGGGCTGGGTTCAAAGGAAGATAACAAGAGGAGGCTAGGAGGCAGCCAATGGGAGTGGACCGCTGACTCCTGCCTGGATCGTCTGAGGGATGTGATGGGGCTTGGCTGGCAGGTATGGAGGGCCTGCTCTCTCCCAGCACACAAAAGGCCGTGGATACCTTGGTGTCTCTCTCATCCTGCGCTGATGCAGCTGCTGCTCTATCTGCTCTTGCTCGTGATGCACACAGGTCAGTCTACTGCTAACTACAACAGCCCACAAGCTGGTGACCTTCACACCAAGCGCTCTGTTTCCTGTTCTGAAACAAGCTTTACCTAATTAGACGCTTCATAAAAAGTTTTTGATTCTCCTACTTCTTATTTTTTGTATTAATATTGTTTCTTTAATTAATTTGGCATTTAGAAGCTTCCTTAACAAAAGAAAATTTTAGCAGCTTTCTGTGTTATCCTACTTATTGAAACATCTCATGTTATTGATTTAACATTTCAAAGTACTGTCAGGTTTCAAATTATTTGAAATCATCAAATGAAAATGAGGAGTTGAGGATTTCAGTGTCACACATGAAAAAACCATTGGCTGAGTGATCAAAAAAGTGTGAAACTGTGGGATGGGAGAAACATTTTAATATGACGTCTACAACAAACAGCAGATATAGAAAATAATCGTTCTTTTCATATAGGTATTTTTGTCAATATATGCATCTATCAGATTTAGACCCATTGCAATTCTATTCTGTATTTGTATTTTGGCTACTCATTTAACTTGGCTTGTGCCGAATATGCCACCTGGCCAGTATTTTAAAGACCAAGATGGGCTTTATCTTATTTGGGATGCTGGCCAGTATTTTGTAGTCCTTTAGTAGAAAACTGAAACAATGAAAAACAGAACAATGAAAAAAATAACTCACTTATAGCAAATGGAACGAGAGTCCATGTTTTCTCTTTATTTTTTGATTTGATGATGAATTTTTCATTAAATAAAATAAACTGCCACTAATATCACATACAAGTTTCCAAGAGGCTATACAATTTCTTATGTTAATATTAACTGCATTTTTACAATTTTATACAACATACAACAATAATACAATAACAATGACATTTTAAAACATCATCCTTAAGAAAGCTTAAGAAAATGAAAGAAATGTTGTTAAGGCTTTATAATTGAAACTCCAAGTTTACAACTAAGAAAGAAGCCTTTATTGTTCTTATGTTTGCAAAGTAGCTTCAGTGTTAACAATCAATATAATCCTTGTACTGTAGGTGTGTCTGCATGCATTTCTGACCAGAGCAACTTTACAGTGAAGTTCTCTCTTGCAGGCAGGAGCATGCCTGTACCGGGGAGAAGAGTTTTTGCAGAATTGCACAAACGGGCAGTGCTGAGTGCAGAATACCTTCATGAAGATGAAAATAACCCAGTCACTAAAGTGGAATGGAGGATGCTTAATAAGTCTAAACTCATTCTTATTCACAATGTGGGAAATAATTCAATTTATTTTGGAGATTACCACAATAGGACTCACTATTATTTCAACAATAACACCATGATTTTGGATGCCATAAGGAGAGACGATGAAGGTGTCTACCAAGTGTCTATGGTTCATAAAGATAATTCAGTGATCAGCGTAAACATTACCCTGTCACTGGTAGGTAAGTACAGATGCCTTTTTTCAGCAGCATGCATTCACAAAAATTGACCTTTGTTGATCATGGAGAATGAATCAAATTGAAAGTTTGAAAATGAAAATGAAAATTGAAAATGAAAGTTTAATGTGTCAGCATCACAGAGGTCAGCGTTCTTTTTTTCGTCAGCACCTCCATCTGCCCCACACATCACAGTGTCCATGAACAATTCTCTCATGGTGCTGGTGTTGAAGTGTGAGGCTGAAGAGGGAACAGAACTGTCCTATCACTGGCTGAAAAGTGGCCAGAGCCTACCTGAAGATGAGAGACATTCTCTCAGAGAGAAGAACACAGCTTTGCAGGTGAACAACCTGACCAGCACAGACTGTGTGAACTACACTTGTGTTGCAGCCAATGACCTGGGCAGGACAGAGGAGCACTTCCATCTTACTGGTGAGACAATGGACAGGGTGGGGCTAAAGCAATCAAAGTTATATGAATTAGTCCTTGGTGCTAATATAATAAGGGAGTTTATCTCTGAGGACAACATGGGGCTGAAGCAACCCAAGTCTTACAAATTAGTCCCTAGTCTTAAGTGCTGATAAGGGAGTTCATAACACTACACCCTTGGGGGAAGTATTGCAATATTAGGCTGCTATTCAATTTAACAGCAACACATGTTTTAAATGTTTTAGATAATATAAGCAGAAACATGTCTTAAATATTATGAAACATTGCAAATATGTTATTATTTTCACTGAGGTTCATTAAAAATATTGTGTAGGAAATGAAAAGGCAAATATTTGCTATTCCCAAGTGTACATGTACAAAGCATACTGTACCTTGATTGGATAGAGGCCATAGCGACGAGATCACCTCCCTGACATGAGGTTTTTCATGCATTCCTGGATTAAATTGGTCTTAGTTTAGTCAAGTAATACAGGCCATTGAGAGGTCAATCAAGATAAATCATGGAATACCATGGTTATATAGTTGAGATGGGGTCCCCTGAGTTTGAAGCAGCAAAACATGATTTGCCTTGTTTTGTGAGGTTTTTTCGCTTATTTTACAAAAGGCTTAAAGATTATGGCATCCCCAAGTTACACTGCATTTCTCCAGGATCGGAAGGACTAACTCTTTTTCCGATGTTTCCCTCTGTCAGGTACTGCTGCTGAAACATGCTCAGTGAGCATATCTTCCCATGTCCTAGACCTAAGAGCCATTCTGTCAATCTCTGCTGCAGTCATCTGCACCCTTGGCTTGTGTGTGGTAATCTGGTGCATCAACAAACACTACCAGGGTAAGGGTATCCTGCACTCTCAATGAATAACCTCATTCTCATTTCCTCTTTATTATTCTAACATGGCAACTATGCAACAATGTTCTTCTATATCTTTTGGCAAGGCAGAAATACTGCAGTGTCTTTAGGGGAGGAAGGTGTTCCTCACTCAAACACAATTCAGTGGCATTTTTAACATCTTCATTTTCACAATCTTTACAGGAATTCATGGCAAAGACCAGAGCATAGACAGCAGAATAGGAAAATGACAAATGTTCATTTGTCTGTACTTTTAAGGATTTTGTATGTCATACCCATAGAGATGAACACACAGAGAGCTTAATTTTCCCCTCTGTAAAGTTTTCATTCAGACACTGGTGTGTCCCCTTTTGAAACTCAGAGAAGGAGAACAGATAAGGCCAGGCAGCTGATCCAAGATGCAGTGATGAGGCCTGTGAAATAATCTTTGTTTAACTGCTGCTAATTTCAGTCAGTCCTCTGTTTTCAGTTGTAGTGTCTAAATGAAGCTGACCCTCTATTTCTTCCGCAGAGTCACATTTATTATGAAGTCAGAGATGAACAGGTAACCAGCCTTTTGAATAACTTGTACACTGCAATAGGTCTACAGTGTATCACAACTGAGTGACCAATGTGTCATGGGTAAGTGAAGATTCAGTGAGCATTGCTGGCCTGTGACCTTTAGGCAGTGCCTGCAGCCCAGGAGGTGGTACAGCTGCTGTACATCTACACAGACTTCATGCTGGAATTTTGCAACAATAAATGAGCATACAGTGAAGACACAGTGAAGACCATCAGTCCACCAGATATGTATACCCTCTACAACAAGAAACCCAATCATGACAAGTCCAGATAGGGTTATTTGATGTTTTACACAGAGACTGAATAAAGCAAGGCTGCTACTGTTTGGTGCTAGCACATTCATGCTCCTGCCAACTCACAATGTGGACTGTGTTGCTTTCAGTGAGAGATGTAGGAGAGCCGTATTTTTTTTTTACCTTCATCTCTGCTTGAAGCTTGTGTTGTGATGATAATGCAAACTGTAGCTGTACAATTGAACAATTCCAACATGAAAGAATTTGCAGCATAGTATATATCAGTATTTTAGCTGGAACCTGAGTCTGTTACTGTATTTAATATCTTGACTGTGTCTGTATGTATGAATGTATCATAATTAAAAGCATATTGAACTGTAGCCCATATCATTGTGTACTTATGTTCATTGATTTATAGCTTTTGCAGTTTGAATTAGACACACATCTTGTACTTTCTTTGTGTAAAGTTCATGTTAAAATGTTAAAAATATTGTGTAGGAGAGAGGAGTTTGGGACTGGTATAGGAAATAAAGGAATTAGAATGTGTAGACATAAAACATACAGTCCATTCACACTGGCTGCAGGACATGTATGCACATTTATGGGGTGCCACTCAGACTCTCTAAAGGGTCTCCTTTTTCTCATAATGTTAATTTAAACATTAAACTGTCTAAGAGACACTTAATGTAACACTAAATTGACAAGGTCCACAGGGTGAACCTTGATTCCACACACACAGCTTCAAAGATTATGCGAATTAGGGCACAATGTAGCAGAACCGATGCTGCATTCATCTTCCTGTGTGGTTACTTCCTTTGGTAAAAATAACTTCACCTTACCAACGGTGTGAATACCAACCTCTAGAGAGAGGCTGCAAAAAGGCTACATTTCCTCAGCAAGACATACTTTTGAGGTCCTCCAGGTTACAGCTTGCCTGTTTGTGAGCTTCAGCCAGTTCTGGATGACAGTAATATTCATGCCATCTCACTGCTAAAGCAGTAAAAGTTCACCTACTGCTCACATGTCAGGTAAAATGTTATATATGTGTAGAAAAGGGCCACATTTTTTTGTCTTTGTCTGTCTTTGTCTTTTTTTGCGCATCACCCCCACCTCTCACAGGCACTGTTTACAACCAAACCTGCCCAAACCGGTCCTGCTGCTCCCCTTATCAGCAGGACCCCCCACAGGTAACCCGAGGCACAGGCGCACCCCCAAGGACAGCCCCCAGGTCACCATTTGCCATCTGACCTGTCCGTATCCTTTGGTCACCAATCAGAGCCTCAACAGGGCCAAGGATACGGGGCAATATAAAGGTGGTGGTGACCTCCCCTACCTCAGTACCAGACCAACACCCACAGAGTGAAGAACTGGGGAGACCAAGCCTTTGAGGACTGAGCCTATTGTGTTATTGTTGTGTGCGTCTGTGCCTGAGTAAGTACTCTACTATGAGTAAGTTCAACTGGTTGTAATACAATTGTCTGTAGAGAGGGAAGGGTGATATGCATTCTTGTCCAATGTATAGTATGTGTGCATGTTAGTAAGATTGTGTTTACCTGTTATGTGTATATGTTCTTATTGCCATAACCATTAATGCATCTAAGAGTCTGTAGGGGGAAATTTGGTTAGAATGTATAGCCATCCCAGTGCAATGTACTTTGCAATATTGCCTGAATGTCTGCCTGTATATATTGCATATAAATAATAGATGTATAATTTATAAATGCTATAATTGCACTACTATGTGGCATTGTATATTGCACATTCACCATGTAACCACCAGTCCTGATTTATTCTTCCTGCTTACTCCTTGCAGGAAACCACACACCTTCAACACACACACATTCAAACAACCGCACACACCTTCCAAAATCCTCAATAAAACCCTGAACCCGGAACCTGACTCCCGTGTCCTGACCGACACCCCACTGTGACAGCAAATTAGCCTGAACCTAGTTATGGGTGAAACTGCCCCCTCAGTTTCAATATGCTGCAATTACAGAATTGCATGCCTTTTCTACAAAATATGTAGGACATTATGAGCAACAGGTATATGCTGCAAAATGGCCACTGGGGACAACAAACACCCAATCCACAAAGAAAAACTGTCATTTTGGTGCATAAAAATAAAAACCTACTACTGAATTACCAGTGAAATCCAGAGTGGACCATCAGGGAAACACAGCACTTGTCACAGCTTACTCTCTTACACTTCACTGTTTTAATGCAGACATGCTGTTCTCATGCAACACTGATCAGCACCTGATATAAGCTTACATGCAGAGCTTCTAGGACTTAATTCACAATTACATCAACATTACATCCCAGTACTCTCAATTTAATTCTTTTACAGAAATGATGTGATAGGACCTCTTACCTGCATTATGGCTAACATGGTATTAGTTCCTTACTTGGTCATATATGTTCTGCTCTAAACAATGTCACAAAATGAAATGGTGTTTCCAATGTATGACATACTGGCATTTTATTATCCTGAAGACTGCAAGACTGAAATACAATCATTTTAAAGACCCAAACATTGTCAAATGACCTTGACTAGAGGCACATTTAAATAATCACACACATTCACTTTTCCACCTTCACATTTATTTCCACAAAATTGTGGTGACATTTGAAGTGTTAAGCGTGTAACGACATAGAGCATTATTTGCAATACAGTTGTAATCCTACCCAAATGCATTTATGTATACACACCTGCACACATACCGCATGAGTTGTGGATTTGCCAGAGTGGTCCATCATGCAAGTGGAGTTGACAACAAAGCAATGAATTTTTAATACAGTTCCATATAACATTAAATATGATCAAATTAATGTTATATTTAAAAAAATGAATTTACACTACCCCTTGTCACTGGTCTGAGTATACACTTCTTACAATTAAAAAAGTGCTGCAAACAGTTCCTAGCGCTTATAAGGTTTGCACAAATTGCATACACCCCAGCTTCTGTAATACATCTGGAATCCTTTCTCAATCTTCTCCTTCTTCCTTTCTCAATGCTGTTCTCATTGTAGCTACATATAAAGATATGCAGACTGTATTTTTTCTGAAAAGCAATTACAAATGAAGCTCACAGTTCTTCCTCATTGTGTGAAGTGCTGCTCATTGAGCATAACATGCCACATTCCTTTCTTGAAGAGAGATTACCCAAGTTAGTCTAGTCTGGCAGAAACTTTGGACAACAAAATATTACATTTTACACTACAAGCGTTTTTTTTTAGCTTTAGGGAAGAGCTCAAAGATGTTTTAGATACAGTAATATGTTAAGCCCACTATACTGCAATTCTGCCAAGAAATCCCATTGCCTTTTGCCTTGGACTGAAACCAGCAGGTCAACTGCACAAAGTACTGTCACAGTGCATGCTTGTAGTATGGAGCTCTTAAAATGACGTGCACACATGGTCTTGTGCGTTAGTGGCAACTCCCCCTATAACAACCACTAGCAGAAAGGTACATGTATTTTTCCCAGCATTTCTCCTTCAAGTCTTGGAACAGATTTCATCCTGAGTGGCAGGGCAGCTTGTAAGCTCATGTCCTGGGCGCATTTGCCCCAGCTAAGCGTAGGTTGTTCTGGCTTAGTTTGAATGTAAATCTCCTTAAAGAACACAGTTTCTGGCTGTTGCCCTGTGGCTAGCTGTAGCACAGCTGGTGAGCCCACGCCCTGGCCGACGGGCACGTAGGGCTTCACAGCGCCTCAGGCGTTTCTCTTGGTGTGGATCAACAGGTCTCTCTGAAGGTCCGCCTCCAGACTCCCGGCCCCGGCCTTGGCCCCTGGGGGGTCCGTGATCAGGGTCAGTTTGTTGAACACGCCGCGGCCGAAATAGTCGGCCACCACCGAGAAGCCGTCATTGGAGCACCTCAGCTGCAGAGAGGAGGGAGAGAATGCATTTAGTCACGGGGGCTTCGGCACTTACCAGCAGGGTTCTGTGAGGAAAATAAGGGTAGTGGAAAGTGGACTAGGCCTTCATAAATAAGCAGTGGAAGGACCACTGATGTGGTGAGTGACCAGCGAATCCAAACAAAGACTTGATTCTATGCTTCATTTCCAAATGCTTTTTGATGTGTTGCAAAAAAGTAACTTTCTAAATACTTCATCTATTAATTGTTTATACATGTACAAAGTCCAATGTTTTTTTTCTCACAATGGTCCTGGGGGCATATAAATAAGTTCATCCAAAACATAAATCAGGGCACAGAGGAAAACCGGGGTGGGGAGTGGGCACCTGTCGGGTGAAGTGATCATGCAGGTCCCGTTTCTGGTCCTGGGCGCGCAGCATGTCCATGACCTTGCGGTTTTCGGGGGTGCAGGTGGGGCACTCGGCGTCGCTCTCAGCGTAGCTCTCGAAGCAGTGCTGGTGGAAGGAGTGGCTGCACAGGAAGTGCACCGACGGCAGCTCCAGGGGGCTGTTGCACATGCTGCACTTGGTCTTCTGGAAAATCTTTGCACTGAAGGGGCAGGTGAGAGACTCATGATCAGCTCATGATTGCCTAGTACATTAAATCTCAAAGTCTTTTCTAGAACCAGCACCCAGTTTCTAGTCCAGCTGGTTTTCCCAGCTTTGTCAAGGGACCAAGGTCTCTATAGTATTCTAATGTGCTTTATCCTTTGAGTAACAAATTCAAGGAAGCAAAACTTTTTTCATGCTTATGAAACACAAAATGGCTCAGAGGAAAAAAGAAAACTTTGAGTCAGAAAGTTGGGATTTGTTAAGGACAAAGAGTATTGGGAACTGACTGAATGGAAGCCTAATTCTGTAAAGGTCAAGAATTGTAGAGGGTGATTAGATGATGGGTTTCACATTTTTAATTGATCCAGTGTTCTTGCATAAAATACAAAAGGTGAAACTACCCTACAGCCTTCAAGCACCAGAATCCCTCATTAATAGAGCCTGGGTTTTTCGGTGCTGACCTGGTCCGGAGTTCCTGGATCTCGCCACGGAGCTGGGCCGTCTCCTCCCGGTACTGTCGTATCTTGCGCTCGTCATCCTCGATCTGCTGGCTCTCCCTGTGCAGCTTGTTGATGAGGTAGTCTTTGATCACCGACAGCGTGGCGGTGGAGTTGTGGGCCAGAGTCTGCACCACTGCAAGAGACAGCCAGCTGACTCAGACGCCCACCACGGTACAGGTCTAACCGGAAGTGCACTTGAACAGACTTTCTGGCGGATGCGTAACTGTGCAGAGCTTCTCGTCTCTGAGCCGTCTGTTATATGCAGTAAACTTTGACAGACTTGCTGCGGTTTAACAGGTGGAAGCATGAGAGATGAAAGAGACTGCAGGATGGGTAGGACGCACACAGGAAAGTGCATGCCTCATATCTTAATTTATTTCAGCTTGGCAGATGAAAGATAAACCAAATGGTTATTTGCTCTGTGTGGAGTGCATTTCTCTGTATCACTTGATACTTAAATATACACATATATTTAACACACATAACACATTTTTACAGCAAGTCATTATCAGTCAATATGGCTCCCCATCAGACTATTGCTATTTCATGAACAATTAAAGGTTGCAGGAAACCTCAAGGCTTTTGAGACAAATAGCTGATAACCTATGGCTACGGATGCATCAAGAGAGAACATTTATGAAATGCGTCAAATTTGACAAAATACTGATAAATTGTATGCACAGATCTTGTTTACAAAATCACATTTATTTTTTTCACATGTGGGCATGGCTAGTAATTAATAATGACTAAAAAAATAATGTGCAGAGATTCAGAAACCAGTTCTAGTAAATGTGCCCAATGTGAGTCAAATGTTACTCAAATTACTCAAATGTGAAAAACATGTTTGGGTGCTACCTTGGACATAAAAAATGTTTTACACACACCTCACTATCACTAATGTGATGCACTCAAAAGTGGAAGAAAGAGGGAAAGAAAGGGAAATGATAGGACAAATACAATAGGCAATTCAGTTTGGCCATTCAGATTCGGAAGACTCCATGACAAAAATGAACAGTATCCACTACCAACAGAAAAGATGGGTGACAACGGTTCAAGTGTTCACAGAAATCCCCCATGCTTCCGGATTGATTGCTCGCTAATCCTGGCAGCATAACCTACCCTTACCTAATAAGGGAGGCATCAGGTTGTTCTGGTCGATGTGCTGCAGCACCTCACTGATGTAGGCCTTGCAGTCCTCCTCCTTCCGGGCAAAGTAGCCCAGGGCCTGCTCCCACAGGCACGCCTCCTGCTCCCCGTAACGCTTACAGGCGTCCACCACCTTCCCGTACTCCTCGTTCTGCATGTGGTAGTGCATTATCTGCTGATATCTGCACAGGGAGAGTTCACCATCACGACTGTAGCCCTAACTAATTACCATTACTCATTATCAATGTTTTTAGAAGACTTGCCATGAGCTTTGGAATGTGCTTTCATTTTTTTAAAGTAGGAAGTAATGTTTCACTGGTGAGAAGAAGGATCGGTAACAATATTCAACACAGCTATATTACTGAAACTGCAGAGTCAAGTGAATGAGGTAGAAGAGGAACCATTTAAATCAATGGACATCACTGTTATAGGATGTGCTCGTCTGTGTATGTGTATCTTGATCAAGACGTTTTTCCACTGTTAACCCAGTGTCTGTAATTTTGAGGTCATTACAAAGTTACTCACAGCTTTCCTTTCTCATACAGGTACAGCACCCCCTCTTTGAAGTTGTGCATTTGGCACAGAACGAGTGCCTTGTCAAAGACAGTATTGTCACTCGTTAGGAGACACAGTGCTGCATCCTGAAGGATCTTCTTTTTCTGTAACACAAACCAAGTAAAGAAGAGTTAAGACAACACTGCACTGACAGCAGCTCAACATATCAATTTTGTGTTGCAATTGCTGAAATTCTGACACACTGGAAAATGTAATAACCAGACTGGAAATAACTAAAATTATCAGGTTCAAAAATTTCAATGTTCAAGATTACACATACATATTCAACATTGAAAACCTCACACAGGATCTGTTTATTTGGAATTACATCAGAGGTCGTGTAGCATAGTGGTTAAGGAGTGGGACTCGTAACCATACTGTTGCTGTACCCTTGGGCAGGATACTTAACCCCCAATTGCCTTAGTAAATATCCAGCTGTATAAATGGATAACATTGCAAAAACCTGTATTGAAGTCGCTCTGGAAAAGAGTGTCTGCAAAAATGCCAATAATAATGTAATGTACTACAGTTAATGAGTTAGCTTTTAACTCATTTGATTTCCAATAGGGGCCAACACTGCCATCTAATGGTAAGAATGACTACAGCTTGAACTTCTTTTCTTGTTATGTAATATACTATGGAAAACATTTACATTATTGGCATTTAGCAGACACTCTTATCCAGAGCGACTTACATTAGTTACAATGTTAACCATTCACACAGCTGGATATTTATGGAGGCAATTTGGGGTTAGGTACCTTGCCCAAGGGTACAACAGCAGTACCCCAGCGGGGAATCAAACCGGCAACCTTTTGGTCACAAGTCCTGGTCCTTAACCACTATGCTACACTGCTGCAATTGTTGCCATCAAGCTGTGAAGGCTTTTTGAACCAAACATCCACATGACCTCAAACCATATGCACCTCCATACACAAACACACTGTTATAACAGAATCATAGTTGTGTGTCCAGTTTGTCCAGCACTGACCTCATCAGGAGCTCAGAGTTCTGTGTGCATGACTACATAAATGTAGCTATGAACATAGATGCGGGGGCTCCTCTGTCTTTTATAGATCTGCTTTCCACCAGCAATGCTTTGTAAATGGCTGTCCAAGACTCTACCTCAGGGTCCTGCTCATGCGCCCAGTCCTGCAACCTCAACTCCAGGAGAGTGTCGTAAACGCCCTGTGGCGACCGCGGCTCCACCTCGATCATGTGCTCCAGGAAGGCCCGCAGCTCCCGCGGGTTATTGGCAAAGATGGGGATGAACTCCTCAGAATTGGCCTGTGCATGAGAGAGGGGGGGTGTGGGGAGACGGGGAAACAGGTTGTCAGTAACTTCTGTCGGGCCGTGTTTGGGTTCCGAAGGCAGGCTACCTTATAAAATAATTAACTGTTAGTTAAAACCAAACGAAAGAGGACAGCATGTTATTCCGAACTAAGCTCTGTACCAGCCCCTGAGACACAGCACTCATGTAGTGTCATTTTAATGAGTGACACCTACACCACTAGTGACACCTACACCACTAGTGACCACTAGTGACAGCTACGCACTAGTGCGTTGTTAGACAATATAGCACATATGCTCACATATCTGCTGCTTCAGCAGTTACTCTTACAGTTCTCCGTTATGTTTTTTTTTCTATCCTATTATATTAGAAGAGGTTTCCCTTATGATCATTTTAATTACTATGGATACGCTTGTATCATCCTATTTGCATACTGGTTTTGCCTCCTGTACCTGTTTTTAGCTTGCTGCTATAACACTGATTGTTGCTTGCCATTCAGTACGTATGCTCTTAATCTTGCAACTCTTACAGGATACACTACAGGTATCTTTCCACAACTGACTTTTTAAAATTGCTCTGAATTAAACTCATTTAATAATAATAATTACATTTATAATAGTAATAATAATAATCCTCAGACCACAACATTACGCTGTGCAGGGCGTAATGCTGTCGTGAATAACACCGGACAGAGCGGGAGCTGGTGCGGTACCTTGTTCACAGGCCCCCTGTCCAGGCTCTCCCTGTCCGTGGAGTCTCGGCTGGGCTGGTAGTCTGTACACAGGCCCTTCAGCAGCAGCGTCGTGCCCTCTGGGACGTGGTGCATCAGGGTCTTGCCGTAGCGCTTCATGTTGCTCTCGGCTTGCTCAAAGGGCAGGCGCCCGATATACCGCAGGGCCTCCTGATAGTTCTGTTCAAGAGGGAAGACGGTACTGCTTTCAATCCCAGTTTAGTTTAGAGGCATAAAATATTCATATACAGACAGTTCAGATTTTTTACATAAGATGTGCCCTGTCCATCAATAAGCCATTCTAAACAGACTTCCTACCGAATGGAGTTTTAACAAGTGTGTCCAAGTCACGTCTGCTAAATTTAAGTTGCATAATCAAGGACTAGATACTCAAAGTAAATGGGTGATTGTGGGAAACTCTCACCTGCTGCCCCACCAACACCACTTACAGTAGGAAACTGGAGCTTTAAGATCGTTTTACTGACTAGATTCAACCAGGCTTCAATTCTGAGGTGCTGTTAAGCTATGCTGGCCTCAACATGTCATGAGTATGTCAGAATAATTGTTAGTTATGTCATACCACACAATTGTTAGTTAAGTCATACAAACAAAAAAGACCTTTTATAATACAGATGCAAAATCTTTGGTCTTGGTAAGGGACAAATTTATAAATCTTGAGTTACAATCACTAACAATTATCACTTACAATCATCATGATAAAAAATAACATGGCACTGTACAACAAAAGGCTTGCTCAACACTGCCATCTAGTGATAATGAAAAGGAGTGAATGTATCCCCTTGATCTGAGAGGCCAAGCCCTGCGGACCGACTGACCTTGAGGTCCTCCAGCTGGATCTTGAGGTACCACTCATGGTGCGAGTGTCTCTCTGCCAGGAAGACAGCGTGGCTGTGGTACCCCGCTTGTCGGAGCACCTTGATGGCAATTTCCACATCGAAATGGACCTCACTCTCGCTGCTCTGGAGGGCAAAATGCAGGTCATTAGTACCAGACTCATACATCACAATCAATCTGATTACACTGACCTGCAAAGCTACAGAAAGCATTTCTTAACAAAGGTGAAACTAAAGCAATCTCTGAATCGTGGTTGCAGTCCTGTGGTAAAAAGCTAAAGGTACCTTGATGAACTCCTCCAGCTTGGAGCTGTCCTTCAGCTTGGTGTAGCAGTTCAGCAGCAGCGTGGTGTGATCGGCATTGGCCAGCGACTGCCTGTGCAGGGCCTGCAGATATGCTGTCAGATTGTGGATCCTCTGGGCGTCCAGGAACTTCCGGATCACGTAGGAGGGCTCCAGCTTCCCAATAGTGCTGATGAAGGAGTGGAATGTGTCAGAACAATGGCTGCATTTGTACAGATGTACTAAACAAGATGATGATTAACTACTAAGCACAGGATGAGTGCTGGAAATTTAGTGACAACCCTTATCTGAGGGCACCTGAGGCCCAGGCTATGGGGAAATGTTTGTCCACAGTGAACTCATTAAAGGGCACCAGGGTCTGTGGCAAACCAACAGCAGTTAAAAGGACAACTATCATTTTAATCATTTTACATCTATATGTTGCTGCAGCCTGACATATTTTCTGAGATTTTCTGGACAATTGATAAGAATGCAAATAAACCCCATGTTATGTATTTTGCTTTATTGGATGTTCCCAGCTGACTGATAATGCCTTACAAGGCAAATTCTTGGCGTGGCCAACCAAACACTGTCTCTGGGTTTCATTTTCTTAAAGAAACCCCTTTTATCACTGAATCATTACTACTACATTATAGCCACTTTCCTAACCCCTGTCCTGGTGTGGGACCTTACCGGATATACTGCTGGACAGCACCGTCATGGTCACCCTTGACGTACAGGTGATCCCCATACTGGCGGAATATCTCCGACAGCCCATCGCTGTCCAGGTGCTGGCTCTTGGCCAGATTGATGGCCATCACAAAGAGATTCTTCTTGAAGAGCATCTAGGAAGCAGGAGAATGAGAGAAACTGCTTAATGAGGTCCTGTGATGAGGTTACATTAGGGGAACAGCGACCACCCCTCAATCTGTAGCTGTATTCACCTCCAGCTTGGTCTGTGTGTCCTTCTCCAGCAGCATGTACATCTTGCCGTCCCGCGTCAGGATGTAGAAGGAGCCCCATTCTGCCAGCACGTCGATGATGTCGTCGAACGCAGCACTGTAGGCGATGAACTTGTTGTCCAGGTCATAGATGGTCAGGATCTGCCTCTCCGTTGGAGACGTCTCCCCGCTTCCGAACTCAGACCTGCACACATGCAAAGCTCAGACACTTTTTTCCTAAACTAACCTGACCTGAGGGCTAATATCACATGCTAACATTCACCTACATGGAGAGCTGTGGAGTTAATGATGAACAAGCCTTATACACTGCTAAAGGAACCCTGTACAGATCAACAGCTACAGCGTGTCCAAATAAGCTAAGCAAAATAAGCAAATATTCAGCAGTGGGCAGACACTTCTCACACTTTTTGTGGATGTGTTATCTTACAGGGGACATTCTTTCAAAAACACCCACAGCTTACACTGCATTTATCTTTATTGGTATTAGTACTTGAAAATGAACCTCAGGGATGGTAACAGCTGGTAGAGCACACTCCATGTAAACGGCTCTCAACAGGCAGGTTTAGAAATGCTTGATACTGCCGATGAAACTGCATTCCCTTCCTTACTTGTTGGGCGACTTGGTGTCCCTGGTGAGTAGGAGCAGGTAGCCCCGGTGCCAGTGCGCCAGCAGCTTGTGGCCGTCGAAGGCGAAGCAGGGCCCGCGCTCGTCCGGCTGGTACAGGTACACGCAGTCGTCCCCCGCCACGATGAACTGGGAGTCCTGGGACGGGTCCGTGAGGGCGGAGCAGCGCAGGGCGCAGCCGTGCGTGTCCAGCTCCACCCGGGGGTACTCCTTCACGGACAGGGTGTAGCACTGCCCACACACACGAGTACAGTCACCCCACCGTCACACCAACCGCGTTACCACACACTCTGACACCAGCGAGAGAAAGAGCCCTTGGCCCGTATTCATCAAGTGTCTGAGAATCTCCCCTGCTAAAAGCACTTTCAGGAGTAAAGAAAAAAAGAGGGCTGCCTACTTCAGAGTAGGCAATGGGAGGTATTTATGAGGCTTCCAACTTCTACGCTCAGAGAGTAAGAGCATTTCCTACAAGCAGATCTCAGCTGATTTTTACATGTGAAATGTCGCAAACAAGCCGTGATGATAACATCTTTCACAGTTTGTCCCATATTTGGAGAAATTCCCAAAAAA
This sequence comes from Megalops atlanticus, assembly GCA_019176425.1. Classification (NCBI taxonomy): domain Eukaryota; kingdom Metazoa; phylum Chordata; class Actinopteri; order Elopiformes; family Megalopidae; genus Megalops; species Megalops atlanticus. Next base: position 6,368,749 of record CM032877.1, on the reverse strand, counting down.
TCCAGTTGTTGAAAGCAGCAGTATTGTCATAGAGCTGCCATCTGTGAACGTTCTTAAACATTTCATTACATTGCATTACATTCATTTAGCAGACTCTCCTATCCAGAGCGACTTCCATCACAGTAGAACATAAGTGTATTCATTCATATTTAAACAAGCAACAGTGTCAGACCAGGCTAACAACACTCCCAGACTAGTGAGTATGAGCTTAACACTAGTCAAGTCCTACCACAAGTTAACTTGTGCAATCTGACAGAAGCCAGGTATACTACAGTACAACAGTCCTTAGAACACAGAATCAAAATACATCACAATATGACACATAAAATAAAATACTAGAGGTAGCAGGTGTTAGGGGGCAGGGACTGAGATGCAGTCTGAAGACTCTGCGTTTCAGTCTGCGTTTGAAGATGGCCAGTGATTCCGCTGTCCTAACCTCAGTGGGGAGTTCATTCCGCCACTGAGGGACCAGTGCACACATGGATTGTATCTGAGAAAAGTGACCCCGTCAGGTCGGGATGGGACAATCAGTTGCCCTTTAGATGCACAGCGCAGCGATCTTGAGGGAACATAGGGTTTGAAGAGGGGTTGTACGTATGAGGGGGCTGTCCCGCTCAATGTGCTGTATGCCAGCACCAGGGTTTTGAACTTGATGAGAGCGATGATAGGAAACCAGTGAACTGAGGCGAGGAGAGGAGTGCCTTGACTACGTAAATGTGAATAAATGCCAGAAAAATTAGGACAGATGGTTTCCACTCTTAGTCAATTGGAAAGCAACGAAATAATAATATGAAATTGTTTTCTCAATCATCACAATTATAAAATGTCTGTTAAGGCTATATTTTTTCATGCCTTCAGTACACAAAATTCCTGATTCCCCCTATAATAATAGGCTAGATATCTTACATATGCCAATGCAGGTCCACAGCCTGCATATATTGGGCAGAACTGCACAAGCTGTTGTTACGCCACAGGCTTTTTTAGGGCTGTTCCCAGATTTATTCTTGGAGAACGTAAAGTCTTCCCTTTCAAACGGCCCAATTCCCATTTCCACAACACTACTCATGATCTTACAAATCCTAAAGATGACATAACTGATATGTGAAATATTGTCTGTCACTTGGAGCTTTAACACACTATCATATATTGCTATAAATAGTGAATTGCAACATAAATGTCTGAAGTGAAGCTAGCTGTTGCACTTGAGCTGTAAATGTGCATATGGTCTTGGAAATGGAGTCATAAGCCATGGTCTATGGAGGTATCCCTTATCTCTGAGTAGGTGACATCCTAGCACGACAAAATTATTTTCAGATTAAAAACTTCTCCCAGCCCCCAAGAATTTACTTAAAGCAGTAAGTGGTGGCTTTCTTCACACAGAGAGAGGGACAATGTTTCTGATGAGGGTGGAGACAAAATACCCTCCTTCTCTGAATGATATCTTTTTAATAGGTCCATGATGTAAAAAGTATGCAAAACATGTTTGCTCTCCTGAAAAATGTATCTGTGTACAGTCACCTGTTTGCAACTCCTAACAGCTCATAAGGACTCCTAAATATCTGCTGAGGTTGGAGTACTTTAAGTCTACATAATCTTAAGGTTCAAGTCTAAAGACGAAACTCATGCCACTCAGGACTCATTTCCTACTCGGACATGCTTGATGAATACAGGCCCTGGTCTTGAGGTAATTACCTGCACTTTTTCCAAGGTGGCAACAAAAAGGTGGGTGAGCTTGCCAGCCTGGCGGAAGGCAAGCCCTGTGATTGGACAGGTGCCCTCGTGCAGAGTGAGTGTTTTGCTGTGCCTGTCCCTGGTGATGTCGCCTTTGGTCAGCACCACGCTGCCGTCTGTAAATCCTGCAAAAGGTACCAGCAGTAAGTCCTCTATTCAAAAACAGAGAGAAAGCCACCAGAGTAAAAAGATGTTATGAAGGAGAAACAACCAACAGCCATTGAATAAAATGGGATGATTCAGTGTCTTTTAGGACACCAAAATTATTATTATCCTCATCAGCAACACCAACAACATGGCAGACATGCTTATACAGGACGTTTTATTTAATATTATTATCTTTTACATATTATTCACTAAAACAGCTGGATATATATTGTCAAAAATTAGGTTGAGCACCTTGCCAGATAAGAACATCAGTGCCACACCTAGGAGTGACACTAAAAAGGGAAAGAGATTTACCGATGGCCATGAAGTTGAGGTTCTCATGCACGCTGAGACAGGACACCTCTGTGGGTTTGTTCCCCGGGATAGCTGGGAAAATCCGAGTGCACAGAGGATTCCCACTGTCTCTCTTGTCCAGGTTCCACACCTTGACCTGGGACACAATAACACTCATTGTTGACTTAACAGAAAACCATAACTTTAGGTCAAAATGGTCATCACCCCTGACAGTGACATAAGATTAATTCAATTTTGAAAAAAAGCTTCATTACGTAATTAGGGAAGGGTACAAAAATTCTGACGCTGAAAATGCATGTGTAGTGGAGGGCTGAGCAAGCAATGTTACCCAAAAAGATGAGGGGAATGACAGGACCAAATAAGACCTCATGCACTCTGTGATACTTTGACAAAGTACTAGCTTAATGCTCTGCACTGTACTAGCATGCCTCTATGCTCAGACACAGTCTCCTTACCAGCGGGTTTATTCCCTGCTCGTCCTGACCCACTGACACCAGAATGCTGTGCTGTTTCAGCTGGTAGAGATGTGTCACACGCAGTTTGTAAGCTTGAAACGAGGTCAGCTGCAAGGAGCGGGTCAAGAACCAAATCTGACCCTCCATATGTAATTCATCTGACTTAAGGAAGAACAGTGCATTTTTGCTGACATGATTGATCATTCTTATTGTTGCTTGTAAAAGCAGCAGTATTTACGTTACCCATATTCACCAGCTGCAGGAAGTAGTGCAAAAGTAGAGACGAGTGAAATAAGGGAGTCAGAAAGTAGTGAAACCTGAAGAAACGGAAAAGTTGCGGAAAAGTATGTCATACACACTTTACTGCCAGCTCATGTTCGGAGGTGTGATGGCGCTATCCATCATAAGGGGTAAAGGGGAGAAAATGATATGGTTTTTGACAGAGCCCTAATCAAGGTTCATGTTCCACCGTAGGGCTGTGCATCTCCATCACTGAGGCCGATGCGATACACATCTTGATGCATTGCCATCGATACGATACATTAAAGACACATATGAAGCAACTACCAATGCAATACGATATGATTCACCCCTATTGCAATGCAGTGCGATTCGACACGATTTGATTCAACACAATTGGATACGATGCGATGCAAAAGAATATGATGCTATGCAATTCAATATGGTACAGATAGTTTGATTTTATTTCTTTGGTTCTTGGCCGAGAGACTTTGATGAGAATTGGCCACTGACAGCAGTGGAGATGAGAGAGCGCGCTTGAGAAACAGTTTAGAGAGGAGGAATCAATCTAAATATAAAATTATTGGTCACATTTCTAAATAATAAAGGCACAGGGCCTCTACTAATAATTATATATAAATAAATCGGATTTTACCGATGCAAAGATGCTAGAAAAGATGTATCCCGAGTTCATCCCAAATTGTATCTGGTGCACACTTTTTTTTTTTAATCGGGGCAATCGCATCGTGAACTTTTATGCCGGTGCACCGATGCGAATCGGTGAATCTTACTATCCCTATTTTACAGACCATCTCTCTCCTGTTGGATATCAAGTTAACGACAATGCAGTTTTAATGTATCAAAGGAAATGCGCCAATATAAATTCTTTTTCAAAGTACCTAAAACTCACCCACAATGTAACCACTGGACCCGGTTAAAATAGAGAAATTACATAATGACAGGAGATTTTTTTTTTTGCATAAATGGCTAATAACACCCATGGTGTACGTCAAAACCGAAATGGGACGCAATTCCTACTAGCTAGCTAGCCAGACTAACTGGGTATCAGACTACAGCTAACGTTAACTGGCCTCAGCAACCCCGTAGACTCTACGTTTAGCCACTGAAAAAAATCCATACCCTTCATAAAAACAACAGGTTCTACAAAAATATCTAAACTAGACATACTGCAGTCAAGTGAAAGTGGATTAATGTCTTTATCGAACGGCAGCGAAGCAACGATAACCAGACTGCCAGCTAGCCAGCTAAACATAAAACCTAGCTAAGTATGAGGAACTTGAATTTGAATTTAAACTTAAAATACAAAGCAAGGATATCTCCCAGCACAATGTGCCCTCGACCCGAATCACAGGCCGATATTCCGACGGGAACAGTGAAGTTTTTTCCATTGTCTGCTGGATCCTTTACTGTCTCTTTATCAAAAAACACGAATCTTCGCCACTGCAAGAATGCAGCCATTTTTACAGTCAGCGTATCCGAGCTGAATCATGTGATACACACGGAAGATCATGTGAGAGAGGTTAAGAGGATGGGTACGGAAATACCCACAAGCACATCTGGCTCAACCATACATGTACACGCCCTGGCACAATAATTAATTAAATAAGTATGAAATAAATACAGTTAAATGCTGTTAAAGTGCCTTTTAACATATTGTCAGCTTTGATCCACAGAAAATACAGTCACGATTTTGTCACGATAAAGCTGCCATTTTGTGGTTTCTTTCTGAAATTTGAAAGTTATTGAAAATGTAGATGTACGTATATTCACTTTTCAAGTTGTTTAGTTTTAGTTTAGTTCAAATCGTGGTATAATATTCTACAGAATATTGCATGTGCAGAGCAAAATTTCGAAGTGGGGGCTGTTGTAATTTTAGGGCACATGTTATGCTCAGGTGGGCTGGAGGGTTATCAAGGTGCTATTCAACAAATTGAATATGACTGCCCACGCAGTGTGCACTTACTCCTGTTGGATCCCGGAGAAGTCATGTTGTAGTTCTGTTGTAGAGATCATGTGAAGCTTGCCCTCACATGTGGACCCATGCCCTCTTCAGCCATAACATACATTCTCCTTGTTGATGTAACAGGGTTTTAAGGCTTATTTGCTATATACAAAATGAGAATATTGATATGAGAATGACTGAGCTGGCCAGCTGGGCACAGAAACCTCACAATAGCCTCTGCTGTGTGCTAAAAAAAACTTCCAGCACAGAGCCAAGCCACCATTTGCAATCATTCTCTACTGTAACGAAATGCCTGACATCTATAAATGTGGCTGTCATCGACGAATGGTCAACCCATGCAAACCTAAGATTAAAAGCTGTTTGAGTATGTCTTCACATAAGAACAAACCTCAAAGGCCACAAATGCATCAGGGGCACCAAAAGTTTTTTTTGTGATGCCAAGATTGTGACTGTGTCCTGTGTAGATGTGAAACTGACAAATCTACACAAGACATATGAGCAGGCACATAAACATGTAAAAAATAGACTACTTAATTAAAAAATATATTAATGAAATGAAAAATGTGAATTAGAAATGTTTCTTGTGTTTGAATCTTTATTACGAAAGCAGGTGACAATGAAAGAAAATGTGAGAGGATCATGCCAAAGTCAGTCAGATTTCACACACTGACGCTAAACCTTTGGAAAACTTATCAACTGAAATAGGGTTGTTTATCAAAATAATCATAATGTTGTTTGTGTCAGGGCAGCCCTTGAAACTGCCTCAGGGACAAGCTCCATACAGAATGAAAGGACAATATAGCACATGTATTTCCATTTCTCGGCCCAATGTTATATTTTTACATTAAGTGTATTGTCTAGTTGTTACATAATTTTAGAAGACCATGCAAAATGGATTCATTAACTGATTTCAAAATGTATCAGCTCATGTATTAGTCTAGCCAAACTTATTACAGCCTCCTACCATTCAGAATCAGCTTTACAAAACATGTCTTCAACAGTGTGTCCAGATTCATTTTTAAAATCAATAATTACCCGTTTGATAAACTTCACTCTGTTGTGGGAATTCATATAATCCATATATTGTACTGCATTTCTCTTTTTTTTGATACCTCTCAATTTTTCAATCTATTCTCCTACATTTCTGTGCAGTGTGCTCAATTTCCATGTCTCCCTGCTTTGGGCCCAACACTTCTATCTCATACAGTTGTTCAAGAGCTAGAGACGGGTAAAGTATTGGCAATAGAAGAATGTAAAACAACAGCAAGTGTGTTTTGGAACATTTTGCTCTTCACTGATACCAGTAGGGGCCATCTTACATCAGGCCAGTGTATTCTCAAATTCTGGCATCCAGTGGCCCCACCAGCCTTCACAAGTTTGATGCCAAGATGTCTGTTAAAGGTAACTATATATGCACATACTGAATCCTTTATGCATATCTCACGTTATTGATCAGACAATTAAAATACGTTTTTATCCACCAGTTTATTACTAACTATATACCAATGATGATATTAATTTGTCCAAAATGTTCCACTTTGAAAGGAAAAAAGAAATAAAATTAAATGTCATACAGTTGTTCTAAACGATAATCCAGCATTTTCCCCATTCACATTGGAGAAGTTACGTAGAAACGGACTACAGCTTCACAATCGTCGCACGCCATACGTCATGGCACTTCGATTCTGTGCGCTAACAATCACGCCCACCGATTGAACGTGGACCAATCAAACAAAGACAAACGCATGCGGTATGGAACGTGGACCTATCAGTGCCAGCCATTCAGAAACCAAGGAGGCGGGTTCCGCAGGTCACAGGGGCAACGCGTAACTTACGGAACAACGGGTAGAGTGGATCCAATGAGATCACGCCGCGTTCCGGGCCCTATGGTGAGAACAAGCCGGCGACTGCAAGGGAAAATTAAGAAATTCTGCATAACCTAGCGTAACCAGAGAGTATATGCAAAGTCAGACGCACACGACGGAAGGCACATTGCAACGCACATAAATCAAATACAAAGTAGCTAGATACAAGCTTGGAACAGCTCACAAAGTATTTTCGGTGCTATTTTCTTGTGTACACAGCGTGGTGGCTTGCTAGCTGCTAGCGAAAGGTAAGTTCTGCTATTCTGTCGGTAAGTTAGGTACGTGCAGAGTATTGCTTGTGAGCTGTTAATGAGTGGACTTCATCTTAATTGTAATGATCATCTGCAAGTGCAGATGTGGTGTTTAAATAGTTTGCAAGCTTGATAACTAACAAGCCAGTCTAGACTGAAGAATCCTAAATTTACTAACCAGCTACATGTAGTGAACATTTACCTTGCTAGCGAGCTAGCTAGGTGAATACTAGGTCTATCCCAGGAAGTCAACAGCGCGTGTGCGTTTGAATCTCTATGAAGCGGTGTGTGTTATTTGATACTCCACTTGCGCTAGCTAACAGTCAGTTGGAAAACGCATACTGAAGTTGGTGATGGTTTGTGGGTACCTTGTCTTTATCTACACTGGAGTCTGGTTGTTCTGATGGGGGGAGCCCCTGCCTGCTTTTTGTTGTTTTATATGTGGTCAAGAAATGGCATCACCATAGCCATGCACACGTCACTCTCAGAGCGCAGGGGCTGGAAGTTTCTACGCTCGTTCATTTGAATGACTCTGGCAAGCAACAGTGAACCAAATTGACCGGTGTCTGGGCAATGGAAACCAATGTCACGATCAGCATCATTCATCTGTATTGTGTTACAGTGTATATTCTGTCAGCGTCGACGCCTGAAGTCACTGCTGTATCCGTTCTGAGCTCCAGGTCAACTAGATGCCAAGATATCATTGGAGTGACTTGTACCTGAATTGACTGTACGAGCTCGCTAATCTGTCTGTCTGGCACAGACAATTGTAATTACTGCCACGTGTGGAGGTGCTCTTGCACATGCTTATGGGAGGGTCCAATAGGTATAGGTCACGTTACGTGATCAGGGAACATACCTAGTCTGACTTGCTACGTATTGGCGGTGAGGTGTCACTTAGCACCGTATTTTCTCTGATCATTGGCAATGGATACACAAGCTTTTTGATTCCGGCTTCTGTGGCTTTAAACGGACATGGGATTATTTCCGTTTTCGACTCTTCCGCTCTTGACACCAACGGCAAAGTGATGTGAATATCAAAACATTGTTTTAAATGTAATGTACAGTACAACGACGAGAGGGCGCATGAGGGAAAATATTCGATCTGCAGTGTTAATAGGTTTAAATGCAATAGTGCGTTTTCCTTTACTGTCAGAGGGCTTTGCTTGGTGTTAAATTAGGCAGAGTCATCATTCATTTGGATGATGCAGTTCTCTCGAGTGATTTGTAAATTCTAGAACGCATTTATGTTGCTCAGCCGTTGCATGAGCAACTGTAGATTGAAAATACAGTAGATTTACAGTCTCAGTTCACATCTCCACCAAAAAAGTAATGAGTTGAACTGGGGGATTTTAATGCAGTCTTCGTTGTTGGCATTCAGTGTTATTGCTGAGGCTTTCTTTCATTCATTTCTCCTTATGGTTTAAATGGGCATTTAGGGTAAAACAAGTTAGTGGTTATTATCTGGATTAATGTGCTTGAAATGTTGCACACTTTGTTGCTCAGATTTCACACCTTCTTCAGGGGCACTGGTTAAGTTGGATTGTGATTATGCACTGTTTTCTTACAGGCAGCAACGATGAGGGGGATACTGACTCTCTGGGCTCTTATGTGCTTTCTTGTGCTCCTGCCTTCTCATACAGGTAACTGTGCTCCTTAAACACAGCAGTCACATGTGTGCACTCATCAAGAGTCAACGTCACATAGGACTGAGTCAGTCTTTGCTCAAGTACAAATCTATTTCTTTGTCTGCCGAATAAGATTAAGTGAGTCAGGTATCTGCTCCTGCACATCCATCCAGGGCTCCAGTATGAGCAGATTATATATACAAATTAATTTCATTGTGGGTTCAGAAGTGTAGTGATTCTATATCTATGTCTAATTCTCCTTTGGGGAAAAGTAGAAAGTATGATATGACACTAGCAGTGATTGGCCAAAGTCCCCACGATTTAGGGGCACTTTGTCTCTGATTAACACCTGGTTCATCCAGATAATTACTCAAACAACAGAGAGTGGAGGTAGAATATAAATTGGCAAACCTTGCGACCCCAGAGGATTGGCGATGTCCATTTATGGTATAGAGCAGAGATGGTTAATTAGCCAAATCTAAGCACAACAATTGGCATTTTTGCTTCCTTTGTAACAAACATAACCAGCAGATATCAAGACCAAAAAGATTAATTGGGTACCTAGACACAATAGATAATTCCAGAAGTGATGTGGCCTGCACCGTATTGTCAGGGAAGACAAATCATTTACTGCTTCTGTAAATATATAAGCATGAGGGGGAAAAAGATGAGCATTTCTTTATTGAAGGTGTGGTGAAATGCTGACTGAGCCTCAAAGAAAAGCAACATGTTCACCCTTTATTCTCTGTGGGGTTTTTTATTTCTATACATTGTGTAAATGATTTGTCTTTTTTTGAAATACGGCAGCATCAAATAACGCTTCATACATTAAGGACAGCATTTTCATTTTGGCCTTATGGAAGCCTTTTGCAGAAGCCTGATTCCATTGTGCACACATTTATTTAAAGCCATGAAAATTACTTTTGAATGCAGCAATTTTCTGTAATGCCTCAACAAAAAATAGTGCAGATATCTATGGGCCTAAAATGTATATAAAATACCTATATATGTATATATGTTTATTTGTTGTGTTTTGTGACAACATAAAATCTACATTATGAAGTGGCAGTCCAAGCAAAATTGGTATCCCTTTACAGTTTTGCAACCTAACTGCAATTTTTTGTATACAGATTCAGTAGCTGTGATGTCAGTTGACTTGGGCAGCGAGTGGATGAAAATGGCTATAGTTAAACCTGGTGTGCCGATGGAGATTGTCCTGAACAAGTAAGCACTTCTTTATTCACCGAGGCTAGTAATTATATTCAGCAGTGTTTTTCTATAAGCAGGTGGGTGTGATTGTCTCTCCTTAGCTTTAATACTATAGACCACTGTGTTCTATGAGGTGGTGTCACAACTTTTATTTCAGTGATATTTGATCAATGATTCAGTCAGAAAGAAGCATTAATGTAGCCAGCAAGTGAAACAATATTTTATATTTTAGATTTAACATGAAGAAAAATGTCTTCTGGCTGACTTTATTGACATATTTGATGTAACAGTTTAAGAGGAGGCTGATTTAACAGTAAATTATTGTCATTTGGCAGATGCTCTTATCCAGAGTGACATACACAGTGCATCTAATAAAGTGGCATGACAAGTTGCACAAACAGGACAGCAATAACCACAAAGGAACATATGCTAAAGCTAAACATAGTGCTGAGATCACAAATGCACATACTTCATGCATGCAGTTAAACCTCCACATATCCAACTACACTAAATTATGTGCAATTACATATGTGGAAATATAAGAGAGACAAAAGATCACACTTGGGTAGGGGGTTTAAGGTGTAGTCATATTCTATGATGTCAGCTAGCGCAGCATTGAGACTGGGTATCCATAACATGTGTTTAAGCATTATAGGAAGTTGTTTAGTGACAAGGCATTGATAACCCCTTCTTATGCACTTGTAGTTCATGTCTTAATATGAAATATGTGTCTGGTTTTGGGCCTTTAATTAAAAAGATGCATAATTACCTGCTGAAGGAGTGTGTGTGGCCTGGTGAGTCCTGTAACATTGCTCAGATGGTAATAAGCTTTACATTCTCGGAGCACATGTGTAACCCACTGTATGATTTATTTGGACATTGCCCGTTGTTTTTGTGTGATGCAGGGAGTCCAGGAGGAAAACACCGGTGGCTGTGTGTTTGAAGGAAAATGAGCGCCTGTTTGGAGATGGAGCCCTGGGAGTGGTAAACATCTCTCTCATCATATTGTCGTCATAAAAGCATTTAACTTCTGGAGAAACACCACACCATCTATTTCCACGTGAACGCTAAAAGTAGATGTTTAGAAAAAAATAGATTTTTTTTCTTTTGTAATTCCCGTTCAGTCTGTCAAGAACCCCAGGGTCGTGTACAGGTATCTCCAAGACCTCATGGGAAAACGGCATGATAATCCGATGGTGGCGCTGTACCAGAAACGCTTCCCCGAGCATAATCTGGAGAAAGACGAGAGCCGGGGCACAGTTTTCTTCAAGAACTCAGAGTGAGTCTAACTTCACCCTTTTCATTAACAGCCCTATACGGCAATTTAAGATTGCGTAAGGCTTTCTGATGATCATTTTCTCTCTGTGGTGTTTTTTGGTGAGGCAATTTACGTTAACTATAGGAACAAAATGTTTTGTTTCTGAGAGAGGTAGAGTTAAGGCCATATAGGTTCCTGACACTCTTGCAGGAAGCTCTCAGCAATTCCCATTTAGCACCACATGTTCTTTGTCCTGCAGAGAGATGCAGTTCACGCCAGAAGAGGTCTTGGGGATGGTTTTGAACTACTCTCGTGCCCTGGCACAGGACTTTGCAGGTTTGTGGCTTGTCAGGTTATATGTGCACCCTTTACCCTAATATTGACTGACCAGACATGCACATGTAGTACACAGCAGTCCTTGTCTTTTAATTCTGCTGGTTTCTTTTTCATCCACAGAACAAACTATCAAAGATGTTGTGATCACCGTTCCAGCATTTTTCAATCAGGCAGAGCGCAGGACGGTCCTGCAGGCTGCCCAGATGGCAGGTCTTAAGGTCCTTCAGCTCATTAATGACAACACGGCTGTAGCTTTGAACTATGGGGTCTTCAGGAGGAAAGACATCAACAGCACAGCCCAGGTGCCACTGAAAAAATACAAATGCCGCTTTAACAGCAGTTCAGTTCACGTAGTTCTCTGATAGTTGCACAGGAACATGCCCTAACAGCACACTGTCCTTGTGTTTTTGCCTGCAGAACGTCATGTTCTATGACATGGGGTCAGGCAGTACGGTGGCCACCATTGTCACGTACCAGACTGTGAAGACCAAGGACTCTGGCACACAGCCTCAGCTGCAGATCCGTGGAGTGGGGTGAGTCACAGGCCCCCACCCGTAAAATCATCTCTCCCCAGAGGAGATGTGATATGGGCTTCTTTTAAAAGGAAAAAACAAAGAGGCTTTGGCAAATGGTCACTTACTTTTGTGCTGGGTCACAGAACATTGAGTGAACAGCCACAGCCCTTGCTTTGAGTTCAGGCAGGCATTTATTTGTGCTTTGTGTTTTGAAGATGGATCAGCATTGCGTGCTGGTGGAGGAAGTGATTTAACGCATGTTTTTCACAGCTCTCCTGTTAGACAGAAATTCATCACCTTAGTGGTGTCTGTGGGTGATTAAGTGTCAGAGTCATTGTTCTTGAGCGGTGAATTGTAGGTAAGTGTAACTGAAAGACTGCCTGTGTGCGTTGCAGGTTTGACCGCACGCTGGGCGGGTTTGAGATGGAGCTGAGGCTACGGGACCACCTGGCCAAACAATTCAATGATCTGAAGAAGACCAAGAAGGACGTACGGGAGAATGCCCGGGCTATGGCCAAGCTCCTGAAAGAAGCTCAAAGGGTTAAGACTGTGCTCAGTGCCAACGCAGAGCACATGGCCCAGGTGAGGAACTGGCTCTGTGTGTTGACAGTTGGGAAATGTTAACCATGATGGTAATAATAAACCTTTATTCATCACCTCATACAGAGCACTCAAAACACTTTCCAACTAATAGAAAATAAACTGAGGATATTTAAATGACCACACACAAAAATTTGCTAAGGGTACAGAAATGAAACGATGTTCTTAAGACCTGAGCACCTGAGTTGTGATATATATATGGACACAAGAACTGAGAGGTACTGAGACGCTAGGCTGTATAATGCCTAAGATTAGTAAAACCACAAAATTCTAGTCCCAGAAGTTACTGGTAACCAGTGTGAGGAGTGATCTGTGACATATTTGTTCTGCTTGAAAGTCTAACAGAATTTTGTACCAGCTCTGGGTGGGGAAAATGCATGGCCATTTAGACTCCATTAAAGACAGTTATTCATTGTCCTTGCTGTTAGGTTAAGAAAATGACGGGAAGACTTGATCCTGTTGGCAAAGCACAAGAGAGCAATGTCTCTGCCAGACAGCACAGCCTTGCGGGCATAACTGTGTGTCGTGATCCAGAAGAGCAGCACAGTGTTCGTAAGCCTTACCCAGGTTCATGTGTTCCCTGTAGGTGGAGGGGCTTCTAGATGACATAGACTTCAAGGTGAAGGTGACGCGAGCTGAGTTTGAGATGCTGTGCGCCGATCTGTTCGACAGGGTTCCAGGCCCTATCCAGGACGCGCTCAGCTCCGCTGAAATGTCCATGGTGAGTGGTTCCAGGTCCCTCCCCTAACCTCTCCAATTGAGTCTGGGAGTAATATGTTATTGACGAGAATAGGCATCTGCAGCCCATCCAGTTTAATTATTTTGTTTACATTATCATTACATTACCCTGTCATCATTTATCAGGCACTCTTATCAATAAGCTAGGGTATTTAATAAAGTGGCATGAAAGGTTGTACAAAACAGGACACTACCAACCACGTATAAACATGATGTACAATGCTGTATACATGATAGGGGGACAATACCATTCCAAACACAATGCTAATGCCAAGGAGTAAAAGTACCGCATATATAATTACACGTCAGGGGAACAAAAGATCACACCTGGGTAAGGGGGGGCTGAGGTTTAGCCTGAGATGGATCTTCAGTCTGCAATGGACCATTATGTCTGCTGTTCTGACCACACGAGGAAGCTCCACAGTCCTTATAACCTATTCTCAGCTTTGGTAGTGGTGGACCATACATTATGTTGAAAATGGGTTTGGTGGACAACTGCATGAACACATATCAAAGAGACTCATTTAACTTTAGTTTAACTCAGTCTTCCCTTGTGTGTCCAGGATGAGATTGAGCAGGTCATCTTGGTTGGGGGAGCGACACGAGTTCCCAAAGTCCAGGAGGTCCTTCTGAAAGCTGTGGGAAAGTATGTTGTGACTTTATTTTTTAAAAAGGATGTTTTCTGTGCTTAAAGTTGTCCTGAGTGCTCTGAGCGGGGTGGGTTTCTCATGCTGGTCTGCCGTCTCTGCAGAGAGGAACTGGGGAAGAACATCAACGCAGACGAGGCGGCTGCCATGGGCGCAGTGTACCAGGCGGCTGCCCTCAGCAAGGCCTTCAAGGTCAAGCCTTTCCTGGTGCGAGACGCTGCCATGTTTCCTATTCAGGTGAGGAAGTTAGGGGTGGACTACTGGCAGGGGAACCGTGCTGCTAGTGAAATTTTGCGGATTCAAATTATATGTGGGACACGGCTGTTGCACCTTTGCGCTGCTTGCTTCAGTAAAAATTTGCAGCTGTATAAAGTTTTACATGTTAAATGAAAGCTTATCTGTTCTGGTAAGGGCAGCTACTATGCAAATATTTAAACATAAGAAAAAAGTTTAACATAAAAAAAAGTGATGTTACCTTCCTCTAATCATAATGGTGTGTGAATTCTATCCCGCTATGATCTGCGCCAGGTGGAGTTCACCCGGGAAACAGAGGAGGAGGACGGGGTGAAGAGCCTCAAGCACAACAAGCGCATCCTGTTTCAGAGGATGGCCCCCTACCCCCAGCGCAAGGTCATCACCTTCAACCGCTACACGGACGACTTCGTCTTCACCGTCAACTATGGCGACCTCTCCTTCCTCAGTGAGCAAGACCTCAGGTATTTATTCCAGAAAAGAAAGTACGCCCGCTTCCTGTCAAAGAACATTCAGGCCATTTTATACATTGTTCAGAGTGCATCTACAACTGTGTCAGGCCTAGAGATTTATTTCCCAACCCATCACAATAACCTTCATACAGATGTGTTTAGATACTATCAGCAAACCCCTGGGAGAATTTTCTTGAATGTGGCACAAAACTGCTACTCTTCTCTTTGTCAGTGCATTTGGCTCTCTGAATCTGACCGTGGTCAAGCTGACTGGGGTTGGCGCCAGCTTTAAGAAGCATGCGGACGCTGAATCAAAGGGCATCAAGGCCCATTTCAACATGGATGAGAGTGGTGTTTTGATTTTGGACAGGGTGAGTCCCACACCAGTGTCTCAGGAATCCTTTTCTGAAACGGAAGGGGGGGTCACTAAAGGAAAATGGGGTTGACAAATTAAGCCTTTCCTTGAGCAATAAATGATTGTTTTTTATAAAAATAATGCATTCACTTCAGGTGGAGTCTGTTTTTGAGACCATAGCGGAAGAGAAAGAGGAGGAGTCCACTTTGACAAGTGAGTGTAGATTGTGTAGAATCCTTCCATGCTGGGTTTTGCCAGATTCAAACCTTCTTTCACCAGTTTTTTTTTTTTTTTTTGGCAGTTTTAAACTGGACTTGTACAAGCAATCTTTAACAACTTTCTAGCTCTTTGTGTTTTGCTTCTTAAATTTAAAATTTGTCAGGTTCTTGTTTCTTTTAATTTGCTATCTATCATCATTTTTTAAGAACTCGGAAACACAATTTCAAGCCTGTTTGGAGGAGGGAGCTCAGAACCTGCTGTAAATGCATCAGAACCTGTTCAGGTAAAGCTGCTATGTCTGTTTCCATTCATTTTATGGTATGTCTCAAGTAACAGTCATTCAAATGTGTTCTTGTACTGTGATGTTGCACTTTGCATCTTTTGTGAATCTATGTCCTTCTCCTGTCCCTCTTAACCATATAATAAGGATGAAGAAGAGGTCCCTCCAGAGACTGGAAAAGAGGAAGACGATCAGGCCCAGAAGGAAGACAAATCCCCCCCAGAAGAGAAGCAGGAATCTGGGGAGAAAACTGAGAGTGAATCCCAGGCTGAGGAGAAGGAGAAGGCCGAGGCCGAGAAAGTTAACGCTAATGCAGATTCTGGGGTAAGAAAGAAGACGGTTCGTGCAGCAATATTTCACAATCAATTGTAATAATAGTTATGCTTTCGAGATGGTGTATACAGAACAGATGGACAAGGGTTGGTGAGCCCAAGAATTGGCTGGAGTGGCCTGCATTACAGTGGATCACTAGGATTATCTCTCTTAGTGTGGCTTTATCATGCAAGGCGTTTGAAGGCTTGGCTCTTTTACAACAGGATGGAAAGGAGGGAGCAAAGCCTCAGGAAAAGAAGACTGAGGAAGGAGGGAAGACTGAGGAAAAGAAGGAGGAAACTGCCAAACCCCAAAAGAGGACCAAGATTTCAGAAGAAATTGGAGTGGAGCTTCAAGTGAACGATGTGCAGGACCCAAGCTCAGAGCAGATTGAGGCCTCCAAGAAGAAGTAAGTTTGAATGCATGTTTTTCCGGTAGCGCTGAAATGCTTTGGAAGGAGGCAATCTGTTGATATATTAAACTCAAATTCCTCTCAGGCTACAAGACCTTACTGACCGAGATCTGGAGAAACAAGAGAGAGAAAAGACTTTGAACAGTCTGGAGGCGTTCATCTTCGAGACACAGGTATGGAAGGTTTGATTCACATATGCTTTGCTGTATCAGTGTCTGTCAAACGTCCGCCAACATGCTCCCAGAATGGCAACCCCATTGACTTCCTTGACTTGGCCATCTGAGACCCACCAGGCATTACACTGACATATGCTGTGGTTCCCTCTCCCAGGACAAGCTGTACCAGGATGAGTACCTGACAGTGGTGACAGAGGAGGAGAAGGAGCAAATTTCGGGCAAGCTGAGCGAAGCCTCCAACTGGATGGATGAGGAGGGTTACGCTGCAGGCACCAAAGAGCTGAAGGAGAAGCTGGCCGAGCTGAAGAAGCTGTGCAAGTCCATGTTCTTCCGGGTGGAGGAGCGCAGGAAATGGCCTGACCGCCTGGCTGCCCTCGACAGCATGCTCAACCACTCTTCCTTCTTCCTCAAGTAAGTCTGCATCACCGCCAAGGTAGTTGCCACAGTGCCTGCCAATAAGTCTTTAACTGTTAAATTAAATGCACTTTTCAGGAATAAATGTTTGGCCAGACATTTCAGTACACACACTCATAGTCCCATGTAAAATGAATACAACCTTTTCAACCATTAAAAGGTTGAAATTGAATGTCATTCTCTGCATCCTCCCATTAATCTCTTCCCTGTTTGTTTGTTTTGTAAAGATACACTTCAAGGAGATTAAAGAATCCACCCTGTCATCAGTTAGCCAGATGCATATTTTGGTGACAAACATTAAATTTAAGAAGGATTGAGATGGATTTTTCTGGCTGGTGTGACTAACGCCATTATGTCAGGAGTGACACAGCATCCGGTGAACTTCATTTTAGGCAGTGTAGAATGACATTTTGTATTGCATTATGACTGAAAAAATATTAAAATGATTTGCCTGTTACTATACTGATATTTCTGTGGATTTGAGGATTAAGTCTGCAAATATCAGGTCCTGCTCCCTTGTTTGAATTGTTTTGTCGTTTTTACATCTTGATGAGCCGTTTATTTCTGAACTCATATATAGGAGTGCTAAACTCATTCCAGAAGATGAGCAAATATTTACGGATGTGGAGCTGAAGACACTGGAAAAAGTTATCAATGAGACCACGGTACGTAACTTATGCTGTTTGTGTACAAAACATGTATTCAGCCTTTCTTTTGTGTTGGATTGCTTTAAGAGAATTCCAGTTTACTACTGCTGAATAGGGGCAGTGTGACAGAATGCCGTCACTACGGTTGAGTATGTGCTTTGACTGCCATACCAACGAGCCTGGCTCTTTGGCGTCGCGGTCAAAGTCGCATGTTTGGTACCCCGTAGACCCGGGTTCAAGGCCGGGTGGGGTGACTGCTCTCGCCCTTCGCTACAGGCAGCAGTGTGGTGCAATGGTAAGGGGCAGGATTTGTAACCAAAAGGTTGCTGATTTGAGCAAGGTACTTAACCTATAATTGCCACAGTATATATCCAGCTGTATAATTGGAAAAAATTGTAACCTACTACGTAGTGCTGGGCGGTATGACCAAAAATTTGTATCACAGTATTTTTTAAGATTCTGGCGGTTTCAGGGTATATCACGCTTTTTTTTTTTTTTTTTTTTGCATGACTGGGCCTTTGTTTGTGGCTTATTCTACTGTCAGGTGCACATAGAATATAAAAACATTTTAATTTCATCATGTAGGCTATATAATGAAGGCCTTGATTACTATAGGGTTTGCTTGGCCCCACAAAATGACACAATATATGAAGGAATCAGTATGCATGAAACAGTTGCAAAATGTAAACAATTTTTATTGTGCAAACTGCAACACAGTAAAAACAGAACTTAAAAAAATAGATATGCCAATAACTTTAACATTGCTTCCTTTTCAAAACAAAATATTTTAAGATAGTTCTATAAACTATAACTGCAGACACAGCTCCTCTTGGGCACAAGTTTTTCTGGTGCATCTCCGGTCTCACTTTCTTCATCCTCCGTCTCTGTTTTCTGTTCTACCGTAGCAATGGAGCCTTTCCCAGGTGTTAACAGACTGTTATGCTACCTGGCTAGCTAGCAAGCTGCACCCAGTATGCCGTTTGGCGGTGTAATTTTGGAAACGTAAAATTATTAGTGTTATGCAGTGGCGGCTGGTGAGCTGGAAACAGGGGAAGCGGAAACACTACCTTTAAATCTATCATTACTTTCAACCTGTTTCAACCTTTATCCTCCTTGATTAACAATAAAACAAATAATTCACAGAATAATCTACACCAATCGTGTAAGTAGAATAAATGATTATGCTTGCGAAACACCGCAGATTGTCTGAAATTTGTGTGTTACTGTGAAAGCTACAGCATGAGATTGTTTAATTAACAAGGATGGCAATTTGGATAATTAAGTGGCAAGTAATCCCAAAGCTTTCTCTTAAATGTTTCACATTATAGCTTTCTTGTCTTACAAAATTCAAATTACAAAACGAAGCTAAATTCAGTTAAATGGATTTAGATTCCTGAGAATAAACTTTTAGATTAGGTTGAGTGCAATGAAAAATAATGTTTAGAGCACAGACCTCACAAAAGCTGTGATGTGTCATGAGCATTTAACGTAATTTAAATCAATAAATGCCATCCTTGTTAAACAATCTCACGTTGTAGCTTTTGCAAGCACAGGAACACAAATTTCATGACTGCATGTTGCACAGCAGTTTTCAATGACACATGTTCTTATGTAATCCTTTACACTGACAAAGTCACGTCACGATTACTTCAAACAGAGTTTAGTTGCATAAGCTTACCAACAACACGCTCATCTAACCTAAGTAAAATATTGCATTGTCACCGCTGTTTTTTTTTAATTAACGCTAAATAAAATGAGACAAGTTTTCAATGTCAGCTGTGTGCTGTTATCAAGGCAAGCAAGCTAGCTAGCTAGCTGGCTAGCGGGTTAAAGGGAACTTCAACTTCAGGACCGCTGATGTTGCATTAAACGCGATGATATAAAACTACGTGACGTATGTTCAGAAGAATATAATCATTTGTAAAGTCCATGCACATTAACTAACTAACTGAATGAATGAACCGAAATGATGAACCGGTATACCGCCCAGCACTACTACTATGTAAGTCACTCTGGATAAGAGCATCTGCTAAGTAACAATAATGTAATGAATGTGAGTCTGAAGTTCAGCAACATTCAATTTCCCTAATTGAGGAATGACCTGTGTATTGTGCGGCTTATGGTAGTAAATTAATCATTAGTGTGCCCACTTCTCCACCACAGAAGTGGAAGAACGAGACAGTGGCTGAGCAGGAGAAGCGACCCTCCACAGAGAGGCCCGTTCTGCTGTCCAAAGACATAGAGGCCAAGCTGGCCCTACTGGACCGCGAGGTGAACTACCTGCTGAACAAGGCCAAGTTTGCCAAGCCCAAACCCAAGCCCAAGCCCAAGGACAAGAACAGCACCAGCACAGAAAGCAAAGCCAACAGCACTGAGGCTGACATGGAGAACGTCATCCCGCCCAAGGAGTCCTCCACTGAGAAAGCCACAGGTAAACCCACGCCCACCCTCTCCTTCTCTAGCCCCGCCTTGTCCTAGACTGAAGGAATGTTTTTTTTATATGTAATATTTATCAAAGCAGAGGCCCCTGAGGAGGTGAAACCGGGTGAAGAGCCACCCACTGACGAGAATGCTGGAAAGCAGTCAGAGACCAATAGCCAATCAGAACCCTCAGAGGAAACATCAAATACAGGTAGGTCTGTCATAGGACCATGCCAGGTCCTCATTGCTCTGGGAAGCCCACATCTTCATTCTGAGTATGTACTGTGTAATTCCCCTTCAGGAAAGAATAGGCTCACCTTCAATCCCAACCTTTGCATTAACATGCCATTCAAAAAAATGATCACTTTCTGAAAACCAGATGGAGCAAAATCACACGCAGTGCTGCGCCTGTCTTGATCTGAAAGCAAGTCAGGTTCATTTTAAGTGAATTGCATCACTAGCCTTTTGCTTACAGAATGGTTAAACAGGCATAGATAATAAAACTAAAATGGACAGTAACATGTATTCACTGGCATTTGGTATATTGCATGCCTGTGAGGGTCAAGACGTTTTCTGTACAGTAGTTGACATTTTAGCTCTTGCCATGTAATGATTCCCTTAGTACAATGAATACATCTTAAGCAATGTTGTGTATGTTGTTTTGTCAATGCGTTGAGGTGTGGAAATGTTTCTAATTAGTTTTTTTTCCCCTCTTGTTTACAGAACCATCAGAAGACAAAAAATCTGAAAATCATTTAGGGGATGAATTATAACAGCTGGAACTCTTGGAAAAAATATCTCATTGTATTTATTGACAATGTTTAATTGTTCAAGTTTAATTTTCCCACCACCCTCCCAACTAATTTAAACCAAAATGTGTCATTGGATCAGCTTGGAGAAGCCTTTAGATGTACATTATTTTTAGGGTTCTTCAGTTTAATTACCCTCATTTTCTGTTAGTTCCTTCTGTCCCTTTTCCCTCCAAACAAAGAGCCAGTTAAGAGGAGCACTTAAGAGCCCATGAAAACCACAGAAGTGACTGTATCTGAAATCCGTGAGAAAAAACTGGTTTTCTGCTATAATATACTTTTTCTTACTTGGAAAATCTTCCATTGTATTCCAAGATAGCATTTATTTAATGGAGGTTTTGCAAAACATCAAACCCCATCATGGAACCTTTGACACACCCTTTCATAAACAGGGGCAGGGTTGAGGATCAATGAAAAGTGAAAATACCAAGTCGAAAGAAAGCACTTGAAAAGTAAAGTACTCCTTCATGACATCCATCTGTAGGCCCAGCTCCAATGGTGTCACTTTGAATGGTGCATAAACACAGGGGATTGTCGTAATTGTCAGACCTTGTAAACTTAAAAATATATCAGCTATTTGTATCAAATTATGGATTAATAGTAGGGATGTGGCACTTTCAATAGATTTGGAGGAATTCAGTACTAATACACCATGTGGCAGATGATCATGTGATCCAGACAATTGTGAAGTTTTTACTTGCAAGGAAGGGACTTTTGAACTGTACATCAATGTGGACTTCAAATGTATCCTGTGGGCTTTTTTTTGTTTGTGGTGAGGGTTTTTGGAATATGACTGATGAATATGGCTGAGTTATATGCCTTTTCAGTATGGACAATGTATGATTCTGTTCCCTCAAGAAGGTCCTCAGCAATGGACACACACACTCCTGAGCTTTATTGGATAAATTGTTGCAACATTACAACATTTGCAACACAGTTAGTGGGGTGTGAATTCCAGACCCAGAGTCTGTAGAGTATTCAGCTGGCTCTGGACTGCACTTCCCATCAGCCCCTCTCTCAAATGTTGCTCAATTGTTTGCCTGTTAATCTCTCCCCAAGAGAGAAAGTAACACTTTATGATTGTACAAATGTTGCTCTGAACTGCAGGATGTTGGAATAATTTGACAAGCATTATGGAAAAAAGGTTTGAGTAACATTTCAGGCATTCACTGCCATCTTAAAGCTTAGTATGCTGAAATTTGAAACGTGAAGTTTCTGACAAACATTTTCAAGATTTAGTGTAGTTCAAACTGTTCTGTCTTCAACCTTTTCTACCCTTTGTGTGCCATTTCAGCTAAGCATGTAGAGAACTCCAGTACATCACCAAAGGGTGTCAATGTGGTCAATGTGAAGACAATTTTGACAATTTTGTCCCCTCCAACTTAAAATCCTCAGTCTTACGGTTAAGAATATTTTGCATGATTATACACAGTTATGTTGTCTTTTATTGCGGAATTTTTGGTTCAATACAGTACAGTACTGTTTGCCTTTTCAATCAGCCATGTGCAATTTAAGGTTGACTGTGGTGTTTGTGAATTCCAAACGACGTCTTTCAGGACCAGCTGACTGCACTGACTTCAGAAAATGACCAGGATTTCTCCCACATCCCCAGTGCTGCTCTTAAAAGCGTAACGCTTTGAAAACTCACTGCTGGTTCCTTGTGCTTCACACTGGTGCAGTGCTGTTTGTGGGAATAATGAGCTCATTGTGGGGGGGGGGTGATGGTGTTCACATGTTTGGTTTCTAAAATGTTAATAAAGTCTCTCTTTTTTAAGTTTTATGCATTTTTAATATTGAAGGTCTTTGCGTCTTTATGCTGATGCTTCACTCCTGGGATTAATAGGGTACGAACAAGGTCCCAAAAGATTATTGGAACACTCAATTAAGCAATTGTTTGCTTTCGGTTTTTTATGTTCTTTGGCTGAAACTAATGGTTATATTAATACCAGGTCCCAATGGAATTCGGTGATCAATAGGAATTGTGTTTGAGAGTTGTTGGTTTGTCAGTCTATGGAATATCCTGAAGGAGACACAGATTTGTTTTTTTATCTGTTTCTCTTTCAGTAGTCTTGTGTAATAATTTTAGCTCACAGTTAAACCTGGCAGTCTGTACCTACACTAGTGTTACTGTGGGCTGTGAGCAAAAGCTGGAAGGAAAAAACAGATTCAATATATGAAGTAAAATAATGCAACTTATTAGAATTGATTTTTTTTTTACTTTTATTACAAATTTCATGCTTGAAACGTGATTATATACACCAGTCCTGTAGCCATGTGATTTCGGACACCAGTTTTAAAAAGAAATTTTAGCAAAGGCTATTGTGCATTCAACAGGAGTATTATAACGATGCTTGAGTATTTATGATAGCATGGAAAAGGATCCCTGTACAACCCTAATTCATGAACATATATGGCCATTTTCTTAAACAGTTTTGCTGTCATACTTCCATAATCCATTTATTGACCTGTTTTAACAAGCTGGTACCACTAAATCTTGAATAATGTTTGCATTAGATGACCATCATATTTTGACTGTTCTTGGGTTTCACATTCCCATTTTATAGTATTCCATTACTTGAAATTTGCAGAAGGAATATACATAACCCTTAATTCCAATAAGAGTGATGCCTTAAAGCAGAAAAAATCGACCATGCAGTGATATATGTTGTATATATTGATAAGCTATGAGTGTAAAAATGACGTAAGTGCCTTCACCCCTTGCCTCCACTTAACAGTTCAGGTACCCTCTTCCAAAATCCGCTGTGCAAGTAACCTGTCACATCTCACTCTCCCTTCCTTGTCCCCTCAGTGCCTTCAGCCACTCTCATTGGTGGAGTGTGCTCTTCTCTTTGCTCTGCTTCTTTGATGAGCGAAACCTGTAAACGACAAACACCACTGCGGAGATGCAGAGTGTGCCTACTATCGCCACGGTGATGGCCGCTCCCAGCAGGGGCTCATTTCTTTGGGATGGATCTGTGACAGCTGCACAAGGAAGACAGCGCACACAGGAATGATGGGAAGCATGTTTATAAATTTCTATAAATTTAACTAAACAGTTAAAAATGTGCAGATTTGTAATAATTATTAATATTTAGCAATTTCATGCTAGCACATTTGACTAAATATTTAGAGTTTAAAATTCAAGCACTGAAGCACTGTTTGGAACTGCAGCTCTAAAGCTTTAAGTTGTACTGCAAATGGGTAATTAATAGTGGAAACCTTTGGGTTTATCTTTATCTCAGATTTGATTTCCATCCAGCAAATGATCACTTTCTGAAAGTCACTGGAATGAAAGAGCTGCTTACCTTGAGAAGCTAATCCCACAGGGCCACCTACATGAGGGTTAGGAAGAATGAATGTGTGTACCACTCACATTATTTGTTTGATCAGCAGAGGCTTTTATCCGACTAACTTACATAGCTTACTGTACTTACAGTTTTTATATATCAATTTAAATGTGCGTATTTAAACAAGCAATTCCAGTTAAGCACATTGCCCAAGGGTATAACTGCAGTGTCTCATCTGAGAATTGAAACCTTTGAGGTTTAGGTTCATCCCCTCAACCGTGACACCACACTGGCTCCCATTGCCAAGGCAGCCCCTCATGCACATGTAGTGTAGATATGACATTAAAAGGTCATCGATTTCTATTATCTCCAGCTGCATTCCTCTCATCCATTTATCCTTAGTCAAGTGTCCTCACCATTGTCCACTTTGGTGATGATGGGACCTGAGGAGACGGTGGCCACATCGCTTACAGAGGTTCCTTGTGCTGACTCCACCTCTCGTCTCTTCCTAGCATTAGCAGAGCAGTTCTGTGGAGAGGGATGAACAGGCTGAAAGACCTTTCTGGCAGGGAATCCATACCCTCCCTATTGCCACTCCTGTTGGATTTGTAGAGCTCACCATGGAGAAAACTGTGTTGTCAATGTCTCACAGTAAGTCAAACATTCTGTGGAATGAATAGTTTGAGACTTTTATAAATCATCATAAGGTGAATTACTGGTACTCCCCTCATTATATGAGTTTTCACTCAGTAGAGGAAGGAAAATTAGATGATTTCACCAACTGTAAAGCAATAATAACAGATCAACTTAATACTGTTAACAGGTTGAAAGATACACTTTTCCAAAGTTACTTGATAATTGCAATCCACCATTGATATAATTTATCTACTCACACAGTATGGCTGCTTGATTGCATGTCAAGTTTCACAAAGTTCTTGTTTAAAACAACCCCACACACTTAATTGACACAATTTTGTGCAACTATAATACAAAGGTCTGCTTCCAGTCTGTATTTTTTTTCCAAAAAATTTAACTTAATCGGAAACGCTACTAGATCAGAACAGGTGGATATTTTCCCCAATGTCCACAGTAGACCCTTTCAGATCTCAGTTGTTGGGTAATGACTGATAATTTCTGAACTGAATCAACTAGAAACCCAAGTTGTTTGTCACAGTGAATAACCCAAAAGTATAAACAAGAAGTATTCCCCTTTTTGTGCATAGATTTGTGTATTGGTATTTTTTTCACTTGCGGCCTGATGCTCATAGTATTATAGGGTGATTTACCGGTCGTATGGAGCTGCAGACAGACTTATCACATAGTCTGGTGGCGCAGTGCAGATAGAAGATGGAGACGGTCATGTTCTTATGCTCCACAAAGCGGAAGGCCTCGAAGGAGAAGCGTGCCATCTGCTCCTGCCCATTCACCCCCATCACCGTCTGTCCATCACGGTTACACCTGAGACGATGGACACAAGGGATTCGCAGTGGGAAAACTGAGGCTTCATGGTTAGATCAAGCATCATGTGATCAATGGCATCACTGATGAAAAGCATGTCAGTGATGGCATAAGGTTGCTCCATCCATGCTGGGATTCATGATGTCTTTCTCTCCCGACTTTAGTGGTACTCTTCACCCAGGGTGTGGCTAGTGGCCTCTTCTCTTCTGTGTTGAGAAATCCCTGTTTCGAAAGGTTTGTCAGATTGAACTCCATATACTGACTGACTTACCCCACAAATAGGTCGTAGAAGGAACTATTGGCTGGAAAGGGACTGGTTGTGGCATAACATCGGTCCAGGAGCACATTGAACCTGTATACAATACAAAGTTGTTAGCAATGCATTAAAGGTAGATCCCCTGGGGTAATTTATAGAATATCATTAGGGTTAGGGTTAGTCAGTTTTAATCAGTAATACTGTTGAGTTACTCTTGTAGACAGCACCTTTAAGTTTGAAGGGATAATCTAGTAAATTGTTGACATTCCTATTAAACACACACCCTGACAACTATGCATGAAATTACATTGCGACAATGATTTCTATGTTTTGTAATGCTGTCAAGCTGTTTCATACTTTAAACAAAATGTCCTTATATATGCTGGATTTTCAGTAACCGGGAGTTAAGAAAGTAGATATATGTACCTCTCAGTGAGGTTTGTGGCCCGGACTTCCACAAAGATCCTCTTCTTCAGCTTCAGCCCATTATCAGGGACCAGGAGCGCTGTTGAGTAGGTGTTATCCTTGGAGCCCACAAGACAGACAGGTGGATTATTCACTTCAGTCACAGAGCATGTCAACCCATGTTTCCACCCATACCAGGGGTGTCCAGTACTGGTCATGGAGGGCTAGAGTCCAGCAGGTTTTTCCAGTTGTCTACAAATGATCCAACCCTTTGAACTGTCAGGACCGGTAATATTGGTGGTTGAATCAAGTGTGTTGTAGTGGAAAGGACATCTTCTGGACTGCTACCCCCCAGGGCAAGGACTGGAAGCTCCTGATCTAAAGTACCTCTTCAGGTGCATCTGCACATCTCATTTGGTTAGCGATCAAAGCAACATACAAACCAAGATGTAATAGAATATGTCTCACCTCATAAAGGTGCATGCTGAGTGTGCTAATGAAACTACCATTATTGTCCTTGACTGCAAGGCTCACCCCCGATCTGTGAAAAAAACAGAGTGGCTGTTGGAGTTTCACAGACAACAAGGGAAAGCCAAGCTAGGAATTAGACTTGGTGTCTTACCAAAGTGACATCAACCAGACCTATGAGACTATCTGTGGACTATGAAACTAGCTTTAAATGTCCATCAGAATGGTTTGGGGTTGGTGGAATATCCATTTACAGCAGCCCAAGTGCCCTTTTCCAGGTTGTGGAGTGTCAGTATCCATTTTACACCTCAGAGATTCTTACTGGGAAGGATTACTTATTTGAGGCAATAATGTCACTTGAGGAAAAGACTTTTATATATAATGACAAAACTCAGGGAAAAGTGTCAGAAGATAGGCTAACCCTGCACCACAATATATTGAGAATGCACTGGGAATGTTGAGTCTAGCTGGGCTGAATGGCCTGGTTTCACCATTAAACTTCTTATGTTCTAGTCTTCAGTTTTACAGAAAACATTCAGAACAATGATGAGAGGGTACTCACACACTCATCTCTGTGTTATTAACCAGGTACTGGAGTGGATATCGACAGGAGAAAATATACATCATTTCTTGTCGGTAGGTAATGGTGCCAGCGGCAGGATCCATGGAGTTGATGATTCCAGAGATGTTCACGAACTGAACGCTGGAATAGTCTGAGAACAGGCCTGAGCCCACTTCTTGTGTGATCTGTGCCAGGGGAAGAGGAGCTAAACGGCAAATAGCTGTAGCTGGCAAGCACCTCCAGTGAGGTCAATCAACATGGGACCTATCAAGTTATGTACACTTACCAGAAGCACGGCTCCTGGCGGGTCTGGCAAAGCAGGCATCACATTACATTTTCTACCATATAATGGGGACCCACAATCATGCATAAAAGGAAAAACCCGGAAATCCCACTCTAATGTACTGTTTGCTATATTGAATGCATTTCTTCATTTGAATCATTCACCTTCAGCTTGTTGGAACAGGCCGAAATGGCCTCTTCAGTTATGGAGAAGTTAAATTTCAAGACAGGTGGGTTGACTGTCCAATCAGGGCTCCCACGGCACTCTGGTTTGTTGTACTGTGCGTTGAGGGCCATCAGCGATTCATTGTATCCACCGAAATAGACTGGGCACAGGAGGATAGACAGCTCCATTCTCTGAGTACCGCATTTCACCGTGACGTCAGAGTTGACTGCAGGAACACAAAGACCCACGGCAACAGAGTCATTAATGACCATTAGATTAAGACTTAGATGTAGACATGACCTGAGCGCACAAGCGCAGCAAGCCTGATTTCTTGAACAGATACAGTATGAAGAAAATGGCCACCATCACCAGTAAGCCTTCAAAGAACAGATTTTACATTGTGCTGCTTTCAGGGTCGCCTTTCCAGAGCGTAAAGCGAGAAAGTGGGGGGACTTGGAGAGCGCACTGATGTAAGGGAGATGGTTTCGGTAGCGCTGGCTCACTGACCTGGCTCCCTGAATGTAGGGTGTGTGAGGCATGCGTTCTGCGCCTGGCTGCGGAGAATCAGGCCAAGATGATACACAAGCAGGGCCAGCCACATTGTCCTCAAACTGGAAGAGGGAAGCAAAGACCCAGATATCAGGAAGCAGACACAAGCTGACCTGGATTCTGTCAGAAAATCTTACGTGTGTTATTTGAAGTTACGTGATTCCAATGTATTTTTGAAACAGATTCAGGTTGCTATTCTCATTTTCCATAGTTATTTAACCTGTAAACATCCATCAGTAATATCCATCATGAAAGGTAGTTTGCTAATAATAATGTAATACCAAGACAGGATTCCTAGATTATTTTGTCACTGGAATATTTTAGGTGAAAAGTCATGATAACTAGTCAAATATTCCATTGTTTTTGAAAAGTAATTGATAATTGCATTAAATCTTAAAAAAGGATAATGTTCATTCATTCATTATTACAGTGATAAATATACATCTGTCTTTTGGCTAACTCACTAGCTTTCACAAACAAGTCTACCAATACATATTAGCCACCTTCTGGGCTGTACTTTAAATCCACTAAAAGTCAGTAGTGACTGGAACTCACTGCACATGAGCATCCACAAGTGAACATATGTAAAAAGTATACCTCTAGCCACCACCTCTGCAATTTCATCAATATGTCTGTTTCAGAAAAAAAAATATTTATCCTTAAAACATTGGAAAGTCATGGAAAATCTGATCTGAATGAGCACAGTTAAACCTCTAAACCTCTAACCTTCAAATCTAACCCTTCAAATCTTCAGCTAAAGTCCAAGGTAAGCACATAATGGTCCGGTTTCAATCAACGTGTATCTACTTGGACAAACTGGAGATGATGAAGAAAGACAAACACATTTTTTTCATTAAAATGAACCAATAATGAACTTGCCAAAGAGTGTTGGTAAGGAAAGGAAGTAATACTTGCTTTTAATTATTTTGAATTGTTAATCAAAGTTGAAGTGAATCAAAAGACACTTGTAGATTGAATCCATGCAAACATTAAATGGCTATGAACCAAATGCAACTCAAAATGCTGTTTTTTAATGTGTTTTATGATTTAATAGTGAAATACCTGTCCTACCTTGTGCAGGTGGAAGTTGTCCCTTCCATCCTCTGTCTCTCTCTCCTTTTCACTGTCTGTGAAGCAGTGCTATTTATGCTGGCCTCCTTTCTGGTGAATGGGTGTAAAAGGGGCCACCAGAAACAAAACAGGGGTTATGAGAGAACAAGGAAAAACCAAGAAAGCAACACCAGTAGATTAAACTACCACGGAAAAATGTTCAGGATCATATGTCATGTCTGGGACAAAAACTTTTTTTGTTTTACTCATTTTATGTGGTACCTGAGTCTGTATGTAATGTGTAAAAATAAATAAAATCTTTATTAAACAACTGAAAGGGGAACAACATAGAGAATTCCTGTAGTCTATCCCTGTCCCTTCTTTCTTTCTTTTTATTCAAGTTTTACTTTGATATTTTATTCTATGTAATGGTCTCAGAATGCAGTGAAAGCTACCCTCAAGAGTAACAATAAAAGTAAAAGGTAAAAAGAGTACATGTTAAGTGCACATCAGAAAGCCTCTCTTATCTTGTTTTATTTAAGATTAGCCACAAGTGTATATTTATGTAAAAGATTTGTTTATGTTTCAAGGTAATTAAAATCTTCATTTACAATTGTGTAACTGATTGTCAGGATTTACATAGATAAACATTTTAGAGATCAATCTAGATTTGCATTTGGATTGGGAAATTTAAAATTCATCAGATCACAGAAATTTTGCATCTGATCTACTGGGATTTTCACGCACAACCATCTCTTTTAATATCCAGTGGCTTCATATGCCTTGTTGATGCCAGAGGTCAGATCATATTTATTTTGTCTCATTCTCAGACACACATGCACACACATTCAGATGGGCATGCCACTCCTGTCAGCTAAGAACAGGAAACTGAGGCTACACCGGCACAGGCTCACAAACACAATACAAGACACACACACACATATTTTCAAATGGCACAAGTTCACACTTCGATGTGTTGCAGCTATGGAGAGGTTTCCATGGTGATTTTTCAAGTGTAGAATTCTGACTTGTGAAGAACTGGTCTTGTTTAACTCACCCAATATGTGTTTTCTGCTCATTTACTCCCTATGCACAGACTTGATATCTGCACAAATCATCATGTTTGGCACCCATCCATTTTGAATCTCCTTTAAAATGCTCAGTTGATTATTCCACTTCCCCAGAGAGAGACTGGTAACAAGGGATGCTGATAACAGTCACCTATAAAAATAACCATCCCAATACATTGTATGTATAACAAATGAATAGTTGTTCATTGACTGGCATGACAATGATAAAAACACTTGTTCTCTTGTCTGAAACATATTCATGTTAAAAAAGGTGTCAAACGTCTGTACGATATGCAGTTGGTCGCCTAAACGCATATCGTATTTTGTTTCAGCCCTGGGCTTTATTATCTTTGTTAAAAAGAAAAGAGGCCCATCCAGGCCTCTCATTGTCTGCAGTAATGGGAGTAACACACATTCAAACAAAACCCACTGTCCTTTGAACATCGTCTCTGCAGTGAGGTGAGACGGACTTCCCTGTAAGCTCAGGAGACTGGCCAACATAGCTAGGGTCAGTTTCCACTATCTGATTACCGCATTAATCGGTATGGCTCTGTGTGCGATCTATTACGTAGCTATGAGGTGTATTGTATTTGTTTATTCGCCATTTAATTATGAACTGTAGCACTGTAAGCTGCTCTATAAGGTCATCTGTGAAATAAATAAGCAACATCAACTGATGATGTCCAACTGTCCAAATAGTTATTCATATTCATAGGAAAGGAGATCAAGGATAAATAACTTTCATTGTTAGTCTGTTGTAAATATATTTGCCACATTAACAAACCAAAAATCATGAAGAAAAATGTGTCCGAAAAACACTGGTTTTACCCAGAACATTTTGTCCTGGCTTCATTCTCATGATATTTACACAGGACTGCCATCTTTCCTAAGAGCACAGAGATGCTGTGTAATTTGAAAAAGAATACATGAGATGAATAGGTGCTGACCCAAATGTCAGCAATACCCACTGTATTTTGTGAACTTTATCTTACTGCAGGAATGCACTGAAAAATACCCCTGCCCTAATTTATCATCAGAGGTTTTTTTTAATCATTATTCTTCTTAAAGAATATTGTATTTTCAACAATTATATTGGATCGTCTTCACCTCCTTAATCCGCACCGTCCAAGAGTGCTTCATTTCCCATTTTGTCCATTCATCTATCTAATGTAATATACTCTAACTATTCGTGCCTAGTTTTCTTTTAATATATTTAACATATGTACTTGCAATATTAAACTCCGAATATTAAGTACGGTTGTATCGGCTTGTATATTGTCCCCGCGCCTAACATCTGATTTCACACTCACGAGATCCAGCCTTGATGTAGCCTACAGCAAAGCCGAAACGTAAACCACACTTATTCTGATGTAGCTGTGCCAGAAGATAAAGCATCTTGTGTTGCAAGCAATTATCCTGCCTTGTAAAGGTTTTGTTTCATACAAAATGTCAGACTAGAAAAAGTATACCTCAATTGTTTGCGGGAAGTTTTGTTTTCTTATTGAACATGCACACAATACACGTTAAGGTCAAATGTAATCTTCTTACGTAGTGCAACTAATACGGGTTTATAATATCCTGTCAACTATTCAGAATTTTGCCAATGTGACTTTTTTCCCCTGCTGCGGGCAAAATTTATGTAGCAAACGGATGCTAAAACAGGATCCTTCCATTGTGTTTAGTATTATCGGCATGAAATCAGGGAACAAACTGTACTTTGGTCGGACTGTCCCTATTCCAAGTATACCGGAAGTCATACCATATCGCAAATATTCGTTTTAAGAACAAATTCGAAAACGAAAGTTAAATGGTCAAAGCACAAACTCATGGGAGACACATGGGATTCAATTAAAAGGTTCATTTTATTTGACAATAGCGAAAATAAAAACATTTGAGTAAGACATGACAATTTATATACATACACTGATGCATAACGGCACATGACAAATAATGGCAGATTTGGTAACTAGTGCCGTCTTGAGGGCTGAAGGTAAGGGTTGGGAAAAGGAAAAAACTTCAGTTTCCATGACGAAACGTGAGACCAACAGCTTTGACTGCGCTTGCATCGGCAGGCATGCATGTGCATGCAAGAATGTTTGTCGCAGTTAAACGGCGGCATCTCTTTAAGTGAACTGAAACGCATAAGAAAAGACACTGCACAAAGTCAGCAAGCAAGTAACCGCAGTATGTAGCATTCGTTTAGAATTAAGAGTGAACAAAACACGACGCTTGCGTACAACGTTTTCCAGTTGACACATTGTTCTTGGTAACATTGTTAAAACAGCCACCTTTTCCGTCATGAAATAATGGGCAACCTTCAAGCGTCCCCAATCTGAGACATCACATGGACGGTCAGTTCATTTGGAGCTGGTGTACTTGGTGACAGCCTTGGTACCCTCAGACACGGCGTGCTTGGCCAGCTCTCCAGGCAGCAGCAGTCGAACAGCAGTCTGGATCTCGCGTGACGTGATGGTAGACCGCTTGTTGTAGTGGGCAAGGCGTGAAGCTTCACCTGCGATGCGTTCAAAAATGTCATTGACAAAAGAGTTCATAATGCCCATTGCTTTAGATGAGATGCCGGTGTCGGGATGAACCTGCTTCAGTACTTTGTACACATAAATAGCATAGCTTTCTTTCCTGGTTTTGCGTCGTTTTTTGTCCCCTTTCTTCTGCGTCTTTGTCACAGCTTTTTTAGAACCCTTCTTAGGTGCTGGGGCAGACTTCGCAGGTTCGGGCATTTTTCTCCTTCAACGACTTCCTTTACAAAATGACACAAATAACTCACAATCTCCGCTTCCCACGGTAAACAGCACATCGACGACGCCCTT
The DNA here is from genome assembly GCA_019176425.1 of Megalops atlanticus. NCBI lineage: Eukaryota > Metazoa > Chordata > Actinopteri > Elopiformes > Megalopidae > Megalops > Megalops atlanticus. The sequence continues at coordinate 6,335,700 of CM032877.1, read as the reverse complement.
CAGTCCTCTATATATAGTGTTCTCATGCAAATTAAGACGCAGTCAAAACGTATTTCTATTGGTCTATTATGTGCTGTCAGTCACATATCTTAGTGCAACTATTGGGCACATAACTACCACCTCTTTCATCCAATCATAACAACACACTGAGTATAAAAACACAATCCCACCAAAATTACGTTAAAGGAAACAGTATTCTGGCCAGGTCCACCTAGCGTGGGATAATTGGGAAAGTCTTGTATTGTGCCAATAGTGAAGGAAAATGTCTGGCAGAGGTAAAACTGGTGGGAAAGCCCGTGCTAAAGCAAAGTCTCGTTCTTCTCGGGCTGGGCTGCAGTTCCCAGTAGGCCGTGTTCACAGACTGCTGCGCAAAGGTAACTATGCAGAGCGAGTCGGCGCGGGGGCGCCTGTTTATTTGGCTGCAGTGCTGGAATATCTAACCGCTGAGATCCTTGAGTTGGCTGGCAATGCGGCCAGAGACAACAAGAAGACCAGGATCATTCCCCGTCATCTCCAGTTAGCCGTCCGCAACGACGAGGAGCTTAACAAGCTTTTAGGCGGCGTTACCATCGCACAAGGCGGAGTTTTGCCCAATATCCAGGCTGTCCTGTTGCCTAAGAAAACCGAGAAGCCAGCAAAGAGCAAGTAACCAGCTAACCAGTGTCCACTCGAATACACATCAACCAAAGGCTCTGAAGAGCCGCCCACTTCAACCTAAAGAGCTTTTCTTCAACTGCCTAATGCAAGGCCGATGTCATTATGGCCTAACTCGCGAACTGGTTTTGGGGAGCCTGGGGATGAAGACGCATTTGTCATTTTAAATAGCCAGTTAACTTTCTACGTCATGTTGCTCCATAAACGCCATTTGCAATTTGGACATTTTAACGGATTTTAAATGTACGCTGTTGCACTTCGAGGTGAATGTGTATTTGAAGAACAAGGCATGTTACATTCACTACACCAGAATATCCGCGTACTTTTAGGACCCCCAAAAGGTAATCGAACTTAAATGGTGACGCATCTGCGGGGCTAGTGACGCCACAAGGAATTTGTTTATGGACCAATTTGATTTTATTTGTAACTTACTGCTGTACATTAACTATTTTGTGGAAATGTGGGATGTGATGTCAATTTAAAAATGTGATATCGAAGCAGTTGTACTCAAATTGTTTCATTAATAAATGTTACTCTTATGTACTGTTGCAGAGCATGCATATATCTTTTATTCTATGAACTGTTGTCAAGGGAATTGTTCCTGGGGTATAAACGCATAGACAAAGAACAGGAGGTGGGGCGCCTGCGCGCATGATCCAAAATGGACTCCTAGTGTGTAGACTTGGATCAGTGTACGTAAACGATGGCTGGTTATACCAGGTCTACGCGTGGGAGTCATACTTGGCACGGGCTACAGGATTTAGTGCTCTGCTTCTACGTGGAAGTACTTGAGCTGAGATGAACAGTTGATAAATGCAGTGTTTTGCTAGCATGTCAGGTTGAGCAAGCGCATTGTACTTGGTCATGATCAAATTGGCTACACGAATTTTGATGACGGGTAGGTTACACTTTTCTCTGAATGTGTCAAGTCTTCAGCGAGTACTAATAGTATCAATGTAAGGTTCCAAGAAGTGATACGTAGTAATGCATACAATTCAGGAATACTTTTTTTCTGGTTGAAAATGTTTATGGGTTAGAATGAATTGAGGGAACCTAGGTGAATAGTAGCAAATTTAATTGTGAAGCCATTATGTTCAGTAAATGGTGCATATCTATACTTTTGTTTACATGTAAAGTTAGCCTTTTAATCTATGATAGTTAAATACCCATGTGAGGAAGAGTAACCCATTGGAAACCTTATTTGCTACCTAATAAAATCAGATCTTAACCTTTACCTAGCAATTTTAGTTGTCTGGCTTGAAAACACTTTGATAGGGATGGTTACCTAGACAATCCATTTGACTCTTGTCTAGTTATATGGCTAGTAGATGGTAAATTTCAGAGATTATTTGCAACCAAGGTCAGGATTTAGTACATTTTTAATGAATTATGATGGCATATACTGCTACCATTTCAACTTCAGGAATGATTTTGCCTTGGAGAGGTCTGCTTAGTTACTTTGAATCCACTTACCAGTAATGAACAGTGTTCTCAAATGATTCACTGTATTCAAAGCACACACTTCACCATCAACAAGAAAATGTTTAAAGAAGGGATCTTAAAAACACAAGTCTTGGAAAACCCCTCACCCTAAGACATCTGTGAGTCATTTCCATATACTTTTGTCATGTGTTTGAGAGCAGTTCTGGCCTTGCCTGAGAGGTCGGTTAGGAGAGGAATTATTTTGATTCCCAGCTCATCTGTGACACCCCTTATCTAAAATGATAGCATATTCTACTTCACACTGTACATAAATATACAGTGTACATACATACTGTGTACAAAGAGGCTATCAAGCCTGCATGCTGCCTTCTAATAGGCCTCCATGAGTACCTACACAGGACTCGCATTATTCATTTACCTGCAGCATAAAAAGTAAGTCATTTTCTAATTTTGAATTAGAAAATAAAGTAATTGAGTGAATCTCATGACACTTTCTTCATTCCTCCCAATGTCCACAGCTGTTGCAATTGGTTGCCATAATTACTGAGAGGGATTTCTAGGAAACCATATTGAGAAAAACCTAGCAGCAAGGGGAGTACATTTATCAACGCAAAAAATGTATCCAATAAAAATAAGAACTGCTGGACAGAAAGGAAAGGCTCATTTTTCAAAGGAGCTGTTAAAATGACAAAAAAAACCATGGAAACAACTCTTGTATGCTATCCATATCATTGCCCATACTGTCATCAGAAAAAAAACACTAAATATGATTTGAACACTGATTAGTCCTGCACAGGATATTAGTAGTTATTCTGTGACACATAGCTAAAGGCAGATGCATTTTTTCTCCGCTGATCAACATTTTAACTTTCAGGTTTTTGTGAGTTACACAAGGAAGGATCCTGCAATGACATGAGTGCGTGAGGTATGTATATTTAGATGTAAACGCATTCATGCTCAAGATTATGTTGGAGATATCAGAGTTTCACACTTTGGGTGTGGTTATGGCCAGAATGCACAGCAGAGGTTTTCAGGTGACAATTCATACCATAAAAGTTGACCTTGGAGAAAATTCACAGCTTTTCAGCAAATTTCTTGCCTCAGTTTCTAGGGCAACTGAGCCAAGTGTGCAAAAAAGTATATATATATAATATATAATGGTTATGTACAAATCCTTTCAAACCAAAATCACACTTTCGTGTGTAGGAAGGAATTTGAAAATCCAGCTTTAGCCTTCTTGTGGTTGCTTTTTCTGCATTCACCACATCACCAATCATATCCTGTGTGTTAGGAGAAAAATAGGCCATATGATGAGCTGTTTCTGCAATCATAATTTTTTGATTACACTGTACTGAAAACATGCTTGCTCCTGACCAACTGGTGTAATCCTTCTGCCACACTGTTATTTCAGTGAAAATGATATGCCTTTCGGATGAATCAGTCCAAAATACTGCTGCAAGGCATTTTATTAAAACAAAAAATTTACATGCCACCTGTCCCTCGTCTTTCTTCTCTGGCTCACCATTAATGATAGAGCAGATATTAAAACTGCTTAGCTACAAAACACTGAATGGGGTCCACCTTGCCTGAGTGAGTTTAAGGTTTGATATAATCCTGCAAGACACTTTTGGTCACAGGCAGCTGGCTACTTACTCATTCCCAACATTTCAACAGCCAAGGAAGGTGGCAGGGCTTTGAGCTACAGGCTCTCAAAATTATGGAATCTCTTCCCATCAGGTGTATGAAACTCTGCACCCCATGCCTTAACTCCTTTTAAGCCTACCATAATTCACAGATCTACCAAAAGGACCACGTGAATTTGGACATAAATTCTTTACCCTCATAATAAATAGTACATCTTCGAATTCTTAGGATTTGCAGCCAGATGGTCACTTCTCAGTCTGGTGACTATTTCAGCAAAAACAAATAACATTGTGGGCTTAGCCAAGTCATGCACAGCACTATAGTCAATGGAAATCCAGTATCCAAACAGTTCAATTATGAACTTGGAATACCATGAGTCATACATATCTATAAGATAAAAGACTGTATGTGAAAAATGTTCCTACTATTGCAATTTGAGAATCAAACACTAAGAACCAAGAAATACCCCCTTAAAGCAAAATAAGAAAGAGCACAAGAACATGAATTAAGATTGAGTTTTTATTCATCTCAAAGTGCACATCCTTCTTTAGCTAGCTTTAACGGCTTTAGTCAAGTATTCAGAACAAACATAGCAGCTATCATTTGTGTCAATAAATAAGGATCATCCAATGACCAGCCTTTGGGTAAAAACTGGGCCCACTGGCTTTGATATTTCTTGATTCCATATTACATTGATATTTAATCCACTTCCTCAATAGTTGGTCCTGAGGTACCACCACCAGAGGGGGCACCACCAGCCCCTGGGAAGCCTCCAGGCATTCCACCTGGCATTCCTCCTGGCATGCCCCCAGCACTCTGGTAAAGCTTGGTGATGATGGGGTTGCACACTTTCTCGAGCTCCTGCTGTTGATGCTCAAACTCTTCCTTCTCTGCAGTCTGAAAGGGAATGAAAATAGTCAACCACTGTATTCAACACAATGTTTATTTGCTTGCAGATGTCATTTCCAACTTATAAAAGAGTTTACACAAATGGATATTCACTGAAACTACACAGGTTAGGTACCCTGCTCAAACAATAATGTCAACCTCTATGCTGTGCTTATCTATAACACAGCACTTTTCAATGTCCAGGCTTCACAGCAAGACAAACTAGAAAAGCCAGCAACTTTGTCCAAACCTGATTCTTATCCAGCCAACTGATAATTTCATTGCACTTGTCCAGAATCTTCTGCCTGTCCTCGTCACTTAGCTTGCCCTGCAACTTCTCATCTTCAACGGTGGATTTCATGTTGAAGGCGTATGACTCCAAGGAGTTCTTGGAGGCCACCTTATCACGCTGCACCTCATCCTCTGCCTTGTACTTCTCAGCATCCTGGACCATGCGCTCGATGTCTTCCTTGCTGAGACGACCTGTTTGGAGAGTCAATGTTTAAACTGACAAATTCACACTCCTTTGCTTTGTTAGTCATTTATGCTTAGCTCTCACATGCAATTCCCACACTGCACCTTTGTCATTGGTGATGGTGATCTTGTTCTCCTTGCCCGTGCTCTTGTCAACAGCGGAGACATTAAGAATTCCATTGGCATCAATGTCAAAGGTGACTTCGATCTGAGGAACACCACGGGGAGCAGGGGGGATGCCAGTCAGCTCAAACTTGCCCAGCAAGTTGTTGTCCTTAGTCATGGCTCTCTCACCTTCATAGACCTGCAAAGAAATTCAATATAAAAAAGGATTGGAACACTACTGCATTTACATTTTTTGTGAACACACAACCGATTCTTGACATGACATCAAAAGGACTGGTCATTGTAAATGCTCGCTCAGACATCCAAGGAAGGTACTTGGGCCATCTCTGGTCTTTCAACCTCTGGTGGAAACTACGAATGGCTTGGGAATCAACTTCATCATAGCGAACACAGAAAGCTAGAAATCCAAAAGCCACATCCTCACCTGAATGAGCACACCAGGTTGGTTATCAGAGTAAGTGGTGAAGGTCTGGGTCTGCTTGGTTGGAATGGTGGTGTTGCGTTTGATCAGGACAGTCATGACACCACCAGCAGTCTCAATTCCCAGGGACAGAGGTGTCACGTCCAGCAGAAGCAGGTCCTGAACGTTCTCAGACTTGTCACCAGACAGGATGGCAGCCTGGACAGCTGTAGATATGGAGAAGGCCATTACTCACATTGAAATCTTAGCTCAGTTTGATAAACCCTCCATGTACTCGCTCAGACATCCAAGGAAGGTACTTGGGCCATCTTTGGTCCTTCAACCTCTGGTGGAAACTACGAATGGCTTAGGAATCAACTTCATCATAGCAAGAGTATATGCCAATTTATTGAACACATGTTGAGAATAAGAATTACCTGCTCCGTAGGCTACAGCCTCGTCAGGGTTGATGCTCTTGTTGAGCTCCTTGCCATTGAAGAAGTCCTGCAGCAGCTTCTGGATCTTGGGGATGCGAGTAGAGCCGCCCACCAGGACGATGTCGTGGATCTGGGCTTTGTCAATCTTGGCATCGCGGAGGGACTTCTCCACAGGGTCCAGGGTGCCACGGAACAGGTCGGCGTTCAGCTCCTCAAAACGAGCCCTGGTGATGGAGGTGTAGAAATCGATGCCCTCGTACAGGGAGTCGATTTCGATACTAGCCTGAGTGCTGGAGGACAGGGTGCGCTTGGCTCTTTCACAGGCGGTGCGGAGACGGCGAACAGCTCTCTTGTTGTCGCTGATGTCCTTCTTGTACTTGCGCTTGAACTCTGCGATGAAGTGGTTGACCATGCGGTTGTCGAAGTCTTCCCCACCCAGATGCGTGTCACCAGCAGTGGACTTCACCTCAAAGATTCCATCCTCAATGGTCAGGATGGAGACATCAAAAGTGCCACCACCAAGATCGAAGATGAGGACGTTTCTTTCAGAACCAACCTGGGAAAATTTAAGGGAATTTAAACTTCTTTGCAAATAAAACCATTAAAATTAAATGTGGCAGAATGGAATATATTAAATATTCACCCAGACATCCAAAGAAAGTACTTGGTTATCTTTGGTCACTCAGCCTCTGGTGGAAACTACGAATGGCTTAGCAATCAACTTCATTACAGCAATCTATTCATAAATATATTAATATTAACATAAATTAAGATAAATTAATCTGACCAGTTAAATTTATAAACTTCCAATCAGAGTTTTGGCTTACAAATGATCAAAAAGTTTAAATTAAAACTTCATTCTATATAGGTGCTACCTTTAAGATGTTGCGTACTACAGTTGTATACATGTGAAATGGAGTACTCACCTTCTTGTCCAAGCCATATGCAATAGCAGCAGCAGTCGGTTCATTGATGATTCGCAGTACATTTAGACCAGAAATTGTACCAGCATCCTTGGTGGCTTGACGCTGGGAATCATTGAAGTACGCTGGCACTGTTATAACTGCGTTAGTTACAGCCTGAAATAAGAAATTAAATGTAAACGTGAAAGAAGAGTATTTCACAAATATTTCAATTTAAAGTCCAAGTCAAATGAAACTCACTTTTCCCAGATAGGCTTCAGCGATTTCTTTCATCTTGACCAACACCATGGATGAGATCTCCTCAGGGAAGAAGTTTTTGGTCTCCCCTTTGTATTCAACTTCGACTTTAGGACGTCCATTATCACTGATAACACTGAACGGCCAATGCTTCATGTCAGACTGAACAACGTGATCTTCATACCTTCTGCCAATCAAACGCTTGGCATCTGTCAAAACATTCCATTAAATCAAGGTTAAGAAACAACCTGTACTGGGTTTCAGTCTGGCTTCGCAAACATTCTAATTTATAACTCAGAAATCCAAGGAAGGTGCTTGAACCATCATTGGCCTTTTAGCCACCAGCGGAAACTACGAATGACTTCGGAATCCACTTCATCACAGCGGGGCACAAACAGTTTAACGACTGTGTTTAACAAAAAATTTTGTGATATTAACGTGATTCTCTCTAGGACAAAAGAAGTTGGTGCCAATTAACAGTAATTTAAGACTGAAATTCAAACTTACCAAACACGGTGTTGGTGGGGTTCATTGCAACCTGATTCTTTGCTGCATCCCCAATCAGGCGCTCCGAGTCAGTGAATGCAACATAGCTGGGTGTGGTCCTGTTGCCCTGGTCGTTGGCAATGATCTCAACTTTGCCATGTTGGAAAACACCTACACAGGAGTAGGTTGTCCCCAGATCAATGCCAACTGCAGTTCCCTTTGACATGGTTTCTGCTGTAGAAAAAAAATCATTAGCATGAAGACACCTGTGGGGGGCCCGGGGCAGCAGTAATTATTCAGACATGATCCTGTACGTCAGCTCCATAAATCATAAGCTGTCAAAAGCTGTTCATTTTAACTAGCACTTCTACCCAAGCTACAATGAAAACTTAAGCATTAAAATCATCTCCTCCAAATTCACAATCATGGACTAGTAATTATCAAAGTTGAATTACAAATAATTTGTCATACATCATGTAAATTATATAATTAATATGACCATATCAGATTTAAGCTTTCCAAGGTCATGCAGCCAATGTTCCAGCCTCCATTAGCTGTACAAAAAAGCATGACTGACTCAAACAACAGTACTGCAGTCCCAGGGCGATGTTTGCCTTGCTCATCCTCCAACACGTGATTAACACACAGCGATCACACTGTGCTTCCAAGGGCATTCCTTGCCATTGGACAGTGCAATACTTCACTGGTTTGTTTGCATAGACAGAATATAATCGCAAAAACAACCTTTAGGGTTGGTTAACCATAAGTGAGAGAAACAAAGTTTTATGGTGCAGTTTTAACTAAATGCATTGCCTTTTAAACAAGTAGGCGTAATTGTCACTGCCAACACTCCTACAACATGCAATTTTACAGATTTTAAGACTCCTTGTTCCCACGCACCTGAGCTGAACATGACAAGCTAGCTAACGCGATTAAAAATGATCATCCCTTGCCATCTGCAGCTAAGCACGTGCCTATTCCCCTCCCCCCTACCGATATCTCTGAAGGACAAAGGCCAGAATTCTACTGCAGTGGGTGCCCGGCATTAACTCCTTTTCCTCCTCTTCCTACTAACTGTCTCACATATTAATTAATTCGATATTTCTAACTTGCCCGTTAATTTCTGTTGATATAGATGACCGAGTCGGGACGAAACGGAAACCAACATGATAAACAGCTAATTGTAACTAGGAAAAAAAGTAGGCGTCTAAATATCTGCATTTCAGTTGGCAAATGAAGATAAAATATTTACTTGTAATAGGAATGTGTAAAACAAACGTTAATTACAGTTAAAATTACCTTCTTATGACGGAGAGGTCCTGTTTAAGAGAGCTGCTCGCAGTCTCCGCCTTGCCTGCAGTAAGGGATGGAATGCTGAGAGCTGTTCAAGCTGGCCTTTCCGTATCCCCGGTACGGTATCAGCAGCCAATCGCCTGTCTCCCCGTCAAGAAGGACGCCTAATGCGTCTGGTACCATACTGGGCTGGCGTTTCATTTCTCAACTCTAACACTTTGGACTCTGATTGGTTCTTACGCATCACTGGGATTTACTGTTATATAAAATCCCCGGAAAAAAGACATCCTGCTGAGATTAATGACTAAAATAGCACGAGCATATTCCAGTGCTTTCTGTGATCAACTAAGTTTGCTTTATTTAAGAGTTCACATGGGTTTCCAGACTGTAGCCGTTATTTTCGCAACATATTAGGTGTAGTCGTATTATCCTTCTCAAACTGTAAAATTAACCTTCATCGTTGTGACATGATGATTTCATTAAAAATTCTGCGACGTTGCCATAGCTTTAAGAAATGTATCCTTTGAATGAATTAATAAAAGACATTTTATTGGAAGTGAGTGCCAATGTGGCGGCAGAAATGCAGTTAACGAGGAATTGAACATAAAGCGAGTTGTTGAGTATGGCCTCATTTCATTCTGGGTGTAGGATGTTGGTAAGCGTGACCTAAGCATGAAGATGATAGACTTGAAACATGTTACACAAGCATCTAGCTACATTCGTGGTACCAAATTAGTCGACCCTTCTCGTTCTTTCCTGTTGAACTTGCATCTGTTCTATAAAGGATTCCACTAGATGGCGTTGAATCTCAAGTTTTTTTTTTTTTTGAGGGGGTAGGGGTGTAATTTCGAGCAGAGATTATCATATGATCTGTGTTTTCACGTTCCATGCTGCTGGTGGTCCTGTGTTTTACTCTACAATATTACGTAGTTCGTAGATTTGCAATTTTATTTTTAAATGCAAGTACATTATAAACAACGAAAAAATATCATAAAATAGCAAACAGCACTTATTATAGCAAATCAGATTTGTATTAGCTTGTTATTGCTGTATACAGCATGAAAAAAAACAATAAGGCCACAGCATCAAAGTTATAGAGAGTATGTATCATCAGCTACGTCAGCTGAAGACTGAGTACAAATGCAAGGATTTTTATTTGACACTATAGCAGTAACATCTAAAAAAGAATTAAGTGAAGTTTGAAGTAGCAATGTTGTAATCAAAGGCATGGATTTGAATGTTTTTTTTTCCCATGATTTTTTCATTACCGGTCTTGGCAACGTCACACTACATGCTTCTGCTTCCCTTTTTTGGCTAAAGATTTTAACTCCCACACAAGCCTCAGTGTATATGCATGTTTGTGAAGTGGCATCAGTACCTTCAATTCGGCAGCAGGTGAACAATGAAATTTGAGTTTCAGATAATAGCAAGTAGAACTTTTTGTAATTTGGCGTTTTATCTAAAACAACAGAGGAAGAAGTATGAACCATGTGTTTTTTATACACACAGGATGTATCATGTTGTCACATGTGTCAACACTGCCCTTACTCTTAACTGTTTCAGTCTGATAGTGAGAGGATGACTTTCTGGAACTTTCCATTAGTTCTAAGATTTTTAAAAAGCATGTGACCTTTATCTTACACAACCTTTATATTTAAAAATATAATAAACAGCTAAAGGAAGAAACTTTCTTCTTTCAATTTAGCATTGCCCTAGTTATCCATGGACCAAAAAACAACAAGGGCTTTAAGTGAACAGCTAGTGTTCAGCAATGTGTGTGTACGCTCACTCACGTAAGTGTGAGTGAACAGCTAAGCATTTTTACGTTTTATTTATGTTTACATTGTTTGGTATACATAACAATGAAGCTAATGAGATAGCACGCAATAGTACATAAATATAGTCTAAGGAAACAAACACAGTTTCAGATTGAGCCATCTATTGAAAGAGTCACCTTCTCACAAAACCAAAGACTTATTTAGGCTCAGCTAGCCTACCAGCAGGGTCATACTAAAAGACAACAGACAAAGCTGTCCCTTGTTCAACTGTGTACTGTTTATTCCAAACAATATGAAATATTTACGATTCAGCTTCATATACCAGTTCTGTATGAGAATATGAGTTTTCTCTATAACCAATCAGACATTTTTATCTTGCTTGATAAACTGGAGAAAATTGGAATTATATGAAAGTAATTTTGCTTGTGAGGATGAATTTTGTCCTCTACTGTGCTGTACATTCTATGATATGCTTCTGAACGCAAAGCAGATCTTTAAATGTCTCTAAATGAAAGATGCAGGTCGAAAAGACATGACAATTGTACTGGATGAGGACAATCTTTATTAATCTGGTATATCTAAAATGAATGAGAGTGATCATTCCTATGGTGGATTTTTTTTCCAATTGTATTTATGATTATAAAAAGATCAGTTTTAAAACACAGCTGTACAAGAATTGGTAGTAGTAAAAACAGATACAAAATGGAATTAAAGATGGAACTGGCTTACAGCAATGATCATCCTATGAACTATTTGTATGGCTACATTTTTACTAGAAAAGAGCAATTGTGGTAAAGCACCAAAGTCAAAGACACAATAGCAGTATCCTCCCTGTGAGACAATACCATTGACAATAAAATACAAATTATGGTGCTGGTCAAATAGTGAATCATATTTATTTGTTTACTTACTTACTTATACTATTAGACGATGAATCGAATGACTCATCATTTCCCTTTTAAGGGGAAAGAAAGTTTTATATCGACAAGTCTGATAAATGTCTTGAAAGATCAAGATCATAGTCTTCTTTGACTATGGTCACAACAAACGACTTCTTAACATTTTGTTCTAAAGGTAACTTTAAACCATAATGTCCATGTAAATTAAACTAATAATGTAAGAACTTATTTAATTTGAACAAAAAAAAAAAACAAAAACCAAAATATAATCATTATCAAAGCCTCAGCTGATCTATCAAATTAAACAATCAGTGAGAGCAAAAGTAGTATATTGCTGTATTGTGGGGGAATAATATAAATGGCTAGTACGGGATCCCATATTTAGTGTTAGACGAAACTTTTTTTTGTACTGAGTGGAAACCCCATGTCGTTTGAGGTGATGTCATGGAAGTTGTATAAAGTCAGAGGAAGTGTCTGTGACAGTTCAGATCAGAGCTGACTGACTGTGCAGACATGACACTGAGGCTACAGATTTGCCTTCTGCTTCTTGTTGCCAGCGGTGAGTAGAATGCTCTTTTCTGTGCAACAAACCTTTTCATCAGACAGGTTTTGATTTGGAAGAAAGTTCAGCTTTTGCGTTAGACATGCCAGTTATCGCAGTTGAAGGAGAACATAATGTTGCTGGTTGCTATTTTGCTGATATGTCTTAAATGTCATGGTACGACATGGTTAGGCATCATTCTTCTTCCCAAAAACTAGGCACCAGACAACTTAGGGGTCTCTGCGGGGTCTGCATCATAATATAAGTAACGATGGATTTTTATTCTCATACTTAATTCATTACTTTATTTATGTATTGTTTATTATATACAATACTGCTCAAAGTTTTAGAACTTTATTATGAGTAAGTTTAGTTTTAGCAACAGTCATGAAAGCATACATACTGTAAGTACTATGACCTAAAACCAATACGTGATATCACAAGACTGTCCATCTTCATTCTATTAATGTGAATTTGCTGCTGGTAAGGGCACAGCATTGTACATCTGGAGGTGATACAGAATTTTTAAAAGGCGGTCTTGTGAATGACCACTCTAACCCGACTTCTGAGATGTTTGTTTGAAATATATTTTTTCATCAGACTCTGGTATCAGCTATCTGATACAGCCTCACTCATTACAACCATCATTGCCTAAAGCCAAATCAATGAACACAATGAACAAACATACTTAAACAATTAACTGAATTTGTTCTTTCATCTGAGAACGTGCAGTCATTTCAACATTTCTGTTTAGATGATATTGGTGGTTTGATGTGCAGCAGTATGGTGTAGTGGTTAGAGTACTAGGGCCTGAACAAGGTTTGCAATCAAGCTATATAAGTGGGTTACAGAATGTGTAACGTGCAACATTGTAGCCACTGTAAGGTACTCATGCTGTTAGCACAGTATATATGTTTATCCATTCTGCTTTATTCAACTATTTGAATTTTGGCAGAAAATATACAAAATGGCGAACATGATAAAACACTAAAGAGCAATTTAAAGGGGCATTAGTTTTCATAAGAGGACATAACCTTGGTGATAGTCATTAGCATACATGATGGAGATTCAACCACTACAGCAATCTGTAACATGCATGACATTCGGCCTATGACTAATGTTACACACAATGTGTGAGAAACACTGACCTGCCCACAGCAAAATATTCCAATGCAGACCAGCAGTGGGTGTTAGGAGCCCCCACAGCAGAACAACAGAGAGAAAGCAACTTAGAGAACAAACAAAGAAAAGGAGCTAAAAAAAAGCCCTTCAGAGCGAGTGCTCAAATATGGGCATGCTTCTCTATTTGTGTCTTGCTTTTGCTTTCAAGTGTCTCATGTGATGAGCCCCTCTCTGCACCACACGGCTTCCTGTTGCAATGGGTCTGCAAGTGAAATGAGAGGCTGTCTCTCTTCTTGCGTATGCAGTGGGAGACTTGTGACAAATATAATTTCTGTTTGAGGCAGACAGTGCCCCCCCACCTGTCTCTCTCCCCCCGCCATCCCCCCCACGCTCCCACTAAGACCTCATTCGGTCTGTGCGCTCCGCCTTCGCTTTCCATCGCACCCCCTTTGCCCTGGCTCTGTGGGCAGTGCTGTGAATCATAGTGGTGCTCGGCTTGTACGGCCTTACTGTACGGACGCCCCTGCTGATGAATCACCCCACGTCCCTCTGTATCAAAGGCCCCAGCTGCCTCCACACTGACCCAAGCCTCACTGTTCACAGAGTGTCCGTTCCGGCAAACCGTTTTTTTCTCTATGTGGCTGCTGAGGACGTAATGCGAAAGGTTTCGTGTTTTTTTCAGTGTCTATAAAACTGGAATGTTGTCACAAATAACCCTAATGGTTTCTTGGTCTTCATGTTGTGGGCAAACACAGTATAGACTTAGTCACTTAATGTTGATTTAGACTTTCACAATGTACAGTTTGGCTTCTTTTAATACCAGCTTGGTAAAGCATTGCCTTAACCTGTCCTTGCAGGTCATGCAGAGCTTTTGGCCACCGAGAACTTAACGGTGATAGAGGGTCAAACACTAATCCTCAGGTGCTCAAACGTCAACGATGACAGTGACCATCTGGAATGGAAAAATCCACACGGGTTTGTCATATTCTTCAACACCCATAAAGGTGAGGTGGGAACCATTGTACATCTCATAGCTGTGTATATTTTTTCTTTTTCTTCTTTGTGTGAGAGATATTTTACCTCAGTTTTCTCAGTGTGATCTGTTTTTTTACGCTTCCTTTGTTTGCTAGAAAATGTCTTTGTTCTCCAAACATTAGAGAAATTCTAGAGGAAACTTGTCTTTATGTATCGCAAGAGTACCTCATTGTGTGAATGTTTCATCCAAAGACATGTTCATATTTCCAGTCAAAATATAGAACCCACTTTTGTACATAGATACATCTAGACATGATGAGAAAAAAATCACAAGCATGACCAAAGCATGGTAATAAACCAACCACTTACAATCAACCAATTATATTTATAGCAGTAAAGATTTGTTAGATTTAAAACATGAAAAACACACCAGTTAACTTCTCCGTTAATATGAACTCTGGGACCACATAACCAAGTTGTTCATAGGACCAAATCTGAAAACCTTTCTATACTTTCAGGATCATGGTCCATCATGCCTCTACAACAATGCCTCAGACAGGAAATCTTTGACTTGACATTGTAACCTTACCTTATAAGTGGCCGTGTGGTATCATGTATAGATGTGTATGAATAAAACTCAAGAGTTTCACAGTAGGCAAATGGAGGAGACAAAACTGGTCGTTTTGGAACGTATTCTCCCTCAGCATCTGTAGTGAGGATTTTCTGGCTCGAAAGTGGTGCAGAATGGATGCTCAGCAGCTGTGATCTTGTGCTCTTGATTTACAGCTCTGAAGGACAAACGCTACAGGATTGTCACATTTTCCCGTTCAGAATATACAATAAGCCTGTCTGATGTCACCTTTAAAGATGGAGGCCTCTACACCTGTTTACAATATACGGATGTTGTCACAGCAAAGCGGTTCAAAGTGACTGTTTTAGGTAAAAAAAAAATCTTACTCGTGTAATACTGTGTATTTTGTTTGCTAAATGATCGCTTATAGTTTTTTTTTTTAGAATTTCAGTATATTCCAGCATATGCCTGCATAACAAATTCCACTGAAGAAAATAATATGAAATATCATGTAGCTGAATCTGAATGCAGATCACTATTTCCAAGATTGTATGTGTGAATCAAGCAGATTAGGCCAAATATTGAAATAAGATGTGTACTGTTACTGTCAAGGTTTCCCTAAACTGGAGGTAACTGAGCATGATGGCAAGACCGCGATCAAATGTTCTGCGCACTCAAACTACCCTCCCCCCAAAATATCTTGGCTATTTGAAAGTGGATTAGAAATTGATGGTAAGTGCTCAATGAATTGTCTTGTGTACTGGTTGAACATTTTTACATGGATTACACTTATTTTAAAACATATGCAATTTTGTCACTGGAAGAGTTTATTTGTTGATGTGTTATGACAAGGAATCAAAACAAAATGGACAAAGATCAAACATATTGCATGTTGGTGATATTTTTAAAATTAATACAATATAAGAGTCTCTATTTCTATAATTGTTCTTTTAGCCTGTCTGCAGACAGTACAAGTTAATAGTGGCTAAACTTCCCCTTACAAAATAAATAAATAAGATCTGAGAAGAAGAAGATAGCTGGAAATGTGACAATGTACCAAAATAGAGAAATGAGGCAACAGAACAATAAACACCCTGAGTGAATCCCCTATACCTCTTGCCAGTTCCCACCTAAAGTAACAGAAGTGAAAGTCTGTTTTTCCCCACTAAAGGTCAGGTAGGGACAGCAGTAAGACACTAATTGTGACCATGATTATAATTCAGTAGCAGTAGCAGTAGCAATTGTAACAAAGGTCAAGAGAATGACAGATGCAGGTGTGAGAATGACTGGTGTGTGTACTTTTCCTTGATTTAGCTCCTCCCCAGCACCACTGTGAGGACAGGCACACTGAATGCTCCTCGGTGGACGTTCTGCTAGTCCAGTCTCACAAGAGGCGTGTGACTGTGAAATGTGTTGTTCGCCACCAAGCCTTGTACAAGTCACACCTGATGAACTTCATATCCATTAGAAAAGATAGTAAGTGTGTGTTTTACATTTCACTAATGTATTTGTTTTTGTTTTGTGGGTTACTAGTCATACTCGTAGTTCCACCAAATCCACCTAATTCAAAATGCATCCCATGTGGACTAATCTAACCTATGGTTTCTAAACCTTCAGTAAACTTCAGTAGCAGCTATCAAAGTATCAAAATCCATATTTATATCTGAGTTTAGTTTGAATGGACCCACATAAATTTGGGAGACTTCTACAATACATCTCATGGTCCCTCTATATTCATTGTTTAAAGTACAATCACAGTGACAATCTCAACATCTGTTATAAATGCAAAGAGTGCACTTCTCCCTCAGATGGTCACTTTCAGGAACAGGAAGTGAGAGGCATGTGGTTTTGTGGCCTGAGTGCTGGGGAAAGCACAATCCATTACATGCCCTTTAGTATTTTCCCCTCAGATCTAGAATTGTTTACAGTGGCAATCTGGTGATGGACTTTTGACATTGGTCATATGATTTCATTTCTTTGAAAGCTGAACTACATACTTAACTATTTTGTACAAAGACAAGACATTACAGTGAACACATGTTTGAGCAACTACAGTATGCTTATTAGCATTTAGCAGACACTCTTATCCACAGCGATTTACAATGTTATCCATTTATACAACTGGATATTTTACTAAGGAAATTGTGAGTTAAGTACCTTGCCCAAGGGTACAGCAGTGCCCCAGTGGGGAATTGAACCAGCAACCTTTTGGTGACGTGCCCTGCTCCTTAACCACCATGCTACACTGCCGCTGCACTAGTACTTGCAGTCAGCCATGTAACTATAATCACTGCTGTACTTTTTCCTCTGTGTAGCAGTAGTTTCGGTCTAAGGATCTTGGTACATTACATGCAGCATAATATACTTGTATTTCTATATAACAGGTTTTTGAAAACATCACACTATGTTATATATTGAACTGTGCTTAAAAATCCTCCACATGCCTCTTGTTGTGTGACACTAAGCCTCATGTTTCTTGTAACTGCAGAAGAACCAGCCTCAGCTGCAACAGCAGGATACTGGCCCAGCACAGACAGTACAACAGTGTTAACCACAGACCCCAACTCCAGCAATGATGGTGAGTAGAAGTGTTCCATTTATACAGACTGCACTTGTTAAACATCTGTTTCAAAAACGACTGCAAATATATGCTACTAAAAATATTTTAAATGCTGCCTTTCATTCATTTTTATTTAAGCACAAGTGTATAAAAAGTGTCAGGTTGTACCTAAAAAGATGAAGAATTCTAAGAATAGGCAATGGAGGACATTTTTCCAAGAATGACACAACAATCAAAAAACATTTATTTTGATTATATTTAACATAAAATGTGTTAGGTAATACCTCAAATGTATTGTCTGCTTTCCCCATCTGAAACATGTGCATCTGCATCACCAGATAGTACTGGGTACATTTAAATTCATAGGTTGTCTCACCACCTAGTGGAGAAAGCGTAGATCTTCAACTCCACAATATTCTTTGAGGAAGAAATGGTCATAGCTAGTGTTCTGATTGAGAACTGTATCTGAATATATCTTTGCAGAGGTGACCTCTCCCTCACTAGCAGGGACCACTGAATCAGCATTAATAAGCATCAGCACCAGCTCCAGTGATAGAGGTAAAGACTGCCTCAATGTCTTCAATGCTGCTTTTTGTTCACCACAGTTCACCACTCAGACATTTGTGTTGGTTCAGTTATACCTTATGTATACACTTCTGCCCAGTTGTAGCTGAAGATGTCAGCTGCATGTAAGATGTTTTTTGGAACAGAAATCCAGGAATGCTATTTTGGAAGTGCTGCATAGAATGATGTATGATATCAAAAGTACACGTGCAATTCAGAGATGTTTATGTCTATTATGTGTCCATATAGCAAATAAAAATCTGTAAAATAATGCTTAAAATACATTTTTTTGTTTTACCCTATTTGAAAAAAAATGTGTGTTATCTGGTTATATTAGATTAAGTTCATGAGTTTTCCCGCCATCTGGTGGTGAAAATGTACACCTACCACTTCTGTAATAATTAAATACACAACTACAATTCACTGCCCAGAGTAGGATTTTTACTTGAATTTCTCAATATTTTTGCAGATGAAGCCTCTCCATCAGTAGCTGTGACCACTGAATTAACATTAACAAACACCAGCACCAACTCAAGTATTGAAGGTAAATCCTTTGTTAAGTATAAATTCATATTAAAAGATCTGTTAAAGTTGGACATTTTATAAATAACAGAACTGTTCAAATGTTCATCAATATCTACTCTCAGTAAACACATTGTAGGGTGTTCAAATGTGCCCATGGGCCTTTGTTTGAATTAAGAGGAGTGGAGATCAGATGGGTAACTGTGATGTTGACATTGTCATTCTTAGAGGGCCACAATGAGTGGGACAAAAGGAGCAACAAGAGGCAAAACTCCTCGACACTCATCCTGTTGGTGACGTGCCTCATCCTCGGCCTGCTGGTGGTGGTCATTTTCTTTGCAATCAAGCTGAGACGAGCTCATGCCCTCTGGAAGAAAGGTGAGTGAGAACAAATGAAGTCTTGATGTCTTAATAGGCCTGGGCATTTGTTTATTGAGCTTATGTCTTACAATCTACATATGCTTCTCAGCTGTCTAAAGTTGGCACTGCAATACCCACAAAAGTCATGTAAGTTCAACCACCAAAACAACACGACACATTCAAAAATGGATGTAATTGGGAAATACACCATTATTTTGGGTACATGTGCCCTTCTGTTCATATACAGCAGTGTGTTTCTGTTGCAGTGTTTCTCTTCTCTTGTTTTTTCATTATTACTATTCTGAAAATCTCCATCTCTCTCATTACAGAAAATGAAGATTCAGAACAATCTCTGGAGAGCAATAAATCAAAATCAAGCAATGAAGAAAGGCAGTCCCAAGAAAGAAGATCCCAGATTAGTGTCATTAACCCAGGTAATTGGCTGCATTTGCCAGCTAAGTACAGTTATTACCCTGTGTATACCTATAAAACAAACTAATAGCTTGGAGAAACTATTTGCAACTTTTTTCTTTGTATTTCTTTGTAGGATTTCGTAACACAAACTTCACAAAATACATAGTTGAGGAACCTCCAAAAAATGAGTCAGTAGCAAATGCAAAAGGTGAAGAGGCACCCCAAATTCAGGGTGACCACCCCAACCCATGTGAAGTGGTAACAAGTCCACGGATAAGGGAAACAGAACTATAGGAGATGCCACTGGACATTTCTACAAGGATGTGACCTGTGAATCTGCTGCACATTTGGACATGAACTATGATTATGATCAGCAGATTTGCAATGGACATCAAGTCAAGCTGCTACCATCTGTCACATCATGTTTTGCAACACTGATTGCAAAACGATCAATGCATGGGGCAAAAATTTACATCAGATAATGAAGATTGTACTGCTGGTCAGTTCCTTCAGAACAGAAGCAATAGACTCTTGTAACCCCTCCATAAAGTGACAGACTAATGAGTCTTATAAGAAGATAGGTTTGTTTCATTTTGTCATGGTATTTGAGTGAACAATTTATTTATTTTTTATACTGTTACCAATGTAATTGTTCTAATAAATTTGTATTAGTTTCATTTAAGCAGCTCTTTGTGATATTTTTTGGTCACCAAGACAATGTTATTTATTTTTCAAGTGTCCAAAACGTTTAAATTTCAAAATGTTTCCTGGTTATTAATAGTGTGATGCAGGTTGAAAATTTGGGTAAGTGTTTACTATTTTAAAGGCTAAATGTTGGCTTTGGTCCACCATTAAAAAACTGCCTAAATGAAATTACATCAGTTGGAAATTTGAGCTGAAAATCCTTAACATAAACCTCATTTGTATGAGGAATTTAAACACTGAAAAAAATTAGTGTCCCAAGGTTTTTGCCTCCAAGATCGTTGTGTCACCTCACCTTGTCGCTTCTGAAGAGCAGGTTGTTCCATAGGGCGTGGTAGCGATTTGCAAATAAGTGTTTCAATGTGACCATTTCTGCAATAGGGTAGGCTGCGGCAGTAGCACACAACAACATCTTGGTTTATCTACAGGACACAATTCTCCCTGTTTGATTAACGTGCAAGACATCAAGACCACGATGCACGATCCGTGTCAGAAGTGTTACACCATCCGTGCAGTTCTACTCCACATTGCATTTTGACATATGACATGAGGCAACAAGGAAGCCATAAATTAGTGATTGATACCACAGTCAGCCTGGAGTCGCCAACATGCAAGTTTATCGATCCCTGAGCTCATTTACGTACAGAATGGAGTCAAGGCAAAGTGATATAAACTCTTGTTTGCCTGTTGTAACATCGGACAATAAACACGATCTGGCCATTTGGGGCTCAGAAGTACTGTACTCTCTCTTAGTCATGATTTGTCTAATTATCTTCACATTAGCTTCTTAGCTACTGCTTGTTGAACTTAACGTCCTCCTTATTGTGGCCAAATTGGGGATTTTTCAAATATAGCAAAAAGAAAAACATGTGAATTGCTTCTTTTTACTCTTGCACTAGAGAGTAATACACACACGCACAAAGTATCACTGCCCCCTCAAGGTTGTTCCATGACCCTATCTATCCGCCCGGAAGTTGAACAAAACGTCATACCACGAGGTTTAAATCACATGGGAACAATGTGATCGTGGAACAATAACACCATAATATCAATCTTTAGCACCAAATTCTGGTGTTGAAGTAGAGGACGTCCTCAGTTCACTCTCGGCTCTGCATCGCTGTTCTGCGACTGACAAAAGAGACAGCGTGTGTAACAACAGGCAAAACAGCACGGCTAAGGACATTTTGTAGCTTTTTGAGCTAGTGGCCTAGAGGTGGTCGTAAAGATCATGCTAATGTTCTCTGGGAAGTAAAATGGCGTAATCTACGTCAGTCTCCGCTGTAAGGCCAGTTGTTGGAACAGTGTACAGCAGGAGATACCTCAGTCTAAACCAAGGAATTAAAACTCGGAGCTGCTTACATTAACAACCATCGTCATCATTAGACTGCAGTTTCTGCCATCTGTCTGTGTGTTCGTCTTAACAAACCGCTATGCTGTTGAAATACGATTAAGAAATTTGCACGGTGACTCTGCTAATTGAATATCTCGAACTAGCTAGCTAGATGGAGTCGATAACAGTGGGTGATAAAATACTGCTTTATGTCTTATAGACCTGGAAGTTAGCAAGCTAGGTTAACGTAACAATACATGTTGTATTCAACCTGGAAAATATTAGGCTACATAAAATATCCCATTAAAATTTGCAGTGCCAAGCCCTTAACGCAAGTTTGTAAGATTCTAGTCTTCACTTTTACAGATTGAAAGTCAAAATATTTAGGCTTTAATGTCTTTAAATTTAACCACCCTATACTGAAATATTGCCACAACACACTTAGCTAGCTATTTAACTTAAACTCTGGGTATTTATCTGAGTAATGTGAATGTGTGAATATCTAACCCAGTTTATAACTCGTTACAGTTTACCTAATAACACAAACAGGAAGTTGCAACACGGACCTTTATATTAACGTCACTAATGTGCAAGACAACCGATTAGATGTTCGGTTGACTATTTCTATTTCATTCGTTTGATGGTTCATCTCATTTTCACGTCAGAGTAACAACAAAATGGGACCATCCAAATGAATACAGTATTGTTAGGGCTATAATCTGCAAGATAAAGGGAGAGGAGTTGCGGAAGGCTCACGCTGTGACAGTGACGAATGCAAACGGCGGCTATGCGTCCGATTGGTGCGTTTAAGGCTGCCGGTGAAACCCCTAGTCGGATGATTGGTCGGTTAACCGGCAATATATATGTTCCAGAATATTCCATGGTCCTTTCTCTATTAAAAGGCAAGGTAGAGGAAGCATCTTCCATTGTTCAACTCCAGGGACCGTCGAGATCATCAGTTTCCTCGTCTACATCTGTTTTTGGTGAGTAGTTAAGCACAGTCAACCGTACATGCGTACAGCGCCAGATTATTTTTCGGATGCTTTTGATTATAGCTCACACACTGCACTGCAAAAGGTAGTGTATATCAATGCGAGTTTTAACCGAAGTCAATAGCTAGCTATTAAAAAAATGCACTTTTTCCATTCACGGCGAGTAACCCGGTGTCCGCCAGCTAACGTTATTTGTCCGTCGAAAGCGAACTGTAACTCCGGCGTCTTCGACAACGTATACGTGCGACGCTTTCATGAATACTGTTTGCCGACGGGCTATATCACAGATTACATCTGTCTTGGTAGGCAAAATGCCTAATTTGGCAAGTGTTCGTGCAAAATGCCGAGCATAAGGTAGTTAAAGTATATGTTTAGGGGGCACTGATGTATGACTATTTAACTTAATATACCGATGGTTTCAACGGCTTTTAACCCGTTAAATATCACGGTGCAATAGGGAACATTTGTCCAAAGTGGTAGCTGCTGGCTTGCTTTGGTAGGGTCGTTGAGAACTTTCCAGAAACGTGACGTTACGCAATGCCGTTTGTCTTTTGGCTCGAGGCATCTGACGCGTGGCTGTGGAATGTTCTTATTCCACGCCCTTCAGGTACTTTCGCGCCTTAGACGACTAAGTGTCACGTGTAGGGAAACGTAGTTGTTTGACGGACAAAATATCGGGTCATCGATCAGTGGCTAACCGAAGCATCCGACTTACTAAATTTTCCCAGTATTTAATACAAAATTTAATACTAAATTTTCCCGGTATTTAATACAAACCTAGAAAAGATGGGGTTTGACTCAGCTGTTAAGTCATAGCCAGACAGTGTACCGAAACTCAGAGAGGGACGTAGCTAAGTCGTGATTGGTATGCTTAAGCTTCGTTGTTTCGCTCAGTTTAGTGTGAAGATCCGCTTCACTGACTCCGCATCACCTTGATTCATTTTATTCATCCCTTCACATCCATCGAAATGTGGCAAAGTTTCACAGTTCCCTTCCCATTATGGGTACCATAATGTTTGTTTCAGGTGCAGTTGTTTCTCTTATTTACCATAAGGTCGTTTCATAGTAGAGAAAATCCACATGTGCTTGTTGCATGGTACTGTAATGTGGAGTACTGGCTATATATGGTATGATGGTTAGATCTTCAGTCAAACCTATTCTGCATTTTATGCATAGCTCCAACCGCTTGACATATAATTGTGTGGCTTTATTGCAGTGTTTAAATGCTCATTTTTCATTTTAGGTATCCACCATGTCAAAGGGACCAGCTGTTGGTATTGATCTGGGGACAACCTACTCCTGTGTAGGTGTTTTCCAACATGGCAAAGTTGAGATCATTGCCAACGACCAGGGCAACAGGACCACACCCAGCTATGTTGCATTCACTGACTCGGAGCGCCTGATTGGGGATGCAGCAAAGAATCAGGTTGCAATGAACCCCACCAACACCGTGTTTGGTAGGTATATGATCTGATGCAATTAATACTAAAATTCACATCAGTACTCTGCTCTGTAACGGGGGCTCTAATTAGCCACGTACATTTGTTAGGCCGATTTTCTGTGCTACTTGTTGCTAATGGCTTTTGTCTTTCAGATGCCAAGAGGCTGATTGGTCGCAGGTTTGATGATGGAGTTGTTCAATCAGACATGAAGCACTGGCCATTCACAGTCATCAATGACTCCAGCCGTCCTAAAGTCCAAGTTGAATACAAGGGTGAGACCAAATCGTTCTACCCAGAAGAAATTTCTTCAATGGTGCTGACCAAAATGAAGGAAATTGCTGAAGCCTACCTGGGAAAAGTAAGTTTTTTTTTTTTTTTTTTTTTTTTATAATTCAAGCTGGGATCAAAACAAGATTGTTCATATTTGCCATTACGATGATGTGTATGTTAAGCAGCGGTTCTGCTTTTGTCCGCAGACTGTTACCAATGCAGTTGTTACCGTGCCTGCCTACTTCAACGATTCTCAGCGTCAGGCTACGAAAGATGCTGGAACAATTTCTGGCCTGAATGTTCTGCGGATCATCAATGAACCAACTGCTGCTGCTATTGCCTACGGTTTGGACAAGAAGGTAACTGCATTGCATTTGTCAGATTGATGTGTTAACATCTTTTTAGTGTCTTAAGTGGGCATGTCACTATCACATTTTCCACTTTAAGACCATATCAGTCCATATGTTTGGTGTTCAATGACTAAATGCATTTGTGCGAAATGTGAGTACATGATTCCATCTTTAGTCTGTAAATGTTTGCTGTGATGACATTGATTCCTAAGCCATTCGTAGTTTCCACCAGAGGTTGAAAGACCAGAGATGGCCCAAGTACCTTCCTTGGATGTCTGAGCGAATATTTGCAATATTTCATTTGGCCACATTATTTTTTGCAAAGGAATTTAAATTCCCTTAAATTTTCCCAGGTTGGTTCTGAAAGAAACGTCCTCATCTTCGATCTTGGTGGTGGCACTTTTGATGTCTCCATCCTGACCATTGAGGATGGAATCTTTGAGGTGAAGTCCACTGCTGGTGACACGCATCTGGGTGGGGAAGACTTCGACAACCGCATGGTCAACCACTTCATCGCAGAGTTCAAGCGCAAGTACAAGAAGGACATCAGCGACAACAAGAGAGCTGTTCGCCGTCTCCGCACCGCCTGTGAAAGAGCCAAGCGCACCCTGTCCTCCAGCACTCAGGCTAGTATCGAAATCGACTCCCTGTACGAGGGCATCGATTTCTACACCTCCATCACCAGGGCTCGTTTTGAGGAGCTGAACGCCGACCTGTTCCGTGGCACCCTGGACCCTGTGGAGAAGTCCCTCCGCGATGCCAAGATTGACAAAGCCCAGATCCACGACATCGTCCTGGTGGGCGGCTCTACTCGCATCCCCAAGATCCAGAAGCTGCTGCAGGACTTCTTCAATGGCAAGGAGCTCAACAAGAGCATCAACCCTGACGAGGCTGTAGCCTACGGAGCAGGTAATTCTTATTCTCAACATGTGTTCAATAAATTGGCATATACTCTTGCTATGATGAAGTTGATTCCTAAGCCATTCGTAGTTTCCACCAGAGGTTGAAGGACCAAAGATGGCCCAAGTACCTTCCTTGGATGTCTGAGCGAGTACATGGAGGGTTTATCAAACTGAGCTAAGATTTCAATGTGAGTAATGGCCTTCTCCATATCTACAGCTGTCCAGGCTGCCATCCTGTCTGGTGACAAGTCTGAGAACGTTCAGGACCTGCTTCTGCTGGACGTGACACCTCTGTCCCTGGGAATTGAGACCGCTGGTGGTGTCATGACTGTCCTGATCAAACGCAACACCACCATTCCAACCAAGCAGACCCAGACCTTCACCACCTACTCTGATAACCAACCTGGTGTGCTCATTCAGGTGAGGAGGTGGCTTTTGGATTTCTAGCTTTCTGTGTTCGCTATGATGAAGTTGATTCCTAAGCCATTCGTAGTTTCCACCAGAGGTTGAAAGACCAGAGATGGCCCAAGTACCTTCCTTGGATGTCTGAGCGAGCATTTCCAATGACCAGTCCTTTTGATGTCATGTCAAGAATCGGTTGTGTGTTCACAAAAAATGTAAATGCAGTAGTGTTCCAATCCTTTTTTATATTGAATTTCTTTGCAGGTCTATGAAGGTGAGAGAGCCATGACTAAGGACAACAACTTGCTGGGCAAGTTTGAGCTGACTGGCATCCCCCCTGCTCCCCGTGGTGTTCCTCAGATCGAAGTCACCTTTGACATTGATGCCAATGGCATCATGAATGTCTCTGCGGCTGACAAGAGCACGGGCAAGGAGAACAAGATCACCATCACCAATGACAAAGGTGAGGTTCTATGTTGTCTGTTTTACAACTTAATTTGAATAATATTCGGTTTCCCATGTGCACAGCGTGTGAAATGATCTAATTTTCTCCTTCGTGTTTGCCAAACAGGTCGTCTCAGCAAAGAGGACATTGATCGCATGGTCAAGGAGGCCGAGCAGTACAAGGCAGAGGATGATGTGCAGCGTGATAAGGTGGCCTCCAAGAACTCCTTGGAGTCATACGCCTTCAACATGAAATCCACCGTTGAGGATGAGAAACTGAAGGGCAAGATCAGTGATGAAGACAAACAGAAGATCCTGGACAAATGCAATGAAGTCATCGGCTGGCTGGACAAGAACCAGGCAAGTGGAAGTCTCCTCTATAAGACTTGTGTCTTGTTTAACACCATTGAATCTGCTTCAGTTATACTATTATTTCCATTCATCTTTTTTTGTTCCCTTTTTCCAGACTGCTGAAAAGGATGAGTACGAGCATCAGCAGAAGGAGCTGGAGAAAGTGTGCAACCCCATCATTACCAAGCTGTACCAGAGCGCTGGGGGCATGCCAGGAGGAATGCCGGAAGGCATGCCTGGCGGCTTCCCAGGGGCTGGTGCTGCGCCCAGCAGTGGATCCTCTGGACCAACTATCGAGGAAGTCGACTAAGCCATTCCATGTCTGTTATCAGCTACCTCTTTCTGTCAAGGGCAATGTTTACGGTAGCATGTTCTGGTCTCTGTGGCACAGGCCATCTTAAAGCATATGCTTACTACAGTCTTGATCACTGAATTTCAGTTTGAATGTCAAGTTGGCCAGTGCTTTAAAAGCCTCTGCTACAGTGCAAGCTAGAACAGAGGATAAAAACAGGGATCAAAAAACAGCATTTTCAAAGTGCATTAAATTTTTGTTTCATTTACTTTAGCTGCGTTAAGCAGCTAGTTTTTTTTTTTCCCCACATGGAATCTTTTTGTATTCCTGCCAAGTGTCTGCTCCCTACCACAAAAATGCCTCTGAAAATAAAGTCTTTTCTCCTCTGCACTTGATTTCAGTCCTAGATTATTTTCAAATGTGATTGTCCTACCGTTATTCAATCATGTCCTTTCCAAAGTACAAAAGATCTGCACTTAGTATCTGTGTAAGTAATATGCAGTGGGTATAGTGACCTCACAACTAAGCATGGTCCTGCTACCTATTTCTGAGTAACATTAGATATGAGTCATCTTATGGTCATTGAGTGCTGAACTGTCATGACTGTATGAGGATCAGTAATCTGTACGGTGACTGACTACATTAGGAAACCAGTTGTAGGGTGACAGGGCATACCCTACACCTATACAGCACCAAAAATAAGGTACATTTTAGGATAAGGATGTTTTTATTGTCATTCCAGAACATGTACATGAAAGGGAACGAAATGAGGTACTCAGGTCCCGGTTCAGGTATTAGCAATAATAGAAAATCTTAGTGTCTCCCATAAAAATAACCTCAAATAGCTTGGGGTCTTGCTCCTTAAAACATTTAAATCTGTACCATTTTAATTTGAACACAACGACATAAGATTGTCGGGAGAGTACCATGCATTTTATGGTTATTTGCCCTGGTCTGGGTTTTCTAGGATTCCTTTCCCTACTCAGGACCAGAACAAGCGCAGATAAGTCAACAAATACACACACATAGCAGGAAAGAGGGCAAGTGGTCTACCACCATAAATACCCCAAAATCAGTGACCACGGATCACATACCTACTTAAAATAAGCAGCCATCACTTTAGGATTGCAAGAAGTCACCTAAAACCTAGTCAGATACTTAAAACCTCAACCACAATGATTGACTGTTTGGATTCACATTATTTTGCCAGATAAAAGCAGAAGTAGGGCATGATATGCCCGCTTTGTTTATTGGTAAGCATGAATCTGCCCCTCGGATGTAGAATCCTTGGCTAAACAGTGGCTACAGTCATGTTTGGTAATCTGAAAGAAGTTTAGGCGCCAAAAACTTCTAATATAATCTTAAAGACCTCTGCCTTTTTAGCCAATCTAAGTTGCTTAAGCTGTAACATCCTGGTAGACCACAGCTGCAGGGGGTTGCCTTCTCTTCCCCCTTCTCCCCTTCCTGAGCACAATCAGCATGCGTGTGTGTGTGTGTGTTTCTTTGTGTGTACCTATACGTTCGGATCATTTACCCTTTTGTACCCCACAGTAATTGTACTCTCATGTCATGGAAAAATGTGGAAAACCCAATGTTGTGTGATAACACATGTATTTCTCAATATAGCAGCAAAACCACCATTTTACCAGTTCCTCTCAGCTAACTCTCTCCTCTCAACTCATGCCTATTAATGTTTGGTGTCATTGCGATGCTCATGAACAGCTGAATGCAAAGATGAGAATCTTGAAAATATATCTGGTATTTCCAGATGTTTGGATCGAAAGGACAAAATTAAGTCCTGGAGAAACTTCCAGGCACTCCCCAACCATAAAATTAATCATGCGTGGGTCAGGGAGGCGGAGTGAGCTTCTTCTTAAGTCAGGCCTAGAACAGGCCTCTTGGCTCAGTTTTGTCGTTGCTCAGTTTTTGCCTCAGCTCGGATAGACGCTCAGTCATCCGTTCAGTCATCCAGTCCGTGGCTCAGTTTATCCTGCAACTCTTGCATTTTTTTTCTTTTAGAGTTTTGCTGCTATCATGAGTGGTTCCTGTGTTCTTCCTTGAGAGAGGTAAACAATTGGCTAATTTTCCCGGCACGCATTCATTCACCCATTCTGTGATCCATCCATGTTCTTGCTTTGTTAATGTCTTTTTAATTTATTCCAGTCGTGATTCTATATTTCTGGCAAAGGTTGATCCACCAGACTGCTCATCTCCTATCAACGAATTCAGTGATTTAATTGGTAATTAATATCTTTGATAATAATTATTAAATTAAATCATTTTTATTATTATTTTACATGTTGGTTAAGTGAGGAGTTTTAGTAATTGGCGTCATTTGTGTTCGGTATTCAGAGTGCCGGACGATAAACAAGGGCATTAATTTCTAAGACCGCTGGGTTCAGACCATTGAATTTTTATTAAATCTTCACTTCCCCGACATATTGGAGGTCCCACCGAGATAGGTATTGAGCAGACTGCAGTAAACGACGTCAGAATTATCTTTTTGGAAAGATTATTTAGGCCATTTTAGGACAAGAAATGGACGGATCACACGGTAGTGAAATGTGTGAGGTACCAGCCACTGTTATCTCACCTAAGGGTGCGGCGGAACCCTGCTCAGAGTGCCCCAAAATTGAGCAGGAAAGGGAGAGGATTTTAAATACGTATCCAGGCCTTGAGGAAACGCTGGAACACCTGGATAAGCTCAGCAGAAGACCCTGCGTATGGTGGCGAGCTGGTACTCGAATGGCCTTCCACTGCTCAAGCATTTCGCTGCAATGACACTCGAGCCCTACCTCTGGCTTCACCCACGGGAACATGGATCACACTGCCAGAAAAGGAAAGTATTGGGCGACGAGGACAGTCACGCCTATCTTCCCTGGAGCTTTGAAGACATGCAGATGCAGGATTTATGGGACGATGTGCTGTCTGTAGCAGTGGAAGCTCGTGAGCGAGTTACACCTACGCCAATTTGGGCTATAGAAAAAAACTGGCCAAGCTTTGAAACGATTGCGCCAGAACAAAGGGACGGCACCCCACCATCAACTGAGGACATTGTGCCCAAAGTCACCCCCACACGGGCAGAGGATCCTTTTCTGCTCCGCCTAAGGCTGCTTTCTCCCCTTGAGGATGTGGGAGAGCTGCAAGTGGCTGACGCAGAAGGAGGGGAAGACTCTGTGGAGCCTACTGAAGCACAACCCCCCACAGAGTACATTCTTCCACCCTCTGTGTGCTCACCCTCTCCCCTTGGAGACTCAGAGACTTTGCAGACCTCTGTTCAAACAGGAGAGGAGATTCCTGTGTGTCTGGTGGCACCACCCCCCATAGAAGAAACTGTCCCGTCCTCCCTGAGCCTGCCTCCACCCCCAGCAGGCTCAGAAGAACTATTGCCCACTGACCAGGCCAGGGTAGAGAGCTGAACAGGCTTGGCTGAGCCCGGCACACAGGACATCATTGTGCCAACTCCCTCAGCTCCACAAACACCCGGAGAGGGAGATTCACGGACTGTAATACCTCACCCCACCTTCTGGCAGCTGTGCAAGAAGCTCAAGAAAAAGTGCAGAGACTTTGTCAGCCCTTTTGCCAGAATAAGAGCCTTTATGGCCAGAAAGCAGGGCCGCCACGAAAACTCCAGTGACTTCTTTGATGACCCGAAGAGCATGTACAAGAAAATACATAAAATCCCCAAAGCACATGAGGTCTTGGTGATTCAAGCCAGTGAAGAAAATCTGAAATCAGAAGAACTGCTGCCCACTGAACAGGCTGGGGTAGAAAGCTGCACAGACTTGGCTGAGCCCGGCACACAGGATATCATTGTGCCAACTCCCTCAGCTCCACAAACACCAAGAGAGGGAGATTTACGGACTGAAATACCTCACCCCACTGTTACAGGGGAGTTGCAGAGAGGGGGTTCGGAGGAATCCAGGCTGGAAGGCTGCACGGGCCTAGGGATTGAGAGGGACACAACATTGTTTCCCAAAGGCAGTAAACCCAACAGGACCAACCTCTGGGAGCGGCGAAGCATGGCTAAAATAGAGAGGGGGCTCCTGAGAGAGCCTCGTTCACCTCAGCGAGCCATAAAGGAACCCTGCTCCAAACGGCCACGGGAACAAGCCCCCAGCTGTTTTACGACGCCTCCAGCTCCACGCTCAACAACCAGGCAAGGTAAACGCTGCCCAGCTCCTATCACGCTCCACTCCCCACCCCCCAATTCACGCACCTGGAGATTGCTTGCACTCCCGTTATCTCCCAGGTCATGGGGGCAATCTCAGTCACGACCCATGAGGTGGTGGGGCAGCGTGACTGGAGCCATACAAGGATGGGGATCATCAGCGTGTCTGCCCACGGAACAGGAAAACACACCATGGACTGAAAATGCCGGCACTGGGACACTAAGCACGTGGTTAATGGGGATCCACGTGCGGAGAAAGCCACAGGACAGGCTTCTGGCTGCCCCCCAGGTGTGTTGATGTCTGCCTCCGGACCTCCAAGGCCAAAGCCTGCCAGTGATCGCACTGGGGCCTTGGAGAGAAGACAGGCTATCCCCTTCTCCTCACCACCACCCACCTTTACCATTCTGGACTATGTCCTTTCAAGTCCTCTGCTCTGAATACAATCCCCCTCACAGACTGTTGCAGATACCACGGACATGCCTGCCCAAGGGATGTCAAAATTATTCCTGGACTGGCAACTTGGTGAACTGCGGAGCCAGTTCAGAAAGTTCCCCTTTATGAAAAGGATAACCCTAGGTACATGCTGTGTAATCCTTGAGGATTTTCCCCAAGCAGGACTTGAGGTGTCCTGCGGAGCAGGGTGCATGACACCCCCTCTTCTGAAGTGAATACCTACCTACCAACAGTTCTCTCCTGCCATAACCTGACTGACACCCAAGCAGCGCAAGGTCACCGGATCCAGGGCTCGCAACTGGGAGCAGCCATGCAGGACTTTAGGAGTCCCACCTGACTGAAGGAGCCAAAAGGGGCCCACAACAGGGAATTTGGCGCTACCCACTCGGCGGCTGAGATCGTGACTGCAACTTGCCACGACCGGGTGGTCAACTTTTTCTGTCAAAGGAGACAGAACCCCTGCACGCGGTGCAAATTGGGCAGGAACACTGTTGGGCATAGGTGGACGTTAGGCTGTTAAATAACAGCAATGGAAATTGAGAAAAAGAAAAACACTGCATCGTACCTGAGGGGGACCGGGGAACTTTTCATTTCTTTCATGCCAGTCCAGAGGAATCGACACTAGGAAGCATAGACTGTCAAGTACCAGAACTGCAACAGTACGGAACCACAGAGGTGTCCTGGGGAGAATTTGTTTGGTTACATCTGCCAAGCAGCAGATAACATGCATTGGACTTGAACAGACAGCATGGTCAGAACATGGTTTAAGAAGGGACATTTTATAACCTTTTTGTTTTTGTTTCAATCTCATCTTCTTTAATGCCTTACATTGTGTGTATTTGTGTACTTGTTGCATTTTGTGCCTTCCCCATGAATGCATGTTCTGTTATATTTTGAAGGATGAATTACTGACAGGGGTGGTAATTAATCCTTCCAAGAGAGGGAATGTCGAGAGAGTACCATGCATTTTATGGTTATTTGCCCTGGTCTGGGTTTTCTAGGATCCCTTTCCCTACTCAGGACCAGAACAAGCACAGATAAGATAAGTCAACAAATACACACGTAGCAGGCAAGAGGGCAAATGGTCTACCACCATAAATACCCAAAATCAGTGACCACAGATCACATACCTACTTAAAATAAGCAGCCATCACTTTAGGATTGCAAGAAGTCACCTAAAACCTATTCAGATACTTAAAACCTCAACCATAATGATTGACTGTTTGGATTCACATTATTTTGCCAGATAAAAGCGGAAGTAGGGCGTGATACGCCCGCTTTGTTTATTGGTAAGCATGAATCTGCCCCTCGGATGTAGAATCCTTGGCTAAACGGTGGCTACAGTCATGTTTGGTAATCTGAAAGAGGTTTAGGCGCCAAATACTTCTAATATAATCTTAAAGACCTCTGCCTTTTTAGCCAATCTAAGTTGCTTAAGCTGTAACATCCTGGTAGACCACAGCTGCAGGGGGTTGCCTTCTCTTCCCCCTTCTCCCCTTCCTGAGCACAATCAGCATGCGTGTGTGTGTGTGTGTTTCTTTGTGTGTACCTATACGTTCGGATCATTTACCCTTTTGTACCCCACGGTAATTGTACTCTCATGTCATAGAAAAATGTGGAAAACCCAATGTTGTGTGATAACACATGTATTTCTCAATATAGCAGCAAAACCACCATTTTACCAGTTCCTCTCAGCTAACTCTCTCCTCTCAACTCATGCCTATTAATGTTTGGTGTCATTGCGATGCTCATGAACAGCTGAATGCAAAGATGAGAATCTTGAAAATATATCTGGTATTTCCGGATGTTTGGATCGAAAGGACAAAATTAAGTCCTGGAGAAACTTCCAGGCACTCCCCAACCATAAAATTAATCATGCGTGGGTCAGGGAGGTGGAGAAAGCTTCTTCTTAAGTCAGGCCTAGAACAGGCCTCTTGGCTCAGTTTTGTCTTTGCTCAGTTTTTGCCGCAGCTCAGATAGACGCTCAGTCATCCGTTCAGTCATCCAGTCCGTGGCTCAGTTTATCTTGCAACTTTTGCTTTTTTTTTTTTTGGGAGTTTTGCTGCTATCGTGAGTGGTTCCTGTGTTCTTCCTTAGGAGAGGTAAATAATTGGCTTGGGTAATTTTCTCTGCACGCATTCATTCACCCATTCTGTGATCCATCCATGTTCTTGCTTTGTTAATGTCTTTATGTAAGTTAGTGTCTGTTAAGGTAGTGGACCAGGTCTGTAGCCCAGACTTTGAATTTTGTCTTGTCTTCGTGTAACTGCTTAATAAACCTTTTTAATTTATTCCAGTTGTGGCTCTATATTCCTGGCAAAGGTTGATCCACCAGACTGCTCATCTCCTATCAATGAATTCGGTGATTTAATTGATAGTTAATATCTTTGATAATAATTATTAAATTAAATCATTTTTATTATTATTTTACATGTTGGTTAAGTGAGGAGTTTTAGTAATTGGCGTCATTTTTGTTTGGTATTCAGAGTGCCGGATGATAAACAAGGGCGTTAATTTCTAAGACCGCTGGGTTCAGACCATTGAATTTTTATTAAATCCTCACTTCCCCGACAAGATGCAATGCCATAGAATTGCACAATAAATAGCCACGGTACAGATCAGTTTGTGCCTTTTGCATCTTATGCTTCCTCTCCACTAATTTTTCTGATGTATTACAATCTTGTCTCCTAATGATAGTTCTAATATATATGGTCTGCTCTGCATAGCCTGTATTATATCTGGCCTACTGCTGCATCTGTTTATTGTAGCCTCTTGAAAAGCATAGTGGGTAGTACCAATTGGACACAAGCACATTGTAATGTGAGAAGCCACTATCCCATTGGGGGCTTTTCCCATATTTAATGTTGTGAGAAATTACTCCAACAGCTTATTTCAGGGTTAAGTGAAATTAAAACAAACCTATAGCATGACTTCAGATGGACACAGATAGTAAGATAAAGTAAGGTGTTACCATGGTTTATGGTTGAAATTCAAACACTGGACACCATTGATGCATAATGCTAGAATAAGAGGAAATTATTGGATCTATAACTGCATTTCAGTTATATGCAAAATACCTCCTTAAGTTTGTAAAGGAATATGGGACATTATAGCACACTTAGCTAAAGTGGGTGAGGTAATATCCTATCTGAGTGTTTTGCCTTAAGTAATATCACTGACAGGTTAATTTTAATATTGTTTTGAACATAAACAGACATGAAACAATGCAACTTTGTTTTATTCATAAAATGAGGTTATTTTATTTCAGATAATGTAATAGTGTTTTATTTCAATCTGCAAACACCAATATAGCTATATCATTTTCAGAAGCTGGGAAAATTGTACAGTATTTTTCCTGCTTGTTTCATCCTAATTATATCGCAATGTCCCATTTTACATATCTGATTATATTTTATGATCATCCATTCCATTCAGGGTGTGCATGCCAGTCTGTGTAGAGGTATAACTTACTGTCCAAAAATTTAACAAAGGGGCAGCACATTGCTTGGAGGAAACACTAGGCCGAATTTGTAGTAATCCCTCGTTATTGTGCGTGTGACGTTTTGGGCAAAACTGTAGTTTTATGTCGTCCTCTTGTTGATATCAGTACTTAAAGTGACAGAGCTATTCTTGCGAATGTTATATATTGACACATACAAACGGCGTACGTTTTTTTACTCTGAAAGCATTTGCGTGACATTCTGTTTATTAGTTAACGTAACGCACACGTTCTGAGAGTCCTACATGGACGTAACTTACGCAGAGTGATGACGCTTCTGTGTTTCCATGGTAGCAGCACTGTGTACAGCTGTACAGATGGGTGAGTTTCTTCTCCTATTTGCTAGGTAACTATCTAGCTAGTTAGCCGGTTAGTTTCAGGCGTCTAGTGTTAACTACGTTGAGAGGGAGTTTTAACTTAAGAAAACATATGTTTTTTTTCGCTAAATGAAGTCGTTAGCGACCGGAATTTGGCTACTGCGACGTAGTTAAACTTAGCTAACTGGCTAAGCTAGCTACATGTTAGACTGTACTCATGTCATATGCATACTCGCTGGCCATACATTCAAATGACTGTCAAGCCTAGTTTAAATTAAATAATAATTAGGTAAAACTAGCTGTCAGCGAGTTTTTGTTGGTTAATTTTCTTATGCAAACTTCAGCCAAGAAACACGCATGACTGAACGAGTAATCCTTAGTTAAGTTAAAACTGTTTTGCTCATGTAAACCTCATTTAACAACACAACTATGTTGTTGTGTACTATTCTAAAGGACTTTGATAAAGGGTTCATTTTTCTGCTAACTTGATATTGCAAGGGTAGCTGAAATACTGCTCTCATTCAGACATTTCCTCTGGCTAGCGCTAGCTAACCTCGAATGTGAAAATGAACTTTACTTATTCTCGTTGAAATTATTGTATTGCACAAATACTTAGGGGCATTTCTCCACGCCGCCCAGCGCATATTACTGTAAGAATGTAAAAAAAAAAAATAACATCAACGTTGGTGTTTTCTGTTAGTTCCTCCCTTTCATACTTCTCCTCCATCTAGGTTACTGTATTAACAAGCAAGAAATTGTGTTTGACCAACATCTTGATATTCTTCTTGTCATTCTTTGTTGACAGAACGCATTGTAAACCAATAAATGTTCTGTAGTCACCTCAAGTCCACTGACATTCAAACTGGACAAGAATAATGAAGTTGCATCAGCATGTAGCACCCGTTTCCTGACCTTTTGCCCACATGGATTTGGACACAGACAGCAGCACACAATCTGGTTGTGAAAATGTGACTGTGGCTAGGGAATCATATACAAGACTGAAGAAGGAACCAGAAAGGGTTTCCCCTGCAGAGAAGGAGGCTCATCTCAGCCTGTGGGACTCCCTGGAGTCTGACACAGAGAGCCTCGCCCAGGAGAGACTGTACCAGATGCAGCTTCAGAGTCGGATCCATCAGGGCAATGAGTTGGTGAATTCAGGCACGGAGGGGGCCACTGATGGACAGGAGGAAGAGGTTGGCGAAGAGGAAGAAGAAGAAGATGAAGACGACAGCGAGGAAGACCTTGGAGAGCAAGATAATTACATTTATGATAGTCTTGATGTTACAGCACTTAGACTAGGAAAGAGAAAACCAACACCAGATAATGATGGAGTCCAAGAGGTACTACAGGAGGAGAAAAGCAAAGTCACATTGAGGTAAATCACTGTTCCCACTGTTGTACCAGTCACAGCTTTCTACAGAAACCAGGTAGCTAGCATTTTGTAAAAGAAATTATGGTGCTCCAAAAGACCTATGAGTCCACCTTGTGTGTTCATCCATGAATCAAGTGAACATAAGCCACATTTTGGGGGAGAGCCTGGGTTAATGCCCAGTTTCAGTTGCAGTCCCCATGACTTTGAGATTATTTTCGTTCAGAGTTTCCAAAGTCATTAACATGTATGAGTTGCAGAAAAAAAATGCTTAAAATAATTTTTCAAAATAATTAGTCCATTGTGGTAGGATAAAATTGGAACTTGATTTTAAGGCAAGATAATTGCTATGAAATGGTGTACCAGCAGATGGCACTATTATGACACAAAATTTTTTCAGCTCAGCAGTAGTGGACATATGTATTCTGCTTTTTTTCCAGTTGGCCTTGTTTGTATTTTAAGATCTTTGTATTTAGGAGTACTTGCAACAGTGTTATATCTATTTCTGTCCTTAGTTTTAAATTTAGATTTAAATAATTTCATTAATATAATTTTCTGAAATATTTTCTTAGGAGGACTGTTTCTGTCTATTGTGTGTTTACTTCAGATTACCGTTTTGTTTCATGTTATTTAAGCAGGCTTCCCAAGTAGATTTGTCTTGGAATATGCTGTGGCTTCCTCTGTGAATGCTGAAACACCGAGGTCCATTGTATTTAGCAGTGCAGTGTAGTGTGGTGTTGGAAACTTTAAAAAATATGGCAGACATACATTATGATTATATGAAGATATTTCCTTCCATTCCACGATCTCTGTGTGAAAATGGTAGAGATGGTTCCTTTATCATCTCTGTTTCCTGTTAATCATGCATTGATGTGAAAGCTAGTACAACATTACATGTGGCATGTGTAAACAGGGTATGATAGATGTATAGATATTTGCTGAACTAATAGTTCTACTAATCAGTTGAAATTTTCATTTTTACCTATCTATATATTATTCATTATATAAAATTTGTGCAGTGATTTCATTACTCAAAAACATATTTAGATGGAGGAAGGTAAGCAACACAATATTTAGTTGAGTTTAAATACAACTCAACAAAATCATTGTATTTAATGAAACATTAGAACTTAACTAATTACACATAATTATTATGTAATTAAATACAAAAGGTTTAACTTAAAGTACATTAGAATTGAACTTAAATTCATGTGTCTGATGTATTGCAAATTGAGAATAATGTTTCCATTAATGGAATTTAATTAGGGCTAAGTGCAGTGCTTTTGTGAAGTTAACTATAGAGAGCACACTTGAAATAGTCCATCTTTTTTGTTGCTAAATAACAAATGAATGATAAATGATTAATAGCTTTTATTCACTTACTCTTCAATGGAAAATGTCAGTGATTGAATGTATTGTAAGTGTTGGTAGCATAATTGGGCTTGTGGAAGACCTCGAATTTGAGTCATTTCTGTGAAACTGCCTTGATATAATGGAAATTTGATGATATTTTGTTTGAGGTTATCACAATAAGTACACATTGTGCAGCCCATTAACACACATGCACCCCTTTGTGTATGCATGGGAGACCCTTCCACATTAGCCCTGCAAACTCAGGAATCTGAAGTGTAGACCCCTGCCTCTGTTTTCGGGCACCCCAGCGGTATTGCCATGTCTCGTTTGTCCTTGTAATGTTTATTTCCAAATGAAGCAAGGGACGTTCTCTTTATTTTGAATTTGTTTATGTGGATGGCAGCCCTGTGGAGTGGCACTCCATGCATTTTTTTTATCTCAGCGGAGTGGCCATTACATGCACTGACAATGGACCGCATTTTTTTTTTTTTTTGCACGCTACCGTGAAGCAACTATCACCAAGCGTCATTTTCCCAATCTCAGCGCTGAGGTAAGCTGAAATTGACCACTGTGTGCAGCATCAGACAGCTAGTCCCGCAAAAATCAAAGATCGGAACACCTGTCGATTCAGAGGATATTTTACATGGCAAAGGGAACCCTTACATTAGAATGCCTCGCTACTCATTTAGGGAACGTGCCCCAGTTTTCTGTTCAGTATACAGTATCTCATCATTTAATCGCTTCTTACAATATTTGGATAAAGTATGCATTTTTCACATTTTTGATTATTATGATTTGAACAGCAAAAAAGCTCCTTACTGCACAAGAAAAGTTTCCTACAGCTCATCTCCCACACTCTTTGCATCTCTCATACAGGCACAGTAACATACATAAGTAGGTTTTCGCATGTTAAAGACTTCACCCAGCTGTCCGTCAATAATACATTCTCAAGCTCATTTCGGTTCAGTCATTACAGAGCTGTTCCTTACCCTTTCACCCTCATTGACTGAAGTGCTTTACACCGAGACAGTTCTGCATATGGCATCACAAAATGAGAAGTAGGTCTCAGTATTCAGAGCAGCACAACAAAGAAGCACTCTGCTAATTATTTTAATGAGGTCTTTTCATCGATGTTAGAAGGAGAACATTAGGTAGCAATTTCAATTCAGGGGTATCAGTGCCTCCATTTCATTAGCAGAAAATTGCCTATATCAAAACTTGCCTCTGTGTGCTGTTCCTCAGACGCTCCCTCAGACCATAAGGGATTAAGGCAGAAAAAAGGCAGAAAAATGCAATGAATAGGTGTTTGTTTGTGTGTGTGTGTGTGTGTCTGTGTGTGTGTCTGTGTTTGTGTGCGTATCTGTCTGTCAGTCGATTGATCAACACTGTGATAGACAGACAGGCAGATAGACAATAATAAAATCTGAATAATCAGACTTATTCATACCCTGGCAATAAATGTTTTGTGAGTCATTCTTTTACTTTAAACAAACTGAGAATATGCTTTCTGTGGTCATTCACGAGTTTCAAGATTTTCTTAGTAAAGATTTTGACCATTCCTCTTTGCATAATTTCTTTAGCTTTGTTTTCTGGCAACAGATACTCTGTTAGACTGAAATCTGGAGGTTGTGATGGCACAGAGAGTTTGGATCATTATGACATGTCTATTTTTAAGTGAGCTAGAACTTATTAGAGAGACACAGTTTTAACCAACGTATCCTGGTATATGTTACATTTCGTCTTTCACACTTGAATTAAATTACTGATGAGTTCCAGTTTTGGCTGAGATATTTTTTAGTCCAGCGTTTCTCAAATCTCTCCTGGAGTACCACTTGTCCTGCATGTTTTAGATCTCTCCCTATTCAAACGATCAGTTTGTTGTTAAGCAGCTTCAGGAGTTCATAACGAGTTGACATTTGAATCAGCTGTGTTGGAGCAGGGAGAGATCTAAAACATGCAGGACAAGTGGTACTCCAGGAGAGGTTTGAGAAACGCTGTTTTAGTCAATTAGTGCACATTTCTTGTTTTAACCCTGTTAAACTACTGTTTTTTATTTCTGCTGGCATGGCTTTATAGTTTAAATAAGTGAGAGATGAGATGACCAGGTCAAATTGCAATAAGCAGGCGCTTTTGATACAGTGGATGCTGAGGTACCCAGTTCAGCTCATTTAGCGTGTTTGCATGGCAGGTAGGCTACAAGAATGTCACAAAACCTCTTTTCTCACTTTAGCAGTATTATGCAGAAAAGGGAATATTGTCCCAGAGTGACTTAGCCAGCCAGGTGTTTGCCTTGAGACTCATTGATTGTCTTGAGCTTGAACTGTGTGGGCCAGGTTTGAAACCAGCTAGGTCATCTGTCGATAATGTCTAGGAGCCAGCAGCAAAGGAACAAATTTGATTTGTTTCACTGGTGATAGGGAGGGGTAGATTGGCCAGGGTTCTCTCATCACACCACTTTCTTGATACCCTGGAACTCGTTGGATGCCTGCAAGTCGCTCGGATGGTGTCAGTGGAGTAGCACCTCAAACAACCTGTTTAGTCCACCTCAGACAAACTGTGCACTACATATAGATAAATTAACTTCAAGGAAAGGTCAACAGATGTTAGTTAGGCCACATTCACTATGTTTTTAACAACCATTGTCAAAATCTAAACATGGATGCATCTGAATAAAGGCATTATTCAGTAGTGTAGCATTAGCTGACATATTAGCCAAGGAGAGACAGACTTCTAAAACAAATCCTACACAGAATGTTTTCTAGTTAGTATGGGAAGACAGATCAAGGCCTAAGTCCTGCTACATGAAAAGGGTGTTGATTGCAGAGCATAGCTCATGTTTGCTGAAAGGTTTGAAAGCTTTAGTAATGCAAACCAGGCCAATCTGAAATCTGAGTGTGTAATTGCCATGAGGAGGTCAGATATGTGAAACTTTCAGCCGAAGAGCTGTAATCAGTCTGCAGTTAGAATGAAATGATGAAAACCATTCACCTGTTATGTTTTTTGAGATAGCTACAATACTCACCCACTCCATATCACCAATTTGTCACAGTAATTCTCATTGTCAGCTGCATTTTCTGCATCTTTGTTGTAGAGCTGTGCGATATGACGATATATATCGTGTGAGGATAGAAAAACGTCTATCGTTTCATATTATACTGTATCGTTTATTTCGTTGTGTCGCAAATCACACGCTTTACAGCAATATTTTTCGTCATTTGGACAATGCTTTGCCTTCTTCCACAGGGCAAGGATGCAGGCAGAAAATTTGCATGACACAAACATGGAGGAGAGTGAACATGACACAGAACTATAGTTGAAAAGTGTTTTCTATTCACCTTTTTATATTTTATACATTATTTTATATTTTGTTACATGCTTAACCCTTTTGCACGTAACTTATTTTTATGCTATGTAGCACTTATGTTCAGAGGTGGAAAACCCCGGCTTCAGAAAGTAAAAGTCGTGTCATGTATTTGTTCTAGCCATTCACTAAACAAGGTGATTTCACTAATTAGCTCCTCTACCTGACTGAAGAGTTGTGCTAATTAAATTCAGCTCGTGTAGTGCATGGGTGGAACAAATACGTGGCAGGATTTGTACTTTCTGAAGCTGGGGTTTTCCACCTCTGGTTATGTTACATGGTTCGTTATGTTTTCATTAGCATTATTAAGCTTCTCATAGTTTTCAGTTAGCATTTGCTATATATTTTTAATGTTAAATCACTGTTTCCTTAAAGCTAAAATTAGCTAGAATTTTTCCAATCTAGTGTTTTAATCGCACCTGTTTTAGCATAAGCGCTAAATGGCTAATTACACTGGTGTGACCGTAAGTGTGAAAGGGTTCGTTGAAAATTTGCACAAAGGTTCTAAATAAAAGGAGAAAAATAATCAAATATGAGTAAGAACCTTTTATTTGTCGAGTATATAATTCAAAATGTAATAAGAAATAGGCCTTTGCATGTGGTCATTTTATATAAACTATTTATTCATTGAATTTAAAGAAAATGTGCTATATCATGATATGTATCGTTATCGGGATACGAAATGACCTATATCGGGATATGAGATTTTGGTCATATCGCACAGCTCTACTTTGTTGCTGTATTCAGTATTTGCTTGTCCATGTGGATAAACTGCTTTTAAGTACTGCTATGTATTTATCAAGAAAACAAGTATGGAATACCAAGTCCCAGTTTTGCAAGACCCTTCTGGGAGGCTCTGACAGAAATAATCATAATGATTCTGATGTGTACTCTTTACATTTATTTACTTATATACTATTTTATTTCATCTGAACACAATTAAATATGGTCAAACAATAACTAACAAAAGCCATTTATTAATATCATTTTGCACTTCTTCTGTATCTTGTGTGTTTTCTTCTTTTCATACTTAATTATTCTTCTTCAATTTAATTTTGGTTTTAAACAGTTTTAAAAGTTAAAAAGTTGTAAAGTTTTTTGAAGGAATATATGAAACTGGGGAGGGAGTTTGGTGGTAGTGCCCCTGTATTGTGTCATATAGTCACAAGTCAGAATGGTTAGGCGTCATATTGATGCCAATACTCTGAGTGGCAATGAGGTGGAGAATGTATGATCTGTAGACTTGAGATACTTTTCCGTATATTGACACCACAAGAGAATAAATTCTTTATTAACAGTTGTTACATCAGTGCGAGCATTTCACTCGCATTTGCGACTAAAAATAGATGTGTGCGAACTGTAAAATGTATTTAGGAGCATGTGTGTGAATAAAAAGCAGGCTATTACAATATTCATCCCAAGCAGCCTCTCTTTTTTCTCAGCAAAAAGCTTGAAAACACAAGAACAATGACAATGGCGCGGTCACTGTGTTGAACCAATTTTGTCCGTTGAAAAAAATCACGTGATATACTCGTCAGCGTGAGGGGCCGCCTGTTGCCAGTTTAGCGACTTTGTCGCTAGATTTAGCGAATTTTTGACCTTTCCTAGCGACTAAAAATCTTATCTAGCGACTAGCGACATATTTGGCGACTTCTGGCAACTTTTGCAACCTCCATTCTCCTTGTCGAGCAACAGCAAAAATCACCTTTCACCGATTTGTGAATGATGTCACGTCTGCCTTT
Organism: Megalops atlanticus; assembly: GCA_019176425.1. NCBI lineage: Eukaryota > Metazoa > Chordata > Actinopteri > Elopiformes > Megalopidae > Megalops > Megalops atlanticus. The sequence goes on along the minus strand of CM032877.1, from coordinate 6,292,646 downwards.
CCTAGTGCTCTAGCGTTGCCCACGTTTATTAAAGTAATGATTGACCTATGTAAAATCAGCCGCTGTAATTACACGGAATTACTGTACCACGACGATGTGGACACTCATAAATTAAAATGACCGAAAAATCCGACGGCACTTTACTGGTAAGCGCACTGTGCACAGAACGTGGGAAAAAAGTGGGTTAGAGGAGAGGTCAGCCACCCTGCCCTGTCCTAGGTCCCGCACATCATTACTGTCAAAATATAAGTATCATTGCATAATTCTAATTCTAATAAAAGTTGTGCATGATGTGAAGTATATTTGTTTATACGGAATTGCAATTGAAGCGATCACACCAATAGTAACAATCCAAGCACGTAGTGTTTTTTTTTTTTTTTATAATGATGCTATAGTAGATACTCCCTTACTGCAGTAATTATTGCAAACTGATGCATAAAGGTAACTGAGTTATGCATATACACAAGCAGCAAACTCTCCTCTGACTGACAACTTTCTCTCGGTGATATCCTTTGTGTCTAAACGGACTGAGCAGACTTTTTTTTGGCGTTTAGAACTAAGAAGAACTACTTTATTATAGAGGTGTTCATACCGTTCATACCGTTTATACAGTTTAAAGCAGTTTAAAGTATAAATAATTACATAATTATTAAATAAATACAGTTTGAAGCAGAAATAATTTAAAAACTAGTGTATTTTTTGTATTCAAATAAATAATTTTGCTTGTAAATGTCTTCTCATATCCCTTTATTAAGGAAAAACACATTATTTGATACATTTTCATTGCGCCCCTAAAGTTCTTTAAATTTTTCAGCTTAGGAGCACATGTGCTCCTTGGGAAAAAAGTAAGCGTCAAGCCCTGTACATGTTTAGAGTGGGGGAAAACCAGGGTTGTACACAAATACCCTGGTATTGACATAGCCCTTTTGTTGCTACGATCTAGCCACTGTAGCTGTAGTCTATGTCCTTTGCTGGCAACTTGGAAAAGCAGTGAATAACAGCAAGCTAGCAATCTAGAGTATCTGTACACATCATAAATTAGTCATACTTGTCATTATAACAGTTTAAATTTGCTGCTCCTGGCACCAGTGTTTATATATCTCACTGCATGTGGAGCAAACACACCAGTGGTTACTGTATCCAAGCAGCAGGAGTCCTGATGCAGCGACATTACATCCGCCTCTTCCTCTACATACACTTCGTAGACGGGTTAACACATGAACTAGAGGCTGCTGTCTGAACACTGCAAATGGTAGCAGTGATTAAGATTGCCTGCATTTTCAAATACATCTTGTTTGTGTGTGCTCCATCACAGAGCTCAGTGTTTTAAACCTATTCTGCAATAAGGTGAGCAACTGGCTTTTTCACACGAATCACCTCTTTCCTCATTTGATATTCAGGTTCACACTGATTCAGTAATATTCTGGGCATTGTTTTGGGGAAGGAATTACAGTCCAGTTGCTTGATGTATATGTCTGCAATGCAAATGAGCTTGCAGGTTAATCCTCCAAGGCCAATGCAGACAGGGCACAGAAGCTAAAGACTTCCTGTCTGCTAAGACATATTCTTAATTCATAATTGTGTTTTGGTTCATGTGTCAGCCTGCAAGCAGGGGTGTTCCAGATAAATGGCTAGAAATTCCCTGTTGTGAAAGACCAGTCTAAAGTCTTGTAAATGATTTTACATCATTATGACCTTTAAAAAATTTGTTCCATCTTGGCAAATGAACACATTTCAAACTCGAGTATCTGAAAATGGAAGCACAATAAAAGTGGCAGCAAATAACCAATTTTAATATTTTATTTTGGGAACACAACATCCTAGGCCCAGTGTTGCCACACAATCACATGTTGGCTTTTACAAACCCTGCAGGGCTACTAAGATGCTTTTAGGTTGTTATGATCCTGATCTTCTCTCCTTTCTGTTATGTTAAACTGTGTCTTCTCACACTTCTTGCGTTTGCCTTTTGACACTGTCAGGCACACTCAAGTGGAGGATGAATATGCGTCCTTGCGTTATGACCCCAACTGGAGGAGCAACGTGAAGGGGGCACAGCACTTTGGTGAAGGGAGAACCCAGCTGCTGCTGGAGGAAGAGATATACCATGATACTGGAGAAGCATCTGGGGAGGGTCCCTGGCAGCAGATGGAATTCTCTAGAAGCGGAGCGCGGGAAAACGCATCCGCCCGCGGCCATGTTCCCGCTGTGAGTTTTGTGGCAGGCGTGGCGGACCACGGCGGACCGAAGTCAAAGCCTCCCCCAACCCCTTACCGTCCATCTCTGCAAGCAAACCCTCTCAGTCATACAGGATCACCTGCATCCACGCGCCCAAGACAGCATGAACAGTTTGACCAAGTGGAGGGCATGGAATCAGACAGGAGCCTCGGGGCCCTCTCAGGTGCGATGAACCAAGCGTACACAGGTGAAAACCATGTCTCTCATGAACTAGAAGAGAGTTATGAAAAAATGAACAAGAGATACGCAAGGGAGTACCAGGTGTTCTACGAGCAAGAATCTGCACGCACCAATGAGACGATGAACAGCAAACAGGAAGGCGTTCACTATAAACTGAAACAGTCCCACCGCTTATCAAATGCAAGGCCAGTCAAACCAAAGGAAGATATAGTGGAGCGCAACAAGATGACCCTGGGTGTCCGAAGAAGACAGGGGTCCTACCTTAGGGCACATGGACAGAGGGGAGAAAAAGAGCACACAAATCAGGTATAACTTCCTTCCATCTACCATGTTAGTTTCATGACAGCCACTTTTCATGGCCGATTTTCATGGAAGTCGCTCCTTGAGTTTGTCTAAATCTCTTTGAATAACTGGATCCACACTTGTTTTCAAATCGATTAGTTTCATTTGTCTAGTGAAAAGGAGACCAGTCAAAATGTTGATAGTAAGAGGTGGCCACATTTGCCTTTCATGGGGGCCGTAAGAAGGTATTGTTGTCGTTGCTGAATGACATTTTATTCTCAGAAAATCAGTATTCCTCTCATTTCCGCCACTGTAAGTGTGGACAAATGGAGCGTTTAAGCTGGCGATCACAAACCTGATATTTTGATAAGTGGTAGATCCTATTTCCACACATGCTGCCCTTAAGGGATGGACAAACCTTTCACATCTGGATGAACTGAATTTAAAGTCAGTGTTGTGGAGGATGTTACCAATAGGAGGATAGCAGTAAAGAAAAGTCAAGCGATCTAAGAGATATTATTTGATAAATTAAAAATATATATATATTATTTTATAAATCTATACAGCACATAGCACATGGATTCTTTCACTGCTAGGGGACTTGTTTTATTTATTATTATTTTGAATTATGAAAAACGCCTTACATTGTCAGTTATATATCAAGGGATGGTGCAAGGTAGAGCATTGATCATTTATATCTTGGCACTCTTCCTGCTTCATATTGTTAAAGTATTCATAATAAAGGGACAGCAAAGTGACAGACTTTTAGGTTCAAAAGGTTTGGTTTCATCATGCCAGGTTTCGGAACATAACATGGTAGTTAAAGGCAAATCTATATGTGAATTATGCAGCAGTAGGAAGGCCACAATTATCTCATGATGTCAAAAATCTAAAACATGTTTTGCATGAATATTTGAGGATTGTATTCTCATAGGTGACCACTAGAGGGTATACAAACATTGCATAAATCCACTGAAATTCACAGCCCTTGTTGAATTAAGCAGGGTCTAAATTCCCCTTTGGGGTTCCTTTTACCCCAGGGTTTGGCAGGAAATTAATATAGGCCTATTTGAAAACATATATTTAAATTCATTGCAATCCATATAATAAGGCTATAAGCAAAATCCACACCTTTAAGTATGTTTTACATGCTGCTGAAATTACATGAAAAGCAACACCAATGTGCATTTTTAAAATAATTGCATTATAGTTTCCAGTGAAAATGACTGAAAAAAGTAACTTGTATTTCTTCTGTCAATATATTAAAACGTGAGGAATTCTGCATATCAGCTTTTCCCTTTTCTCTCCTGTTTTCCTGGTGAGTTAGGTTTCTGTCAAAATGGAACAGCTTGGCTTCACTTTATTTATTTCCGAGTACATACTTTTTACATTTTTTAGTGAAAAAAAGAAAAACACATCAGAGTCAGAGATTGTCCCGTTCTGAATAAACTGCCAATTTATTAATAAGACTTCGGCTACCTTAGATGGTGTTCACCTCTTCAAGTGCAATGTTTCTGTTACAGAATACAAAGTAAACAAGCCTCACCCATTTCATTACAAATCATTACAAGTCATTTCCACACAATCAATACTAGACAGTGCAATCACAGTTTTACTTTGAACTATTATAAACAAGTGGAACTTAAAGAAAAAATGTTCCTCTTCAGTAGTTGCACTTTGAAACAATACTTTTATGATTTTTCCCCCTTATGAAGCCCTGTTTGGGATAGGCAACTGTACAATAGGCTCACCTTGTCATGACAACCTATGCAGTCATGCAGGAGCACTGAATCGAGGTGAATACAATCCCCTTTCGTGTGTAGCCAGTGGCTGTTTTTTACACTGTAAGTCACACAGTGCACCACAGTGAAGTGGGCAACGATTGGAGGATAGATGCTACTGATCCACTGATGCCACCTGAGAAACTCACAGGCACCTGAGGAATCGCAAGGTGCCTGAGAATCATGAGAAAAGGAAGCCCTGGCTGACCTACCTGCCCCTATAGCCAGTAAAACCGAGCCATTCCTGGTCATTTTTGGCTGGATTTGAATGTAGGTCATGCGACTTATCCTGCACTCAAAACATGGTCTCAACTGAGCCACTCAGAAGCCCATAAACCAGACATGCTGAAGCAACTGTAAATATGGTAAACTGTAAATATGGTAAACATAAACCAGCCCACACTGAGTGCAAGATTGAGAACTAATTGTGTTTCATTATTTTATTCAGTACATTGGAAGAATCCTACCTTTGTGTGAACTCCATACTACAATCCTCAGTGTCATATAGAAGAAAAATAATAAAGTGGTTCACTATAAATGTGCAAAATGAAGATCTTCATTGTATTGAAAATGTAATGGAAATGGGAAGCTCTATGTTATTGCTGTCATAAAATAAAATAACACTGACAACAATAACATACTGTAATCAATTAGCAGCACTTACATTACAAAACCATGCAGATTTGAACCCAACACAGGTGCCCTCTCCTATCACAGCAGTGATGTTAGCCTCAGTGTTTTCAGGGGACAATACCATACCCTTTCCTCTGCACAATGTTGTAAGAGACTGAGACAAGATGTTAGCAAGTCACTGTTGAAGCTAGTGTGCCATGTGAGTGTGCCTGGTGTGCTGAACTACATCTTTCTAAGCTATAGTTTATGCTAAACTATAACCAGATTTATTTTATTAACAATTAAGGTCTCCAAAAACAGATGGTCATCTAGAAGAAACATGAAGTTGGTCAGTATTCTTAATTCTGACAGTGTTTTCTTCTCTGTGAATCGATTGGTTTGACTTCATACTGTAGTCACATTTGTACTATTTTCATATCATTCAGGATAAGGATTGGTGCATTTTATGAGGATCATGAGCAGTTTTGGGATGTACACTCAAATAACCAATGCTCACAGCCTCACTGGACATCCGGATAAGGGTGTCATCTATCAACAGAATGAAAGCACCTACAGCTTCCATGAAAAGAACAGGTAGATTCCAGAATAATAAAATAATTACAAAATTCAGTGTTCAAACAACACTTGTGAAATGTCATTATCGTTTCAAATTAATGCTGGGCTCTTTTTTTGTTACAGCCCTCATGCTTGTCTTCATAAATGCTAAATGTATTTAACAGTTCCACATGTATTTAGCACCATTTCCCAGGGGACCCTGGCACCAGCAGTGGTTCTGATCCCAGAACATTTTTCTGTTAAGTTCTATTGAGTACTTTTGCCAGTAAAACAGGCTGCTTGCACTTTTACGTCTTATAATCATCCTAGTGTTGCTGTTTTGTGAAACAGCAGCCTTTGGATTTGAATCTATAACCGCCATAATAACGGTTTACTTTTTTCATGTTATGATTTTTTTAAGACAAATTTTGATGCTGTTGTTGAAGTGGGCAGTTACACATATCATCAGATGTGCCTGTGAGCAGGGCATTCATTTCTGAGCTAGTAATACACCAAAGTTTTTTACTCCTAGACTTTCACCATTTGAATAAACCCATTAATCATTTGAATGAACCCATTATATGATTGCACTGAAAAGGGAGACCTGGCGATGAAGTCTGTTTTGATACACCCACTTCTAGCACTTCCTGGTTTGTGTACAGTAGATTTATATGTTAGAAAGCTTTTTTTTGTTTTTAATGAATGCAACTATCAAACATCTCTTAACCCTGAATACAACCTCTCTGTTCTTATTGTTGATACATATTTGCAAATGGAAAATTTTAATTGGGTCATACAACAGCATGAGCACAAGTGGCGTGCTCTGAGTTGGACAGGGAAATTAATTTGGCAGACGAAAGCACTCTTCAGCTGCCGTCAGCACAAATAAGTGAAAAGGAAGCATGTCTGGTTATATGAGAAGATCTATATAACAGTTAAGAACATCAGAGAAGCAGGGTCACCAATAGCCTCTTAAATATCACTGCACCTGGGCATAATTGGTTAGCATTGTCTATTTGCACACCATGGCATACATATGTTTGCTATATTTGCCAACCATCTGAGCCCAGCCCTAACATAATGTTTTGTATCATTCACATTTGCATACTTAAGGGCTGCGGGCATTGTGGGACCCAACACAACCAGGGCTTTCCTCTCCCTAACTGTCTTATGTTGTGGTCCTGGATTATCTTGGCTACTGTGGGTTTTCCCTTACATGTTCCATACCAGCATCATTCAGGGGAATTTAATGTGCTGGATAAAGCCACTAGTAGCCCCTAAACCATTTGCCAGTTAGGCAAATTAATTTTGGATTACTGGTCATTTTTATGTATGACTGAAATGTACCACCAAACATACCCACTCATCAAATACTTTACATGCTCCTCTATATTTTACAGCCCTATACCGTAATTAGATAATAATCACAGTGGTTACTATTAGTAATTTTAATGTTTGTGTTGAGGTTGGCTGTAGCCAGTCACAGTTCCATATGCATTTTGTTCCAGAAGTTTTTTTTTTTCTTTTTCAAAATGTAATAGATATCACAACCTGTTCAAGCCTTTGCAGTTTTGTGGACTGAATAAGCCATCGCGGCAGCAGACACAGCTGAAAACAACAACAATCATAGCAACCGTAGTCATTATAACCATGCATTATCTGTGTCCGATCTCATTTCATGTTCAAACTACTCTTGTTATGGGCTGCATCACGGCTGTATGTCTTTGTCAACAGTGCCCTTCAAAAGGAGGGAAGGCTCCCTCAGGCGAAATCAACATTGCTTGCGCAGGCCTCATCCAAGCTCAGCTAAGTGTGCTATTTGGGGTTTTTAAAAGGCACTATTTGGTCTTTTACGGAGGGTTTCTCGCTCATTTGCTCCCGATAATTAGAGATGTTATTAAACGTACACAATCTCGTAATGCTCCAACTTTTGCCGGCGAGCGCCGAGAGTCATGATGAGATCCGGCGGAGGCCCCTTTGATAAAGACAGAAGTAGCCCGAGCAATCTTCTGCCATCGCACTCAGCCCGAGTCCCTCGCCATCCCTCAGACCCTCACTTCAAAGCCAGGAACATAATGTACAATCTCTTAATAGCTCTAGACCAAGGCTCTGGGGCTCTCTGCTACTGTATGCCATACCTCAGTGTAAACACCTAATCAAGATTGCCCGGGCGGCCACAATAGCTACCAAATGCAATTCAAGATCCACGGGCCTTTGAAGTCTTCATTGCCAAGCTGTGTCTCCCAGTCTTGAGGAAAATGACATGCTGCGATTGCCGGCCTTTGTTGTGGCTCGTCGGCGGAGGGGCAATTACGGACCTCAATTTAACAGAATAGATATTACACAGCTTACGATGCTCCAAATGCAATTTGGCTTTATCATTTTCTCCGTTTGATTGGGATTATTAAAATGGTTGACAAAAGGCGGTGGCGGGGAGCGCAGACAGAGGTCACGGCCCACCCTTGGCAGGGAGGAGATAATGAAAAGAGCGCGCCTCGCCCGCCGCACGCCTGTTGACACCTGTTATGCTGCGCCCCGGCCCTGGGACGCAGCGCAGGTAGCGCGGGGCAATGGTGGCGCGTGACACGGGAACCCCGGCCGCCGCCGTCCCCGCCGCCCCAGCGCTGCCTGCGCTCGGAGACCCCTCTCCGCAGGTGCACCTCGAGAGAAGGCTCGGGTTCGAACCTTTGAAATGAGGGAGCTTTTGGACATTAAACATTTAACCTCTTGCACTCTGACTCAGGCTATTTTATTTGCTCCCCTCCTGCTACTCAGTTCCATTGTGAAGAGGTGTGAACAACAAAACCCTTTTTCCCCTTTGTGCCGTAATGCTATGGCTTGTAGTGGAGATTCCATGGTTTGGTTCAGTTCACTTGTGACATACCAGGGATCTCCTAAGATACTTTGTTGATAGTTATCCAGAGGGAGGGAACTTTCATAAATAATAACTTATAAACAGATACAATGGAAGTGAGAAGCATGAGGTGGCTAGGCAGCGCTGGAATAAATGAAGTGTCTTGGCATTAACACAGCTCAAGTGATGACTTGTGTCCCATGGTTATACATTAAGCGCGATATTCAAAGAGGAATTGTAGGTAGTGATTGCATAAAACTGGGCTGTTTATTAGATAAATTTGGAACAGAGCAGGAGTTCAGTAATGACCTCAAAACAAGAGGAAATCTTCCTCCCTGCTGTCAAATTGGTGCAAGCTAAATTCTATCATTTTCTAGATGTTAACATTATTAAAATTATGGAATTGTATGTACTGTACCACTTTTAATTATGAAGAATAGATGCTAAGATTTACCCTACTTATTTTTGCTGTCTTTCTAATGGCCTCATTTAGCTTGCATCACTGAGGCTTTATTAGCTAACAGGTGAAGGGGGCTTACCCTGCTAAGGCTATTTTGTGAGTGCAGGTCCTAGTTTCATTCCAGCTACGACCGGTAACCAGCTCAGCTTTGGGCGATAAGCAGCTATCACCCGTCTGTGAGTGTGGCTCATATAGTGCGGACTGTTCGGCGTGATTAGTTCCCTGCTTACCTGCCCTTTCCGTAAATAGACAGATCAGCATGGTGGTGCATTTATTGATGGATATATTACAACTCAATCCTCTCACTACAGCATGATTTTCTGTGACCTTCGCCTATTCACGCTTTTAGAATTAGTAGCATTCAATAAGGAACCCTTCAAGCTGTCAGTTCCATCGATCGGACCAGATTGCTCTTAGCAGCTGAGGGGACCTGAAGTTAACTAAATGATTTTCATTACGGCATTAGGGCTAAATGTGTCCTCTGATCTGCGGCTCTTAGAAAAATGAAAGCGTCACAACACGTACAGGGCTCTAATCTGAGTATTTATGACACATTATTCTGAAAAGGCCATGTTAACGAACAGCATGAATTAATGTCCTTTTGTTACTTTGGCCTCAGTTAAATCTATCCGCGGTACCCCACGACCTTTACTTTGAACAATGAATTTAAGCCAGTGTTGTGTTTTTTGTTAATTTGTTTAGGTCTCACACAATGCAATAGGTTGTGTGGTCACTAAAATGAGGAAAACATGTTGTATAATTGACAAACAAGAAAAAATTAAGTTTAACTTGCTTAAACGTGTTGCATGGAGTTAAGGACAAATAATATTACTTGGTCTAGAACTAGTATTTCTCTTGATGTTTAAGTCTGATGTATAAGTTGATGTATAAGCATCAGTGTAAGTGGTTAACTTTGGGTCTGTTCGGAAAATGTACATCCTAATTAATGTCACTTGTTGCACATTCTCTTCTGTTGATCACCAACAGGAACCAGAGGCCATGGAAGAGATTTCCAACATTAGTAGCCAGGGGAGTCAAGACAATATTTTGGACCCCGAACTCAGGTGGCAGCAAAATACACAGAGACTGAAGGTAAAACCCAACACTCTTATATGCGGTTTATCGATTTATTCATTCACGTATGGACTGTATATCTTTTTTGTAACTGTTTAGTGCCACCCATAGCCTTATCGCAAAGTGTAACCATTTGTGCAAGGCTTCATCTCAAGATGAACATTTCCACACACTAGGCTTAGTGTCACCTGGGATTTCATTTTTGCAGCGACGGACACAATTTCTGCCAGAGTTGTTGAGGCACAATGGAGCCCCTGAAATGGAGCCTCTGTAGCCGAAAGAGGGAATGGAGAAGCATCATTATTTTGAGCACTTGAGCGGTCACCCTAATGCTGCCAGGGAGAGGAGTGTAAATATTTTCCCATTACATTGGTGAAAGCTGGTGTTTGTCAAATCAGAGGCATTAGATGCTGAGGCACAGCCACAAACCTTGCAGAATAATTTGTGAGACATCTGTGCATGGCATGGCATGGCATGGGGAAGGAGGAAAAGAAGTAGAGGAAGAAGAAAAAAATGAAGCACAAAATTATATAAATGCCCCAGCTCCCTCCCTATGATGATGGTAATGCTGACTATGGCATTGGAACCACAGTTATGCAAGGAAATAGTTTACCTTAATTGAGTAGAGCCTTACAGCTGTAAGCTCAAATATGTTAATAAAGGGCACATGAATCTTCTCCTCATTCCTGTTCAAAATAAGTTTTTGTACTTTGTATGCTCGTACTTTCCCTTATTTTGCGTAGATCATTTATTTGAGACGCACTTAAGCTAGATGTTTTCTTCTTCCCAGGCTAATCATATCTCATCAAAGGGAGGATCTGAACCCTGCTATAGACAGTGTGCTCTACTGTCCTTTTCCGTGGGCTCAGTTGCCAGGAAGTTTATGGACTCATGTTGCATCAATGCCCTGAACAAATTTTTAGCATTGCCATATTAAAGATGGACTCCAGTGAAAACCGTACACTTTAGTCCGGTATGTTATTTGGGTACCATGGATATGTCTAAGTGAATTCTCTGCTATTTTAGTATTCCTTGATTTTAGGAAAATACATAGAAATGGCATTCAATGCCATAGAGAGAATTTGAAATGAGATTCTCAAGAAACCTGGGATTATAAAAATGGCAGGGTATTGATGTTCTTGACAAGATGAGAGAAGACCACCCCTGGAGGTGAGAACATGGCCCCTGTTTGGGTTCTGTACAACCAGGGAACTATGACAACTCACCTCAAACAGTTCACTGCTTGACATCATGGCTTCTCCCAGCCAGTAATGCTTCATCCTCAGTTGGACAGAGCAGACCTCATGCTTTTACGCCCACCACAATATATGGTATGGTAGCACATGTTTTACAAGAGATATCAGTGCCCTTTATCTGACTTTGTTCAGAACTTCCGTTCGAAGATCCAGCACAGCCTAAACACTTGTTTCAGTTTCATGTAGTCATGGAAACGCTGGCCTCAGCATGACAGACAGTTTGCTCTAATTTTTTTTCATACATGTTGAAAGCCAGTAGCAATACGTACCATTGCGAAGCCGAGGGCTCTTCAGCATCCGCAAACCTTGCATTCTGAGTCCGCTGGTTTGGCCAGTGGTTCAGGCTGGGTAAAATTTGTCACTGATATGCACATTCAGCTTCACTCAGTAAAGGAAAACAGTGCGGTGTATACCTTCATTTATTCAATTTGACATAGATGGTTTAAGCAATTTTATAATGGGGTGACTTGCATTTAGTGACAACCTGCATTCAGTTTTTAAAATAGATTTTTAGTTTAAATTTAGTTTAGTTTAAATTTTAAATTAAATTTTAAAACATTTCTTTCACATTATTAACAGTAGTTATCACTAAAAGAAATTAGTTTTAATACAAACAATAACTTTAGTTACTTTTTGATTTTTTGGTGTGCTTCTCTGTCTTGCCCCCCATGTATTGCTCCTAGCTGTTTCCTCTGATTACACATTTATGGAACCGATGCCATTTTCTGAATAAAAAGGGGATTGTGCAGCAGATGCATTTTTAAAAGCTTTTTTGGGTTTATTAGAGTGCATGAAAATGCACTCTTGTTATCCGAATTTTTCTTATTCTTCTTTTTCTTCTTCTAACCAATTTTGTGCGTTTAATACAGCTTCAACCGTTTAACGTAGAAACTTCATTCAAACTGTGTTGCGTAGGTCTTACAAAGGACACTTATGCTATGTATTTTTATTTTTGTAACATTTATACTTTTTAAACTATTAATTAAAAACTATCAAAATTTTCCCCATAGACTTAACATTGGCCTTTATGACATCACAATAGAGCCATTAAGCAATTAGAATCTTGTGGCAGCTGTTCTGACCACCGACATCTGTTTGATGTAGGCCTATATACTTTTATCTATGTAAAATTAGACTGTTTGCATTTTCATGCACTCGTAATTCCCTGGAATTACATTCTCTAGTTAATTGATGAGAATCTGCATGTTACTTCAAAATAAACTATTCCAACAATTTGGCCTAAAAAAAACTTCACTGGCGTCTATCTTCAATGCAGCTTCGTATTCTAATGTGACATGAAAATGAGTCGAGTCTGAAGTAGTATGTCATTTATTTAGGACTGTGCTGAAGTGTTCAGTTGTGCTGACCAAACTCACCTGCAATAACCGACGGCACAGGTCTACCAAGAGAAGAAAAGGCAGGGGAGAGAAGGAAAGCACCTCAAGCCCATTGTGAAAAGGCAGAGTCCGTCCGGCTCCGGGACAGTCGTCGGTGACCAGAGTGGGACAGATAACCCCAGTGTTCCTTGGGATGGACGCGGGGCGCAGGGACGTCCTCTGCGGCTTGGCCACGCCGAGGTGCTGGTCATCGACGGGGCGGACGCTGGCAGCACGGCAGGTACGTCACGCTCCCCCGCTGTGCCCGCGTTGTGGTGGCGGCCGGATCACCCCGCGGCGAGGACCCCCACTTTCAATGTGAACATCAACCTCAGCACATCCTCAGACGCCACGCCCTTCCTGAGCTCAGATCACCAGCAGGCCAGCATCACGCTCTCACCCACCCAGCGCCCTCCGCTCGGGCCCAGCCTCGCTGTTTATAACCCCACAACCCTGAGCTGTTATCATGACCGCCAGGTGAACCCAGCGCAGATGGCCTCCTACTACAGTCCCAGGCAATTAGCCCTGGGTCCGCAGACGGCAGCTCCGGCTCGCCTGGTTCCTAACCCTGACTTCCTTCCAGGCCGGCTCAATCAGGGGAGACCCTTTTTATGGCAGGACTGTGGAAGCGAACGGAGTGGAGTGCCTCGCCTCTGGGATCATGAAAACTCCTCAGTCCATAGGATGGATTACACCCGGGCATGGTCAGTTTGTTTTCCTACTGTCTGTCACTATGTTTGAGGAAGGGGAATGGTTTACGTATTTAACCGTCAGGGTCAGACTAAGTGACTTAAACCCTTGTAACTGCTAGCATGACAGGTTGTTATGAAATATGTCCTCTGTAAGACAGAAACTGCAGCCATTTGCAGTATCATTTTATGAATTTGAACAAATTCCTGTGTATTGAAATCAAACATTTATGAGATAAAATTGCTGATATAGTAATATTTTCTGTTCAATTTAAAGGGTTTCACCTACAAAATGGCAGACTGCTGCTGTGCAAAATCTGTACCAGGACCCAGGTGACCAGCACATTGTGCTGCAATGCCAGGAGGGACAGAGACTCAGACAAAGGCAGCCATCACAAAGCTCAGGGTCTTACAAAGTGCTGCCCCCTATTGGGCAAACAGTGGCAAGTGACACTGAGCTGAGCAGCCAAAGTCCTCGACAGCAAATAAACCCCATTCAGCGGAGCAGCTCAGAGGGTTATCTGGCTCAGCTGGTGAGACAGAAGCAACTGAAAGAAAAAACAACCTACAAGGTGTGTACATGTGTGTGCCTGTGTACCTAAAGAATGTGCATGTCAGCATACGCTGGACACATTTACTGTAGTGACTTTTAAGTTAGCGTTTCAAACGGAAAAGTAATGATTTCCATCTCTACGAATGAATTTGAAACTGAAAGGTTTTTGCACACAGTACAGCAAGAGTATTACTATGCACAAATTGTGCAAAATTTTGGTAATGGTTGACAGTTGCTCCCAGTGAATGTAGGATTTGGTCATTAATGGACATTTAGATTAGGTTTTCAGGGTATTTACATGACCCAACTTCACAGAACATAATGAAATGCAACAGTGAAGGTACTTTTATAACAAACACTGGACGTTGTAGTCAGAAATAATGTCAAATAATGAAGTCCTTTACAAGTTTAATGATTAAGGGTGCTTTTCATTTTCATCAGGTTAATTGCGTTAAGTAATGTAAGACTCAGTTAGTTGTTATGAGATGATGACATAAGACACGGCCCAAAGACTTATCCCAAACGTATTAGAGGGTAAGGTGATTAGAAGACAGACCTGCCTTTGAGGTGCTGAACCAGTAAGATGTCAGTTTGCATTTAATGTTAGTCCCTTTGTTATTTGCCAAAGTGAGCTCTGCAGAGATTTCCCAATCCAGAGGCACACACGTGCAGACTGATACCGCACAGGCGTTCCACCTGATGGTCATGGCTCCACATTCATAACTACAAACACACCATCAGTACACACACTGTCAATACATACACACCATCACTACACACACACACACACACACACACACACAGAACTTTATTGTGTGTAAAAAAATTTGTATTTGTTGTAATTACGAGTACTGAGGTTTTTTCATCAGATCGATCCTTGGTAAAGCACGGTAAAACCGTGTCATTGTTTGCCTGTGACGGGTTTACACCCTGATGGTCAGGGTTGCGCCAGTGAAATCCGTGTCCCTCCGCCCTGCTACAGCTGCTCCGGCCGGGGGCGGGCGTGGAAGGCCGTCCTGGGATCTCCACCAAGAGCGCGAGGATTTCCCAGGCGTCGTGTCTGACGAGATTTGGGGATAAGTTTCTCAAGCGTATAGCGAGGGAGCCCGAGGGACGAGGATCAGAGAAAGCCAGCGCCACGGTCTCCATGACCAATGGCTAATTCAGGAGTGGCCCAAAAACCCGAAAGGAGCCAGTCTGATCTGAAATGATTAGCCCCTTTTGTCCTGGGCAGCTTGTGTATTGCTGCTGGAACGCACCTCAGACACACACAGCGGATTAGCCGCTTGCCCCTGCAGCAGTGGGAGGGTTCTGTCCTGGCCCTGGGACTAGATGCAGGGTGTCCAGCACAAACACTTGTGCCGTTTCTGTTTAACCTCGCATTTATCAGGAGCAGTTTTTTCCTGTCTTTTTTTTACATTAAAAATGAGCGATGTATACATAAAGAATGCACACAATCCTGTTTTAAACCTAAGAATTTGTGTGTGTGTGTGTGTGTGTGTGTGTGTGTGTGTGTGTGTGTGTGTGTGTGTGTGTGTGCATGCGCACGCTTATGTCTGCCCCGACATTTGTATTTTACTAGTCTGTGTACTGTTGCAGGCATACAGTCTGAAAGACTATAAAGCCCTCAAACAGGATGTTAAGCTTGGTGGACTTGGACCAAATTACAAAGTAACAGAAATGACAGTAAGTGCCTTTTCCCTTGGTATTTACAGAAATTACATTTGCCTGTGTCAAACCAAAAAATCATTTTTGAGTTCCAGCAATGGTTTTAAATAATGTGTGCAAAGACAAATGGGACCAAGAGATTACATTTGCAGGATTTTCACTTTTTGTACGAATGACATGTAAATAAAAGACATTATTAAGAAGAAAATCCTAGAGTGCTTCTTGACCTGTTGAAAAGATTATGATTTGTAACATGACAATGAGGTGGGGAGAAAGAAATAAAAAACTGAGGCTGCATACATTTATGTGACATGTTCAGCATTCTGAATATGAATACAATTTCGGATGTCTCTTTGTGGATTCAGTAACCGCATTGTGGCTGCCTTTCAGTTGTTTGATTAATGAAAGACTTTTATCATTCTAAACAGATTACAATTGATTTACAACACAAATGAGTGTAGCTGAGGGAAGTTGAGTGGTATGCTGTATTGATTTACCCTTATGGGTATATATCTAAATAAGTATGTGTGTCCTCCATCATTAAATAAAATGAAACATATCAAGTAAACATCAGCAAATTTGCCTTTGGACATGTTTGTCACCAGGAAAAGGCTCATAGAGCTGTGTTTATAAATGTTTGGATCAGAGTGAATATTTGCTGTTATTCTGGTTTGTTGACCAGCGTGGAGAGGGACACCAATATAGGCTGTACAACAAAGAGGGGGGTCCTTCAGGGAGAACTACTGCTGTTAATTAAACCTCCTTTTGTAATCGTCCACCCCTTTCTTTCAAAACTGTCAGGCAGAGAAAATTAGACGGCAGAAGCAGTATTCAAATAAGGTCCGCGAGCAGAACAAGAACTTAAGCAGGAACCCCTTTTTGCCGGCCAAGAACCCGATGGGCAGTGACACCAGGGAAGACATTGTCCCCAGAAGAAAGGTGAGAGGGCTGCCTTGGTGAAGGACTCCATCAGCCGTCTCCTTCTTCACACACCTTGGCTTTTGTGTCTGATCATGCTCTTACCAAATACTTCCACTCTCCCTCAGAGTTTCATCATCTTGGCTGCATTCAGCATATGCAGACAATGCAGCCATTTGAGGTAGTTCTGTTTTAGTTTTGCTAAGACAGACACAATCCCACCCCAGGCCAGGGCCCCTAGTCCTTCAAAGATATGCGAAATACTTGTTCTGATGGTTACTCTTTGGCAGTAGGAGAAAGATGACACCCATTTGAGCCAAATAACGGTGCACTTACTTCGTCCTCCTGGCACTGAAAGCAGCAGAACACGGACCATTATTGCTCTCAGTCCAGATTTTAAATTTGTTCTATTTTCTGTTTTTATTGAGGCTCTGGAATATGCCAGGAGCATTCCGAAACCCAGGCCACCCCCTCATCCGAAGAACAGAGAGGCTGGGAAAGAGGACTTCCACGAGCCGTTGGGGTATCTGGAGGACATAGATCTATCCCAGCTCGCCAGACTGGAGATGTTACAAAAGCGGCATGAGGAGGAAAAACAGGTTGTGGCCCATTTTAAAGCCTTGCATGTCATTTAATCCATTGATGTCTTTGCTCAGATGACAGAAGGTGGACCAGAGACCTGTCCCATGTA
This sequence comes from Megalops atlanticus, assembly GCA_019176425.1. Taxonomy (NCBI): domain Eukaryota; kingdom Metazoa; phylum Chordata; class Actinopteri; order Elopiformes; family Megalopidae; genus Megalops; species Megalops atlanticus. Next base: position 6,275,462 of record CM032877.1, on the reverse strand, counting down.
GCTTGATGAGCCTAATGTAAGGTTTGTAGGTACTAAAATATGGACAGATCCAGGATGCACTCATGAGTTTTGTTTTAGTAACACTAATAAATCATGTCATACATTTTAACTGCAAAAAAGTATTTCAGATATATTGTGCTATGGATAGAAATGAGGTTATTTCATTTCATTTAATCTTTTTTCACTTTTATTTGTTATTGCAATAAAACTCCACAACATATGTACATTGGTTGATCTGTGCAATCCATAAACATTGTTTTGGTAGCAAATATATTGTGTATAATGATCTGGTTTTATGCATTGTACTTAATCATTTAATAAAACATTAATGGCATATGAACATGCACATTTTAATAAAGAAAGAAATACTGTCCCCCATAGCACTGAGGAAGAGAAACATCAGAATGAATTACCAAATAAAGTGAAGCCTATTATCCATGTATTTATATAATTAACCCTGCCTGTAAGGATGCATACCATAAATCACAAAATACACCATGACCCCTAAAGCAGTTGGTCTGAAAGACTGTTGGTTTCATTTGAGGAGGGAGTTATTCATCAGATGGCTCTTTCTCCACTACGGGCTTCTCTTTGAGGCAGACCGCACCTGGCAGCACTGTTAATCTAGCAATAATCTGCTGTTTTTGTTCCTTCCTGATTATCCCTCTGAATATTTCCTCTTTTTTTTCTCCCGTTAAAATAGAAATGGGTCAAAAAATGGTGACACTTTGAAGCCGTCCTGATTAGAGCCGGCAAACTTGTTTTCTGTATTTTAAAGTGATAATTCTCCCCCCATAAAACAATCTCAAGCACCTATTTCTTTAATGGAACCTTTAGATGATTATCAAAGAGCTATTTACCCATATGTAATATTTTAATTAGATTATAGTCTCAATTTAACCCATCATGGCTCCTTTGATGCTCTGTGTTTTTAGTGTTAAGCCTCAGATGCGAGGGGGTAATAAATACCGGACCTTTTGAATTAATGAGAAATGCTGCCTTTCCAGATCTACTCTCTTTGCATCTTTTTATTTTTTTCCCCCTGCCATAGAATTCAGTTAATTGAAGGAGTCTCTCACCACCACACATGAAGGAGGCTAAATTAGCATCCCTTTTACCGATTGGAAAGCCCAGGCAGACGCGCTGCCTTTGATCTGTGGACGACACTGAAGGAGGCAGCAGCCCCCCTGAAAATGAGCTGATGGCCTGGCTATTAGATGAAAATGCAGATGCATCCATGTGTTGCAAAATGCTTAATCTTTTAATTGATCACCTTCCGCACGGCCTATTCTCTTCACGCTTTTTATTTTCTCAGTAAATCAGAATCACGTTTTGAAATGAAATGAATTGCTTTTCAAAGGGGGGAAAGTAGCGCACATCCGCTTTGAAAAGAAAAATCAGCCCTATTAATGTAAACCTCCCAAATTAATGTGAACTGCCTCCTGGTACACATTTAAATGACTATATAAGTTCTGTAATGGCCGTCATTTGTAATGAAGGACTGTGTTGTGTGCGTGTGTGTTTAAGGAGAGTTTTCAAAAGAAGGGGGCCAAATGTGCACCTTGCTTCACAGTAGATCTTTTGATGTTCTTTCTAAATACTAATGCAAATTGTTTTCATTTTTTGGAAACTGACAAGGTGCAATTTCCTCAAAAGAGAAACAGAAGAAAATGGTTGTCCTCCATCTGGTAGCAGTAATGATCTCATTCAGAAGCTCAATAAATAGGCAAGAAAATGACGTACCATTAAAAAAAGAGGCTTTGAAAATATTGCAAACTGTTACTGTTTATTTCTGCTTATCACTTTGCTTGTATTGTGTGCTCACAGTTAGCTGTATGTTGGAGGTACCATAGCCATTTGAAGAAACAGAGTCATGTTAGTTTTTAATGATGATCCAGGTAGATTGTATCATGTTGTTTTAAAAATAGTAGCTGAAAAACATGGTAATACAGTGAAGCCTAATTATAAATCCTACCAATCTGGAGATGGCTGATGCGAATGTATCTGTATAGAGTGCATTACACTCTCATAAAACATATTCTGCTGGTTCCTGCTGTCTTTTTGTTTGAAAATGGAAAATAACATGATAAAAAGCCAACTGGATCACCGTAAAAATGTCTGTTCCCTTATCACATCCACCTGATTAATCAAGAAATTCATTTTTAAAAACGTATGTGTATCTAATATCTAATTTACATGGTTCAGCATTTGTACAGTGGTTGCATATTACCTAGAAACTATATTATATATTTTAAAGGTACACCATGATACATGTGTCAAAAACTAAGACATTTACGGTAAAGGAGGAACAGACACAAGTAAACTTCACAAGAAAATAGTAAATTGCAATAGTCAACAAAGAATGTGTTGTTTTATGTTGGGCTTATTTGTAGGTTTGTTTTACAATTACCTGTGTATATTGTTTTAGATTGTATGATTGAAGTGATGAATATTTTGGTTTTGTGCATTAAACTGCAAGTGTACACGTGGTGAAACCATTCAAAGTAATGACGTTATTAAATGCAATTACATGTAAAATAGAAGTTTGTCTTTCATTGTAGTAAATGTTGAGAAGTGCACAGGATCTCCTCGCCCTCGATTTTATTTCAGTATTTCAGTCCTTGAGTAGATTAGTTACCAGCCAGTTTACTGTTTAGGATTTAATATCACGCTGTACAACATAAGGTATTCTAATATTTCACCGGGGCAGTGTGTCTGTAACGCGGTCTCGAAAGGTTTTGGTGCTGTTACAGGTATCATACAAGTTCAGATTTTGAGGTCTTGAAGAAACCCGGGGTATTTAAAGTTACGTGTTATCGTAAAGCCAGGGACTTCGGTATGCTGTAATCATACCTTTGATATTTTCTTCAAGCTATTGCGATAGTCCTTAATTGCATTTAGGCCTACTTACGTAGCACCGTGAGGCACTGGGCGATTTAATACGACAATCATGACTGTCACAAATAAAGACACACCCTAGAAGTCTACCATCACTTTGACCGCTTGCAACAGCAAATAATTTACCCTTTCAACAGAAAACAACCAGTATCTTTGGACTCACTGTTTACATGGGACCGAAACGTACAGCCAACATAAAATGGTGTTCGACTTCAAAGACTCTTAAGCCAAAATTGACCACAGCAATAACACGTTTTGATTTCCGTTCACGGTGTAAACCCTAATCGTGGATGTTAACTGTACTTGTGAGAACAGTGCTAACCATATGATCAGCCTCAACAGGTGAAGAAAAACTGTCATTCAGAACACGGGATGTGGACTCTTTCCCCACTTCTTTTCGCCTTCTAGTGTAATACGTCTAGCCGTTATGTTCCATGGTATTTGTCATTAGTTTTGTAGCCACGAAAGACGAAATTAGAATGGGCCAGGATAACGCGACTCACTACTCCAGTAGTTTGGCCCACATTGTTATTGCTGTGGCGTGTTATTTGCTCAAATTATGCCCGATATCTGTGCATTAATTTTCTTTTTATTAAAGTTTTAGCAACGTATTTGCAACAATAATATGTCGTTCGGTGATTGTGTGTACGCTAGATGAAATAGGCCTAGTAAATTTACTGTTTCGAGTCCACAAGTTACAGCGTCTAGTTAAGCAAATTTTAACATCGTATTCACGATTAAGAAAAGCGCGGTGTTGTAAACCAACCTGCTAGACGGCAGCAGAGACGTATGAGGGTGAAAAGTTATCGGAAGACCTGTCGCCGTTCGATGGATTAAAATTTGGCTATACGATAAGGATGCAGCCGTCATTATTGTACTGCCAATATTAAAAACGGCGACTACATTGTTAAAACAAAACAAAACAAATAGGCTCTAAAATAGGATCTGTAACCAAAGAACAGCCAAGCGTGAATCACCAAAAAAAAAACGGATTAAAGTACCATAAACAATTAATTCCAGTTCGGTATGAATTTTATTACCAAAAAGTGAAAAGCACCTTAACCGACATGAAAGTACCTACTGGAAGTAGCCTAAGCGTTAAAATAATTATTTCGTGATACTACTGTGTTGAGTTGAACTCGAAAGAAAACCAAAGTCCCATCGTTATGATGACATTTGAAGATGGCATTGAGGTTTTCGTAATTATGAAAATCTGTGACATATCTCAAATCCCCACGTTTTTTACCACGGGAATGGGCTCTGCTCTCTCTTCTCACAGACAGTAAAGACAGTTTATTATTGCTTGACTCAAATGCCTTTCCCATGCTCACCCAGCAGGGCCCTGATACCGCTGGAATCGAGTCATGTGCTGTCTTAAGCAGGCGGCGCCTAATTCATCCCGCTCCCACACACTCCGTGGGATCTGTTCATTTTAACCAGGCACACCACAATAAAAATTCTTGCACTGACTTATCACATTGCCAGTGAATAATAATGGATAAACAAACTGAAAAGTTAAACTCATACAAAGGATCAAGTAAATTGGTGACGGCAGACACATATGGATTTATTTTATTACACTAAGGCTGACACAGTTTTTAGTCTGTCCGTATCTACTGCATATAGGTTGTATATCTCAATCGTTTGTTACTTGTAGACTGATTACAGTTGACACAATTAAATAAGAAATATACCAATAATAGTACACATTTGTAAATATAAGACGCTCATCGCGTTAACGAATATTGGAGGTAAAACTCGAAAATATGAAAGTCTGTCTAATTTTTCGGTGATAAACAAGATTTGTGTGGCATTGAACGCTCTATGTAATTACAAGTGTGAAACTGACTTTATCTTAATCAAAGGATACCAAAGCTCAACCCCTTGCAATACTGCGTCTCTTAATGTTACTAGTACAACAGAGTGATTCAACTGTATTTTAAAAAAAACCGTGTCCGAGCAAGTGCTATATTTTTCGATCATCCTTTCTTACAATTCGCTTTATCTGCGACAAAAATCAGTAACAGAAATATATGTGCATAATAAAACGCTTATAAATCGATGCGACGGCATTACATTCTGTGCCAGTCGATTCTTATTTTACAATGTTATGATTAAATAAATCACAAAATCGGCACCGACATTTCCCTGTAGCGTGCAACCTTTTTGGAACATAATACTTCTTTAATATATCATTTAATAATGACAAATCACATGGTGAAAAGGGACTGTACAACTAATTAACAATTTAAATGAACTGCATAAACAAAGCGAAAGTGCTAAACATAAGATTAAAAACGTCACAGTTATGTGTTGGAATGTGAGGTGGCATTTTTGTTAATTGTATTTATCAATGTATAAATACACAGTAAAAATAATTTACAGATTGTCTTTACAATATTCTCGTTTTTCTGGTTACTCGAAACAACATATTAAAAAAGCTCAAAATTTGAAAAAGAGAAAAGGGATAAATATCTTGATTTGGTCATATCATAACATAAAATAGTGAGTTATAATGTAATAGTTGTAACATGTTTATAATAATAATAATAATAATAATAATAATAATAATAATAATAATAATAATAATAATAATAATAATTATTATTATTATTATGGAATCACAATTCTGATTAATTCATGGTATCTTACACTCCCCCATACTTTATCGGCTGCTCAATTGCTCCTGAAAACACTCCTGAAACACTTGTGTTGTATAAGCAAATCACCACATCTGTTAAAGACATGTTAGTGTCAATGAATGTCCTCGCAAGCGCTTCAATAAATATAATTTTATAACGCTGTTATTACTGATACTTAGAAAACGCTGTATATTTTTCTGAAAGATACCACGCAGCAAATGGTTTTTCAATTGAAACTTTTTAAAATTTGTCTCTTTGATTATAATAGATGTTCCGGCGAACAAATATCATCTTCTTCGATATCGACATCGTCTTCATTTTCTTCGAGCAGATAGGAGTCCTGGTTCATTCCCGTTTTAACATCTTCTGCATTTTTTTCATTACTTTCGTTCTCACTCGAGTTCTCCAGGGATCGGTCCAAGTCACCTGGATTTTTCTGGTCGTCTTGTGTTTTCCGTAGTTGTTTTTTATGCTTCATCCTTCTGTTTTGAAACCAGGTTTTTACCTGTACGACAAAGGTTTCATATTTTAAAAACTCAAATCATGCATTTATCGAGTATCTGAGAGGCATAGCTTTCAGAAATATTTCTTACCTGTGTTTCTGAGAGACTTAGCGCTGTTGCCAGCTCCACTCGCTCTGGAGTGGAGAGGTACCGTTGGATTTCAAATCTTTTCTCCAGCCCTGACAGCTGGGAGTCTGAAAACACGGTTCTGGCCTTTCTGCGTCTGCAGTGTTTGCCGGGCAACTCCGGGTGATGCTGAAATAGTGCCGGAACCTGCATCCCTTTAGAAATAAATACAACAGACCTGTGAAACTGTGGTTTGTATCCAAAAATTAAAAACGACGATCAAGCACAATGATAATCAACCAAGCCATCCTCAGGTTATATATTGTTATCGATGAATCAAGTTTGTTACAAAGTGTTTGTGAACATAGACACAAAGCAATCACAATTCTGTTTTCGCGTTTATTCACGCTGAGATTCAAAGACGAAACCGCCAGAAATGGGCCGTCCATCATGTTTTAATGCGAAATATATAGTTCACACAAAATCTCTCCCTACAGAAGATCGGGTCCATTTACCTATGAATATAAATACGGTTTAATGCTTACATTAACATCACGTATCTGATTTTATCAAATTGTATTCGTGTTCATTTGAGACATAATGTTTTTTTTCCTAGTGCGCATAACAGATTAAACGGGCCGTTCTTAATAGGAGTACGGTTCTGCATGTTAACCTGTTGCATATAACACATCGACGAACACTGTTCGCTGTTCTAAAAACAGTACAAAACACCACGTCGACATTCCAGACTATTATTTTTTAATGTCGTCTTTTTCAAGTGTTGTTTTCACAAGTTATTCCGTGAGACAATCTGAAGTATTATTTTCTTTACCAAAGCAAGTATCACTATATTACAGTTACTATTTATCGTTATCGTACAATTATTATGATTATTATCGTTATACTGCAACTGCTAGAGCTACTACACAGATCAATTTAGCAACTGCATTCACTTACCGGAGGTGAAGAAATACGGATGGTGCTCAGGTTTGTGAAGGGGATGGTGAGGATGAGGCGCCAGTATCGGAGTTGGCATCAAGGGATATCCATATTCCAGAAGAGGCATCCGGGACGCCAGGGAGCTCGAGAAGGGCGAGTGAAACACTTCTCTCAGTGGCTTGGGTTTGTGTAGCAAAATGTCTTCGATGAAGAACGACGTTGACCTTTGGGCTGGCATCTGGGGGACAGGAGATGTGTAGTTTAGATTCATCTCCAATCTCTGCAAAGACCGTGCAAGGACTGAATCCCGCGAAGGTGGCGTTACGTTATTTGCACCTCAACAGCCACGCGGTATCAACACCGAACCTCCCTCTCCTGAATTTTAAACCCTTAGAATTATAATCTGAGAAGCAACCAGTGAGTGGTACCAGGTGGATTAGTATTTATTGAAGGGGAATGACAGCAACAAATTGTGAAATAGATTTGTGATTAGCCAATCGCACAACGGTGGGGCGGAGGATTGAATTAGTTCTGTATGGATTAATTATACTGACGGCAACAGAGAGGGAGGGTCGCTCACCATGGTGCTGAAATACCCTTGTAACAGGAGTCTGCTAGGTCGTCTCTGACGCGCGCCTTTAACCGTGTGAATTTAACAGCGTTTTAGACAAACCCACTATTATATAGACATGCTTCTTCTTCTTCTTCTTCTTCTTCTTCTTCTTCTTCTTCTTCTTCTTCTTCTTCTTCTTTTTTACTATACTCGTGAACCTTTATGTAAAAATAGCTGACGTAAACAGTGCAAACACCTGTAAATGCTACCATAAAATATTCGAAGATCCTTTACCGATTCAAGGGACTACAACGCTCGCTTGTAAACCACTAGGCTAGCACCCGCCACCCCCTTTTAGGTGATAGTTCCATTGTTTGTGGTAATAATGGTGGTAGAAGTAGATGTTTTTGTTTTACTACATGAGGTAAAGGTAGTTTTGTAGTAAGTGAAGATTATGTTGCAAGTAAGTAAAGATTTATGTCGTCAATTGATGTCAACATCGAATCCAACATCGCATCTGTATGTGTCAAAATCTTTAAAAAGGCGATTTAAATCCAAAGCAGTAATTAAATGAAAACCCAAATACATACACGAATGAACAAAAATATTTTCAGCTGGGATCAATTTTTACTTTTTCGCCAACAGCTTCGTTTCTGAAGCCATCTGTTAATTTGTGATTGGTATGTTTGCATGGGTTACTTTATTGCAAGAGGTAATACCTGCTAATTTTCCCCTAAATTGGCTCTAATTATCGATATTAAACTCTGTGAGAAAACAAGCAGGCACTCCTCTTTCATGTCCATGCTAGAGACAGTAATTTGTTGATATCGAGTTGTCATCACATTTCCAATCACTGTGGTTAATGCTGAAAGTGTTTCAATAAACACAGAATTCTCGCGGCAATGCTATTAGATAATTAGGGAAGATGTTTGAGCGGAAGTGCTAATCCTTGCACGCGGGGACAGGATTTCCATTCGATCAGGCAGGTAGAACAAATTAATTAGTGGATTCAATTAGTCCTGAAAGTGCATTACTCCAACAACTCCAAGACACGCTCATTCATATGCATGAGCTAGTATAAGGTAAATAGATGAGCACCTTTAAGTGACTACAAATGGCAACGCAGCTCGAGTTTAATGAACATGGAAATGGGACGGAATGATGGCGCAGGTTTCATAAGCGAGCTTCTTTTTTGCACGGCATTCAAGTTTCTCAGGATGCTCATTTTGGCTGGGCGCAACTGAAGAACAGCCAACCAACCAACCAAACAAACAAACGAACAACAAACAAACCAACCAAACAAACAATAATACATAAAGTATAAATATATAAACGAAAAAAAAAACACAAAACGCAACGCAAATAAACTTTTATCAATGAAAGTCTGAATAAGAGTGGTCCCACTGATTGTTAAAAACATTTCTCAAACATAACAACACATCTTTGTTGGACAATTGCCATTCGATTGCTGTTTAATAACAACATATTATTGTTCGCGAACAAGACATGATTTTTGTGTAGGATGTTAGTTATAATAGATTTTACTTGTATTTTATTGAGCCGTTCTCGAGTGCTAAGCCTGAGCCAATGAGACTGATTGATGGCACATCAGGATAGCAAGTAGCTTTTAGAGGAAAATGAGAAAGCAAATGAATTAATGGCGATGAAATTGTCTTTGCGTGGTTAGTCAATAGAATCCATCCACTTGGTTGCTGGGAGAGAAGTTAAGCGGCTTTTTACTAGTCATTTCATCAAGTGAAATTTGGCGCCTGGGAGGTACTGCGTCACTCATAAGTGGCACGTTTGTCTAAGAAGCTTTGGGGATTACTTTTAAGTTTTACATCTGTGCGCCTCGACAAATTTAACATAGTGAAATTTTGATCTGTATTTGTGTTGGTATATTACAGATCAATTTCATGTGCCTTAACTTGGATCTATGCGTTTGCCTGCATTTGTTGTGCCATTCTGACAGATGTTTTTTTATATATATTTCTTAGACTTTATTCTTGCATTACTTCATGGGGATAGTAAGCGTTATTATTAGTATTGTGTACGACAAGCTCACATATTCACCATCACAATGTGCAAAAACGTCTATGAATGTGCTTACAAGTTATTGACACAACAATAAATGAACATATTGTAATCTGAAGAGGCTCATTTTGTAAAATATATTTGCCTGAGAACCGAAGACATGGTCGTTTACATAATGCCACTCATCTCCTAAACCCATTGTATATATTGTTGTATTGTTTTTGACAACGCATCCTTGATGCATTGAAGTCATTCCATTCAGTTTAATGTGTTGTCCGTGTGTACGATTTGTTTAGTGAATATTGTTAAAGAGCTAGAATGGGACTCAAAAGGAGTAAGGTAATATCAGCAGGCACTGGCTTTCGGTGGGCAAAATTAAAGTGTATCTTCGACGCTGCAAATCGCATAAAATAATCATGTTGCTGAGTTCCCCCAAACCGGGACAACGTACATAACGTTTGGTTTCAGAGCGCAAATACAGACCGAACTGGGAACTCTGTATCAAATGCCTCTTCTAGGTAAAAAAAATCCCTGGGAATGGTTCAATATACAAAAAGCCTGCATCGTGCATTGTGTACTTTTGAGTTTTTACCATCTCAATGTGCGGTGTCCACAAGTTTCATTGTCCTCTCGTTATGATTATTATTGTGAGAAGGCTTTTGAGCGATTCTTTTTATCGTCATTTTATCCCTATTGCTACCTTTTGGTGGAGGGAAAACGCATTCAAGAACCAGTTTATAACAGGTCTTTCAAGGGAATACCGACAGGCCCACCGTCCGTGATTTGAGATCATCAAAGGCAAGGATTTTTTTAACTTTGGTCCACATTTTGTAGTAGACGGCTGGGTGTAAATTAAATATATGAGGCACTGAAGTTCACATTTTCTTCTCCTAACGACGATTTACCCAAACTGCTTTCATGCCTTGAGACGTTTCAGATTCATCCGATGAATGATAGACCATGAGTATTAGGAAAAACAGCAGCCGAACTCAGAGGGAATATTATTTTTAATATATTCCAATATGAAAAAAATCAAGTAATTCAATTCCCTTCAAAGTTTTCGGATTTGGCTATATGTTTAACTGGCTGCATTCCGAATTTGCTTATTCACGACACCAAGCAAGTCTAGGCCGGTAGACACAGGCGCACAGTGCAAATGAGCTCCCGGCGACAGCACAGTGGTCTAATCCGCGGAGAGACCGATTGCCGCCGGTTTACGGCTGTGTTGCACGACGTCTCTGGCCCCGCTTGGTTACGACGGTGAACAACTTTAGCGTTAGTAAATACAAACCAACAGGACTTGTCTGAAGCCTTCCATGTCACAGGACAAATGTCTTCAAAATACCTGACGAAGAGGTTTGTTGTATCGAGACTATTTTACAAACTGTTGTACAGTTAACATAGACTAACATGGTTTATGCATATATACAAATATAATGATTGGAGGTGGCTTTATTCAAATACGTAGACAGCCTAGACAGCGTGTGGCATATCTCATTGCCAGACACTGACACCAGTTCCAACCGTTTGTGTCTGGTAAATATTATACATAAACAGACCAATTAATTTTTTTTAAATAAAAGTGAAAAGCAATCTGTTTGTCGCGCTTAGGACTTCTCACTCTCGCCGCAAAAAGTGCATTAGACAGCTGCGTAACACACGCTGCTGTCTGTAATAGGCCACTTCAGCCAACAGATAATTATCACATAAAGAGAGTTTAACCAAGAAGAGAATTAAATAGAGGATTAAATTAGTCATTTAAAGAGATAGCCTACACCATTCACACTGCTCGTGAAAAGGAACATCGTATTACACGTCCGAAGGTTAAATAACTATCAAGATAATTACTAGTTCGTATTTTTAATGAGAGGTCGCCCACCACAAGCCCCTAGAACGGGGCAACAAACGATACATTTGGAGAGAGGACAAAAGAGAAACTAATCAAATTTCCCTTGACTTGTGAAAGGGGAGGGGAATACAGAGGACAAGAACTAAAGAAGAAAAACATGAGGGAACTGTGATAGCTGTAGGAACGGTGGCAACGGTGCTATGTCATGTGTGAGACCAAAACGCACGTAGACAACAATACAACGAGAATTCCTTAAAGCACGTTTCGTTGCGGAAGTTGCTAAAGAGCGGTGGACCGAGTGAGGTTCCATGACGATAAGAGCCAAACACTGCCAGGTTGTCAGCCTGTGGCTGGATTTCGTTTTACGAAGGTAGGTGCAGACCAGGTGTATCCAACGAGATACGAGTGCGGAATTCCACAACTGGACACGCAGTGCACTTGTACGCATTGGGGAAAAGCATCAGGAAAGTATTTTTACTCGAAATTAACCGTAGAACTACCTAGTTACAACATACTTCTAGTGAAAGTTATTACTGAGCTTCATTTTAATGGCCTGTCCTATTGTAACAAATGTAAAGTTTTTGAAGAACATGTCTCATTTTTGCTTTGTAGTAAAGAAAAAGTTATTCTGACAGCTATTATTGACATCTCTGTTGCTTGCTACAAAGTCATCAAATCTGAAGGGGATTTTCAGAAGCATTTATCAGGAAATAAATATTATTAGAAGGAAGCTTTTATTATTATTTGTCTTGTTTATATGCATTTGCCATCAACATTGAACCAAGAATGACATAAGGGACTAAACTCTATGCATGGGATTTCCAGCAATGTGTAAGAAATTTGTGATAAAGTCCTACTCTTGATGGGGCCAAGCCCCATTTGGGAAATTAAGAAGTGAATACATATCATTGCGGTGCAACAGAGTGTTTGAACCAGCAAAATATTCTCAGTGAAAATGCTTTTTATTGGCTGCCTTTTTTTCAATTTACATTGGTTCTGTGAGAAAGACCTCACTGTTCTAGGGTTCCACCTATCAAAAATGTGACCTGCAGGTCAGGTTACAAAGAGGTGCTCAGATTGATTTATATATTTGTAGACCTAAAAGCTGAGATTATTGTTTGATGCTGAAAATGCTATTGTCACAAACACAACATGCATCATGGTGAACTAAATAGAATGGCTGTCAATGTTCAAGAAGACCAGAAGCCAGTTAAATATGATTCTTTTCCCCCACTAATCTGCAGTGCAGTGTGTTGTCATGTCACACTCATATGGTTTCAGATTTCAGATTTCCTTTATTGTCATTTTATCATGCACTTGCGCACAATCAAGAATGGAATAATGTTTCTCCTATACCTACAGTGTATATAAATTAAAAAAGAGAATAAGGACAACATATATCTATATACATTACACCTATGGCGAGGCTTACCTTGCATTAACATGCCATCCTTATGTAGTTTAAACAGGCCATTGGATGGCTCAGAGATGAGCCAAAGGTCTCCTGAGTTCTTTTAATTAGTGGGACCTGGTCATTATGACCATTATGACGTGTGAGCTCATACATTATCTTTACATTGGCATATTTAAGTATCAACTATGGCATAGTTAGAAAATGCAGAAGGTTATGGGTTGAGTCCTGGATGGGACAATTCCCGAAAGCCCCAAGTGGTTGAAACCCTATTGAGTGTCAGGACCCTAAATGTGTAAGCCATAGGTCATGTTTTTTTAACCCCACAGATCAGATCAAGGACACAATGACAAAATTTGTCCATTTAGATGCTAAATGGTGCGCTGCTAATGCTGCTACATTTCATTTCAGCTTATTGGATACATGTTAAAGACACCACAGGACAGGTATATTTCAGCATTTTTTATTTATATTGCTTGGTATTCAAGGATCCATGTCCTAAAGGTGAACAGGGAATCAGGGAGCAGGGCTGACCAGTTCATGATCTTAATAAATAGATCAGTGGTTCTGAGAAGTCTTCTAATGAGGATTGGAGCTCCTCGGGCATTCATGCATCCGATAGGCACACATGTAGAATATTCCTTGGAGGGTAAAAAATACATATTATTACTACTCAGCCTTGATGGAATGCAGAAGTAAATATGCTTAAATATATGTAAATAAATAAATAAATAAATAAATAATCTTTAACACCAGCTGGGATTCATCTTCAGAAACAATAGATGATAATAAGCCCAGAAATACTCTCCCTAACAAAAATACAGCCCCAATGCTGACTTCATTCTTAGCTTCACCTTATTCCTTAGACCTTACATATTTTTTTTATTTCTATTTCTTTTTTTTCTGCTGTACCTGAAAAGAATGTGAGCACCACGGCCACCCAGCCAATGATGTACGACCAGGAGAACCTCCAGCTTCCGTATCGTTTGCCATAGTAATTTATTGTTACGCCAGTGTAAACAGCCATCGCAAGCATTACAAAAAAGCCTGGAGAAAGACAAAAAGGATGACCATGCGTAAATTTCTGCTCTGTCTTTGTTTCAGCCTTCACCTTTGTAGTGCTGCTTGCAGAAAAGTAGCATATTTACATTAAAAAAGTTTTGCTCCAATTGTAGATATTGCATGATAATTTTATTGCTACATGGCTTTAGTATTATTCTATTATTTCCAATATGTGCTCTTTCAGTCGTATGTCATTTATAGCTTATAACACAGTTATCAATTGATCATCTTAAATATTGTATCATGCAGCAGAATCCATGACAGAATTCACAATAATCATAATACTGATCGCACAAAGAAATGATTTCAGTGTCTTATATGTTATCTTATACCTTATCATATGCCACATACTATATAACTTTAGTCTTCCCATTCCCCACCCACTGAAGTTACAGTTACAGTTTCCAAACAAATGACATAGTAAATGGCATCTACAGGAGATAGTGAGATGGCCACTACCTTCTTCACGCCACGCCATGAATCAGTTTACAAGGCTGTGGCCTGGTCAACCCACCCGGGAGAGCGAGCAGTGCATTACTGGCGGTGGTGGGACAAAGACCACTCACATGAGATGAAGAACAGTATGCCTGCAGCAAAGGTCTTATCGAAGCGGTCGAACGAGGAGTAGTGAATGAAGGCCATGATGCCGATGATGATGCCGAAGAAACAGGCCAGGAGGGACAGGATCATGAATGCCCGGGTGGCATCCCAGTAGGCTGGGGGTGGAGTTAAAAGGGCTTTGTTAGACCAGGGGGAGCTCTGCAAGATACACCATGCCAGTATCTCTGTATGAAGGTGTCTGGCAGCCAAACAAATATTACAAAGGTGATCCTACTCTTTCCCTGTGGAGAGTACTCAAACGCATTTCCTTAGACTACCTTACTGAAGAGCAACTGCACGTCACATGTAAACCCCTGCCTTGCCACTTATTGTCTCTTACAGTTGCAGCGTGAACAGGGTTTGGGGTGTTTGTGAAGGACCAGTTATGCTCTGACCACTTGAATGGTAGTGTGCAGCAGTTCTTTGGAGAGTGGAGCTGTAATCAGACTTGCATAGTCTGCATAGTAATTAATGTCCAGCTGTATAAACGGATAATCTGTAAACAGAGTGCAAGTTGCCATTAATAGGCACATCTTATAAGTAAATGAATGATGGATGTTAGTGCAACCATTTCTGACCATTTCCTAGAAGTGGACAGGGACAGAGTTGTAAAACATTGTTGCTGTAATATATTTGCCATGAGGCCAAGAGGACCTTTTATGCAATACTTAATTGTATATTTATAAATATATTTTAAGTTAATATTTTAAGTCTGTGTCCATTTTACAATGATGAAGGTAATACTTCAATTAAATAGATAAAATAAAATGTTCACATATATAAAAGGAACCTATAGGTTGCAGATTCACATATATGAAAATCAAGTGTATATTTCTGACAATATATGACTTAGGGCAAAAATAAATATGAGCAGTAATCTCTCATCATGTCTGGGTCTGCTGTTGACCATTAAATTTTCTTGTGTTGCATCTTCATGCATTGTATTGTATTAAAAGCAGCTGTTTTATTCTTGCAAAATCACTGCATTCTATTTTGGATTAACACTATGTATTAATTTAGTCTGGATAACTATGAGGACTAATGACAACAAATAATTAATTGCATCCCAAAAATGATTGACCATAAATTGCAACAAAGTAACTGGTGTAAACAGACACCAACAGCATTTTTTGTGTGCATGACTCTAAACCACATTGGTCTGTCACTCACTTGAAACATTTCCTGTGGCTTATTATTATTATAAATTTTTTCAGGAATTCAAGCAGCCTCGTTTCAAGTTACCAAATAACTCAGAGATACAAAACGAGGGCAGAGAACAACAGCAGCATTGTTCTCCAGCTCTCCTGTTCACTCAAAACCTTACCAATGCTGTCTGCATGTGGGAAGCATTTTCCAGGCATACAGTACCGCCACAAGCCCTGATGCATGTAGTTGTTTGAGTGTCGGTACTGCATCCAGTAATCTGTTGCTGTGGAAACAATCAGGAGTATATTCCCCACGCCTGCACAGAATAGCCCGCCGCCCATGAAGCTGTACATCCTGTACCTACGGACAGACTGACAGACAGGGCTTCAGTTAACACGGAGGTGGTCAGTGGTGCAGCATCTCATCTGAGTGCACTTCTCTGGAGAGAAAATAATTGCCTGTAATCAGACTGTAATGAACACATTATTCACAATGGATGGCTTATTTACGCTGAAGTAGGAGGACACAGGCACGGATTCGCAATGTACTTAGCCAGATCGATCAACATGGACTGGCATGACTTAGCCACATGTTATTCAGTGTTACTGGGGGATATCATAGGGTGATACTTATACTTTGCAAGGTGCAAATTCATCACATTAATTAACTAAAAAAAAAAAAAACAATAAAACAAATCAAACAAATCAAACAAAAACCCACATTAATTTCTCAGTTTTCAGATTGTACATTTGAATTCCCAAATACACATACAGCAATAAATTCAGTCAAAAGATCAACTGAATGTAAGACAGTGGTGTGATGCTGCATATATGCAAATGAGTTTTCATAATTCATAAAAGCAAATTGTCACTGTTTTCCATTAAAATCTATTAATCCAACACAAATAGTTAGCTCTAACACCCCCCTGCTGAACGATACATAACATTGCTGCATACTGTGCAAGTATTGATGCATCATTAGTTTATAAAAACGATTAAGTAGGTAGGAGTGAGTGTTTCTTGTTTGAGGAGGGAGCAATACTTTTCTGCCTCTTCACTATATCTTTGTGTTATTAATTACAGTGCATGCTGTTTTGATGACATATGTGACAATACTTTTAAAGTCAAAATATGTCTATTTGGGTTTTACATGTAATATTTATTCTCTTCCATTCATAAATATTTTGGAGCAGTTTTCCTACAGTTGAAAGCTCCCTAGGAACTACTTGCTTGCCATTTTGGACTCAACCAATCAGGGTGTTGGTTTTGCAACAGCCTGTAGGTGGCGACTCTGTTTTGCCTGATTTAAGAGGAGCCATATTGCTGTGTGAATCAAACAATATAGATGTGTTCAAGCCAGATCACAGTATGATAATGCAGTTTACATGTAGTCTGACTGCAGAAGTGAACTGATGTTAGACATTTACCTATCTGCAGCCTTCTTTCTGATAATTGGAATTCTTGTTTTTGTTTTGTGAAATACATTTAAAATGTTTTTATTAAAAAAAAAGTGACATTAGAGGTATATACTTGTATTTCTGCAATACTGCAGACAGAAAGTGAAACTGCGTATATAATGGATGTGTTCTTGTTGCTGCGCTTGACTGCTAAACTTTCCTCAGGTGAAAAAGAAATGTACACTGCTGCAAAGCCATTCTAGTCTGGTCAAATGAGTAACACATGTAAATGAGGTCATTCTACTTTGAGTATATACTAACATGAAAATATATACAATAATTACACAAAAATGAACAGTGTAAGATAGATAAATGCATGAATTTAATATGTTAGTCATCATTGTTAGATAATAACAGACTCAGTCTTTATTTATACTGTTCTTTGTATTAAGATAAATGTAAAGACCTTGACCATTACTACAAAACACAGCTATCAAAGCAATATATATTCGAAGATAGCATAAGAACAGAATTACAGCCATAGATAGAAAAAAACCTACCTTTATAGATCCTTTTTAGGCAGACAAAGTGACTTCGTATTAAAGTTGGGATGTCTGACAAAATACACCAAGGCCCTATAATGCCAAGACAGGCAGATTTCCAGCAGCTATTAGCAGTAACGTTTTGTCGGTGAATAGGAAACAGAGAAAGAACAAACGGTGCGCAGAAACAAAGGGACTGGCTGAGCCACAGCCAATCAGCGAGCACTAGTTTTGTAGTTTGGGAATCTGCTGAAAAAACAAAAATATTTAAAGCTTGCAGGTTTAAGTAATACTGATGACGGGGTGGTTTCAATTGAATATCCAGGACTGAAATCTCTTTAGTGGAGGGGAGGCGATGCGTTAAATTGGAGCCTCTAGCGGAGCCGGCAAAGTTTACTTTATTTATTTTTAAGTCAAAACAGACTTCTGTTTCAGCAACAACTCTTCCTTTTCCAGGGCATGCAGCAACAGATGAGAGCTTTGTTAAAGAGTAATCATTAAACTTTGTACACTATATTTAATATGAAAATGTGAATACGTACTGTATGTTGTATATTTGTTTGTTTTATGGTAGGACCTTGTTTGGATTTATTTGGAGCATGCATCGTAGCGATGACCTCTTCTTTGCTTGTTCTCCTGCAGCCAAACACATGGGGAATGCACTGACATACCTGAAAGAGCCAAATGCACTCTTTTCCTTGTTCACAGCCCAGCAGACTGCTCCCTTCTCAGTGACATTCAGTTATGTTCCATGTGACATGAGAAAAAAGACTGAAAATCATACCAACCACCTTTGAGGTACATGTTGAAAAAGTCTAAACTTGATGTGACCTGCAATGTGAAAGTGGCATGGCATGATTTGCCCAAGCTTTATTAGTGTAATGGATCCTTGGCTTTTTCTTCAGACATTTTGTTAGTCAGTAAGTCTTAGTCTAGTCCTTCTCATTTGTTTGTGAGGATCACCAGACTTTTTCGGTTCTAAAAAAAAGATTAATAAATAAAATGATGCAGAAAATATGGATGGATAGTAGTGTAGCATAAATCCATTAATGTTTTCTAGTCTCGGGTAAAAGTTTTGATGCAATGCTTTTTGTCTGAAATAGTACACATCCAGGAGATATTTCAGGAATACTCAAGATCTCCTCTTTGTATGAAAGGTTATTTCTGGGTTCTTTTAAAGGAAAAAGCTGCACTCCCCCTTTACTACTGCTGTCTTGAAAGGAATCTTCCTCCCGAGCAGTCCTGGCAGCCCTCCATTGACCTAGCCACCCAAGAGTCTCTGGATTTCCTCACCGAAATGACAGATATTTTCATTCATAAGCATTCATTTGTGTCTCATGACCACTGGGGTGAAGGGGTAATTTTTTCCCCAACAGGTTCTGGGTTTTCCAGATATTCAATTGAACAATGCCTGGAAAATGTACATAGTCCCGTGCTTTCTGACAATAATTACAGAGGAATTGTGACAATTTCTTTGACATTAGTGTGACAATGATTACAAACACCTACCTGTATTGATCCCTTCTGTGCAGACTAAGTGGTTCCTAAGTGACTAAATGATGAAAAAAATGCACTAATAAATACATCTTGAGTGACTGATCGAATAACTACCTGTCACCACACACTAGAACAATAGACAAACAGACGGTAGACAAATTAATTGAAACAGCGAATGAAAAAGGCTTTGTATTTTGTAGTAACTAAATCACAATTAAAAAGGAGTCTATACATGTGTTTCATATTAATATCAATACAAAACACCAATATATTTCTGCCATAAAAGATATTTTAAAAATAACACCTGAAATTTTGATGAATGCATAAAGCTGAAAAGTATTGGAAATTATGGTGGAAAATACCAAACAAGGAAAAACTGCATCAAGAAAGAGAACCTCCGTGACCCAGTCTCAACAGAAACTCTACATCGTGGAGGTCAAAAAGCTAATATTTATGGTAGGGCTGTCATTTGGAATTCTGCTTGTCAATAAGACAAATGCACAACAATGTATAACCTGGTATAATGAGCACAAAACCTTTATTTCTGAGTGGAAGAAAGTAATATGGTCTGATGAGTCACCTACTCCTTTTCTTACATCTGGATGGGACTATGTTTGGAGAAAGCCAACCAACATTGCCCCTTACCAACTGTTAAACATGGTGGTGGATGTATTATGTATGATGTATCATGGTGTGGGCAGCCATCTCCTGGGAGTCATGGGATGTGATTATTGCTCTGCATGGTTGAATTACATTCAAGGAATTCAAAGCTCTTTTAGGTGACCAGATGCACCCGATGGTACAAACATTGTTTCCTTAAGATGTTCCCATATTCCAAGATGATAATGCCACCATACACATTGTTAAACAGATTCAAGAGTGCTTTCATGAACTCCAGAATGTTGTCAAACACCTTTCATGGCATCCTAAATCACCAGATCTAAACATTACTGAACCTTTTTGAGAAGTTTTGGAATATTGAGTGTGGAGTAGATTTCTACCTCCTTCATCTCTCAGAGAACTAGGGACTTTCTTTCCTGAAGAATGGACCAGTGGCCCACTAAAACCAGCACAAAAGTTGTACAACAGCATTCCATGAAGGATTGCCAGGCATGTTAGGCAAAGTAAATGGCTTTACCATCACATTCAACAAAAAATCTGTACTGTTGATATCTGTATCCCTCATTTAGGAAGAGCATGTGATCTTTTGTATGCGAAGGCTTACCCACATGCAAACCAATGTACCATTAGATCAGGGATATGGTAGCTAGCCCCTGCCAATGCAGACTGTTGTGTAGTTAGACACGCAAAGTATGGCACACTTTGCTAAATATTGCTATGGATAATCGTCCTCGTTTCAGGTTTATGAAAATGAATGCCCATAAAATAATACCTACAGAATAGTAGTTCAAATTAGTGTGATATTTTAGCATCACCCATTTAAAGACATTCTATTGCTCCAAGGACTGCACTGCAAGATGAATGGAACCTGATGGCTATGGGCTGGTCATTCCTGCCTTCTCGCTTTCCTGTGGATATGTGTGTGTGTGTGTGTGTGTGTGTGTGTGTGTGTGGAGGGTGCACTTTCAACAAATTTTGTTTTCATTGACACCATCTCTGTGTGGTTTTCTCTGAAAAACCCGAAAGAATTAACAGCGTTCGTGTTAGTGTCCTCTGACACTGTGCTGATTCATCGCACCACATTATTACCATTCACAAACCGATTGAACTCCCTTTCACAAAAGGAGACAGTGCACAGCGCCCCAAAGAAGCCTAGGAAATGAACACTGAGGAATTTACCTATGCATTCAAATGCTGCCGATTTAATAAATCAGTAAATTGATGTTGAGACTCTGACACATATTAAAATTGTGCCATTGAAAATTAAAGAGAGCCATTTCTTGCCCTCATGTCCATAATGCATTCTTTGGCTCTACAGACGGGCGTTTTTTTCCTTGAACATAAGCTTCTGAAGATGAAAGGAGGCGAGTAGGTCCATTACATGCATTAGAGCAAGTTGCTCGGACCAATTGACAACCACAAAATACGGCAGGAAAGGATTTTTCAAAGACGTGAGAGCCACACTTACTCCTCACTTCATTTTTATAGACCACTGTCTATTTTGTTCTATTTCAACCATGCCGCTATGAGGGCATTTGATATCATCCTGTACTTTCAAAGTGGACAACATGTTTCCGCGATGGAAAAGCAATTCCATATCAAATGCATCTGGCTTTTCAAAGACGAATTCTGTTATGAAAAGGAAAAGCATTTATATGTGTGCAAGGGGAAGAAAAGCGTTCAGATGTGCAGTGGGTAGGTGGTGGGGAGAAAGGAAGCAATCACAGTAATGGGGTTGAAATGAACCTGCTTAAAAGGGGGCTGGCAGGAAATGAGTTCGCAAACTTAATGTTAGAAGTTAATCTATTCATGTGTGTTATTTTATGACAGTGGCCCACGGCACCCACACATCAAATAAAATGGGAATACAGACAACAGTGGGTGGTTGGGTAAAAAAAATCTTGTGAAGACTCGGTTACCAAGCTTCCACTTCACATTTAATCTCTTAATGTGGCTTTTCTGATGTATTTTAATTATAAGTATTGTACTTGAGGATACAATGGCAGAGCCACACCTCAGAATTGAGCCTACAATCGTTTGATCACACACCCAGTCTCTTACCCATGATGCCACACACATTAGTTCTGCTTCCTTCTTCCTTGTGCCTCTCTACCATCTCTGATTTGACCACTTTTCCTGCTTTTCCTCACTGGGGGGACTCTGTAGCCTAAAGACATCTTTTCCTGGTTGTTTTTGTACTCCTTGTTAATCATCTTACAGCCATTGTTGGTTCCTCCTCAATCTCCTTTCCCTTTCCACCTTTTTCACTTAAACCCTCAGCTCTGGCAGCTCCGCCTGCCGATAAAAGGATGACCTGCTTTTCATCTCAGCAAGCAGGAAACTGAACTGCAAGAGTTTGTGCACATTTGAATGCTTTAAAGATTCATGCTTTTAAAAAATCCTGTGGATAAAAATAAACACAGGGCGTGATTAGTCTTTCCAGGTTGAAAAAAGCCCCCCTGCCAAAAAAGCATCAATTCCATACTGCAATAACCATTAGCTTCAGTCTATAATGCAGTGTTCATCCACCATATACAGGATTAGAAGAAACACCATACAGGATCACAGCTGATCCTGAGTCTGTTATATTTGCTTAAAATAAATGACCAGGCCACTAAAGCGATGAATCTGCATCATTTATCAAACAAATCAACATGTTGAGAATGCTGCATTCATTGATATTAATTATATCCAAATACTAGAATATTACATTTTGAACACACATGGTGATGAAACTGTATAATTACTCCATAATAACACAGTCATCTGATTATTTCAAGGTCGAAATGGATGTCACTGCAATGTATTTCATTCCATTGTTAACGCTTCTATTTGCGTGCACTTCTTCCCCCCCGAACGCTGCACCACGCAAACCTGTTCCAGTCCTGATTTCTTAAAACTAATGAATGCTGCCGCTGAAGTGTTTCAGAATCCTCTAAGTCACCAGCCACATTCCCCCTAAATGCTTAAATCAACTCTTTTGAATGTCACTCTGAAGGCTACGGATGTCTAATTTGTGCCGCTAGCACTTTCAGCATTTTTCTCAGCAGTTAACCAGTAGCCCTAATCAAAAGAGCATACAGACGATGTTTCACCCCCACCACCAACCCCCCCAATCTCTCCACCCCTTTCAGACTGCACTATGTTCGTGGAAAAAAAGAACCCCTCCACTTAACCACTTAAATGAATATATCAAGAAACTAATTTGTCGTTGTAATTGCATGATTTAAGAAGACGCTGCTTCACTTTGCCCTGTCCTATTCTGCTTCATTTCCAATGTGAGCATACATTAGATTGATCCATGAAAGACTGCAGAAATCACAACACTTAAGTCTTTTCATTTCCTCTGTAATTAAATAATTGAAATTCCTGTCAGTGTCTGCACTTTAGTGGCAGACAAACATCAGAGGCAGCGTAGAGAGGGAAGAAAAAAACAGTTTTTTACCTTTTTTTTTCCTTTTTTCAGCTGAGTGAAGATTCGTTCCATCTGTCAAACCCCAAAAATAGATCAGTACACGTCCATTTTGTCGAGATTTACAGCTCCCATTAAGTGATTGCTAGTAGAAATGGCGGGAGACATTTCCCCCAACAGATTCTTTGAAACACTGCTAGCAGACATTAGGGACACATCACTGTGTCCCATTTTCTCGCAGCTGCAAGGATATCCATTAAGGTGGCTCGCAGCCCTAAATTTTTCCATTTTCTCTGTCACTAAACTTGACTTACACATTATTCCTTTCTCTGTTTTGTAATTTACGGGTACAAATTATATCAGTGGAAAGCCAGCTCTCTTTTTGTGTTCCTCACTGCTGCAGCTATTTGCTGTGACTGATTCTGAAGAGTCAGATTGGGCACATTATTGTGGTTAAACATGATTGATGGGTAGATGTACAAAAGGTCTACCTGTGCCTCCTGACATCCAGGAAGCCAGCCAACAAAGAGGAGCTTTTATTGTTGCTTTGTACGAAGAGTTTCCAGATTATGCGTGGTAATAAAACATATGCCATCTTTCATATGTCAATCTCTTTTTGCTTAGTCATGGTTTCCATGTTCAATTTATAGATGGCCATGATTAACCCTTAAAATCTCAAGTTTCTTGTGATTGTGAACAATGGAACAGTTATTGTGAACATCTCATGAAACATATTGTTTAAGGACACTACTACTAGCCTTAAGAGTTGATTCAGTCACTTTAGATAAGTCTCCAAATGTTGGGGCAAGATTTTTCACAGTTTTGGGTTGTACACAGAAAGCTAATCATTTCCTGTTTAGGCTAACCCTTTACATTCAGAAAGGGATGGAGTCAGTTGTCCAGATCAGCTTCCAAACATTCAGCTTCCATAATGCTGAATTCTTAGAAAGTAAGCAAACACGTAAAAAAACTGGAACCAGGGACAATGAAGCTTAAACACACATGGCATGATCTGACTTTGCTCTGGAGAGTAACATGACTGCATAATTTTGCAAATGTTTTCCAAGGTGATTAATAATATTGTATAGTAATATTATTATTTACAAGGATAATAATGACAGAAAGCACAGATCATGACATCATTGAAATTTGGATGGTAGAGGGAGCCGATTATCTTTCGGACATCAAATAGACACAGACTGTGAAGATAATGAAGCTATTGTGACATAAAGCTTTCTTATCTCCACTGTAGAACCATAGATTCACATTACAATGACATTTATGAAGTAATTATTGTAGATGTTACATCAGAGACAGATATAGTATGAATTGTAAAGAGTATAAACTTAATGATTAAACACATCTCGTTCTTAAAGGGTCCATATCATATTCAAGTTCCCCAAGAAAAACTATAAATTATTTTATTGTCTTATGGTTACAAGTCAAGTTTCCTAATCACCATGTCCACACAGTCTATGTTTATGCACTTTTCACAGTGTTGTACATGCTCTGTCTTTTTATGCGTCCATTTTATGCGTCCAAAGCTCAGTTCAGTTCAGATAACTCAAATAACCTCTGCTATGTATATTGCTGTTGTATCTTCTTAAACAGACAGCATGTTACCATTTGTTATGACTTTGGCACTAATTTGATGTTCACGATAGGCAATATCATTCATTTATTTTGATAGCAAATATGTTAGACCATCTGTTGCATCTCCCTTTAAGATGTAGCAAGCTGGAGATGTATTTTGTCTCACATGTTTTATTTTCTGTCTATGTAGTGCCTATTTTTTAGCCCAGTAAGTTTTAATTAAAAAAAAAAACCTTAGAGTTTTTTTTTCTTTCTGAGTGTTTTGCTGAAGTGCTCCTGTGTAAAATGCTCACTGTTATTGCTGAGCCAGGGACGTTCTGACAGGTCCAGGGGACAGTTGTGCTGCATTGTAGCAGTGCTCTGGGGTCAGGACCATGCCTTCAAATGAGCCCACTTTCATATCGGTGGGGCTAAAAACAATGTTACTGCTCTCTCTTGACACCAGTGAGACTCCTTGGACTATAACTCACCCAGCTTTTTAGGCTGCTTAAGTACCCATTTAACTCATTTAATAAAACGGTAGCACATCTGCCATCTGATATTGGTGGGTTTAAAACATGTGCTAAAAAAACATGGTTCGGAGCCTCACTCAGATAGCAGCAAATTGTAATGTCGGTTTGCAAACGTGTTAGAAAAAAACAGATATACTCTAAGCAGTTGTGAAAGTGAAATTTGTGTAAAAAAAAATACTGTGAGAGTACCTTTGCAATAAAAGGGAAGTTTGATACTAGATCACAGCAACAAATTTTTCTCCTTCTTCCTCTTATTATTAACACCAATACTAATGATTATAATAATGGTCATTATCATCATTATTAATATAACGTTACTTCATAGATATGCCTATCAAATGTGATTCACAATGCATGATGAAGTACATAAAATATTATAGAAAATGATCAGAACAGTCTAAACACAATTTTAAGAATAAAATGCAATCACAAAGGAATCCTAATCTGTTTGCAAATTGTGGAAAAAGACAGGATAAATACAAGCTGCGGTAGAAAGCTTTTTTACAGCAAAAATCACACGGCATTTTGAAAGATACAAATAGTTAAATATATCATATGAACAGACATAAACAAATATAAAATTACTTCGTGGGCTCAGATTCCCAGGTGTGTGAGATGTCCTCAAGGCCAACATGTAATAAATGTGTGAATAAAAAAGAATGCTATTAATAAAATAACAACAACCAAAAACCTGCCTCATAAAAATGCTGGAAGATACAATTGCTTTAGCTGCAGAGCTTTAGTGCACACCCTGGGGTGTTGACATCTCCATTGCGCCTTGCCCATTAATTCTGCCATTGTTGCCTCGGCGATCCCCTGGGGATGAGATCAGGCCTCAATAACCGCTGCTTAACCAATGTCCACTGTTGCTCTCGCCCCTGAAAGGGGAGGCCAGCCGGCAGCAGACAAGAGTACAGTGTGGCGGCAAGGGCTTTGCGGAGCTCGCTATCAAAAGGCATTTCCACCTTGTAATTGTGGGAGTAAAACTCAATTATGCAAATCTGTGTGGGGCAGATGCTGCCCCCTTCCCCCATCCCCCTCCGCCTCCTCGCCTCTTTTCATAACAAGGGTGCGGACTGAACAAGCCTTCGCGTCAACACTCTGCTGGGCAGATATGTTGCTAATTGAGTTCTCGCTGGTCATTTTACACCCCTAAGTGAGCAGGAAAAATAAGGCGCCACATCCTCATCTGCTGAGGCAGGGGGGCGGCGAGATTCCCTGGCCCCTGCGAGCGAGTGGTGTAATCTGCAGGGAGGTGAGGAAGAAAGAGGGCTCGCACCGGCTCGTACCAGAGGGCCTGCCACTGCGGCGGCCTTTCTCCATTGTGTGTGCTGCGTGGAGATATGTGACCTTTTCACTCACGTCTGAGGACACAGTGGCTCATTGCCTTTGAAAACTCTCCCCCGCTTCGAAAAGAGTCAATTGCGTGGCGTGCGCTCCCGTGCGCGGAGTGACATATTCAAAATACACACAAACACGGGGCTGAAACGTAGCCAGATGTGGTGTAACAAGTCGACGATGTTGGGGTATTCTTTGGCCGTATGGCATCCTGCTCCGCCAAAAATGGCACAGCTCCTAACACGTGCAGCTCATGCATGAAAATCTCTGTTCATTCATACAAAATAGCTGTAGATTCTGGTTTGTTGACCCCGACTGTGTGTTCATTATTTCAGCGTGCCATATGCTGAAATAAGTAGGCCTTGGTGAATTCAATACCTTTGTGAAATGTTTCGGCAGAATTAGAAGAGTTAGCACAATGTATGTGGCAAAATTATACATGATGTAATCTCAATAAAGGGAAGAAGCCAAACACAATAATAATAATAATGATAATAAATAATGATGACAATAAATGATCATCACCCACCACTGTAATAGTGACAATAACACTTGTGTCATGCACTTGTAACCCAGGTATTCACCTTAGAGAGTATCAATGGAGTGTTCTCCAAAAGAGAGCACACACAGTTAATTTAAACGGGTGTGAGCTCATGCCTCTTTTCACTCGCACTTTTGTTGCGGCTAAAAAGGAGAGGTCCTCACGGGTCAGCGCGCGCAGCGCTCGTCTGAATGCCGCTGTTTTGTGCGCAGATCCTGCTCTGGGGGATCTCTGCTGCCCTTTGACAGGATGTGCACAGGGGCAGGCAAACATCGCCCTAACCCCCTGCATTCAAGCCAAGGACCCGGGAAGAACAAGGCCTCATGTTGGGAGGATTAAACGGTGACAGTGGGAAAAGCATGTAAAAAGCAGGCCAGGGCCACTCCTTCCTGCCTCCCCCCAGTGCTCCGCATCTCCTAAACCCTCCACTCATTCAGGCCCGGATTTAGAGCCACCAAAAAAATATTGTCGTGGTGGGGGTGTGTGTAATGGAAACAAGGGGTTCTCTTAAAACAGTGAATGAACGTGAACTTGCACATGAACGTGTCATGGCCCTGCTTCAGCTGTGTGGCACTTGACGGCTATACTTTTTGTTCTGTGGGCTTATGCTGAAGCAAGTGTGTTAGGTTTTCTGTTTGTAACTGGATATTAATGAGAAGTGATTGCTCCAGTGGCTTTTCGAAGGGTGGCCTGAGCAATCATACAATTAGTGTTCTAATTGCTACAAGAGAAAGAGATCCCAACATTTTCCGGTAGGTTGAATGACAGTCAGACACAAACAAATGGCTTTGCATCAATACTGTAGTATGAATAACATCTTGCCATCCATGGGTGTCTAGTAGCAAAATTATGAATTTATTGTACTATCACCACATTATATTCAATTAATTATCAGGAGAAAAGCATTATTATTCTTCATGGTTCTCTGGGGAGCGGTGTAAATTGATGTCAATCAACATGACAACACAAGTAAATTAAGAAGAAGTTTGATGGATTTGAAAAAAAATGAAATGGAAGGCAACTGGATGACTATGCTTTGAAAAGCTGACATGACTGGTACTTTGGGAGGAATGATGATGATGTAAAGAAATATCTTGGGTATTTTTTTTTTCAATTACTGGTTAGGGTCAGGACAAGGATTGGTTTTCTGATCCTGGATCACTGCTTAGCTCAATGTAAGTGGCAAGTTTTGTCAAAATTATACATAAAGTGCCATAAAGTAATCAACTGGAATACATCTGCGTAACTGACTTTAAGAGCAGACAGAAAGTAAGCTATACCACAGATCCCAAATACATCATTGCCATTAGTGCCCCTTGTGGCAGCTGAGAGTTACATTATCAGCGAGAATACCATGTGAGAACTGAGTCAAACAAAACATTGCAGAATGGCTTGGTTGACATTCAAATAACCATTCTGTGCTTCTCACCCACCTGGTATTTGCAGTCCTGGATGGTCTGTCTGTGTCACCTTTAAAATGACAAAGAGGATTTATAAATAACCCCCATGTCTTTTTTGGTGGCTTTGACTAAAATGTGTACTTATGCATTTCAAATATTGTAAGACCAATTGGCTGTAGGGGTGTCTTTTAGAAAAAATGTATATCTTGTTAAATGTTAAAATGTTAATGTTTAAAATGAATTCAGATTCTTATTATTGCAATTCCAAGATCATGGTTATTTTTAGTAATATTACCACAGGTAGAATATTTATGTCAATAGAATTTGAGTTATCATCCATTAGCGTATTTTGTTTCAGGTTTGATTGGAAAATGGCTTTCTGAATGCCATGTTTTTTCCTTGCTTTCACAACGCAGGGGCTTGTTAGAACCATTGCGCTCTGACACAGCAAAAAAAAAAAACACAAACCAAAAAAAGGAACTCCAAAGAACAACCTAATTATCAGCCACATTAATTGCCAACTTGTTTCCCATTTGTAAATATAACCTGCAGTTAGTGGATAATTGAGTGTGCATTTGTATTTTATCTGGAAGTTGTTCTGCTGTCAATCATGAAAGGATGGCAGCTAAAGCACAAATTTGCCACTTTACAGAGAATCAGGGCCAACAGTCAGTAATTAGGCTGCTTGTGAGGCAATCTCATTAATTATCCCCAGTGCAGACCGCACAGCCCGGACTTCCTTATTACACGCCTATTGACTCCGAATTTTATGGCTACATGTTTTTTCGCTCAAGTTCCTAATGGAGTCTTAAAAAGAAGAGTTATTTACAAATGCAGGGCTGCGGAGTTTATTAATCTGAAGTGGCTCCGTGTATGTTTGAATTTTCCTGGGAGCACAATTTAACCTGTCATTAGGATGTTTCTTTTGTGCGACTTAGCAGGGTACCATATAAGCCTTAATGCTATTAGACATTTGTCATTCAGCACTAATGATTTAAAACATGTTATGTGCCCACTGTATATTTTACTTAAATCATTAGTTTTACAGAGTGCATTTGTGTTCCATAAAAGGCACATGTCATTTGGGCCCACAGCCCCTGCAGTGAGGCTTTGTCTGCAGTGAACAGATAGAGACTACAATGGGCTACAGCGCAGCTCCAACGGTGTTGGATCTGGAAATTTAAAATAAGATAGATTTTTAAGCTATGCTAGATTTTTATTTTCCTGGAGCTAAATTTGTTGTGGACATACAATCGGGGGCTAATGCATGTAATGCTTTGAAATAAGAACTAAATACAGAGAGAATAAGTGAAAACCAAAATAAATGTATATAAAGAAATACAAACCCCATTACACCCCATTGTCTCTAGTGGATGCTATTACTGTAATAATATTAATGGCAAATTAATATTTTAGAGCAAACAGGCTGTTAGTTGCAACATAAGGATTGTGTTATACTGCACATTATGACCTTGATGCCATGATAATGCTTTTTTAAGAGAGTTGTCTGAGTTAGTTATCTGAATACCTACTGACTACTACTACTAAGACACAGCTGTTATTAAAAGCAACCTCATCCTTAATTTGCCTTTCTTTTATTTTTTCTTGAAAAAAGCACAAGCAATTTAATATCAGAATATAGATTTTTACACATTTTCTGTTTACTTCATTAAAATTCATGATAAATTTAGACATGATAAAAACACCGCCCTTTTCACAAACATGTTAAACAAACTTGAAATACAAACTAAATTCTCTCAATCTAAAAAAATTCTATAAGATATTATATTGATTTTGAATAAAAAATGAGCTGTAATGGCAGTGAGCTCAAAATATTATTGAAAAATCTAGTTCGGTTAAGCAGAATTAAAATCAGGAGTTAAGCAGAGCTGATCATGATATCACAATATAAACAACATCAGATGTGCATTTTACTGTGACAAAAAAGTGTTCCTCTTATCTTGGTATTTTATATGCAGCAATACAAAATGCCACAGACGATATTCTAAAGGTCAAAACATTTTCCCAGAAAGAACAATAATGGATGTATGTATCAATAAAAAAATTCAAATAACTGTTTTTTTATACTGAATCTCTCTTGTGTACTGGTAAGCGTCAGTGTTGAATAATGCAAGAATATCACATGAAAAAAAAACAAACAAACAAAAAAAACAAACAAAAAAGACCTTCCTAGCAATTAAAACATTTAAAAGCCCACAAAATACAGACTTAGGTACAGCCAGTCTAAAGTTTCCCCCAATCCTATTCAGCCACTCAGTGTGACTTTGGATGCAGATAATAAAGAAATAGGAAATGGAGCCCAAATGGACCCTTTCACAGCATGTTGAGTCAGTTTGTATGGGTACCTGTGGAGGACATCCTGCTCCCCTTCAATCAAATAATTTAAAAATGCATTATACTCTGTTAAAAGGCCCCATTTGTCTGACCAGGTGATATCTAAAAGACCCTCGGGATTAGAGACTCACAGCTTCAGGTACTTTTAAATCAGCACCCAATCAATATAACTTAGGCAACTATTGTGTTTGAGCCAGTATTTTAAAAGGCATGGGGATAGATCTTTCACTGGAAAAGAAATAAATAGATTAAAAATAAATTATCAGGTGCATAAAGATTAAATGTCAGCTTTAGCTTTTTTTTAGGTTTTGCAGCTTATGATGTTTTACAACATGCAGCCAATCAAGCAGAGCTCATGGATTCTGCATTTTATCTCAAATGGCATCCAAAATGTCATTTCAGAAAGGCATTAAAACAAGTCATACATGTTTTCATATAAACATTTTTTGAAAAACTCCAAAATTTACTAACTGTTTCTCTGAAAAACATAATTTGATATAACCGCATCTACAAGATAATTGCTTTTCTTTTAGTGAACTATGTTTAGCTACAGTACGTGAAATTAGTGGCTTGGCATATACAGTATGTATATATGTTTAATATCAATAAAGGCAAACCTAAAAATAGGTCATTGTTGCATGAGTACACATACAGAACTGATGTACCAGGGAATGTGCTCTGAGTTTCATTAAACTGATGACTATTCTGTATGACAATGACTGGTCACCATGATCAATGATTAAAATCACAACTAAGCTGTAGCCTGACGTTTCAGACAAATATAGATCATAGTACTCTTGTTAGAGTGCATGAAAATGCACTCTATTGTTATCCGAATTTTTCTTATTAGAGTGCATGAAAATGCACTCTATTGTTATCCGAATTTTTCTTATTCTTCTTTTTCTTCTTCTAACCAATTTTGTGCGTTTAATACAGCTTCAACCGTTTAACGTAGAAACTTCATTCAAACTGTGTTGTGTAGGTCTTACAAAGGACACTTATGCTATGTTTTTATTTTTGTAACATTTATACTTTTTAAACTATTAATTAAAAACTATCAAAATTTTGCCCATAGACTTAACATTGGCCTTTATGACATCACAATAGAGCCATTAAGCAATTAGAATCTTGTGGCAGCTGTTCTGACCACCTACATCTGTTTGATGTAGGCCTATATACTTTTATCTATGTAAAATTAGACTGTTTGCATTTTCATGCACTCGTAATTCCCTGGAATTACATTCTCTATAGTTTATGTCTGTAGCACGTAAGGAGCACGTCTGTACTCACACATCTCCTTGCTGCTGAGGTTTAATAAAAGAAAGGAATTATGTCATTTTTCAGTGGAAAAAATGTGTTTTAATCTAGAGAATTTTTACACAGACTGCATAATATGGAGGTGAATATTACAATTCAGATGAAAATTCAGCAGTGTACATTTACTTCCATACAGGTGCTGTTTTTGTTCTGTAGGATCCTCGATGCAGCTTGCTCGATAACAGCCAGCTCTCATCTGGCTTCAGAACAGTTTATGTAAAATTCATTTTTAGGCATATTAAAGAGAGCAAGGTAAATATTTTTTGTTAAATGAATTCAAAAATAATCATTTGAATAGGATATTCCAAGTAGGTAACCTATAAAATGTGGCAAATTCAGCAAACGTAGTTGAATGTATTGACATTTTTGTGTGACTGAAAAAAGTGATAACTATGAGTTACATTTGGTGACTTTACTGAGTTAAAATTCTCATATGACATATCAACTTAGCGTTTCGTTATTAAAGAATTTTTATAATCTGATGGTCTGGAATGGTATGAAATCATGGACTATAAGCATTGTTGTCATTTATTTGACAGATGCGGTTACCCATGGTGACCTCCAGAGAACTTACGTGTAGAGTACTGTATAAGTACAAGTACTAAAAATCCCCTTTAAGATTTCTTTATGCACATTAGCAGAGCAAACAACCAAGATAATGCACAAATGGTACTGAATGCCCTGGCTAATTCATTACAGTAATTTTGCACCATTGTGTGTTTTTACCATGTGGGTCCACAATGTCGTCTACAAAGAGAAACCTGCTGTATGAACAGATGAATTCTTTGGATGCATTTGGGCAGAATCACTTGGAAGGAGATGGTTAGTGATGCATTGTTTTGGAGAGACTGTTCTCTCAAGGTTCTTGGCTGTTTGAGGTATCATTCTGGTCATATCCATGGAGTTGGTGGGGTTCTGGATAGATCAGACTCTCATCCAAGAGACACACCATGAATGAGCTGAAGACATTGATCTGAAGCTGGTAAAGCCATCCTCTGAGCAGAGAGCTCAGCAAGTCATGATTTGATGGTGTTAGGGGCAAAGAATGCAAAATGGACAAGCTGGGCTTTCTGCAAATGCTTCACATGCATTCATATACTGTAGACCAGCACCTAGGGTGAACTCAGCATTTTATACAGAATATTTATAATTAGAACACAATTAAATATTCCTGTTAACAAACATCTCCTCATTACTGTTACTGCTAATCAGTCTTCCATTCTGCTAATCAGACCTTCCATTCTGAAGGTCACTGTTATACTTTAGTCAAGGTTCAGGTGTAATCCAATTTTCTTTCATTATAACATGAATGGTCCATTCTGAATTTTGGAACCAAGGAAAGTGATGGTAGAAGCTTCCAACAAAGCAGGGGCTTATAAAGATGATGTATTTAACTGACACTACTTCAACACTGGCTGCTTAAAGTCATCCACACTTTTGCCTCAATGCCCATCAAGCATAACACATAACCCTTTATGGCTCCAGTGGCAGTAGACTGTGCTTTAAGGGTGAGGCTTGGGGAATGGTACTTCTCCTGTTATGTCACTGGGTACTTACAGGACAGCAGTGATTACGATTAAGCTGTGTTCTCACTCACCATGTTCAGATGTACTTGGCTGATACCAGCCGGTCAAATATGGTCATTTAATTTTAGCCTGTATATCTCACCCTGGATTTCTTCTAGCAGCTTTGGAGGTCAAGTACTCCACTTCTTAAGTAAAAACTACTAA
Source organism: Megalops atlanticus (assembly GCA_019176425.1). NCBI lineage: Eukaryota > Metazoa > Chordata > Actinopteri > Elopiformes > Megalopidae > Megalops > Megalops atlanticus. The sequence goes on along the minus strand of CM032877.1, from coordinate 6,241,505 downwards.
AACTAAGAAACTAAGTAAGGAGACAGAATTACACTACATATACATCATTCATGTTTGCTTCAGGGTGTTTATTGCTGCTATAGACAACTTATTGTTAATTCCAGCCAGCTAGCAAAGTTGGCGGTGACTAAATTGCATGGAATTGGCATCTGAATGCATCTCCATAATAAATTTGTCTTTGGTGAATATCTTCATCAGTGTACACCATTCTGCGGTGTTGTGTCTTTAGCTCAGGTCTCCACCTGTGCACCCAGCAGTAGCCCACACATTAGTTGATTTGGCTGCAACTGCATTACAGTATGGCCCTGAAATAAGTGAAAAGCAGTTTTCAGCATTGTGTCCTATAGACTGTTTCCTCTATGCCCCATTCTGCAATTAATAGACACAAGACCCTCTATTTGGCCTGCCCTGTTCACACTGACAAGCACATTGGACAGTGAGCCTGTAACCCTAGGCAGAGGTATAGCTGAATGTACATGCATCAAAATCTATAGTCGCTTTATAGTGAAGCATGCTGCAAGTACCATGGTGTATCTGTATTTTTGTAGACAAACATGGGTTTCACACATACACAAAACAAAGGTACACCTTTATCCTTTCTGCTGATATTAACTTCTGATTAATTTCTAACAGTTGGGACAAACTTTAATGTTTGTGTTTTGAGCTAAGCAGTCATTTTGTCAGAGAAGGTGGGTTTTTTTTCAACAAAAATGTTCCTGAAAGAAATACTAGTTCAATATACTTAATTAAAAACAACAACAACAACCAAATGAGTTAAAATTGACATTTTTGCATCCACCTTGACCTTTGACCGGTACCTGGCATGTAAAATGTGGAACAATATGTTCAACGAAAAGGACAGGAAAACAAAGGCATATCCATAACCTGCTTTTCATAAGAGCTGGTTCTGTGTGTGTACGCCCTGTAATGGAGAAGTCTTTATTTTCTCCCGTTGCAGTCTGGAGCTTTCCCCGAGCCTAAGTGAAGCAGTGATTTGGCATGTTAGCGAGTGTGGGGAAGCTAATCAGAGGAGAGGGGCATCGTAATGGATGGAATATGGGCGGAATCACAGAGAGACGGACTGCAGCAGGAGCAGGTAATAAAACTAATTTCTCCTCCATCTCTGTCACCGTGCCGAGGAAAATGGGGTCAACAGAGGTGGAGGCAGCACAAAATGAACAGCTGTTGCCTTCTCGCAGTGTGGAGCCGGAGCGGGAGAACTGCACCAAAACGCGGGCAGATTTCCCCCCAAATGCAAAACTGTGTACGGCGAAATTAGGAGCGCGACCCGCGCGTATTTCACTCTCTTTCTTTATTTGATCATTTCGAATGTCCCCCAGTACCAAGGACGTAGTTGGAACACTCAGCACATGCATAGCAATGAAGTGTAAAGCTGGATCTCGGCTGATTGTTTTTGTTCTGTGCTTTTCGTGATTTGTTGTGATGTATAAGCAAGTGGGGGTGGCCCTTGTCTGCATTCGGGGAATAAAGGAATGCATTGGAAATCAGTGGGCTGGCTGCGAACGACACACACCTAGCCCAACATAAGCCATACGTTTCTTAATGCAGTAATAAATCGTCCCTGTGCTGTCCATCTCGCCGCTTGATTGGAACTCATAGCGCGGTGTACGGGGAAAGATGTGTTTCCATTTCCGATTCTAATTGCCGCGATATTGGAATGCTGCAGGGCGGATATACACACCTAAGAAAATTTCTTTGCAAATCATCGGTGTGTATGGAGAAGCGGGAGTCATCGTGAACAACATCTTATAAAAACTATACAGAAACTAAATGAATTTGGCTCAGAAATCAATGTAGGCGACACAAGAAAGCCTTTGGACCAATTTACTGAAGGCGTGGAAGAGGAGCAATAGAATGAAAGCCTGGTTACACCGCATTCAACAGTTAGGAGGCTCTTCAATCTTACGTCCTCGCGGTTTGTTCTCAACTTTGAATGGTCAGATTTAGTTGAAAGAAAATAAAACCATTAAAACCTCAGTTAAAGTTATCAATTGGGACAAACCACAATGTGTCTAGACTAAATAGCCATACTAGGTTTTGTAATGTACACAAAAAATACGGTATGTTTAAAAGAAGCAATTATGTGAACAGTTTATGTATTCGGGAATCAATATTAAGACCATGTTCAACAGGTGTTTCTGTGCACATATAAAACTTGTAGTCTGTTTTATAGTTCCTAAATCTCCATCCAATGCCAGTGCAACAATTAAACAAGAGGTATATATACAGCATGTTGTTAACATCCGTCCAATAATGGATTTCCCTTAACCTGAGAAACTTAAGGAACTCTGTTTAAACACTTGTAAATGGGAGACTAGGTGGACAAAACCAAAGTCGATAAGAAAGTCAGTTAAGATACTACACTTAACGCTGAACTGCTTTCAGAGTAACAGCAGGGACAGAAGGAGAGAGAGAGAGGGTGAAGGAGGGAGGGGGGGAATAAAATGCAAATGCAATTTACAATGGAGCTGCATTAAGCTTTCCCCATCAAGAACAATAATGGATTAAAGGCCACTGTCACTCTATAGTTTGCCAGTCAATCTTCTTTATTTTCAACATAACCCCAATTTCATCTCCTTCCCACACCATTAGGAGGAGTCGATTTGGCGTCGATTGCCATCTCAGGCAGAGGCATTAATGCGCACGCACAAAAGGATGACTCGCTGCATTATCACTTCACTTGCTTTCAAATTAGAGGGGACTGCAGCCTCCTCGCAGCTTGTGACATGTTAACACTATCAGCTATTTGTTGTGATTGGCCCTAATACGTGGTGTCTAAAGATTTCATCAGGCATTTGATGACAGAAATAAACCACTGCCCACTGGGAAATTGCTCTGATTAATAGAATTAGGCATTGGAGGGGAATCAATAAGAGGGCCGGTCACGTGGAGCTCAGCGGAGGTGCCAGTCACTGGTGGGACTTTTGTGGCGACCCAAGGAGATGCCGACCCATCAGGACGCGGCGCATTCCTGCTAATAGGGTCTGGGCTCCGTGTGCGACTTAAAAAGCCAGGGATTAGCATTCAGCCGCCACCGCGGCCCGCAATCTGTTCTGTAAATGGCTGAACCATATGGGCCCTGTTGGACGTGGATTATTTCAATACAATGTGATCCATCTTTGCAGAAAGTGCTACGCGGCTTTTACGGCCGCAGAAACACAGGCCTATTATTTCTGTATTGTACCTCGGTCTCTCTTTGTCCACCTCACCCTTGCCTCCTTCCCAAATTCTTAGCCAGTTAAGTGCTCTCTGAAAGGCACCCTCCCACTAATATAGTTCTGCCCCGACCTGACGACCCCCTTCCCCTATAAACCCCCTACCCTCCTCCACCCCCACCCGACGGCACTCTTCAACCAATTCGGCTTCTCTACCTTAAGTGCAGATCACTGATGGCCAGCTTGAAAAAGAGGGCAAGGTTCTGTCAATTAATATTACTCTCCGATCTCATGGTCATAAATGGTCATCGATGTTTGAACGGTCGTCCAAACCCTAATACTGCAGTGCTGTATCTAGTTGTGCGGTTGCACAGCATTCCCCAGATGTTAACTCTGCTTAAGTGGTCCATTTATACTATTGTCACTGCCTCTACACACAAAAATTAAATAGTGTATAGTTTTTTTTTTCTTCCGGCAGAAATGCGGCCAGGCACTTAGTAATACACTCATTTGAAATGCAAATGGATTAATTCAGATGAAACTTTTTGTCTGGAGGATGCAAGGTTTATTTGTGTTGTGTGCCATTAATGTAATCCATCAGGAGGATGGGCCTAGTCATGGTCATTGATGTCATTTCCTGTCTTTGTGCACAACAGAATCATCATCTCTTTGCTATGTGGTGCTGTATGATTCTGAAGGGTAGCAGTTTGCCACATAGCATGGAGGGAATCTGCTACATGTGCACATTCAGAGCAGATGAATTTCTGCCTTCAACATAAGGAGTTGGTCTCCAGTTGCTCCCCAGAAAATATCAAATTACTCAATGTCGACTAAAATACTAAGAAATGATAAGCTTTCAATAATAGTAAGTACGTTAAATGGTTTAGGGCAGTTGCATGTACATGAATGCTCAGGTAAGGATTTGGAAAATGACTTTTTCAGGAAATTGCTCATGCATGGGAGTGGGGGAATGTCGCTAGTTTAGGCGAGCACATGAGATTCTTTTGGATGGAAATGAGTATTTCTCCATTCATAAAGCAGTCTTCAGTGTGCTTCTCCAATATGTATACCTGCTCAACTGTAAAATAAGGAGGAATGTCTTTGATGTTAGACTTCCAGTAAAAATGGGCGGTTTAAATTTTGGTGGAATATGTTTTGTCCCATTTCAGTCTGGTGCATGCCAGGTGAACCATTACCAGGTGTTCCCAGTCATTCTCTCTCTTCCTGACTGCTCATGCTCTCAGGTGTGGTCAGAGGTGTGCTGTGAACAGTTGGTTGCGAGCTGTTTTTAGCTTTGCTTTGATATTTTTTTTATAGTGCTCCAGGTCTGGATGTCTCTGACCCTCTGTTTCTTGACAGGCAGGTGCCAAGCCATCTGAATTCTAAACTTTCTCCAGGTCATTCCTGTTGAAGTTTTTTGTGTTGGTCTGTGGTGAAAATACAGTGAAGGTTAGGACCTGAGGAAGAATACACAGATGCAGTGCACAGCATTATTACATGATGAATGTGCAGCATTGTTTCTGTGAAATGTTTTCTTATTTTGAAAGTAGCCTGTAACTGGTAAATCAACCGGTTTGTTATTATTTAGTCTTCCTGCTTTCTGATTGACAATGTTTGCCTGCAGAGTCTTCCACATTGGTCTTCTCCTGATTACTAATCTCCAGAAGTCTGCTTGTCCTCAATGGTGCAAAATTCTTCCTGACGGATATGCAATGCCAATCCTGTTTTCTTTCAAAATATTGGATGAAAGGTGTGAATTGAGCATACTGAATAAATTATAAATAATTTCAAAGTGTCTGTGGTAGAGAGTTACCACTCTCAGTTATGATGTGCATGAATAAGGGAATAACTCTATTCAAACCCAGAGTGGTGGTCCTTGACTTTAAAAGACGCAAGTTAATTTTTCATGTTTGTCAAGACATGGCATTCCCACTCCTCTTTCATGCTGCAGAAGAGTAAAGATGTTGTATGGATGTTGTAAAAGTGACACTGCTTTAAATATAGTAGTGTTTTGTATAGGGAGGCTAATTTGTGTTAGGACACCAACTGAGGTGTAAGGTTCAGTCTATTACATCACTGGGAATGTGAGACCTCCCTCAAACCTGTGACAGGAGCTCCCTCTGCTGACAAACAAAGGCATTGAATCCTCATGTGAAATCTGTGTTGCTCACTTGTTCCCGAAAATCTTGTAAAGTCAGATATGTATATGTATGTATGTGTGTGTGTATTTATTTATTTATTTCCATTTCCATTTTCAGTCTTATGAAGAGCATTGTATAAAGCCATCACTGTGAGATACATGAAGGATACAAGCAACAGGAATGCAGAGAACAGTGAGTAATATATCAGTGATTAAGCAGCAAGCTGACAACCAGTGTAGTAATTGTTTATAGTGCACATACAGTACAGTCCAAAAAAAAATTAATCAAAATAAGCAACGTTAGTTTGCATCAGAACACAACCTGTGAGCTTTGATTGTCCACAAGTGCAACATTTCTTCATAGTCTAATGTGAGCACTGTGCTTTTGAATGATGTGTAAGATCAACATTACAACCAACACAGAGGAATTTGTATAGAGTTCTTGGTAAAATGTCCAAAAGAATTCAGGTCTGGTGGACCTAGACAGTTAAACCAAAAACTAAAATTTCATGGGCTGTTTCCTACTATTAATTGGCTGTGTTTGTTCTGCCAGAAAATAATGTGAGGACGACAGTGACCTCTGGTGGTGTGAAGTAAATAGTGACAAAAGTGGACATAAATTAATTAACAATTTAGATAGTTGATACATGATTTGACATTTTTCTGAACTGTGGATGATATGAAATGTGTACAAAATTAGCCAATGTAATTGTTAGCCCAAAAAAATGATACAATAACAATAAAAAAACCAAAGTGATGCCTTAATTTGAAAACCAGAAAGAAAGAAAGCAAGCAATATAGAAAGAAAATATAAAGAACTTTTGATTTATTAATGACATCAGCTGAGAAAGGAGGATATCACTGCACCTTTATCCAGAGGATAATAATTAATCCTTCTAATCAGGCAGGCCCCCATTATAACCATGTGACTCCATACTTATGTCCGGTAACACAAAAAGGTCTGCGCTTTTTTGTCTGGAGTCATCAGGACCTTTCACCCACTATCTTTCACCCCTATAACACACACCCCCCCGTCCCCCCAACGCTCCTCTATTTTAATGGCATTTTGTTTTTGTATCCAAATTTTCCGCAGGCTTTTGGGATGAGGCCGGGGTATCCGCCTTGGCCACTTCGCTAATCTGGAATTAATGGTGGAAATCTGTGGGGAACAGAGGCCGCCATTGTGGGAGCTGCTGGCAGGTGCTTTGAAACGACTGTGGGGAAAGAAAGGGCCTGCGAGGTAATCACTGCACATTTGTTCCTTCTTGTTTCATCCTATATGAAGATTAGGGGGGACGCACGGTCTAATGACTCCTGCTGGATGGCACAGAGGCTTTTGGAGACAGGGCTAACAAGAAGAATTTAAACAAGGCCATTAGCTTGTGGCCCGGGGTAGCTAAACAACTGGAAAAATAATTGCACTGCATTACACTTTTGCTTAGCAGATGGTCTTATCCAGGGTGACTTACACAGCTCAAAATTTTACATTTTTATTCAGTTATATTTACTGGATATTTACTGAAGTGATTCAGGTTGCCTGAGGCTACAACAGCATTGGCCCACCTGGGAAATGAACTAGCAGCCTTTAGAGTATGAGGAGTAGAGTATCCTTACCACTACGCCACACTGCTGCCCCATATTTCCCATGGGAGCTCTACCAAAGACCTCTGTGTGAAATAATGTGAGCTGATGGACATTGCACTATAGACTGGCCCCCTTCAAATTGATTTGGAGCAATCAATCAATTAATCAATCAGATCTTATTGAACATGCTGCCATTCACAGAAGAATTGTAGCAGCGCTCTCTACAGAGTGTTACACAGATTATCTACATGTATGGACAACATACACAATACCACAAATGAAAACAAATTTAAGAATGAAGCAAACAGTTATTTCCAGATGTTATTAAAAATACCGTTACACAGTTCTAGCTTAGTGATCAAATGCAGTGTAGCTGTTTGGAAATTGCACTTGTACCCAGAAGACTGTAGGTTTGAATCTTGGAGGGACATTGTTGTTGCACCTTTGGGCAAGAGACCTAATCTAAATGGAAGTATGTAAAAATGTAGTCTGCTTGTTGCAAGTCACCTTGGGTAAAGGTATTTGCAAATAAATCAGACTGGATATAGAAAACAATAGTGAGACATATTTCTTTTCAGCAGAAAGAGAAAAGTAAAAAATGCAAATCACCATTTGTATGGCAATATGTTCAATTGTCCTGTGAGGAAAATCTATGAATATTGTATTTAGGCTATTCACAAATAACTTGCTTTCAGCAAAACAGCTACATTTTCAGGGTACAAAGCAATGAATCAAAGCAATGATTGGGTACAAAGCAATGACAGAATTTATGTTTAAGCAGTAATACAATAAACAGTTGATTAATATGTGTATTTGTAGTAATGGGCTGAGAGGAGGGAGGGCTGTTGATGTAATAAGACAAGAGCGTCTGCTAAATGCCTGTAATGTAATGTAATGTCTGATGCAGATACTCAAAATCACATATCAAAACTTGAATTATGAGCATCTCCTGTACTGAAGAACCCATTGTGGAATAATACATACACAAAATTCTGTAATAAAATCATATGGGAAACTGCTCTTTGATTTAGATTCCAAGTTATGAAAGCAGTCACGTCGTGACAATTCATGAATGGATTCAGGTCATGAATCCTTTCAGATCCAGGGAGATCCGTCTGCGTTGCAGTTGCCAGAGATAGATCCAGTCTGAAACAGCACAGAGCATAAGCACTTTGAGGATGACTTCCTCAGCATCCCTAGCTGAGTTGACAGTAAAGAGGAAAAGAACTTCACCCACTGACTTCAAAGGAAGAAAGCTCAGGGGAAACCAGACTTGGAAAAGGGACTCCTTCCCGCCTATCCGGCTGATCAGCTGGTCCAGGGTCCCCATCCTCTGTTTCAGCTCATATTGTTGGGAGGTGAGGGAGTGAATGTTGACTGTCGTTATTTGGCCCCACACCATACATTTGTAGCTGTTCACAACAGCTATTAACATTGTCTATTCACATGCACCCCACTTCAGATATTTGTAGCTCCACACAGTGGTAGTTATGACTACTCCCATGGCCTGAACACCAGATATTTGTAGCTTTTCACCGTGGCAATGTGATTGTTGCCATGCACTCAATTATTTGTAGCTGTTAACTGCTAAAGTTAACATCCGCTGTTCCCATGCGCCCAGATGTGTCACCAGATGTTTCTAGCTGTGCACAGAGGCAGATAATGTTCAACAGTCCCACTGTAGTCCACGCTTAAGGATAACTGTGAGGCATTTGTGTGTTATAAAACAATTAAGCTGTCGCTGTTTGCTTAGCGCTGTTGTTTAGCTTGATGCCCATCTACCATTCATATTACTGTGCGTCTTGTTCTTGTCGCTCCTTTGATATGCAAGCAGTACATTGTGCCATGATAGCCTGGTTAGCTGCTCTGGATTGGAGCATTGGACGAATAAATAAGTAATGAACATTTAAATAAGTAATGCACTCCAACATGAGACATTTGTAGTTGTTCACAGAGGCAGTGAATGTTGACTATTCCCATGCAACCAAACAAAATGTTTCTGGCTGCTTGGTGGGTAAGACACTCATGCCCAGATTATGATTGCCAGGTTAACTTTTTTTATCTGATATGCCACTCTCAACACAGGAAATGTCACTGAGTGCATTTCATAGAAACAATGTAAGTTATAGTCGATATAAAGGCGAGCAAAGAAGCTTTAGCAGCTGAAACAATATTACTTATAGCAGTGGGAGCCGTAAGATGTGAACAAACTGTGTCTGATCTAAGAGATGCCCTCATATGCCCTCGAGGAAGATTTATTTACAGCAAGTCATCATCTGTCCATTGGAGGAGAGATACGAATATGATATTCCACCCTCCCATCACCAATTCAAGAAGAAAGGGAGGCTACATATTTTTAGTCAAGATTTCAATACTGGGATTATGTCTGATTCACAGTAAAAAAAAAAAAAATCATAATTCTGGGTGTCTGTTTTGACAGAATGTTAAAATTGTTAGGTTTTGTATTAAGGTACAAGTTATAGGGTATAATGCAGTGTACACAACATAACAGATTACATTTTTATTTAGTATGGAATGCAATTTGGATGCTATTAGAAATGTCATCATGCTGTTAAAGTGTGACAACAGTCAATTATGCTATGGGCACCCTAGTTTGGGACTGTGATAAGATGCTGTGGTTGTCTGCATTTGTCCAGTCTCTTTTGGCAGATAGGTGTCAGAGTAAATAAGGCATTTTAATTCCTAAAGGGGTCTTAATGCTGCAACACTCTAAACTGCAAGCACAGAGCCTGCCATATTTTCACTGCTGGTGCAGAAGCACGCTCTCTGACCGTCAGGTCGATAGCACCTTCCCCCCTCCAGTTGAAAAAATGAAACAATGAGCCGAGGAAACAATCAGGGATTGCAGAACGGCACCGGTGCATCTCCAAAAAAACAGAAATAATGTCACATCTCAGCGTGGCATTTTTTTGTCCCATTGTTGACACAATATGAAAAGTCTCTCGCTTGCGTGTTTCCTGTGAAAGCGAGAGTGTCTGATTGTGGCCGCTTTTTACCGCACTGGCTCTGAGTGGATGCCCTGCTGTCAGTGCAAGATGGGCCCGGCGGGGTGCTGCGGAAATATGTACTTTAAACCCCTTAAAGTCCCTGTTAGATACAATTCTCCAAAATGGCCAGGCAGGAATGCCGGCCCCCGGCTGTGCCCATACTGCCACGTCCGTGTCCACTTCCTCCCCGCGGCTGCTGCCGATTTCAATCTCCTTGGCCCGCGGAACGAGGCATGCTCTTTTATTTACCCTGCGAGCGGGCAGGCGCACACGTTATGTGAATGCACAGTGTTCATCCTTTATCGGCCTTTACTGAGGGAGCTGAGAAATAGATTTCTGGCATATTGAATAAGCTGCGTTACAGTCTGAGCGGATCAGGCCGTGGGCATTTCTTCTCCTGTCTGTGGTGAGGAGTCGGACACGTCGGAACACCCTCCATGCAAGACAATGGTCCCATTGTAGGCCCGAGTCACCGCTGAAAAGCTCAATGCAAAGGCAAATTAGTGCTGTGTGTGAGTGCTCAAATTACTAGTTCAGGGTGCTGCGTACTCTGACCACAGGGGGTTAGAACAAAGATATGCTCTATGACCTGTGCTGAATTCCAGTCATGTCATCAACTGACAATGACCAGCAGCCCACAGCAGCAGAACAAATTGGCTTTGTTCTGCCGGGGGGACAGGGGTAGATATGTCAGCAGGGGTTGCTCATCTCAATGGTCTCAGGCGCGCTGTGGTTCATCAGGCACCTGCAAGTTGCTTGGATGACATCAGCAGAGTGGCGCCTATCCTCCAATTAGGTGCACTATGTGACTTGTGGTGTGAAAAATAGCTGCTGGGTGAGTGCAGAGGCTGTATGCAATTGTAAATCTAATATACAATTACTGATTCCAAAAATAGGGTTGCATAAAGGGGAAAAAACTGGTTAAACTACTATTGCTGGGCGAATACTGTTAAATCAGTGTTTGAAGTCCATGGGCTTCACATGCAAGAAATGTCTGGTAACATTGCACTTGACATTGGATAGAGGGGTCAACCCATGCATAGAATACCATCCGTTTAATTGTGGTCTCTTCTAAGCAACAGCGCTTGGTAGAATATTGCACCTAAAATGTATAATATACTGTAACCTCATAAACAGTATTGGATATTGTAATATAATCTCTCTCACAGACTATTTTCCAGGCATCCATACATGATCTGACAGCCCCAAGTCTCCACTAATGGCTGAAGGTCTCCAGATCATTGCACAGCATCATCCGTCATTTGGATTGAACAATTCCCCTAATCAGCTCTATTGATCAGTGTGTTTGCAGCAGAACGAGGGAGGCACTGGGAAACGGAGGAGAAATTCTGAAGGAGAGCCAGACCTAGAAGGCATGGCCACCAGTTCCAGTGGACAACTGGCTTAGAGTACCATATAAAATGAAGATGCTGCAGGCGGATATGGGACAACGAATGAGCTGGTGAATCGTGCAATTGTTCAACTTTTATCAGTCGTTCTCTTTGCCCTTCAGCGGTGCCTGCTGCTTTCAGAATAGCCACTGTTTGTCCAGCCCTTGAGAACCGGTCCGGAAATCCCCAAATTGTGTCCACTTATCACCCTCATCTCAAATCTCCTCTCTTATCAAAGGGTTTTTTGAACGGGCTGTTGCTCTCTGGCTAAACAACCATCTACAACAGCCACCAGTGACAAAAAACTGCTAAGTATCCTGTACACATTTGAACAGTATTTTTGCTGATAAACAAGTTTACCTTTTGAACCTATTGGATTGGGTTTGATATCATTTACATTTGTACTTTTCACATTGAATAATTTAAACCATGTGGCTACATTAAATAATTGTGAATTATGTCATCCAAACCAGATCCAGACCACATCCATTTTGAATTGAGAATTAAGACATCCAGGATGTATTGTAGGTTTAAACCCATTGTTTTTTGTGTTCATGATTTAGTGTGACAAACAAAATGCTACGCTACCATATTAGGCATCTGAAAAGTGAACATTTTTGTCAAGGAGTAATAAAGTGTAATTTTCAAGGAATCTTTCCCATCATTGTTTTCTCTTGACCCTGTTGAGCATATATGATGGTTCATTGTGTTCATTTAGTCTCTGTTGGCTCTCGTGACATATTATTATGCTAATATGGTTTTTCCATGTTTTGTTCTACAGATGCAGGTTTGAGCTATTTCAATGGAAAGGAAAAGCCATGCAAAGATAAAAGTGACCATGTGAAGAATAATAATAATAATAATAATAAAATAAACTTTATTTATATAGCACCTTTCATACAAGAAATGCAGCTCAAAGTGCTTTACAATAAAGGTTTTCTTTAGGCTGTTGCTGAAAACTTTCAATAAACCAGCAGCAGATGATCGCAGTGTTCTTGAAGGCAAATAGTTAACAATGTCGCTTGGTCCTAGCCCATTAAGGGCTTTGTATATAAGGAGGAGGACCTTAAAATCAATTCTAAATGTTACAGGAAGCCAGCGCAGAGCAGTTAAAACTGGACTAATGTGCTCTCTCCTCTTGGTTCTGGTTAATAGCTGAGCTGCAGAGTTTTGAATGAGTTGAAGTCTCTCAGTGGTTTTTTTGAGAGGCCAGTACAAAGTGCATTACAGTAGAGTTGGCTTGAAATAAAAGCATGAATCATCTTTTTGATTTATAAATGGTCGTACTTAAGCTATGTTTCTAGGGTGGAAAAATGATGTTTTCATCACCTTGTTAATGTGGGACTTGAAGCTTAGATCAGATAACACCAAGACTTGTAACCTCGGATTTAATCCAGGGAATTAATTTCCCCAGATTATTAAACAGCATTTCTCTTTTTGTTTTAGGGCTGACTAGTAGGATTTCAGTTTTGTCCTCGTTTAACTTTAAGAAATTATTGTTCATCCGTTTATTTATTGCCAAATAATAACGGACCAAGGCAACTCCCTTGTGCAACCCCAAAACAGATGTCATGTTCCTCAGACCCATGATCTCCAAGACTGACGTAAAACTCCCTTTGATGTATGTTTTGAACCAGTTTAACACACAGTCAGAAAGACCAACCAACTTTTCAAGACGATTGATTAGGATATCATGATCAATCGTATCAAATGCTGCACTTAGGTCTAAGAGAACAAGAATCGAGACCTTATTTTCATCAGAGTTTAGTCTGAGGTCGCTGATTATTTTAGTGAGAGCAGTTTCAGTGCTGTGGTATGTTCTAAAGCCTGATTGAAATTCCTTCAGGACATTGTTTTCTTTAAGAAAGGAGTTTATTTGCACTGAAACTACCTTTTCAAGTATCTTACTAATGAATGGAAGGTTGGATATCAGCCTCTAGCTGGTCAGTGCATTACCATCTAGGTTGGGTTTCTTGAGTAAGGGTTTTACAACAGCTGTTTTGAAGGCATCTGGGAATATACCTGTTTGAAGAGATGTATTTATAATCTTCAGGACACGTCTTGAGACACTGTCGAACACCCGCTTAAAAATGCTGTAGGTACAGGGTCTATACATGAGGTGGAGGAGTTACATTCAGTAACAGTCTTGCAGAGCTGGATAATGTAATAAAGGTGAGCTTTCCCATGGTCACATCTTTTTTAAAGTGTTTGCTGAGGTCATCTGTGTTTGCATTAGCAGCAATACTGGCTCTAATAGAAGTTATTTTGTTATTGAAGAACAATGCAAGTTCTTCACATTTTGAGAACCGCGGAGGGGTGGGGGCAGTGTTAAGTAGCTGATCAATAGTGGAGAACAATATTCTCGAGTTTCCAGCATTCTCTGTAACAATCATGGAGAAGAAATCCTTTCTTGCCAGACGTATTGCTTTGTTATAGGCAGTCATGGTTTCTTTGTATATATTACAGTGAACTGTGAGTCTTGTTTTCCTCCATTTTCTTTCAGCTGCCCGACAGATTTTCTTAATCTTATTAACACTACTATTGTTTAACCATGGGGAAACTGGAAGTGGAAAGAAATCACTTTGGGGCATTATTTTGACTTCAAAGAGGTCAAACATATGATATTTCTTTTTCAGCCATTGTTAATAATGCATAGGCTTGGATATATGTACATGTGACACTAAAATCACAAAGCTTTATCCTCTTGCAAAACATCCAAGACAGAGTAGACAAGTTCATGGTTTCACTAGGTGGGGTACCTTTCACTGACATCATGAGTGTGACCTGCGCTTGTTAACCCTTGCAATTCCCGTTGGTGAAACTTATCTGGAGCCTCCCTGCACTCTTTTTTTTGGAGAATAGGCTTTTCAGAATGACATGCAGCTGTGACTCATTTCCAAAATTTAAATGCAATCTCAAGACTTATGATCTCATATTGTTCTCATATCAACTTTGATTAGGAAAAAATGCCTTTTTTATGATTGTGTACTCTTGTATTCGTATGCAATTTGCTGCTGGTTACCATACCTCGTTTCAGATGTGGAGTACCTAAGGTGTCCAATAGATGGCATTAATTAGCTGTACAATGCAGCCTTCATCTTTGCCATTGAAACTTACCTAAAAAACTTCAAACGGAGGAAACTCCGTTCATATTTTCATATGATTATGGCCCTCAAGTATGATCGAAAGCTACTTTATTTAGACATCTTTAGCCGATTGCACGTATCCTCCCTTGCAGAAATGTAAATATGGTAAACACACTGATGCTTTCACGTGCTGTATATATTTCTAATGCTGATCTCGTTGAAATGATGAGAGATGGGAAGGTTAGTTCATCTGAATTTGATCCATTAGATAGTTAAACACCTGAAAGACTTTGTTTAACAGTACACAACGATTTGGACCAGCAGTGCTAGTAGGGCTTTATCAACCATCACAACATGTACAACGTTCTTTGACCAACAGAGGGCGTCATTGTTCCAGGAAGGAAAGATGACAAAACACTTGGCAGCTCCCCTTTCTCTCTCTTGCACACTCTCTCCTTACTTGGTATTTAATCTTAGAACAGAAAGTAATTATGACTATGCCCTTTACTGCCGGAAAAAAATATTCACTTTACAATATGATCAGAAATTAAGGGAGCAATCAAATATGGCAATCATTGTTTTCCTCCAATATCACTGCCATCTTATTTATTCATGATTGTGTCATCTAGACTTTTCATCCGATTCTCAATTCAAAGATACACATCACAACATATTAAGTCTGATGACTATTTAATTACTTGTTCATTGTGTATTTTAGAGTGAAACATTGTTTCAGTTAATAAGCTGGTGCAGTGGGAGAATTAGAACATGAGACCCCCTTTACTTGCAAAGACCCAGAGGTTAATGTACTGTGATGTCATTTGCAATGGAGGGGGCAGGTTGTACATTTCATCTCTTGGGGGGAAATTATTGCCTGGATGTCCTCTGAGTGGACTCCAGAATTTACATTTATTCATTTGGCAGACGCTTTTATCCAAAGCGACGTACAAAAGTGCAAATAGTGGGCAAACAACAGGCACAAGAGCAA
This sequence comes from Megalops atlanticus, assembly GCA_019176425.1. Lineage (NCBI taxonomy): Eukaryota > Metazoa > Chordata > Actinopteri > Elopiformes > Megalopidae > Megalops > Megalops atlanticus. The sequence continues at coordinate 6,226,132 of CM032877.1, read as the reverse complement.
GATGTGTACAGGTCATGCAATGCAAATAGTGCTGAAGCTGAGCGCAAGGTCAGTGTTGCGAGCCAACTAATCTGGAGGTAGGTCGGGGCAGTCTTTCTTGCGGCGGAAAAGGTGAGAGTCAGGGTCTTGAAGCGGATCCTGGCTGCGATTGGGAGCCAGTGGAGGGATCTCAGTTGGGGGGGTGACGCGGGAGAACTTGGGGAGATTGTAGATCAGCCTAGCAGCTGCATTTTGGATGAGCTGCAGTGGCTGAATGGTGCAGGCTGGGAGGCCTGCGAGGAGGGCGTTGCAGTAGTCCAAGCGGGAGAGCACAGTGGCCTGGACAAGCAGCTGGGTGGAGTAGGTGGTCAAAAAAGGGCGAATCCTCCTGATGTTGAAGAGGAGGAATCGACAGGAGCGTGCCATCTGGGAGATGTAGTCGGTGAAGTCCAGCCTGTTGTCGAGGGTGACGCCCAGGCTCTTCACAGAAGTGGAGGAAGTTACTGTGGTGCCGTCAACAGTAACCGAGAGCTCTTGAAGAGGAGAGGTCTTGGCCGGGATAAACAGCAGAATCCCACATTGTCCTCTAAGCTCAGATGTGATCGAGAAATTACTACATTTAATTAAATGGTTCGATGATGCATTTCATGGGTATTTTTGAGGATTTCATGCATATCAAGGAAAAACAAAAAAAAAAACAAAGCACTGCTTTCAGTGATGAGTGTCATTGTGTGTAATCCAAAGCTTGGAATAAATGTCAGAGCAGTCGTTATCCAGTAAGAGAGAATAATATTATAACCATAAAGCACAGGCGTAAGGAAAACAACAGGGAGGTTGTGGCAATAATGATAAAAAAGTGCATCATAAAAACACCCGTGACATCATGAGGGAGATTTGTGTGAGGAAGGAGTTGCTCCTCTACCTTTTCCAAGGGGGAATGGGAGGGGGTTGGCTTCTAAAACTCGCACTGAATCAAGCTCCGCACCGGTGACTGTGCCCAAGGGATCCTCCGAGTACATACCCAAAAAACCTTGCTGCCCTCTCTAAAAATACTCTGAGCTCAAACTGCAGACTTAGCACTCAGCTCTAAGGTAAGCCAATAAGATAGCTCCATAGCCCCACCATGTTCTCCAGCTCATGTTTGATATTCTTCATCTCCCAACAGACTTCCCTTCCCAGCATCTTCAACTTCAGCTATTATAAAAAAAAGAAATGTGCATGATATATGTGTTCAGAATCAAAAAATGATTTTCAGCTACAACATTTCATGCAACAAAAATAAACTTGTTAATATAGATGCAGTATTGAATGTGTCAACTGTGAAACTTCTGGAACTGACACCAATTTACGTGATTTTGAAAATTATCATTGATACTTTTAAATGTGAGAACATAAGTCAAAGGGTATTTATAAAAAGCAGATTGGATCTGTAAACAACCTGTGAAAGTTGTATTCACAGTAAATCTAAGTGACAGTTGCCTACTGGTTCCCATGAGGATGTTACCAGGAGGACATTGCAGGGGTTTACTGGAATTTGCCACGATAACCATGGTGGCAAATTCTGCGTAGAAATGAAACACTAAAACTATCTAAATTAAATCTGAAGTGCTACTCATACATCCTATCAATGGAGAATGACTTTCAGAAAGGACACACCTTGCTTTTCTAAACAACTATATTATCAATGTGGACAAACCTCACAATACACTTACAAGAAGTCTGTCTACATGATTTTTGGCATCTTTGAGTGATCAGAGAGTGATGCTCGAAAAGCTTTACTGTATCGTAATTCATTCATTCATTCATTCATTCATTCATTGCTTTGATTTTGAGAGTAGAAGTTGTAGTAGAGTAAAAGAGAGAAGATTCTGAGACTAATATGTAATCTAGGTCAAATTTCTTGGAACTAGTTTTGAAGTCCAGACAGGTGTGTTATCATTCGGTGTGAAGATGATTGATCATGCAGTTCTGACGGGGACAGGTAGCTCCACCTCTGGGTGGCCAGACAAGAAAATAAGGTGAGTTTAGAATGCACAGCCATAGAAAGCAGGAGCTGACAGATGGCAAAAGGTTGCTGAGTGGAAAGCCTGCGCAGGAGTGTATGGTCTGGTGATGGATTCAAGGTAGGAGAGAGTTGTGCATTAGCTGCCAGGTAAGCTGGCACTAGGGCCTTAAAAGCAGAAATTGGAAACCAGTGTAGGGAGTCAAGGAGACGCAAGATAAAGGCATATTTTGGGAAACTGAATACCAGCCCAGCTGCATTATTCAAAATAAGTTGCTACGTTCTGGTGGCACAGGCAGGGAGACCAGCCAACAGAGAGTTGTAGTAGATAGACAGACTTTGATCAAGCTGGGAGTTGGACAGGTTTGAGTCATCAGCTGGAGGTAGAGGGCTGGATTCTATGCTTGAAGGAAGTGGTTCAGAATGTTCACTTGTGCATGTAAGTACTGGATACACATCATCAAACATATCAATCTGAATTATTTGATTGAAGCTCTTCTTTTAGAATCCCAACAGGAATCAAACAACGGGTCACTATAAGAGGGGGATGTACTCTCGGGGTTACATTAATGGTGTGTGGCCCTCACAGGACACAACTGCTACTAAAATAGTTTCTCATTTAATAGTGGCAGTACATGCTGGGATGAATGCATGTCTAATATAGTGATGTACTTCTCAACTCCTGCCATTATCATACATCCAACCTGGCATTTCAAATTAAACAACCAAATTCACATACACCAAAATAACATGTTGAAACACAGTGTAGTCTGTTTATCAGATTTGCATTTCTGTACACACCAAAATGGATGATTAAGACATTTTCTTTTGTTCTTTTGATGAGATTGAAACCTAGCGTGTGTGTGTGTGTGAGTGTGTGTGTGTGTGTTTGTATGTGCAGATGTTATTGGATCATTTGTGAGATTCATACATCACATGTATGACAGTTAAGGTGGTGTTGACCGCCAGACATTTTTGATTCCAGATTCATCCAAATGAGGCAGGTCATACCTGACACTTCCTTGCAACCTCCTCCTCCCCCCTAACCCCCTCCACAGGAGCATTTATGAGTATTTACTGAATACTCTGTGCTCAGTGCCTATGATTTATGCAGCTGTTTTAGGAATTTATGCTCTTTATTAGACAATTCTTGCTGATTGTCACCCCACAATCCATTGCAAATCGGAAAGGCCCCTGGGGATTTCCCCTGAGCAGAAATGCCCCATCACTTTCACTGAGAATGATCAGCAGTGAGTGGGACCCTGGAGAGCACCATTATCTATTCCAATGTAAAGATTCATGTAGATTCGTCATATTTCCCACTGTACAAAACAGTTCCTTGCAGTTGCGAGGAAGGATTTGAATGACTGTGAGCCCCAGTAAGTGTTACTCATCTGTGGTTGGGCTCTGAATTCGAAGGCTTACCGTACATTTGATGTTCCCTACCCACGGCTGGTTCGTTCTCCTCCTGGTGGATTTCACATTTCCTCCACAGGAATTTGCATCAGGTTTAATAAACCTTTGAGGGACACTTTTGAACGTGCTAGGAGGCTACATGCGGTGAATGGAAATGTGGCTATTTCATATGCAATCTCCGGCTCTCACCAGGAAGCAAGCAGTGCCTGCCATAGTCCATATTAACTAACATGAGATCTCCCCAGTTTTGTTTGCAGTAGGAATCTCAACACGCCCTTGCACTGTAGGCTTTCTTGCAATACTCAGCCTTTCAGGTAGACACACATGCACACACGTGCACTCACAAACACACATACATTGCATGAAGTGCAGCTCTTTTACCATAGCCAAGATCCTAGCATCATGAGGGACGAGGCCAGGAAAAAGTGGAGGAGGGAGCAGGGGTGCATACCTGGGTGAAGGTGCCTGATATCCATGAGCTTTGGAGCTCCGCCAGATTTCTGTCTTTTTTTCTGTGTGTGTTGGAAGGAGTTTGCGCTGATGCAGGTGGAGGCACCGGTGAATCAGAGATGACAGGGAAACGGGCATGAATCATCGTGCACGCTCTGTTCAGGGTTTGTCCACCTCTGGACACACCTTCCCTGTCATCTCTGCATTTTTTCAGCCCAGGGACATGTGAAAAAAGGGTTGCCTTTTCAACATGCGAAGGCATGTAGTCCCCACCGCTTCACTGCGAAGGCTGCAAAGGCACGCCATCAAATGCAGGCAGTGGACTGTATTTGTGTCGGCAAACATCAACAAACATAATCACCCTCACGGCGCACTTTGACACACGACGCTAAGCAGGATTGTCAAATAATCAATTTCGCCTGCCAGCCTGATTTTTTGCTAAACGCTTTGACTTTTCTGCTTGCAGTTTTGCAAAGATTTCTATAACTGATTTCTTGTTTCATTCACACCAAACTTGACAGAAGCTACGCTCCACGGAACTTATAAATGTCCCCCTGTCCCCCGTCCCCCACACACCCCGTCCCAATTTACACCCAAGATAAATGTATTTCTGAGTCACCTCTTTTATTGTGGCCTAAATGAAAAAGGAATAGAATTTTGTATACACTCCATGTCTGGTGATTGGTGATTAAAAAAATCTCTTTTATAAAATTGAACGTCCGCAGCAATGCTGCCACGTGGGTTTTGCTGGAGGTTGCTAAGCCACGGCATGCATTAAGCCAAATGTATTTGGAACTTTATTCAAATTATAAAATATGTTGTTGATTATTGGGAGTACTGGCACAATGCCAGTTTCAAACAACATTTCTCAAAGCAAAGACAGTAATAATTACAGTGCATTAGCAGTGCAATTGGTACCCTCTTCGGAAAACTATTATGTTGACAGAGGACAAAAAGCTAGACATGATTTTAAATATAGAAGCATTTCAAGTGTATTCGCAAAAAGCATCAAGAGTTGCTGTACAAGAATAAAAAATTGGGTCTAAGTGGTTGAGAATATCATTCAGACATTTGCTCTTCAAAGAGCTGATTCATGTCAGCAGCCATACCACTCAGTGGCCTTCTCTCTCCAAAAGATCTCAGCTAAGCAGGGCCAAGCTTGGCTGATACATCTCTAGGAGGTAAGAACACGTGTCCCGGGAACAGAAGCTTGTTACTGACAGTGGTGTTGATCCTTCAGGACCAAGCACAGATAGATCTTCCAGGAAAAGAAAATGATGAGGACACTGTACTTTAGGAGATTCTGTCTCTCTGATGAGACCTTACATGGAGGTCCTGGATTACTGAAGTCCTTAATGATCCTGTGGTACTTACACCACAGAGTATAGATGATCCTTGGTGACCTGGCCGACTTCCCAGTGTGGCTCTGTCAAACCGGCTGTCTAATTATGCTGCATAATTGGCCTGATAAATCCTTACCTCTCCACCTCAGCAGATGTGTGGCGAGTGTTCCGTTCTGTTGCAACGTGATTGCTGTGCATCCGCTTGGTGCGAGTTACGTGCTGAGTGAGCACCAGCCCCCTCTCACTGTCAACTCTTTCACATCTCTGACAGGCACGTCATACCAGTTTGCCGTATGAGATTTTACAACAAAATTATCCACAGTACATTCACAGGGCTATTAGCTGAAGAAATGGACTAAGTTTTGATGGTAGCATATCTGGTAATATTACACTGGTATGAAATGTTCATTGTGGTAGGTATGTAATTAGCATCACCAGCAGTGTCTTGTAATGTATAAGGCACTGAGATCTTAAGGCCTGTTTTTGGGATTGGACACTCCTGATCTATCTTTCAGCAAGCTGCTCTGCTTTGCCTGGACCACTGAAAACCCATCTGTATGACTGGATTACATATTTAAGATTTAAAGGCGTCAGAACAACAAGTCCTTCTGCCTGCTAAGTAAACCATATGAAATGGGTGGCAGGGAGGCATACTGGGTTAGGAGCCAGGCATGCACAGAAACCAGTTGATAACTGAATTGAATTCTTGATTAGACAAGCCGAGGTAGACTGCCGTTGTGTCACTGAGCAAGGTTTCCAATCTGAATTTCTTCAGCGAATATCCAGCTCTGTTTAAAACGTGTGCTACGTAAGCTGCTGCGTATAGGCGCACCTGCTACGCAAACAAGGAATATAATACTAAGCAAATATTTGATACATTTTCATCTGTCCTGCTGAGCGATATTATATTGAATTATCTATTGCTATGCAAGAGCTTACTGAATGTTTGGATTCAAAACGACAGATGAAATTTGTGACGTGAATAGCAATCTAAGTAATTACCTACAACGAAAGGAGTTATCGTGTTTACAGTTATCTTTAAATTAAATTAAGTGGCATATTTTAAACGACCTTTGTTAACTCTGTGATCCACGAAAACTATTCATGGCTGAAAACCTATCCCGTTAATAACAGGTCTCCTCAATGCTTACTTAAAGCAATTCTACGGTTACAGCTGCGGGAGCTGTCCAGCATCTGATTTCGGGGTATTGAGTGCCGCTGACTGTTGGATTTATGCTTTGTGGCATCTTTGAAACAGCTAGACATGGAGGTCACCGCCAGCTTGATCATTACTCACAGCGACAGATGTCATTTGACTTATTTATAAACACTCTTTTTTTTGCAGATGAATCAAAGGGGAATGTTTTACACAGGCATAGAAGGTTCCGTTCGCCGGGAAACGACTACTTTGGGTTTTCTCCATGCTAATATTTTGGCCTTAAAACGTGATATTGAATTTTGTATGCATCTCACGTGCCCAAACATATGATGATATACTGAGGAACACGATATACTGAGGAAAAAACAAGAATATGATAGATATTCCTGTCGTCCCACAGGAACCCTGCTTGATATGAATTCTGGGGGAAATTCAGCGAGACACCTTCTTAGCTGGTGTTAAACCTGCGGGAATCCTAAGTAACTCAGGCGGTGGCTTCGGCGCACTCGGTGTAGGAATTCTACAGGGTGCAAGGAAAACTGTTCAAAGGCTAATTTACTCAACGGGATGCAGTGAGCTTTACGTAAGTGAGTTAGCCAAACACTCTTATCAGCATACTAATAGGTGCCATGCGAAACGAATATCAATCCATCAAAATAAATCGATGATCAATGATTTTTTGTATTTGGAATAATCTATCCAATGTAAGATTTTAAAAACATATTTTACGTCTGAAACAAAACGCAAGAACGTCGCTGTCCAAACATTTCCGGCCATTCAATCATAAAATCGTTTTGATTAAAATTTGATATAAACTTTCAGAGCGTAATGTTTTTTTTTTAACCTTAGCCCATATCTTCATACTTGATGATTGACCCACAAGCCAGAAAACGGTGTTAGTGTTAATTTCAATCGAGACTGTTTTACTGTCATGTATGATTGCTTGAAAATTGCAATAACGGTCACAGAAATCGTCAATTACAACAAAATAGCGTATCCAAACCCCTTAAAATACATTTGATGCGCCGATAATATGCAGGCAGCGGGTTCTTGGACAGCAGCGTCTGAAAGCCTATCCGGTCAGTCTCTCACAAATTAGAACCAATGCCTCGGTGAAGGAGGGACTTCTTGTCGCTTGCGTTGTTGACTGCTTTACAGCCAGAGAGAAAGAGAGCGAGAGAGAGAGACCAGGAATTATCAGCGGTTAACGTGCTCTTTGCTGTACTTCACTCTACAGTGGATTTGACTCACTATTTCTGTCCGACAACGTTCACCCTTGACAAGCCCGAGATTCGCCATGAACAACCCCGTGTATTGGGTTCTCCTGACCGGAATGACCATTCTGTTGATTCAGCAAGGTATGTCTTTGGAAAAAAAAAAATCAGCGATGTTTTTTTTTATTTTGAAATTTTCAAATTAACTGTGCATTACCTGTGGAAATCCAAACATCCAAAATTCTCACTTCAGCAAATTATATTGTGTTTCAAAAGTGTGATTATTAGCCGTAAATACTTTGGTTTTGTACCATGCTGATATGCAATATTCCACGTTTCAACTGGGTCTGTGATTGCTGAAACCAAGTGATTAGTGTAGTGCGACTCATTAGTGGTGTTCCACTGTAGTTCCCCCGACTCCATTTTTGTGCCATAAATGTTAAGTTTGACCTTTTTTTGTAATTCAGACCCTTCAGCACTTGTTCGCAGGACCAATTTCTTGTTAAACTTCACTGTGACGCTGTTCTAAATTGTCATTGAAATGATTTTTTGCATTATTTCTTTATGTATAACAGATGCTTGCTCGGATCGGTAGTTACTTTGGTCCATAGATTCAGAAATGTTTATGAAAGCTGTCGGGCTTCTCGTGGCTCCGTCTCTCGAGAAATTGACGCATTGTACATCTGGAAGGTCATCACATAAAGTTGATTAAGAGTTAGTTGTTAATCTGCATTGACAACGTGCTCAGGTCACCGGGTTAATCCGACCGAACCCTTGCAGAAAACTCAGGCGATTAAAATAGCGCAATCGCTGCCTCGAAAACAAGAGGTAAACAAACGAGGCAAACCTTTTACAGTTGGCGCGGCGTGTAACAGAACGTGCATCGCCTCTGTAACTTCTTTCCCGCTAGTAGCTCATATCCGTTATACATTTAAGATGGCCATGCCTTCTATACTTAGTACCGAATGACACGTAATATTTTGTTTACCAATCTGACATATTTGTTTTCCTTACTTTATGACACAATACTGAGATGGATTGGTGAGTCTCTTCATTGGTAGTGTTGTCAGCACTGTATCCATAAGACTATGAGAACAATGCAAAACATATATCCAAGTGATTCACTATTTCAGTATATATACTTTTTAGTGATATATTTTTGGCAAAACAGCAGGTTTTCCCACAAGCTATCATGCATTAATAATAATAATAATAATAAAAAAAATAAATCAGACAAGATTGGTAGCAACACCACAAAGTCAAGCCACACTTGTGATGATGTGGTGCTAAAAGTGATTCATTAAGTAGTCCTTCTCAGTAGACTCCTGATTTTCTGAGGAAGCACCAGGAGCCTCTAATGAAAACAGATTAAAGAAGCCGCTCTCGCGGTGCATCGCGTTTCCTTCACGGTTCAGCTGTGGTCGCTGCCACCTGATGATAAGCGGCGGGCGGGTGGGTGGCAGGCGGTGTGTATGCTCACACGGGCGTCTTTTCACGGGGGGAGGGGGGTGGGGGACTTGCATATTCGAACCTTCCCTCTATCAGTCTATCTGCTCCAGCCATCTGAAATGAGTACAAGTGGCGCGCTTTGCTGGGAACCACATCAAGGACTCGCCGGCCTTTGCGGAATCGTAGTCGTGGTGCATGGAGACAAGTGCTTCAGCAGCGAGGCGGGATCTCTGATGGGGCGCCCGCTCGGCCTTTGTGGGCTGTCTCGGGGCGGCCGTGGAACAGCTCCAGCGCGCTGTTGCCAGGATGCGGCGAACATCCCCCGCGGTGCCTCCGTGGAGTTCCTGCAGGCCCCTGCCTTTTGTGCCCGGGTTCCTTCCTCTACTGGCTCGCCTTGGCCAAGGCGAGAATTATTGGTCATTAAATCGAAATTTGGAGCAACAGCTGTTGTTCAACTTCCAGCAGCGCGAGTGCAGAGAAGGCATTTAGTGTGGGTAAGCCGCCTCTGGTGAAGACGCGAGGATCCGCAGCAGATGGCCGGAGAGAGCCCTCCCTTCACCCCGCGCCACAACTGTAGCGCTCCTTTCCTCCGAGCGGACATCAAACAGGGATAATGATCGCTTTCTGCATGCGCGCGCACACACACACGCACACACACACTTGCTGCATGTCAGTGGAATCACTTTCAGAGCTGCAGTGAATCAGTGAAGATAATCTGTAGCGTGATCTGTAGACTTGATTGAGCCTGGCTCCCGGCATCCTCGTGATTCTTTCACGTTGCGGGAAATGCACAGAACCCGGATGCTCATTGTTGCATCTGTGTCCTCTCCATTGAGGAAATAATCCGTGGATGGCTTACACAGAGGGGTTAATGTGCTGTGGTTGTGCTGGCAGGCGCCTCTCTGAGCGCAGTAGCATGTGATTGCACGGGAATCAAACAATGAGCGCTGTACCTGCAGCCAAGAGTGCTCCCCAGACGCCAAGCCTGGACCAGCCTTTCCCCCGTAGCCTTCCGGAGTGCGGTTCTGTCACAAGCAGGTGCTTCTTCGCCGGATAATTCGAAGTGTGGCCTCATTTTTCCGAAGTGACACGTTCCTAGTGCTTCACAGCACGATATGTTATTAGGCAAATTAGGCCCATTAGGTACAGATGACAACCCGTGAGTAATTGACATCGGTTACTGCCCAGATGTGAAATTACCACTTCGCCCATTTCATAACAGGGACATATGAGGACCTACCCATTTCCTGAAGGGGCAAATTATAAATTATAGGTTGGTGTTGTCATGTTGGCACATTTTGGCAGCCGTGGTAAACCACTCAATCAAATGCTCATGCTATTTTGTTGCATATGACAATATGTGCAGCTGTTTTGCAATGGTGAGTCCACTGTATACACAATGTGTGTATCCAGTCTTTTCCACAATGTCCATGCTCATCTGTCCTGAGTATCCTACAAGCCCAGCAAGAAATGCAGGCTCTGTAATAGTCAGTTAATAAATGTAGTCTTCTAGTTGTGTTTATAGACCTCCTACAAACCAAAAGTACAGTATAATTTGGTGCTTTATGCATTCATTTACTCATTTCAAATGCAAGTTGTTGTTATGCTGATGGTCCACAGTTAATCTCTTGGTTATGTAACTGCTGTGTTTGTCTTCCTGGGCCCTGTCTGTGGGCTGTTTTCTGTTTTTCTTTTTTTAAGTGATCAGGAAATAAACATTGCTGAAAAGACCACCGGTTTGTTGGACTTGGATTTAAGGTTAAATTTACTCTGCATTTGTTTTGTATTTGTTTTTGAGTCATTGAATACACATATTCCTTAGCAGTGCCAAGTATAAACTGATGTCTTTGTCTGCCATGGTGCAGAAGCATCTGTAGATACTGTATCTACATTTCAGCATCCCACGAGCAAACAAATTGTCCCGCAGAAGCATTAGCAGGTCATGAGATTTCGCGAATTATCAGTGGAAGTCACATATCTGATTTCTGCCTATGCTCCCAGGAAAAGGCTGTATTGAATACACTACTCTCCTTGCATGTATTGCAACAGCAAAGGCACTGGAGCATTTTCTCAGTGTTATTGAACTTACAGCATATGAATATATAAAAAAGGCCTCACTGTTGTGGGAATTAGTGTCTGCCTTGTGCACAGAGTTAAATACATCAGTAGATGTGTTATTCTTAACATTTTGGGAGAAAACCCCGTAAAACGGTGCTTAGTGTTTGTCAATATTATCAATCGGTATTCTCTTAATGCACTTGTTTATCAGGGTGTGCAAGAATACCGATAATACTCATAGGTTGTAATTCAATGTAAAACAGGTCTGCTCTTACATGTCAAGTTGACCAGTAGTCAACGATCCAGTGCCCTATAGTGGAGTAGCTTGGCTGATTGATCTCCTTCCATAATAACACTACTGTGAAGACTTAAATGGAAAACAGATTTTGTCTGTGCTACTGCAGGGTAGAATACCCACGCTCCTTTTCTGATAGTCACCATGACATTTCTTAAAATCAGTCAAGAAAACATTTATGATTATGAAGTATTGGATTTTGCCCATTCTGACGGTTTTGTAAGTGTAGTCTTCCCAACATAAGTGTCGGAAAAAAACTCTTCGATGAAACCCCAGTGTCCCAGTCAATAAATGATTACTGCAAAACTGGTGGGCTGGCAAAGGACATGTGCAATTTTATTTAACCTAATCAGGATGTTTTTTTCCAAAAACTGAAGAACATTATTTGGGGTACATTTGTGGTTCATGGCACAGAGCACATCACAAAATGTTGGACCGATAGCTGACATTAAGGTGCTATTGTCCTGCATCATCTCAGTACAGAGTGCAGCCGTCATTGTACCATCATGCATGCAGCAAGGTTGCCGCAAAGCCTGAATCATCTGGGCTAATTGACTGCCATAAGCCTGCAGACGATCAGGGCGCCTCCTGTGTAATTTGGTGTGTTAGCGGTTCCTCCATGCTTGTCCTCATGTTTGAAGGAGCTGCAGCAGTGGGTGTCCCAGTCATGTCAGAAATAAAGATGCTGAGAGAAACATACAGACGGGAATGCGCATCAATGTCATCTCTGCCCAGGCCCAGTACTGTCCCAGTTCTCTGCTTTTGTCCTGGTGGTAGCATAATTTATGTGAACAGAATGGGACATTAACTGACAACAGCGCTGGCAACAACAAAATAAGTCATTCACATCTTAGGTCATTCAGTCTCATTCACATTTATGGGGAAGCTGCATTGTGGAAGGTGCTCGGTCAAGCTTTTGTGAAGTTTTGTAAACCTTGTGTTAGAAACTGCCTGACAACTAATTTCAGTGGGGATTCCTCTGCAGTTTGCTCTTGTGCAATGTACATGTTTTTTTTTACAATTCTTTGTCCTGCCTTGCTAATTAGATAATGGTCTCCTAATTGAAAGCAGCTGGCACACAATATGTCTGTGCTTGCTTTTTAAAATCCTTGATAGTATAACTGCTGCATAAATGCATCGATATGTCTGGTGTTCCCTCTTGCTTATTTCTCAAGTGAGAAATGAAGGTTTTAGTGAAACAATCAAAGTACAATTGACAAAACCAGCAGCACAACCATTCATTTTTATTTATGCTTTCATGCAGAAGAGCAATGGATTGAGCTGATATAAATGTGATTTATTTTCCCTCCTATGAATGCTGGAAAACTCAGGCTTAAGTTCAGACTTAGAGTTTGTCTTTTAGGCTTCCATCAGATGAGGCATATTTTATGTCATAGGAAACCTCATTTAGAGAGCAGCTTTGAGCCTGCATTCGGTATACGTATTTCTGGTTGTGCAATGTTCAATGCAGTTGTGTGATGTGATGTTATCTCCTCTGAACTGAAGATGTTTTAAGTTGAGCTCTACTGCTACATTTTTCCATTCATCTGGATGCTGCTTCACATTGTCTACATTTATGCATAGAGCTGTGCCCAATGAAGATGATTGTCTTCATCTGTCATTGAAACCAAATCATTTCTCATATCAAAAAAGCCCTTTGATAAAAGAGCAGGAGACTGATAGAAAGAGAAGGGAGCATAGTTGAGGTTATTTATGCATTTTGCTTGACAAACTGTTTATTTAACTGTTTATTTCTGTCAGATATGGAACACACTGAATCTGAAGGATCTGGCACTGTATTAATAGCAAGGCTGAAATATCTGCCCAGCACCACACAAAGCTTGGGTGTTTGTGCTTTGATGAAGCAGACCCGACCTTGTATTCCTGTGAGGGGTCGCATATCGACGGACCGTCCACTTATCCTGCGCTGTTAACCATGATCTTGACCCAGGCTGCCTTCTGCGGTTTCCCACTGTTCCAAAAGCTGGGAGTTGCATTTGACCACTCAGCTGAGAACTGGATTCAGCAAGGGTTTGTCCTTAACTTTGACTCACAACTAAATGAAAGCATTACTTTCTCTTTTCTCCACAAACGCAGTGAGGCGAGATCATCAAATTGAATGACAACAATTGTTTTTAATGAAAAGACTTGCATGTAATTGCAAGCCAAAGTAAATGGCAAAAGTTCATTGAATCGGAGGTGTAGTCTTGCCAGGTATCGACCAGTGGCGTTGCTTGGACCCTGCGCTCATTCGTTTTGATGGTCTGTCGGAGCTGAACGCCGGAGCTCAGAAATCTGAGCGGAAACTCTGCAGATGAGGCGGAGTGGTAAGCGCCACCGGTGAGATTATGAAGCAGATGGTGGAGTTAGCTGTGTGGAAGCGCGCGGTCAGGGCGGTAATCCCTGTGTTTGTGATTACTGCTCCATGGGCCTCGCTGGTCGGCTGTCTGAGGCCTGGTGGAGAGCTTAGACATTTCAATTAGTGCTATCACTGATCACGGGAAAGCCCACAGGAGGTGCTGATTAAAAAGGAGACGGGCTTTGTCATTGTGTGCAAAGTGTGGTCCGTCTTCGTTCTGGGAACTTGGCAACAAGCTCCCCGGTCCACTTACTTTACACTTGTCCATGTCGAGCCCAAAATGCTTCGCGCGCATCATACCCCACCAGTAAGCTCTTAATGCCGGACATATGGTCAAGAACGCCAACATGCACTAGACCCTGATGCAGGCTTTAAGACTACCCCCTCCCCTTTGGAACCCCACTGCTTTAATAGCTGTGTTGTTAAGGCTCTGATATTGATAACACCTAACTGCGTACCAAAGCGTGGCTGTGCCTGGATATTCTTTGCCCTAATAAATGTCAGATTCAATGGAATCACATTTGAATAAGTAAACAACAATATAATAGAATACTACGAATGCAATCACTCCTCCAGCATGAAACACAGTATCCCACTTAGCGCTGCATCATGATTTGAAGGTAGAAATGTACTTTTTGTGTTATTCTTAATAAATTATAAAAAGGTTTAACTTAGAAGTGTGCTTGAAAGAGATGTAGTAAACTGTGCTGTGCTTGTTTGAGTGTAGGCCTGCAGCACTGCTGAGAATCTTGAGCCTAATGCACTTCATATTAGCATGCTAAAGTTTTAGCCAATAAGCAGTCACATTTGCAAGGTAAATGTTTCTCTTTAGCTCTTTTTGCACATTCCTAGGAGCTTAGCATTATGTTGTTCATCTGCCATCCTGTGTGCCGTTTGCTGTTTAACATGAATCATTGAATCATTGATATGTGTTATCCTCCCTGGAAGCGCACGCATATGCGAAAAACAGCCAAACAACAGAATTGTTGAGTAGGACGTTTTCTCATTGAAGTCATCTCAGGAACACTAGACCAAACCTGAGGTGTGAGACAGTGCTGTTTGCACACAGGCAAATGTCGTCGTCAGAGCGATAATGGCTTTTTCATCTTAGCATCATTAATCAGCTTCTGTCACAGATTAGTTCTGTTGGCATTAACAAATAAGATTATTGACGGGACGTGCGCGAAGCCCGGCACGCTTGTGCCTAGAGACATAGATCTCTGTCTGGCTGCCTGCAGCCGCAGTGGCGAGGTGAACACTGCTTTATCTCGGAGGAAAACACCTTTAATTTAAAGTTCCGGCTCGATGGAGTTGGGGGCAGGAGTTTCCCCTTTGATATCACGTCAAATCGGTTTTGTTTGAGAGGAGTCGAAACCTTGCTGAGAGACATTTTTTCCAGTCTCATGCAAGTTAATTATGCCTGAACTTTCTTTTGAGCTTCAATTAGGTAGATAGGAATTTTACCATATTTTAACCTTAAATTGATTCTTCTTGGAGCCTATTGCTGCGATAAAAGTAAGGCTGCCATTAATACCCTTCGTTTTTAACAAAGCCTGATAAATACTTTAATGGCGTTTCACCTGTCCTTGTTTTCTGTTACAAGGTTGTTCTTGCGCATATTGTTAAACAAGATGGCACACACCTGAGAAAGGACATTGGTGACTAAAACAAAACCACAACATAAAAGAATTCTTCAGAGTCCAAGTATATAAAATGACCTCTGAGTCAAATGAAAAAATTAAAATACACCATGAAAGATGTACCGTGATTTGGGGGACACAGCATTTTTTCAGATTATTTTCAGATTTTGTTGGATTTAGTCTTTCAAAGACCTTTGTTCTCTACATCCATGGGGATCTTGTGTAACGAGTATGATAAGAATGGCTGGATTCGGAACTTACCTGCTAAACACAGTCGGCAAAGGAGACTTGAATCACTTGCAGATTCTCTTTTCACAGTCGGTGCTTCTGATATTGATCGCTTTTAATCAAGTGCTTTACTTGGCGGATATTCACAGTTCATGTGCTACGGGCCACATTCAACCTGTAAAATGACAGGTAGTTTTAATTTGTCCCGATGGGCAATAAAAGGCATTCATTTAAAAATGACTCTTGATTATGTGATTTTAAGAAAATTATGATTTTATAAAGTCTAATTATGGCTCTCTGTATGGCTCACCTAACAGATGATTCTGTCAGGCTCATCAGTGGAGTACCAGGGAATAGTGGGTGCTGAATGAAAAAAAAAAAATCCAAAGGCCACTCTAATTGTATGACCTTTCATCTGCAAGAGGTTAATATCCCCTAGTTATATTCCACACCCCATCAGCTTGCTGCCATCCACCAGAGGGTTCTGTGTTAAACTAGCTCTAGCTCTTGTAACATCACATAGAAAACTACTTATTGTCACCTTTTGTACTGCCTGTTGCAGCTCTGTAGCTCTTCCAGTCCAGATCCCAAATTCAGTTTAAACTGTACAACTGTTTCTTAAGTAACATTGCATAATGTCTGTGAAATTCTGTTTGTTTTCTGTCTCCTGGAAGAAACCTTATGCTTGTCAAAATGTTGTACTCTTCGCAACAATGTTAGAGTAAGCATCAGGTCACGTGTTTTTCAATAAAAGAAAAATACTCCACTCTTTTCTGGCCCAAGACAAAGAAGGCACAAATTCAAAGGATATTATGGTTAATCATATTTTCTCCTGAAGCAGTTAGCTAGAAAGTAGTAATTTCATTCTCTGCCATGAAAGATGAGGCATTCATGCTTTCAAGAGGCTGTTTAGAAAATGCAAATCTAAATTTTCATTCTTCTAAAATGTAATTTAGCTAGCTAGCAACTAGTTCAGCAATTTGTGCCTGTGCTCCAGCTTTTTAAATTGATGTTGGTATTGTTTCATGAAACTAGTTCAGGTTAGTCTGTTAGGTAACTACAATAACTAGCTTCATTGTAAGTCAACTAGTTATTACTGAGAGCATGTAGTAATACATGTCTTTTTTATTTGAAAAACATCAATCAGTTTCCACTTAGAGATCAGCTTTTTCACAAAGATAATCAAGTGTGCACTGGTACATTCACCTATTTCTACACCTATAGAGCATTTAAACATGGAGTGAAACAATAAAGGTTTTAAATCTCATGAATCAATACTAGTTTTACCGTATGTTGCCAGTATCTACCACATAGGCCTATAGAAGAGAGAGTTTGCCATTAAAAACACCTTGCCATTAATAATAGCACTCCTTTATATTAATATTGATTAAAAACAGACATCAAAATAAAAAAGGAAAACTGGTTAGTAATGCCACATATTAGAATTTTTTTTCAAATCTGTCCTTCATTGTGGCTTCTGTGCTGCTTATTGAATGTCATTAAAACTTATTGGGATCCTCATAATTAATGTTCAACGCCTGAGCAGCAATCTTAATGGTCCTTTTAGGTCAATAGAAAAGTGAACATCTCTCATTAATCACAGCCCTTTGTTATGGTTCCTGGATTAGCATTTTCTTAGTTTATTAGACAGGTATCATTCATTGCACTCTCAAAATAAGTGCACAGATTACTATGTATTGTGCGGCTTTGCCTTTTTCCTTTGCGACACAGACATATTGTTCACATTTGACACATTTGTTCCCCACAGACATATTAATTTTCAATGACATCATGAATATTGAGAAAAATCCCCCTTCCTACCCTCCAATGGGAATGAATCTTTGTGGGAGTGCTTCTTTCCTCAGATTTTCCTCCTCACAATAGTATGTCTGAAATCTCTCTTTTAGCATATCATTCTGTTCTGATACATGCTGTTCTTAAGAAAAGAACTCATCAGCTGCAAGTATTAAGCAAATAAATGTCGTGTCTTAAATATTTGATAAGAACATCAGAGTCTGTGACCTTACTAGCAGTGAGTTTTCCCACACTTTTAAATGCCATTCATTTTTTGTTAAAGGAAACCCCATCATCTGTGACAAAATTGAAATAGATGTGGAATAGCATTGCTGTAACCCACTAATCTTCTCAGTAGTGAATGTACTGTATATCTAAAGTAATCCCAAACATAGTATTGCACAGTTATACACACAGCAGTGGCAGCCTTGTGAGGAGGGAGTAGGAGATGTGGACAACTCAACAATAAGTCATGTCCATTTATGAAAAAGTGTGAATTCTCATCTCGTTCTCACCCCCACCCCCTCACATCTCACATCTCATCCTCTTCTGTAAATCAGCATATTTGTTAATCATGTGGACATTCAAAAATGGACTCACAGTGGCTATCAAAGAAAAATACATTTTGTTTCCCTGCTGTTCACTAGCCACTACTGACAGACTTGAATAAAACACATTATTACTGACAGCTGGATTCAGCTTGAAATGAATATTTCCCTTAAAATCAACATGAGGTCAATGCAACACTGTCATTTTAAGTATCATATGTGATTATTGTAATGTGATTCTGTGTGCTAATACTGTATGTGTCGGAGATGTGGCAGAACGACATATGAAGTGTAATCAGTGACATCTTGCATGAAAAGACCACAATTCACAGGGAATTCTCAGATTCTGCCATCTGCTTAAAACCTGAGCTTCACTGTATGCACATAATGTCTGAGGTAATCTCTCTCCCATTGACTTATGGTAATTGCTGTGTGATTGAGCGTTCTCTGTCGTTTCAAAAATCCCCGCTGTTTTAATTTGTGCACTCGCATGTCTGATGTCAAGCACTCGATTAGAGTTTATTTTGAACAATGTGCAGATCTGCTGTTGTGATATTTTTCCTCCATATTTCTTTCTTGTGCTTTGAAATATTAAGATGTTTCTGCACTATCTGATCTTTTGGGAATGGGGTATTTCAGTGAAACACAAATAGCAAATTGATTAAACAGCAATTGAATAAAAAATCTCTGTGAATAATCTGCATATAGTATTGTATGTATGTATTGGAAATGGAAAAATGAGGTAACCCTGCCCCTTTATGGATCCACAAGACAGTCGCTATGTAATGAAACAGGCAATATTATTCAGAATAAAATGAAGAATTTTATTATGAATAAAACTGAATCACAATGAATCAATAAATATAATGAATAAGATGAGGAATGATAACCATTTACATTTAGGTTCTGTAATAATTATTGAGATGAGTTCTTAGTTGAAATTGCTAAGTTTAAAATATTAAAATACTCTAACTCTCACTGTAATTGTAAACTTCTTGATTATATCCCCTTTCTTTCCTCCACAGTGCAAAAAGAGGGGACCGTGTCTTGACAGATATCTTTAATAACAACGGCCTTCTCACAATCCGGGCTATATGACCACAGTTTAATTTGCCAAGTTATTTTTCTTGGCTTTATCTTCATTTCTGTGCCGCTTTACATGCCCTGGGGGACAATGCACTCCTTTCATCCTCCACGTAATCTTTCCAGACATTTGGCACAAACAGGCCCCCTATCTGCAGTTTCCGATTGAAAACTTCTTCCAAACCTTTATCAGCTGTAAACATTTGGAACACTGGCTTGGACGCTGCAGATGTTGATGTGTGCCGAGTTTGACGGGATGTGATTTCTGTCTCAGAAAAATACAGATCATGGTGCAAACCTTTAATTTAAAAGTCTCCCCTTAGATGATATTTATTGCCCTCGAACATCATTGTATAAACCTAATCCCCAGCCCCACTGGTATGCCCTGCAACCAGGATATTCTAATCCGTTTTCTACATGTGTTTTGGGGGAGTCCAGTGGCTGCCAGCTTTTTGGGCTGTGATTTGACCTCCTGTTTGAGAACAGCTGTGTCTGCTGGGCTTCACTCTGCCTCGTGTCTTAATTGCTTAATTGAAGGCGTTATTTGGAAAGGGGTTTTGCCTCACCTGCTGTTGCAGGCACAATTGATTGATCATTCCCGTGGCAGCTGTTTAAGCCTGCAGTTCTGTGGACCTCCAGGCCTGGTGCTTGCCCATCCCTACGCTGAAGCATGATCTGGGTCTTAACCTGTCAGTGCCCCAGAGGCGGATCCGGCTGGCAGTTCTTACAGGTTCCTGCCCTTTGTTGGTGGCCGCCTGGCTCTCTCTCTCCTGGCAGTGCTGCATCCTTTGCCTCCCTGGATGTAATTTATATGGGAGTGCTCTGCTCCCGGGGTCCATGTTGCAGGGGAAGGGAGCTGTGCGCGGCAGGAGCCCTGCTGCCTGCATTGTCAAATCGCTATTATCGTAAATCTTAAACCTGATTTCGAGATTCAATTTGTCATAATCAGCTTACAAGGAGATCTTTGTAGAGCAAGCTGAATCAAGAGATATTAAATAGGAGAGAAATTGGCTGAGAGTGTAATTTCATTGAGCTAACACGGTGCTAATGAAAGTGTCACATTTTAAAGTCCTCAGGATTTGCTGCGGTTTAAATTTTTTGTTTAAAGGGAGTTTAGGTGGATCACAATGAATGTCGGACACGGGCCGAGGCGGGCTGCAAAATCTTGGCAGGTAAAATGCAGCCGTCAGCGATAAATCTCCTTCCTGTTTTTGAAATAATTTCTTCCCTCTGCTTTTTTGTTAGAGCAAGTCCTGGAGCAAAGCTTTGATGAAATCCACCTCTCTCACGAATAACAAAGAAGGCGTTCTGCATTAGATGCTAGATCTATAATGTAAGGCTTCCCACAAAGTGCCCAATTGGCTGAAGAGGAGGGAGGAGTAAACTTGAATCTGAATGCTGTTGATGCACAGAGAGGTTTAATTACAAGAATAATTTATAATGGCGGAATGTCTATGTGAGGCCGCGAGACATTTTTCCCCCGAAGCATGCCTCTAACCACACCGAAGGGCCTGAACTCACAAGGCTGTGGAGAGGGCACTGGATGATGGAGTCTCTGAATAAATTCGGCCAGGTGCGGGAAACAAAAGAGTGAAAATTCATTCCTTGGCTCAGGCTGATCCAAGATCAATATTGCAGAAGTGCGATGGCTTGTTTGCTTTTAGGTTAACAGCATTCAATACTCGTCTCTGAGTTGCAGAGAGAGGGGAACATTCTACCACCAAGGGAGCATATATTTGCTTTCTTATTTAGCCCATACATTCGTATTAACCCAACTCACTGACTGAAGGAAACAATTTCAGAAATGCATATTGTCTTGATCAACAAAACTCATGGTTAGGAAAAAACCATGCTACATATGCGCATCTTAAAAAAGCTTTCACCCTACTGTGTCTTCTCTGTGTGATGTCCCACAGTGCCAGCCTGTTGATGTGAGCATTATTAGTGTTGCTGTGCTTCATGGTAACAGAACCTACAAGCATATCATCCGTAGTCCTGCCCACTGAGGAGATGGGTAGAGAGGTTGAAACAACATCTAAATCAGGAATTCCTGTGAGCTGCACTAGGAGTGAGTCATTCTAATCTGCAAGCCTTTTTCCGTGCTGTTCTTTGAAACTATGGCTTATTGTATCTCTCCTTGCAGATGGAGGAACTTCTTAGAAGTTCCGCAGTGGGTCTCTTTGCCTAGCTACAAGGTGATATGAAGATGAGTCTATAATACAGTTATTAGTATGCAAAGATAATGTTTGCCATTTGGTTTCCTTCTAAAACGTGGGTCTGTTCAGTGGATTATTATAATTTATTGTGGGAGTGTGAACAAAATGTGGAGTTAAAGTGAGACAATATTTTTGTGGGCAAACATTAATTAACATACAAAATAAATCTTGCATGTTCTCATGCAACATGGGCAGATTATTGTAAAGCGATTGTTTATTTTTGTGACATCATTTAGGAATTGGCAACTTTGGTAAAGAAGAACATGTAAAAGATGTGCTTACTCTCATAACGGGCCCTGAATTATTCAATGCGCCATGTATTTCAAAACATGTGATTGAATACATTCCTTTGCATATAGCGAGTTTTCCCAAAAAATATACTTTTAAAAAGCATATTTTTGTGTTAGGCCTCCAGTAGCATAATCATGGCCATATAGTTCAGGAATCAAGCTGTTTGGCAGTTTGAATTTTTCTGCCACATACTTTGACTTGGTCAATTTCAAAGATTTTCACTTAATTACACCTGATTCATATGCGCTGTCTGGAAAATGATTAAAAAAGAACAATGAGATATGCTTTTACTGAATGTTTTTTTAGCCCTCCTATAATCATGAAATGGTGGATGGGCCAGTTTGTGCAGTCAGTTTGGTTTCATTTATCAGCAGAAACTGATTGATCTTTGTAGTCTGTACTTTTTGGGTAAAACGATAATCAATGACCATGCAATTTATCATTGGAACGACAGGATTTATTTGAGACTTTGTATGTGATTCATCATCAAGTCCCTATGATTTAATTCCAAAATCCATCAGAGTCACTGTTTTTTTACTTATATATTAAAAGTTAAGGTAAGGGCAGAAATATCTGTCAAAACCTGCCAAGCTTATTCAGTCTGCCAAACCCTTATTCAGGTCTTCCCTGTGTTCCTACTGCCAAAATTTGCTGGCATTGCATTAGCCCTGACTGTTATGGTCTTGAATACTCCATGCACACACATGCACACTATATAATATATAAGTGTATATATTGATATAGGTAATTGATTAAAAAAAATTGATTTATTTTTTTAAGATATTCAGTCTGCACTATTTGTTGAATGTTAGTGTCTTGCCATGTTTGTAAATAGAGAGTACAAAACCAACAACCTAAATCGAGTTGTTTGTGCTTGTTTTTGTTTTTATGACTTGCACAACTGCAGTGCAGAAAGGGAAGGTTCCCAAGATGAACACTGTTGCTCTGTTGCTTTGCTCTGAAAAAGACAGCTGAATTCTCTATCAAAACTCAACTCCAGCCACGTGGAGGTAAACTGTAGAAAGTTTTTACAATTCATATTTGCAATTATACATTCCAGCTCCAGCTGAATCAAATGTGGACTTATTACCTTTGCTTGGTGTCTCCTCCTAAGGCCACAGAAATAATCATGCTGGACATATTGCAAATATTGTACTTATTTCATCAAAACTTGCATTTCTGTTTGCATCAGCAAAGTAGTCATCAGCTAAAGGTTTCCAATATAACACAATGTCAAATGATATTCGCAAGTGTTAAGTTAAATACACAATACCTTTTTGTAAGTGAAACGGTGTAAGTACATCTATTTGTCCATGTGAAGAGTATGCACTCTCTGTTGTTTCCTGGAGATCCTGAGGTGAGATTCTTATAAGTGCTGAGCATTACTGTCACTCAGCCATTGAGTGATTGTTTCAGCAGTGTTGTGGGAGATGAATGTGGGAACTGGCAGCTATGGGGCCAAACTTGTTGGTGTGGAGTTCACAGGGTGTTTAATTAGATGCAGTAAGTCTTGACCAAAATGAGCCTGAGAATAAAGCAATATCTAAAATGAGTGGAGCGAATGCTATCAAACCGTGGATGGAGACAAGTACACTGTAACACAGAAGCAGAACAGGTGGGTGCATGTTGTGCCTAAGACTGCTAGTGATGAAATCTGAAACCACATAGCCTGATGTGAACTGCATGCTTGCAAAGGTTCACTCAGCAAAAAGGCTGTAATTTTAAGGTCGCACCCTTAAAAAAAAACTGTTTCGATTCTCATGTTTCCCTTGTTGTCAGTCTGCTGCTACAAAGCTACAGTAAATAGGTCACAACACCTATTCATGACAATGAATGTTGGTATGACTGGAATTGAGTATTGCATGAGAGATGACTTTCTGGCTCAGTAAGGTGGATTAAAATGCTAGGTGAGAGCTCTAACACTTAAACGACCTTGATAGTTGATTAGAAAAATGAGTCATAAAAGATCCAGCACCTGTTTTTATACAGTAGACATTATTTTTAATTCCCTTGATGCGGAGACCTATACCATTTCATGGTGCAATTTTGGATGCACAGCCTCATCGGTATATTTCAGTCTGTATCAAATTTTGTTTTTCTTACAGTAGGTGCATGAATTTTGTGATTGATTAAAAATCTCTGTGCTGTTTCCCATCATGCAAACATTTTTGCTGTGAAGCTCACTGTGAGCATTGCATCCTGGGGACAGTTAGCAAAGTGGTATTGAAAGCCAGCTACAAAGGACGACATTGGAAATATCTGTACAGATGGTACAACTGAATATGGAGGGATATACGTATTAAAGAATGCAAAAAAATAGCGTAACAGAAATATATTAATTAACAAAAGATCCCCACAACAGCTAATTAGGTGGCCTCATTGAGAGTATTTTTTTGATTGAAAAAGAAAAAAAGAGTACAAAGAAAAAGTCAAGCGAAACATTCTTGTAGATGCATGCATAGAGTTTGTCAATATTATTGCAAGGAAGTGCAGCCTGAAAGTACATTGCTGCTTAGTGCAATCACAGAAGACAGTACCAATGGGAAGATGAGTAATACATTTTGGTGCTGTGTTGAGGCACAGGACCAGTCATTGAAAGGTGGTAGGGGAAATGTTCAAATGTGAGCAACGTTTCTGGTGTGAAGAAATGCTATTCCCATCATGTGTGTCTGAAAATGCCAATATGCAGACAGCTTGACTTCCACAGTCAGTATCATGTCATATGTGTAGTTCTTTCCCTGCCATTTTCCAGGCCTTCTACCTATTTTTACAAGTACACACAGTGAAAAATGAATAAGTTGCTGATTCAGATTGTTGCGGATGGATATGTATGGCTTTTTGTGCTGATAACATGAATGGTTAAACACACTCAGAGGTAAGTGGGCAAGCTGAGAACCGCGTCCATAAAAGTAATGAAACAGCCTGTCCTTCGCTGGCTGGGGAGTGGTGTGTTCCTCTCCAGAGTCGCAGGTTGCAGTCACACTGTCAATATTCAATTTGCTCATGCATGAGTCTTTGCGTGGGAGTCTGCCGCCCCATTGTCGCTGCCTGTCACCCTGCTGTTCCCCTCCCCACACCTCCGGGAGCTCCTAATTTCAGCCATGGCACTTCACTTGATTGGACAGGCACAGAAGCCATGGAGTCGAAGGGCTTTCTGTTCTTGAGTTGTTGTGCACCGGCTCTTCCCCCCCAGGACCTTATCGTGGACGGAGGTGGGGAGAGTCTCGGAAGCTTTAAGCTTTAAGAGCAGATGTCTTGCATGTGGTTTAACCTAAGATGGTGCATGGGCGGGGATGTGGGTGAGGTGAGGTTGGCAGCCTGCCAGCCAGGGTAGGCAGCTCATGGAAAATCCCCCGTAGAAGACAGTGCCAGTGCCTCTGATAGAGCTCGTGTCCATTCAGCTGGGGGGAGAAGGAGCACGGCTTTTACAAAGCACTACCTTCTCGGAAACTTTATTCTAAACTAAACCATTGGGAACTGAATCCTCTTCTTCAATAGAGGCAATGCCATATTCCTGAACATACGCTAGAAATACATATTTTTCCCATATAAAATGCTAGAAGAACATAGAATTATGTCAAATATGCATAGGGTATTAACATTTTTAACATATTACTATATTTATATATGATATTTAATATATACTGTATAAACATTTGAATATTTACATATACTGACACATATGAAGTACAGTATAAATATGAAAGTATTAGTCAGTTTTGTGAAAACCTGTGTTATGGTGTGAAGATGGCAGGGCATGGTAAACCACAGTATGTATATCAAGGTATGCAAGGTGTGCATTTACAGGGCAAGCAAGACAGTGCACACATTCAAAGGATAAAATAAACAGATCTTCAGAAGAACAGACTAAATTTAGCAAGACAGCAAAAACAAAGGCCCCTGACTTTTTTTTTAACTTTACTGCTTTTGTTGGTTCATTGTTTCGCTCATTTTCATGCTTCCCAGCTTCTTATGTCATAAATCAGGAGTTTGTGTCATAAAATGTTTTCAATACAGACTTCAAACCTCTGTACATCTTATCAGCTTTGTGTCAGTTATTCAGTAAAGCATCTGAATATAAGGTTTCCTTTCAGTGGTATCAATCTGAAGATACAAAGCAAAGCCTATATTTTCAATATTTCCCCTCGTAACTGGTGAATCTACTTATAAAATACATTAGACTTTACCTCATGTTAGGAATAAATAATCTGACACAGACTGAATACATTGCAGGGACACTTTTGTATTTTTATGACGGAAAGCAAATCCCCAAAGTTCCTCCCCACCCCCCCAGGAAAGTACAGTGCTGTGATAAAAAGCTGTATGTACGCTGTATTCTGTTTGAACTATGGCTGTTCCCAGAAAGCCTGTGGAAGACCGTGGGGAAAATGTTGGAGAAGTAGGAAGTGATTCTATGTACAGGCAGAGAGAGGAGGATCTGTTGAAGATGTTCAAAATGTGTTTGATCCCTGCTCCAAAATTTTAATGATGCCACAGCAGGCTTGTCTGCACCGATTACTTTTTTTGGGGCTAGAGTCAAACAGGGCATCTTGTTCATCCAATGTGATTTCCACAGTCTCGTTTCCCTAAAAGCTTTTTGGATTACTCAAGCTTCCTTATATACCTTTTGGTGGTATACCAGCTGGGGATCCACAGGTGTCTGACCAGTGTTCCACCTCATGTTGTAATTACTCAATTGGAGCCACTGTTCAGAGGACAGATTGAATCAGTTGCTGCAGGTGTCAGTCTGCAGCAGGACCATGACTCACAAGTATGAAATTTAGCAGAGCACCAGACAATTCTGACTCTGATTTTACTGCATTGCACATGCTTGGAGTAATGTTTTCTGCTCCTAACATTTGAAGTCTATATTCATATATACACATATTCAATATAGTATAAGTGTTTTATTGTTGCTAGAAAAACTGAATATGTCAGCTAAGCTATTCGAAGAAAAAGGACCATCCAGGATCTACCATCTGTATTACATTATTCCTAGAATAGGACTCACTAGAAATCCTATAGTGCATTAAAATATCCTTTCAATAGACTTAGATGAACATCTCATAGCAATGGACTCTGTACTGTGGTATTGTTCTGTATTGTAAGAGCACATTACTTACGGTGTCGTGTGGAAGTGTTTACTGCACACTCAGATGTAGGTCTGTATTGCCAGTATCTTTTCTTTGAAATGTAGCCTTGATTCATGATCTGCATGGAGGAGACATTCTTGCTGGAGCAGAAGGCTTTGTTCAAGCTGTTTCTCTCCGAGGCTGAGGTTGCTCCCTTTAAAGGCCATTATTGGCACAGATATTCGAGACCTCCATTAATATTAGCATGGCAGACTGAGGAAAGAAGAGGAGGAGAACAGATTATTTCTGCCGACTTTGTTGCGGGACAATCATTCATTCTGGCAGATTTGAAAATTGGCTGACGTCTGGGGTGAAAGTTCCTGCACATCAACAAATAACTAGCCTTTCTGTGTCAGCTTTGAAATTAGCTTCACAAACCACCCGAGCTCACATCTGTGGTGGGACACAGCAATTTAATCCTATTACTGAGAGCACAGATGAGCAGGCCACTGGTGGCACATTTAATCTGTTGTGCTGTAAGAGTAAGCACTTTTTTCCCCTCAGCATTTCTTAGCTTAAGAATGTTTAGGATCTTGTTAACAGCCATAAATAAAAAAAGGATCATAAAAAATAACTTTAATCTTCTGATTTCCTATTTTTGGAATCAGTTCTGTGTGTTGTGCTTTTAATCAAATATCATGTAAGGTCAGGGCCTGAGACTTCCAGGAATGTTAAATGGCATATCTGTCCACAAGATGTGGAAAGATGTAGCTTAAGAATGTTTAGGATCTTTTTAACAGCCATAAATAAAAAAAGGATCATAAAAAATAACTTTAATCTTCTGATTTCCTATTTTGGGAATCAGTTCTGTGTGTTGTGCTTTTAACCAAATATCATGTAAGGTCAGGGCCTGAGACTTCCAGGAATGTTACATGGCATATCTGTCCACAAGATGTCTGCCAGCAGTTTGATTGAACAATATTCCCAAGATGTCCCCTCTGTAAGGAAAGACAAATTAGGAGGTAGCTAGGTAACTGATACTGAATGGTTGCTGTAACAGACTTGGTGTCACAAAACACATTTATATTAAAGTTTTGCAGGACACAAAGAAACTGTCATGGCAAACTCAGATTTTGCTTGTAATTCAGTAACTAGTAAATATCTTCACAAATATCTTTAGATGGATCATCATAATGATCTGAATGATTAAACAAATCAGATTAAACAAGATTAATCTAATGATGATCCCCTAAAACAGCACAAAACAAGTTATATCTACGCCTATTTTAATCATATACCAGCTATTCATACTATACCTATACATTCTGTTGTTTCATTCCTGGTCTTTGACATTTCCCTCCATTTACATTCCACAGTCAAAAATACATATCTTCATTAGTAGTCAGAGGAATCAGGTGAAAATCAGATCATAAGAATGACTGCTTGTATGGCCAGAATTACTTAAGACATAGGACATTTGTGTAATTTTGTATTTAATGGCTATATTTTCTGTGGCCATAACTGTACCATACAGAGTAATAATTTGACCCAATGACTCCCATGAATTGGCTGCCCATACCATAACAGATCCACTGCCATGTGTAACAGTTGGGAACAGGCAATGTGGGTTGAAGGCTTACTCTGGCTTTCTTTAAACATAAACAGGTAAAAATAGCAAAAGACAATTAATCAGCCCATATTATTTTCTTCTGCTACTCAGAAGTTTAGATTTTGTGTACAGTACACCAGGTTATGTACTCTTACATATCAGCCTTAGTTACAAACGGTTTCTGAACAGCAGCTCTACCACAAATGTAAGTTTTGTAAAGCTCACACCGTATAGTTTTCCTTGAGACTGGATTTTTGAAGCCGTTGTTTTGTGTTTTTTAGCAACTATCCTTTTAAGTGTCCGTATATCCCTGTTGGTGAGCTTCAACTTGCAACCACTGCTCCTCTTTCCTGATGCAGTTTTTCCTTTGCTGTATGCCGTCATGGGACACTGTTCTGTTTGACACTGATACACCTGCAATTCAGACACCAACTAGCTGACCCCTTTTATACTGTATGTAAGACATATAAAAGTGTTTTATACCATTAATATATATTGTGTATGTGTGTGTGTGTATGTGTGTGTGTGTGTGTGTGTATATATATATGTATGTATAAATAGAGAGAAAATAGAAATACTAAATAAGTGAGTTGTATGAAGTGAAAGGGAGCAAAGAAGTAGTTCACTCTTGACAGCAGCTGAGCACATCCATCAACCCAAGTTCACCTCTGGAGGGCAGGCCCCTAGGATGTGATGAGGGAATGTCTGACAGAAATGTTTCCCCTGGGACCTCTGACAAGGCTGGCACCTGATGACTGGCCACCGGTAGCACTGTCCAGCAACCAATCTGATAATGGAGGGAAGAAAAGATAAATGCGACAGTAGCTTTGTATACACTTGTGAGCAGGAAACAGGGCTGCCAAAGAAAGACTGTCAGTGCAGTGCACATGATGGAAAGCATGTTTCTGTGCCATTGGTCTGTGATAGTGTGATTCCTGTGCATATGTGCAGTTCTGGGTGTTTGTGATGGAGTGGTCCATTCATGTAAAACAAAGGCCAAATGAAACAGACACGCCAAACCACATTGAAAATATGTGATAACAGGTTCCTGTTGCTGAGGAGAGATGACGGGTTGAACCATCTCTCCTGGTCAGTGCCTCTGGTCCCCTGCAGCTATGCAGGGGTAAGATTTTGTGGCTGACTCTGGCTTAGAGAACTTGGCTGTGGCAAATGTGGCAAAACCACGGAGGGCAATGCTCAATCTGGCCCTGTGTTGTTGGGAACTGCTGTTAGAGCTCTTGGCAGACAGATGTTGATGTGACATGCACAGCCGGCATTAAGCCCTTTGCAGTGCAAAGCGCTGGCAGGAGAAGTGAGCGAAAAAGTGGGAGCATTTTTGCAGGCAGGCTTGCTAATGTAGTTTTAAATTCCTTATTACACGAGCGGCTGAACACATGGAATAAGTAAGGAGCCAGTGTCCTTTCGCTGTGCCTGCCATCATGAGCTGAGGATCACGAGAGTGGCACAATGCAAAGTATTAAAGTACACCATACCAATGTAAAAATGATGTTTACCACTGGCTTCAAGAACAGATTAGCTGGATGTCAACAAACCAGAAGTGATTGGGTTTCTCTGATGGCGGAGAATTTAATTCTGTAGAATTGGCTCTACTTGGAATTTTCTTAACCATGCCCTCTTGTGAAAGTTGTGCTGCACAAAATTACACAATTCACTGCAGTTTCTTTGGTTACTACATGAACCTCTTGGAAAATCGATTTATCCCCCCACAACTCTCCTGAACCTCTCTCTCAGGAAGCCAGCCTCCCCATCACTTATCCATCCCAACCCTTCCACATTCAGCTAAAGCACATATAAACAAACATTTTAATCCCCATCAATTAGCACAAAGGACACACAGGAATGGCTAGCATGAAGGAAAAGTATTCTAGAGGAAAAGATGACTATTAGGAAATAAATTTGCTAGTGGGTGAGTAACCACTGCAGTATTTCAAAGCAGAGGTGCACATTGATTTGAGCTGTCAATTGATTTAAGCCATATCTCGCTGCACCCTTGTTTCAGTGAACACTGACAGCCTGATCAGTTTTTCAATACTGGCAATACGATTATACAGTTAAGCAAAAATGGTTGCAACATATTGGCATGCCCTTGCCAATAATGTAGATGGTGTGCTCAATAATGCTTTTTTGCAAAAAAAAAGTAACACCACATATCCAACATTCACATTACAACCTGTCAGTGTATTTTCTGAAGCTTCAGTGATTGCATCCGACAACATATTTCATAAGAACATTTCACAGTAGACAGATTAATAAGCTTAGATGCATACAGACACCATCAATGTGAAGAAATACATATATATGTGTGATATTTTCTCTGTTCTTTATATGTTTGAAATTGTAGTGAAAAGTGAAAGCAGTATCATTATACACAATATCGTATCATAAAATGACTTTCTAGAAGGCTGATGTCACATAAGTAGGAACGCTTAATGTGACAGAGGTTCTTCCATTCTCGCATTAAACTCAGCTTTATACGTCTCAGCTGATGACATTTGAGCTGTCTGCCTGCTGCAAGGATTGTATAATTTTCAACGATGAGGAATAAGGCATGCATTTTAGAATCGAGTAAGTTTGTCTCTTTCAGGTAAAAGAGAATTTATTAATTCACCAGAGAAACTCATCACAGGGTCACAGAGGACCTTTTGTGTTGACATTTCATTGTTTACCTGTATATATGTATATATTTTTAATCATGATTAGGGTTTAGATGTAATTATTGTAACATTGATTGTAACATATGACTTCTTTGTCCTACACTGATGAAAATGTATCAAAGGTATTCTGGGTGATGAGAAAGCCACAAATAGACTTTTGGAAGCTTAAGTGCTGCATTACAATTTAGGGTTTACAAACCTGCCTTTAAAATCCACTCTGAGGGGGAATAATATTTATGAGCAAACGTGTGCTTTTCCTGTTTGTCAGTGATTGGAAATTAAAGTGTCCGCAAACACTGACGGTGCAACAGCCACTGCATTGCAGCGATAACGGCGTCTGGAGGTGATGGGAGGACAGATCTCTCTGCATCCTGTCATTTCAAATATGGCTGGTGCCGGGGGGTGTTTCTGCATGCTTTCTGCAATGCTGTTTGGAACACATTCACAGCAGGTCGATGTTACATCTTGATTAAGGTTCTGTTCGCCAGGCGGAGTGACTTTTTTTGTGTGATGTCTCTGGTGCTGTTCGGCGGGGATGGTGATACCCTTCATGTCTTTGTCTTTACCGCGAACATGTGTTCTCCCACAGGAGGAAAAAAAACAAAAAAAAAACGATGTCAAAATTGTTACTCACGTAGCAGGTGCATGGCTACCATTTTTGCTGTGGCCTCTGTATTTTAGTCTTTATGTATCCCTTAAAAAAAATTTGAGAGTTTGCCAGAAAATAATGTTCTCAAAATAAGTATATATATGGTATTTATTTTGTGAAAATGTTCTCAAACATGTTCTCAAAGAAAAAAGATACTTACCATCTTCGGATATTTATTTAATAATATCTCTTTCTGTAAGCATTTTTAAATTACAGTTTTCTTCTCATGCATAGTTTCAAGGATCTAGTGACATAAGACCCAGAATTGAAGGGTCAGTATAGATTTGTAACTGTCACGCCTCCCATATACAATATTGAGTACATGTCTGATGACACAAGTAGTAAATCATCTTATTATGTGAGGACACTACAATAAAGGGAAATACAATAAACAATTGAGACTTTTGGTGGATGTATAGCACATCCATCCAAAATATCACTCTTGGTTTGTGTTTTCAGTTACTTGGCCTCTTTGAAATTGAATGTAATATTCAGGTCGGTGTACTTAAATTCTATTATTGCAATCAAGGGCACGTCATTTTTATAAGTTAACAACCCTCAGTCCCCTTTAAGGACTTTCTGTGAAACCTGCACGTGCCAAACTAATTCACTTTGAGTGCACAGATTGACTGTAGCATCCTTTAAACACTTGATAGACTGGTAAATAGGATTCGTTCTGCACTTGGCAGGCTATCTGGCAACAAGAAGAGTACATTCCCATGAGAACAGAAACAGGGGTCGATCAGGTCTTGGATTTTAACCTTGGTATGAGAGAGCCAGTCATCTCTGTCGGATCTCTGAAATGACAAACAGGCTTTAGTTGTTGATAGTCTGCAGAGAACAAGTTTCCCTCTGACTAGTCCCTTAACATTGATCAATGCTATGATTTATATCCTTGATTCTTTTATTTGCATATTTTTTTACATATTATGTATGATACATAATGCATGTGAATGGGTGATGGAATCATGTAAAGGTGCTTTGAATGTAGTCAAGGCCTGCTAAGCAATTTGCATAAACATGTTTACTTCCATAGACTCATGTGTGAAGTGTAATTTTCTCTGAGGTTACAGTTGACTTTTAAAAATCACTCTGGCTGTTTTGTAAATTGTACAATGTAATCTCTCTGTGTACTGTAAAGAAATATGCAACTCAGAAATGTCCAAATATGTACATTGTATTACAGGGCTATATATTCTGCCAGGATAAATATTTATGAAACACTTAAAAAATGCTGGAGAAATGCTTTTCTACAGGTGCAAAAATGTGATAATAGCTTTCTTAATACCGTAGCATGAGAAACGTTCAAATGTATTTCCACCATGAAGTTGCTGTTCTCTTGTGTAATGGTCCTGCACATTAAATTTGATTCTTGAATGCTTGGGGAGAGAAATTATTGTCACGCTGCATTTCTCACGAAAGTCAATGAAGTTTTTTTCTGTATATGTTTTAAGGAAATCAAGCTGCTTAACATGTGAATGTTTTGCCTTGTCAACCTTGGATGTGGGGTATTAGCCACACTGGCCAAAGGTCTTCTCTCAGGGGTCAGACATGTGATTACAGTGCTTCATGCTGCTGCACATGCCTTCTCACCTCAACAACTTGGAGCAAGAGGTTGCAGAGATTTTGCACGGCCAACTAAAGGTGAAAATCCTTACTCCCTTGTGGTTTTTACATCATGTTATGTTTCAGCTGCTGGCATTTGCTGCAATATCCGGTGCACTGTCTTTCCCCCCATTGCTTTGATTAAAGATGCGATCAAGATAATGTATTTGATGTTGTTGAAAAGTCTGATCGTGGTCTCACTTCATGGCTCTTGAGCTATCAGCTTCAAATGTTCTCCAAACTGCACATATCCTGTGCTTCACTGCCTGAGTGTTGTGTAGAATTTTTTATTGCTTTAAAAATAAGAGACATAGGGGTAAGTGCTCAGTGAAGAAAGGATTGGTAGAGATACACTGTCAACAGACCACACAGGTATCTGGTCATATTTTAGGGCATCATTATAGATTGGGTGTGCACTGCATGTTCACAGAAGCTTGCTTGCATTGCAGCAAAACTCAGCATGGGATAACAGTAAGAGGTCACATGGATAATTGCACCACCGACCACACAGCATGCCAGCACAGCCATCCAATGTAAAATGGAGGTTTGCTTCTATTGAACAAAAGCATCAGAATTATGATTTTTTTTTGTTTTTGTACCAAGGTTCTTGACATCTCCGTGTGTACATACACACACACACACACACACACACACACACACACACACACACACACACACACACACACACACACACACACACAAATCACCTCATTATCATTGTCTTCATTTATATTTAGAGCCCTCAGTTTTTCTCAGCTTGTTTTCTTGCAGGTACTTCAGTCCTCCAACACCAAGAGGTTGATACAGCCTTTTTGCAAGCCATTTTCTTAAACAATTATCTGACTGCATGAAAGTTGATGAACTAATTACCACAAACTAAGCACAAATGAAGGTGATGTTTACATCTGACACTATCATGTGTTGAATTCGGTCTGACTGTTTAAGACCATGGACACAGGTGATGTGCGTGACTTGTGCAGATGTGTTGTCAATAAACCTTGGAGGATGTCATTATATTAAATGTATACGTTGCATTTTCAGAACCAAATGTAGTCACATAATTATGGACCTCGAAATCTTGCAAGTGTTTCTTGATGCCATCTGCAACTGTAATGAGTAATTTGTGGCAGTATACGATCACAGCAAAGATGACTTCTAAATTAGGAGAAATGGATTTTCCTTGTCGGACACATACAATATGTAAAATATAATGGCTTTTCACGTGTTGATTTGTCCATGATTACATACATACACTGTCAGATGTTTTCAGTTGTTGGCTGTCTGTGGAAGATAAAAGCTGATCAAAGCTGATCAGCTGAAAGAATGGCCCCTCTGTTTATTACATGCTCTGATGATTAAATGCACAGTTTGGGATTGTTTGCTATTTCAAGAGGAGTCAAAGTTTCTGTCATGATAAATATTCATCGGCCACAATGACAGACATGATTATTTCATCATTTAGAAAAATGATCCATCATCATTTTCATGTGTAAACAATGGTTTCATTCACATGAAATAAAGTACCACCAGAAAGACAGTATGATACAGATATATTTTAAAAAACCTTTGTAATTGCCCTAAATTTACAAGGGTCCATAACGAATATGTCAGTCAGGCTATGGCCATAACAGTCATTGAATTTCACAATGAAATCTGTGAGTGATAGCACACACAGTATGGCTCTGAAATGCATAAAGCAATAACTCAACAACAATTCATTGAAAACTATTTATTTATCTTTGCTCTCTACCTTAAAATTCATTTGGAAAATAAATAGTTGAATATTAACAGGACATTAAAACATAATCATTTGTAATGTTGTGCAGGATACCATTCACCTTTACAAACATACCCTGCAATGCAGCACTTAATGTATTGGATCTAGCACAGGCTTTATGAAAGAACTGCACAAGGCATTTGTAAGCTGATGGAGTCATTGTCCTCCATACCCCTGCACAGTTTTCTTAACCTGTCAGTCTGTGTTGCTTGGTGCTCATAATAATGACAGACATTGTGAAATGTAGATACATAGTCTTTGATTTCAGACAGAGGCTTTGAGGCATCCCTTGCGGTGAGTGCTGTTCTGTGACTGTAAATAAACTGTTGCTGTGACATAATAAGCAAAAGGGTGAACTTGAACAGAGGCCCAATATAAAACTATTTAAAGAGCAGAGAAATGCAGATTCTCTTTGTAGTTCTCATGCAGTTCTCTTTAAATTACGTGTACATTTTTATGTCTGTCAAAATGACAAATGAGATCAAAAAAATTCTTTTGGAAAATGAGGGGTAATTGTTGGTTAAGGGAAACCATAACGAATGTTTGCACTTACAGATGCTGTCAAATCATGAATGACAGGCTCCTTTTCTTTTCTCCTCCCCCTTGGCCAAATGATTGTTTATTTTTTTGAATGTCACAGTTGCATAATTACTCAGTTGCCTGTGCCAATTGTTTAAAAAGTACTGATAATTAAGTGCTTACCTCAACACCTGGGGGATAATGTTTGAAATACAGGTTTAAAGCCTTGTGGGTCACATGGTTGAGAAAAACTGAGGGTCCTATTTATATAACACCAGGTACAGCCTTGTACAATTAAATGCCAGTATATTACAGATTGGTAAATATGCTGTCATGGGATCAATGTGAGGTGCTAAAAAACTTATTGGTACATGCCTAAGTCTCTAAGTCTTTTTCTGAAACATTCCTTATTCACACATTATTGAGCATGTGCAATATGAAGTAGCTTATTTGTGACTACGTTTTTACCAAGATGCTCTTTCATTGCTAGATATTCTTTTTGTTGTAAGGAGCTTTGTTGTGCAGGCCACCTAGCACCATGGTTCTTACCTAGTGCAAAAACAAAGAAACTACATGAAAGTGATGCTGATTTTAGTACTGCTGCTGTCATAAAAACCTGCCAGAATGGTGAACCTGAAAGAAGCTGCGAAGTTACATCCTGTCCTTATGATTTGGGAGGGCGGAAATGAATTTGTATTCACATG
Source organism: Megalops atlanticus (assembly GCA_019176425.1). NCBI lineage: Eukaryota > Metazoa > Chordata > Actinopteri > Elopiformes > Megalopidae > Megalops > Megalops atlanticus. The sequence continues at coordinate 6,189,998 of CM032877.1, read as the reverse complement.
GCCTGTTTTGATTGCATGCCTCTGCAGGGATTCTGTGTATCTGGTCCCCACTTTGTGTTGCATCACTTGATCTGCTCATGTTATAATGGAGAGGAGGCTTGAGTGAAGAAGGGTAACTGGCAAGCTAGAAGTAACAGCAGGGCGTCCGTTAGTGGTTATGTGCTCCAGCAATAAGCTATTGCAACTTTAATGGTGGAACTCCACTGTGACTGACTTTGGCCTGAAACATTGACATTGAAATCAAGTCAAATCTATAACCTTATGGTTGTTTCCATGGTCATGGTCATTGTGCATTTCAGACATCCTCTTTAATTTCACAACCATTATCACCCGCTGTATGTGATCTTCATTATCATCACTATTATTTATGTCTGCACGGTCTATGTACCTACTTTTCTTCACCATTATTTACATCAGTGCTGATAGTACTAATGTACAATTGTCTTTTTTTTCATAATTGTCTTTGTGTTAGTCAGCTTCTACATCTCAGTTATTTTCATTATTTATCATCTTCATCTCCACAACCTTTATCAAATCTAACATCGTTTTTATCTTCATCATCATCATCATCATCATGAAGTCTTTATTACTGAAATATTTTATGTTAATATTTAATGTTAATATCTGTAGCCAGACATACTTAGAAGGGAAGTGGTGAGAGTGATTCAGAGTGAGGAGTAGAGTATTACAGACATGCCATCCTGGCTGAGAGTAACATTTAGGAAGCTCCACTGCCATTTGGTAATACCCATAAGCTTTACATCTATTTTCTATGATAATTCAGCCCTCTGGATGATGATAATTCACAGCTGAAAATTTTGCTCTCCCCTGTTTAAATATCAAAGGCCAGTGTTTTATTTCGGCTCTCCCCTTAATTAGAATGCATAAACAATAATAAATCCCGCTGTCAGCAGTCTTGTTTCCCGTCACTCTTGGCTCCACAAGCTAATTTAATGTATTGCTCAATGATCACTCAGAATTTGTGAGGGGAGAGGCTCCACTAAAAGCACATTTCCTAGTCATCAGCGATGCGGTTATATGTATGATAAATGTCATCGCAGCAAGGCACTCTGTTTTGAAGACGCTCTGTCTCCACTCCTGTGGATCCACTCTCGTAGCATTAGGGATTCATCTGCGGGCTCCTTCTTTTGGAGTACGAAGTCTGGAAGATTAACAAGAGACCACTGTGGCTCGATAACTTTGATGCACTGCAGGACTGAGCAAACCAACGAGGCCCAATGATCTGAGTGAAGCCTAGCTGCGTCACTGATAATGGACCTTGGCTGAAATTGGTGGATCATTTTTCTGCGTCGACCATCTCAGATCAGGTCTTGAATAAATGGTTCACTGTGTCCATAGTTGCTTTCTGTCTTAAATACGCGCCAAGCTTTGTATGATGTCCAGGCATGACCTTGATTCTTAACCTAGTATCTTTTTTAATACATGATAATGCAATGGATAAAGGGGGACTTGCAGTCAAATTTCCACTCTACTCTATTGTTTCATAATCCTGACTAGTTTATATGTATCACATTACACAAAACCATTGTGCCCTACAGAACTCTTGTAAACACGCTCTTGTAAACAGACATTTTGGAAGGCATGTTTGTTCAAATGAAAATTGTACGTAATTCAAAAACACACTCAAATATCATTATTTTATTAACAAGTGATACAGAGCACTCACACTGCCCCACTGACACGAGAAAGCAGTTTTGTCATATCTGAGGAACTCAACCCATTGAAGTTGTTATACATGTGCATTCCTCCTTCATCTCTGTCCTTTGCCTGGAAGTCATACTAGGAAAGGGAGGTGAGACATAATGGAATAAAGACAGCCAACCCTGAATGACATTCATTGACATTGTTTTGGAAGGCAGCGTGCCTCGTCAGCAAGGCTGGGGTTAGCTGTGCTGAGGTTAATTCCATGCAGAGGCAGGGGTGTACAGTAAATGTTTGTTCCAAGAAGAAACCTTCCTTTGAAACAGTCTGGACAAGCGTGTAGGGGTTCTGCACAGTCACACATGTGTGGTGTACTCAGATCCACGAGCCATTTGTAGAATTGGCTGGTCATTAGGAAAGGTGTCAACATATTGGGGACAAGGTGGGTGTTCAGCTCTGTCGCTCAGAGTAAATGTGGTTAAATCTGGTCAAAAGAAGTGGGTTAGTTACCAACAGGCTTCCTTTATGAATAGATGTGCAGGTCTGATCAGGCTCAGGAGTGATCAGGCGGGAGGTCAGGAGTGAAGTGTTCTGGTCTGTAGACTGGCATTTATTATTAAACATTGTGTGAGACAGGTGAGCAATAAACAAATCAAAATACAAATCTTCATTGGTTCAACCTCATGGCTCTGACAACCAGAAAATAACAAAGTAAAGCAACAAAGACAAAATAAACAAAAAAGGACTAGTGAGTATTGTCCCTTTTCAGGTGTCAAGCAGACATGAGTGTTTCTTTACTTGTTTCTCTGCTCTGCTGCTGCTGCCACAGCTCCTGTTGCTCCTGCCACCTTCACTGTGGAAATAGGGAAACCTTCATAGCCAAGGCACCTTGACAGAGTCAGTAGCCTTCATCTTGCACAGGTGTCCTGTCTTCTCCTGCACCATAGAGGGTTGGGTCGGCCCACAGACACATACCACAGCTTACAATAGCAAATACGGCTGACGCACACAGCCTTTGGAAAGCTTACCCCTTGAAATTATTCTCCATGAGGGGTTACCCCTGCAGATTTCACATCTATCATTGTCACATATCTGGGGGAATAAACAAAGGATTTGTCACAAGCACTGACATCTATAAAACACATACACACACAAACACACACACACACACACATACACACACACACACTACAGTTTTAACACTCTCCAGGTCTCAAAGCACTGGTTATAATTTGTCCTTTTCTTTTTTAAGTGAAAAGAAGCAAACTACATGTAGTATGATTTCTTGTACTGTATGTCTTTTAAAGTCACTTAATCTTCAAAAATTTTACTCTGTAAGTAGGTGCCAAGGACTTAAAAGTTACACATTCAGTGATAATACTACCTGTAATGGACATAGAGATGCACTGGCATATACCTCTGCTGGAGTTAGGTGGTCGTGCCCCCAGCATTATTACTGCCACTCACTGAATGTCAAAGCGACATGGTATGAATGAGGTCATATTAGTAAATCAATGGTGTTCAAGCCTTAACACTTAACACAATGCATGCTGAGTATGTTCCAAGAGCTGTTATTTCAACAGCCCCTGGTAAGGCTTAGCTAAGGGGCTGTTAAATACATTTGTAGCCGCACTACATCACCATGGGAATTTCAGCCACAGAAATAGCTAACGAACATGTTCGGGGCTTTCAGAGTTAATGGGGTAGAGTATGGAGGGCAGAAACAGACACAAACAAACATTGATTCTGTGCATTAATTGTCAACATGCATGGCTGTGATCATGCATATTGTGTGCAATGTGACTGTCAAGCAGACGGTACAAGTTTTCTGCCATCCATCAGTTCTCATTTCCTACCATTTACTGCCCTTTGCTACCCGTGACCCCCCTCCCACCAATCCTGGCCCCATCTCCCTACAATACCCAACACTCTACAAAGTTGCTCTAGGGAATGCCATTTTTGTCACTGAAGACTTTATAGAGCCTACCATACAAGACATTGTATAGTAACCAAGATGGCAGAGTCTCTGAAGTTTACACTGAAAGTTCTGTCCCTGAGCTGCTCAACTTAAAATTCCATCACTAGAATTGTACAATGTACACAGTGGCTGGTGCTCATGAGCTGGACTAGAAAGGAGCATAGAACATGTAGTTTCCCTAATGATAAACCATCTTTGCTGTCACTTCACCAACAGCAAAAGGTGCAATGGAATAAATTGCACATCATTTCAAGACCATTCTGAGAGGTTGGTCATTATTAATGGAAGAAGGATAAAGCTGGATAGCACTGAATGTTTTCTTTTCAACATCATTGTAAAATGAAAAATGAATCATCAAGCTCATGAGAGTAATGCAGAATGATATGGGACTGCCATCAGAGTAGGGACAATATATTTCCATGTATTGAGAATAACCATAGAAGAATGAGCTGGAAATATTATAACCTTGCCAGGTTGCAGTCAGACGACTTTGTCATGGTTTTGTTCCTGTTTCATCCCCTCACCTTCCTGACATTTTCCTAACAGTACAAAACTTTCCATTTTTCTTCTTTCAATAGGCACTACAAGGACTGACAGAGGCTTAAAATTTCATTGATTTTATTTTGATAAGTGTATATCGCCTCTGTCCAAGTGCGGACACTCCTCCATTTATAGCAGATATTAGATTCACTTTTTCCTAGCTTTGGACAGGTATTAAGAGTTTGTATTAGAGATGTCTTTTTCACAAATTTGATGCATCCTGTTGTATTCATGTGAACTGAATTACAAAATCCCCTCCTTCCTGATTCATGGCCACGAGTTGTTCATGGATTATTTAAGTTTTTCCAAGTGATTTGAATCTCTGTTGTACTGCTCTTATATCTGACATCTTTGTTGACTATAAGATGCATAGAAGTTACTAAAGGTAGGTCTTTGTTTAGAGGCACCAAATTCATTCAGACCGAGCAGGTTTCATTCACAGTCAAATTTTTGTTGTAGGTTTTATGTAGTTATTAATGTTGGATGAAACTTTTTTGATAGATTTTTTAGCTTTAACAATCATAACACCCTTTTTAAAGGGTTACCAGTTTTAGCCATTTTAAAGGCTCCCAGTTAAGTTGGCAGTCTATTCCTATCAATAGCTGCTTTAAACATTTTTAAAGTTCATAATATACCCTTATGACTTTCAAACACAGAGAGGATAATCATGGTCATACAGTAATTAGCAATGCTTTTATGTATTTGAGTGCAAGCATCCACTTGTAAAGTGGTTGAGGCCAGCGGACAGTTGATGTTTTTCAAGATGGATAACCACTGTACTTGAGCACAAATTACTCATTTGCACGTTGTCATGACAACTAAGAATAAATCTGTGCAGGTTATTGTAAACAACATCCAGTCTGTGTGGTGGGTTATGCACACTGGCTGCATTTTAGCATACAGGAAGATAAGACTATTGTAATGAAGAGAATATGCTATTCAACGTATTTTAACCAGAAATTTTGTGTATATGTAAATAATAAAATAATTCTACAACAGTAGAATCAGAAGAAGAAACTGGCATCTAAAACATCCATACATATGTTTTTTTTTTTTTAAAGAGATAGCTATGAAGCTATGTGTCCAGTTCAGTTTTGATCAGTGCAATGGTTTCAAACTTTAATTCAAATCTTAAGGTATTCCATTTATTTAATAACTGTGTGTAAACAAATATTAGTGTTGGTGTGAAAGCTACCTTTGTGTAAATTTCACTTTGACATCTTACATCACAAAAATTCAGGATATACATCTATTATTTTGTCTTGCTCATTCTCATTGTAAAACAGTCCTTGTATCTGCAGTGCACAATATCCTAAGTTTACCACATATTGACAATCTTTTTTAACTTAAATGGGCTTCTTATGGTACAGTGCTGAATCAATCCAAAATCCTAAGTGTTTACAGGAGTTAACATTCTCAAGAGAATTCTATTCTATGTGAAAGAAAAATCACTTACAGATGTAATCATATTTCTTCAAGTCAGGATGAAGAAAAGTAGAAAACTGTGATATATTGTCAGGAAAAATTTATCAATTTCATTGTCAAAAGGCCACCGTAAAAATTTCAGATTGTCAATACCTGATTCATTTGTTATACTGAGAACAGACGTTTTTTTTATTTATTTTTTATTATCCATCCATGTCATTTGTCCATGAAATCTGTTATTTTACACTTAACATGAGGGGGTTACTCCTCATGTTACTCTTCTGGTGAGATGGGATAATGACTTATCAGTCTTAAGTAGGTTTAGTATTGGACTCATATCTAGCTCCAAATAAGTAATTAAAAAAGGTCAGCTCTCCACTCCTTTTAATTTGTCATGAGAAACAAGTAGGGTGCCCATTATCACAACCATTATCACAACTTTTATTTGTAATTGAATCATTGGATCAGACTTCTTGCAGATATTTCAGAAGCTCCTTACAAAAAAGAGAGATACACGGGTCATTTTTTAATGTGTACAGTATTTTGCCTCATTATTCTAATCTCAACATTGCTTCTCTTTTGATCCGTAGTGAAACATTACGATGGATTCATAATTCAGAGTACACTGGGGCAAAACAAAAGTAATGTGGTGACTTTAACTCTGACATTTAATAAACCTTCATGTGAGTTCATGTCTTTCTTTTTGGCTGGGTCAGTATTATACATGAGAATATACAGACAGTTACATTTTCTCTTTGAGACATTACCAACTTCCAGCATACTAGAACAGATTCTTGAAAATTTGGACTAGAGGCACAACAAGATTAATGCTAGCACATGTGAGGCTGATTCTTTGGGCAGCCCAGTTTAGAGCACTCACACATTGGCTTACATATTCTTCAAGATTCTGGACGATAACAGCCATCTCAAACATATCACTGTGGGAATTACATTACAAGAAAGACAAAATCATAGATAATTCTGTCATACATAGTTAATTAAAAAAACAGCGTTAGGCTAATCTTTCCCTCTATCTGGGCACCCAGACATTGGGGACATTGCTCCTTCTATATGACTTAATGGCAGTGCTTTTAAATCCTTAGCTGATGAAGATTTTTTTCAAGCTATTTTCTCAATATATGGATTATTAGCAAGAGAAGTGTTAAGGATGTAGTCTCATTGCTTATATAATCTGTTCCTTATATTCACAATGAGGATTTTGTATGTTTCATACTTAGGTCTGTTTTTATTAGAGATGTCAAAAGGAAACAGGAGCGTTGCTTCTTGCATCATGTTCCTAAACTAGTGCTGTATTGGAAAACACTTAACAATGTAATATCCTTTTGCCTTAGAACTGTCATCCTGAGCACTCCCATTTTATGTCTCAGAGGAAATCTGGATGTGGGTGATCAATACGAAAAACATGCAGTGTAACCTGGCCCTAATAGTGGCGGAAAGCGCATTACTATCTACTGGAGATGTTCTTAATCCCCATACATTATTGACATTAAAAGCCATGTTGTTTTTTTAAGATATTTTTATGATACAAATTGTATCATGATTGTACCAGATGCATTTGCAGATGTCATGGAAACCATATTTAGGTCATAGAAAGCAGAGAAATTTCAATTTATGAGACCAAATGTCCTCTACAATTGGCTTAAACTTAAAGTCTGACCTGTTTCTGTTTAATCTATCTCTACAGTTATCTTTACAGGCTTTCCATTTACCAACATTTACCCAATTTTGGAAGCTTGACTGGAAAAAAATAAAAGCCATCCATTATTAGAAATGACAAGAAAATGCATTGCAGGCAGTAATTTGTGACTATAACAGCAGTAATGCCGCATAGTGTAGCCACTGATCTAATGAGCGAAACATTTGCGGTCTGTCATACATAGCTAGCTGTGTGGGTACGTCACTGCCAGTGACCCACTCACCTTTTTATTTCCCTATTTGCTTCCCTTCCTCTGCAACATACCCACCCACTCTTTCTTATGAAAGGGTGCGTTAAGAACAGACTACTGCTTGTAAAATAGGTGATGTACCATATCTAAAATGCCTTATAAAACTGCTTATAATAAGCTTGAACATTACTATACCAGACATTTAAACAGTATATAGTTATATATTGAACAGTATTTAAACAGTATAACTATCAAACTGGGTCTTTTCTTTTTTCCTGCAGATGATACTTACAATAGTAACTCTTACAAACGGAGTGCACTGTTTGCAGCTATGCATGAAACACATTGGTAAATGGAGCACAGCGCACCAAACTACACAGAAAGATTACAAATCCTACATCTGTTTGTGTCATCAGCTCAATGATGCCCCACCCCGTAGAGGTGAATCAATCCTGTCAACGTTACCCTGCAATACAATACTCAGGCAAGACCTGTTATAGATGGACCAATACAGTGCTGCAACCTTGCGGAGAGGGTCACAAGTACACAGAGATATCAATCCTAGTTTGAGTGAGCCCCCATTACCATGCAATATTTTTTTGTATATGGCGACCCACAAGCAAACAGTTCTATTAGCTTTACAATCCCTTCACTCTTTTAGCAGCTCTTCTTGATCTGAAAACGTCAAAGATTATGTCCATGGGCCAGGGTCTGACAGCGACAGTCATCACACTTAAACTGGACAGACATTATATGCAGAACAAGCTGCACCCCCTCTCAACTAGTGGCTTCCGAGATCCGTTGCGTGTGGATGGCAGATCTCGAAACTGTTCACATCTCCTCTTCATCCTGGCCAAAGCTGACCCATCTGCAGCCTTTCAATGGGATGACGCTCTGAGGGAGTGGCTGCTAAGCAAGGTAATGCTTACCAGTTATTGACATGGCTACTGATGTTGTGCACACTACCCACAATTCTGAGACAGCAAGCCTTCAAGTGTCAGTTGTTGTTAGGGTAGCACACTGCAAACCAGTGCTCAGGCATGGGTAGAGGCTCAGCACAGGGTGTCGTCATAGAGGCCGGAGGCCGATCCTCTACTCTTTTTAAACTGCAGGCTGACCTCTCTATCCGAGAAGAAGCGTCACTGACACCCTCTGCTGTGTCCTCCCAAGCTGGCCTCACAGCTGTAGCCTGAGGGGGGAGGGGGTTGTTCTTGGTCCCACAAATGAGATTTCTCAGAGTATTAGCCTCATACAGAAGAATATTCCTTTTGCCGGAAGCGCTTTTGCATTGTGGTGTAGCAGTTGTCCTGATTGAGTAGTGCAGTCACACCTTTGTTGTACTTTCAGCTCACCAAAGAGTTATTACAGGCCCACTTACCACTTGAGCCACTTGTGCTAGCATCATCAGAATGCCTAAACTGATCTGGATACACCTGTTTAGATCTGCACTGGTCAATTGCAATACTGTTTTTCCATCACCAAAGCACTTGCCCATAGTCACAATTAAACAAGTCTTGAGAGTAGCAGTCAACAGAGATAAAATAAAAATATTATTCATAAAAATATTAAAAATATTAATCATAAAATAAGATGATTAATTTATTATGAGTTAGTGTTTTTATGGAGATAGAAGCTTAAACTTTTGTTTACAGTACCTGGAATATACTGTACTGCACAGGAACTGTGCTGTTCTGTTCTGTTCTGTGCTGTGCTGTTCACCTTTCCATTACTTTGTCACACATTCATAGGCACTGAAGCCCACTGAATCTATAACGCATAAATGGTCACAAAAACAGTTGATTTTTTGTACAAAAATGTTGGCTATAAAAACGAAATGACCATTTTTATTTTGACAGCCTAAAGTGTTGCCGGGGTAATTTTAAATGTCTTGACTTTGATTTTGAGGGTTCTGTTAATGAGCACTGAAAGCAGGGCAAGTTTGATAACAGAGTACTGCGTGATCCAAGGGTATTAGTGTCAAAGTACCTGAGGCTCTCCTGTTTTCAATTTTCTATTGCACCTGCAAAGGGGCTTTTCTTCCAAGGATATGAAATATGTGGGTCTTTCTTTCTCTAAATAGGTTTTATTATTTCATATACTTCACAGAGGAGAGATGGATTCATGACATATAATTTGGAATTTCACCATATAGACAGAGACACTCGGGAGGGTGCATTCCTACACTGACTTTAATGTGTAGTTGTATTGCATTATGCATAATTATTCATGGAAAAACAGCTTTAGTTGTTCACATTTTTCAAAGAGTGTGCCTATAGACCATTATAAATAAAGCTTGCATCATATTGTATGTGCTTGGTGTAAACCAGTTGTTTAAATGTAACTGCACCTTTTATGGTCTAGATCTGTAGAAAGAGCAGCTAGATTGGCAGTTTAATGTTAACTGTTGTTTAAGCCCTAAAGTTATATAGGCCTAATTGTCCTCTGTTTCCATAGTCAGTCATTTCACCAGGTTTCATCCAAAACCATCCATCATTTTTGTTAGCCTGTTCAAAGACAGACAGAAAAACACAGGGGCAATCACATAACCTCTACTTTACCCACTGGTAATGGAGGTAATGAAAATAAATGCACATGTTTCAGAATGAAAGGCAGCAAAGAAATTGTACAGCTCAGAGAAACATAAAGTAACTGCAGCATAGATTTGTTTTAAATGAGAGACAAAAAGATCATTTAAATGAATCAGATACATCACTGTACATAGCTTAAATGCAGAGGACATGTCTTGTAAATTGTGCATTTTGTGCCAGTCAGTCGAAGAAATGTATTCAAGAAATCCTTCCACCATGTATTATAATGGATTTCATTTTAGGATTCAGATTGTATCTGCATTCTGTGTTTATGCTCATGTAATCTCTGTCATGAACTTTGAAGTGAAGCTCTCCCACTACAATTTAAATACTTAATGCCTGGTATCTAAATTATGGAAATGGGTCAAGTTGAGCTTTAGAAGGTGCAAGATATCTTTATTTCTACTTAGTGTCTGCATATGTATTTGTGTGTGCATATGAGAGCGTATCTTCATATGGTGTTTCTTCATTACAGCAGATTATGGTCCTACAAATATAATCCTTCAAATCTATGTTGTTTTCTAAAAAAGTGCAGATGGCTCTTCTATGTATTCTCTCTAATGTCTTGGCTCCATGTTTTAAAAAGTCATTTTGCAGAATGGTGATCATACTCTATCTGTAGCAAAACAAGCTGCCCCATGGAGATTATCAGTAATGGAGGCTACAGCTCCAAACACACTTTAAATAAGATAACCACGTTGCCCAACTGGCAATTGGTTGACAGCTGAAACATGAACAGACACCAGGAATTCTGCTGGGGGTTGGGCGTAGCAGAGCTCTGCTGATAAGGACCATGCTAGCCCTTGGCGTCATGCAGCTGAATTCATTTAGTATGTGCCACCTCGTCCAAATCAGCGCTGATTTATTGGGCAGTGCCTGATGGGGTCGATCACTATTGTCATTGGTGACTATTAGGAAGGAGCCTTGAGAACTACACAAAGCAGACAGGTGATACACAATCAGTGTTGTCATGGTGCTGTGTCTGTGGTTTGGACATTAAATGACAGGCCCAAGCTTTTGAGTCATTCATGATGGTTTGGATTTCTTTTGGCTAAGATGCCAATTCATCCTGTGATTGCCATTGGCTAACTCAGGTTTTCCAGAAGGGTTGCTCTGCTCTGTATCATTGACCAAAGAATGGCTGGTGGTGTTTTTTTCCCTGATGGTGGTGCAAACTTGCGATGGACACTGTAAAAGAACTCATGCTGACTTCACTTTGAGGGCCCTATAAAGGGGGAATATACAACTGATGTCAATCCATGTGCAGTTTGGGGATGGTCTGGTCTTTGGTCAATGAAAGAAAGCACTGTCCATGCAGGTCAGTGACCTATTGTAGCATCATGTCATGTTTTACATTTGATTTACAGGTGTTAATCAGTTCATTAGCTTTTCAGTAAAATCAATCAATACTCTGTCTGTGATGATCAAGCTAGTTTCAGTGTCCTTATTAGTGAAATGGTGGTGTTCTGCTGACTGTCTTCATATACCTAACTCTAAAACATCACCATACGTGTATCTGGTCCATGACACATTTGACTGAGCTTTGTGCCATGGCACTTAAAGAAATCAGGGAGCTGGAACCTCTGGTAGTCTAGATATTTAGATGGTGTCTGGAGATGCTGTTTGGACGGTGACCAGCGTGGTTTCCTCTGTAATCAGACGAGCCAGGTAAGGTGAGTCTCATTTCACACTCTGTGAAGAGAGTGTATGCCTTCCAGAAGGGCATTTGTCCTTGATGATGCTTTTTGTCAGCCTGCAGAGAAACTGGCTGGCGGATCTGAAATAGAGAGGTGACAGCACTCGGCACTAGACATGTTCCGCCCACCTGCACAGTAGTATGCGCTTCCAGCCATTCATTCAGATAAGTGATTAGGCTCAGACCCATAAAGTGTCTGCCTTCTTTTTTTAAGGACTTAATCAAAAAAAGTAATAATGAATGTTGACCCAAGTTATGATTTAAGCTGCGTTCAATCATTTTCTCAAATATTTGCTGAATATAGAGACCTGAGGAAAGCATATTGATGTCTCTCCTCTGTGAGGAATATAGTGTGGGCCTTCCATCAGCTCTGTGTGAGTTAGAACTGGATTTGGCCATCATTCTCAGTTTACGTTGCATTATGGCAAAATGCACAGGATAGATGTTATTCACTAGAAACAATTGTTACGATCAATCAAAATTAACATGGATAGGGGACAGTTGCTAGATGACAAGCTTACATGTATCTTAAGCTTCTGTAGAAACTCAGAAGTATTTTATGTAGACCTGTCTGTAGAAAAATATTTTACAGTTGATCTATGGCAAGGTATTTAACTACCCAGCTGTCTGTGTGCATAGATGATTTACATATAGCATATTAATGGCCTTTTGGCAGATATTTCATTCTCAGCTGCAAAGTAAACATGTTAACAAAATCATTCCTGGTCATTTGTTTCATGTGGAAACCTGTTACATTGTTATTATATGAGACAGTGACTTAGAAAGTTTGCCTGCACATCCTCTTGGCTGCACTATATAACAGCTCTGACAATTGTATGCTGTGTGATAACATGGAGGCTAGCAAGTCAGGGTAACAGAGGCAGCACCTCTTCACATCCTGTGCCCCATTATAACCAGTTTATTCTGTGTTTATGTTATGCATTTCCATTTTGTTTTGTCTGATGAAATCTCAGAGAGTACACTGCAATCAGAGATACAGGCTATGGGAATTAGAGAGGATCAAACCAAAACTAATCACTAAGAGAAAGGCATTAGTAATAGGTTTGGAATTTAACTGTTATTATACTATATTTTTGCAACTTGCGTCCTTTTTCAAGCATGGATCAAAAAGAAATGCCTGTTAACATGACAAACAATATTGCTTCCAGTGTGTCCTTAATATTGCACACATAACCATGTCTTCAGAGTTAGGTTATTTAAGTTACAGTGCTTTTCTGCTTTTAGCTGCTTAGCAGACACTATCCATTCCTGCATCTGAATATTATTGCTGGATTGCCTAAAGCAATTAATGCACAACTGCTTTCTCACCTGTATAAGAGCAGTGCCCCATTTTGCATTTGAACCTGCAGCTCTGTAACCACTCTGCAGACCTTCAGTGGTCTTTAATTTACTTGTGTACCACGTGGAGCAGGAAGGTGAAGACACCGCCACATTATAAAGTTGTGGCTGTATCGCTGGACAGCATTCCTGTTGTGGATGTGGCTAGCCATACTGGAACACCAACAAGTCAGCACTTAAAACAAAGCCCACCCCAGCCATCCACAAAACACTGATTGCTTGTTTTGTTTTCACTGTGTAAGGTTTCTGCTGTCTTGCAATGCAATAGGCAGCATTAGAATAGACCTAGTATATGAAATTGATCTTTAACCTTTCTTTGTACGCTTGCTCCCTATCAATTATTCATTACAGTCACCAAATTAAGCACACTAATTTGGTATATAACAGTGGGGACCCCTTTGGAATTCAGAGGTTGAAACAGATCAGGCAGCACTCATGGATGATTTGGAACTGGTGACAGTTCGATCTCACAAGTGAGGCATCACATTAGTAATGCAACATGTAATTACAGTGCTGTTCCATTCACAAATTACACTAGAGCACAAAAAGCATTGGTTTTATCACCCCCCTTTCACCTGAGCCTCTTTCAGCTGAAAGATGTTTACCTCAGAAGATGCTTGCAAATGAAAGCAGGAATCTTGAAACAGGAGTGCTCTTCTCAGACAAATTACCATGGAAAACAACCTAAATCGGGGAAAATGACTCCTCATCGAAGTGACATTAGTGTGTTGTATAAAAGCACAAAATATGCCTTTTGGAACATGGCTTAAAATCACTCCCAGCCTCATCCTCTGTCTCCACACAAACCCTCTGTTGATTCAAGGAGCTGGAGGAATTAAGAATCAAGTCCTGGCAATCAAGGTAAAACTGCAGCAGGCATGTGTCAAAGCTGGGGTGATAGCAGGAGGAGGACAATGCTTCTTGTCTAGATTAAATCAGACCCGTTTTTGATTAACCCATTCGTGTGTCAGGAGATTTGGAACCACAGAAATTGCCCCTCGGTGTAAAACCAAGGAAAATTACATTTTTTGGGGGTGAAAGAGTCAATCTATCTTCAGTGAAATCTACTGGAACACTACATGTGTATTGCTATTCAAAATCTGAGGAGCCCTCACTATAAAGAGGCATCCGTGTGGGTGTTCCTGTGGGGGAGCATATTGTATACGTGCAGCCCACAGTACATTCATACAGTAATAACAAATGAAAACTCCACCACTGATAGAAGTTTTCTTGAGGGGCAGAAGCCCCCAGGTAAGAGAACTGCAGTTAAAAAGTGGGTTAAAAATTCTGTTGTTCCAAGACAGAGTCATCTCATTGCATCCCATTAGTTCTCACAGCACATGGGTTTAAATGCAGACTTGGGGAAGTTAACCGTTTTTTCAGATCATTTATGCATTTGTTCGCTTGGCAGATGCCCTTGTCCGGGGCGATTTACATAACTTACATTTTTACATGTTATCTGTTTATGCAGCTGGATATTCACTGAAGCTATTCAGGTTTAAGTACCTTGCTCAAGGGTGCAATGGTAGAGCCTCACCCGGGAATTCAGCCCGAAACCCTTTGGATACAAGCCCGGCGCCTGCGCACTTACACCTCACCACTGCCTAAAACATAAATATCGAAACCCTTTTCTCTGGAAATAGTGTTTGTGCAGGACCCTCACACTGCAAACACGCCGTTCTCCAGGAAGGGAGCATGTGAGGGAATTGCTGTGGCACATGCTCCGAGCGTGTTTGAGAGCGATGTGGTTTCCTCCCAGAGCCAGGCTCCCAGTGGTCTCCATCACTGTTGACCTCGTGGAAATTGGTGGCGGGTCCCCGCGGGGGAGGCAGAGCTCGGATCACCGCGGCCACATTTCATCTTCGACAGACCGCGGGTGGTGGGGCCGCTCCCCGCGAAAGACGGGTGTCTCCGTCTGAGAAGCGTCATTCTGGTGCGTGCCAGGGCTTTGCTCAAGTAGACCCTTTTCTGGGTCTGAACAGGATGTGCCGGTTGGAATGCTGGGGAAAACAAAACAAAGGAAACCCTTTAACGTGGATGTCAAGGTCACAAAGTTACCAGATGGGCAAAATCAGGCTGTGTGAAATAAAGCTGATTCGGAGAGCGCAGACTAACACAGATGCATTCTCAGAGCACACCTGACTGTGCTGTTTTACATGCCCAGACCGAACGCACCGACTAGACTGTAACCCCAGAATAATTCTCAAGTAACATATTTGTGTGTTTTGATATTTTTCTTAAAAGCACAGGCTATAGTACAGGGATGAAGCAGGGCAAAACTAATCTTCTCAAGTACCTGATGTAGCAGATTAGGGTCAGTTGCATCGTGACCTGGCATGTCGCAGGCAAGCCTCCAAGCTCTGGGAACTCGACCTTGAGCCGCAGGCTGATAAATATAAATGTTGTAAGGGAAGCAATCCCTCTTCTTCTCCCCCCTCATAATTAGAACAGAAGAGATAGTATCAGGAGCAGGTGGTGGGGAGGGTCAGGGAGAACTCCATCATCCTCGCTTGAGGAACTCAAAACCATTTTTTGGGAAATGGCGCACTTAATATTTACGCTAGGAAATGAGGCTTACAAATGTAAATACATGGCTGCTGGAATGTACCTTGCTTTAATTTGGTCTCTTTAAATATATGTGCGCACATGAGTGAACAAATGAGTAATATGAGGTGTGCTTGCACTGACAATGAGCTCCCGCACCTGCTCCTCGCAGCCCCCATGAGGCGGAGAAAGAAAAGCTGTCTAAAATGTGTGTCATCGTTACGCCGCGGCTTGATGGTCCCCCGGTTGCCCCAAGCCACCTTGGACATATCCAGCTGTATTTAAAGCTGTTCTCGGAAGGGTGATGGATATGAACTAGACTCTGGGTCTGTAAAGGAGCTTTTGGGATTTGTGTTCATTAGACCCACAGAAGACATTAAGGGGGTCACAGTGTTCATCTAGAATAAATGAAAGGACCCTTATAAAATTGCATGTGTTAAGGTTCCCTGGGTCCCTTAAATGGAAGCAGTGCAGCTGTATTCACTAAAGGTCTGTGAATGTTCTTCAGAGCGGAGCAGTGGGTGGACCTATTCAAAGTCAATATGTCTCAGATTGGTATTGTCCCTCAAACTCAGACTCCCCCTTTTCAAGGCCTTCAGTGTCATCCCTACCTGGATGCTGCCTTTGTGTAATATCATTGCTAGGTATATCTTAATTAAAGGTTGGCTGCCCCTACAGCGCATGCTATAGCAGGCTGCAGATCCTGAAAACCAACTCGCTGCTGAGAGCAGAGACAGAATCTGACCAGTCCTTACCTGCATCTATCTGTCACCTTCAGATGAGCGCATGTCACACAGCATCAATTCCTAGAACAAGACAGGAAGACCCAGCCACAGCAAATTACAAGAGAAAGAAAAAATGTTGGTCCTGCAGAGTATAATCAGAACACAAGTTCTAGCTGTCTCTTAAAGGGCTGTTTAAAGTCCTCCTTTCATTTCAACAAATATGTCCTTTTAATGAAGGAGATACTGAACAATACTGAAAAAAACCCAAAAAACACATTTAAAAAGAGAATTGTTATATATTGAATCAACTTCCAACATACATTTTAAGTGTCCTGCAGATCCGGAAAAGCACTTAGTTTGTGTGCATAACGAACGTGTCATTTTTTTGATGAATGTGCAAGAAGAGCTGCTTTTAAAAGAGATGCTGTAAATCAAGTCCACTTGTGCATTTTTTTGTTCAGTTACTATGATTAATTAAGAGAGCATTTGAATGTAATTTAAGAGGGCCCAACGCTTGGATAAGAAGGCCCCCTTGTGAGGACAGACTTGCAACTGTTAAGCAGATTGAATTCATGATGCACTCTTACATTCTACACAAATCTATAAACACCATTCACTGATATTCAGAAGCATTCTTTTTAATGCCACAAAGAAATGATGTATTGATCCACATGCTGTATTTTTGGATCATCAAGAGTCCTGGCATCTTAATGTAGACTGAATTGAATTTTCTCCAGGTCAGTGTAGTAAAAGTGAGACAGAAACACAGGCTAGAGCAGTGTTTCTCAACCCTACTCCTGGCGGCACCCTGTCCTGCATATCTTCTATCTATCCTTGCTCTACATACCTGGCTGAACTCATCAGTGGCACATTTTATTAGCTGAGCACACCTGATTTAATCAAGCAGCAAGGATAGATAGAAGATATGCAGGACAGGGTGCCACCAGGAGTAGGGTTGAGAAACACTGGGCTACAGTATGTGGCAGCATTCTCTGAGTGCACATGCAGGACAGTGTGTGAATGATGGGCTATTGAGAAACAAATCCATAAATCCATATGTGCTGTCATTAACACATACGGAACTGCATGGATGTTCATGGAGTGATTGGTTATTCCCAAGATTACCTGATTATTAAATTCATTGGCATCTCATGTGCATGATTCTTGCAATGAATGGTCTGAATGCCATTTTTGTCTGTCGTGGTGGTGCATGTTCCATTTTCATTATCTTTGATTGGCAGGTCATCTCCCATCCCAAATGTTTTCTGCTGATTAAATACGAAGAAATGAAGACATGAAATAATAAAAAACAAATTCTGTTATGATTTATGTAAATAATACAAAAGAACAGCCTCCAGGTGAAATCTGACCTTGTCGGACAGAGACTTGTATAATAAGGTCGACAAGATAAGTGAATCTGCTTTCACTTTCTATCTGTCTTGTCTTGCTTTTCATGTTCAAAATGTCTTGTCTTTTCAACGAATGATATATCAGCGTCCCTGAAAGAAAATGTAATCATATCAAGGATGGAGACCCTCACAAAAAATCTCTCTCAAGTACAGAATCAGAGATCAAGGTTTGAAAATATGTCTCTCTTTCTTAATGCTTGCATACTGGGAAGGGATCTCTGGCGTATGAAAACAAACAAACATATCAAGACTCATTATCTAAGACATCTAAAAATATCAGGCACAAAATGTGTTTTATATTGCTTTGATGTCTGAGACAATGTTCTGTCATATGTAATGGATTTTAAAAAAATACCAACGTTATCAAATAAAATGCTGCTGTTTTAGACTATATATTATGCATGTATATTTATAAGCACCTGCTGATTAGATTTTGTGAATGCCACAGGTGTTTGCAGCATACCGATTCTGGCCTCCCATTGCAAGGGCTGCCATCCTGTAATCCCTCCCTTTCTGGCCCGGTTGGATTTGTGGCAGCACTAATGAACTTGCTTTCCGATGGAGTGTCTCAGTGCAAGTAAAATGATGCTTGATGCTTCTTCAAAGAAATTTCTGCAAATGGAATCACTTCTCCCCACAAGAGGTACAAAGCCATGGAACAGAGCCTGAAGGAGGATGTGCGGTTAGGTACGGGGTGTGGGGGGGTGATGGGCGTTGGGAGACGGGCATTACGATACCGTCTTTTTCCAAACAATGCACAAAAAAGGACAAATTAGAAGTACCTTTGTGGATTGGGATGGGGAAAAAAATAGTGATATCCTTCATTACTGCGTGAAAGAGCCAAGACCAGTGTTTGCCTGTGGGGGCTCTGTGGATTGGTCAGATCCGCTGATTAGTTTCACTATGTTGACATGTGGAGTTTGGCCAGTGAGCTGGCGCGATCAGAGGTGCTCTGAAGATGTTTTGGGCCCACACCAAGTCTGTGTTAGGCATGCTACACTTAAACTGGAGATCAGATTTCAGGGAATAATTTAATAATATAATAATAAAAATTAAAAAACTGGGGCACAAAAAAAATAATTTTGTGCCCCAGTTAATCTTTAAACAGCATGTGCCATTTTATGTCCTCTTGTATTATCAGGATGGTAATTTAAATTCATTAGAGGCTGACTAGTGAACTGGTATACTGGTTGATAATATTGCCTTTCTCCTGTTATCAGCATCAGCCTGTAAGGTGCCAATAATGGGATAACACTTCCCCTCTCCCTTGTGGGGATGTGGTGCTCCTCCTGGAGCCAGCTGTGCTTTTTCGATTCTTGTTAATGATACCAGTTAGGAGGCACATCTAAAGAACAGTGTTGCCATACCAAGTGACTCATAGTAATTGCGATGTTTGTTCATCATCCAGCCAATTCATCAATTAAGTAAGAAAAATGTGCTCAGTGTTCAGTGGCTGCATAATGTATAGGAATTTACAGAGCTAATGAACAGAACCATCTATAAGCAACATATTTTTTAACATAATAGTAGTGCTTGGCGGTATACCGGTTCATCCGGTATACCGGTTTTAATTTCCCGTACGGTATGAATTTTTCATATACTGCCATACCGTAGCATAACTGAAACAACAGCTATGACACTTCAGTAGGCAGCAAATTATATGATATTGTTTGCCGCTAGAAGCGCTACGGAGCGCATTGCACTCAACCTAATCTAAAAGTTTATTCTCAGTAATTTAAATCGATTTTACTAAATGTGGCTTTGTTTTGTAATTTGAATTTTGTAAGACAAGAAAGCTATAATGTGAAACATTAGAAAGAAAGAAAAAGCTTTGGGATTACTTGCCACTTAATTATTCAAACTGCCATCCTTGTTAATTAAACAATCTCATGCTGTAGCTTTTGCAATAACACACAAATTTCAAACAATCTGCGGTGTTTTGCGAGCATAATCATTTATTCTAGTTACGTGAATGGTGTCGATTATTCTGTGAATTATTTGTTTTATTGTTAATCAAGGAGGATAAAGGTTGAAACAGGTTGAAAGTAATGATAGATTTAAAGGTAGTGTTTCCGCTTCCTCTGTTTCCAGCTCACCAGCCGCCACTGCGTAACACTAATAATTTTACATTTACAAAATTACACTGCCGAACGGCATACTGGGTGCAGCTTGCTAGCTAGCCAGGTAGCATAACAGTCTGTTAACAGCTGGGAGAGGCTCCGTTGCTACGGTAGATTAAAGAACAGAAAACAGAGATGGAGGATGAAGAAAGTGAGACCGGAGAAAACCAGAAAAACTTTTGCCCAAGAGAGGAGCTGTGTCTGCAGTTATAGTTTATAGAACTATCTTAAAATATTTTGTTTTGAAAAGGAAGCAATGTTAAAGTTGTTGGCATATCTATTTTTTAAGTTCTGTTTTTACTGCGTTGCAGTTTGCACAATAAAAATTGTTTACATTCTGCAACTGTTTCATGCATATTGATTCCTTTATATATTGTGTCATTTTGTGGGGCCATGCAAACCCTATAGTAATCAAGGCCTTCATTATATAGCCTACATGATGAAATTAAAATGTTTTTATATTCTATGTACACCTGACAGTAGAATAAGGCACAAACCTATATAAAGGCCCAGTCATGCAAAAAAAAAAAAAAAAAGTGATATACTGTGAAACCGCTAGAATCTTAAAAAATACCGTGATACAAATTTTTGGTCATACCGTCCAGCACTACATAATAGCCATGCCTGCAGTAGCTACCATCCTCACACGTAGGTTGGTGAACTGTATTTGCACCATTTTAGCAATACTGGAGCACAGTGGCAGTTGTCACTTTTTAATTCGTATAATTGCTATCTGTCATGCATTATCTAGGCAATTATATTGCAGGTATGCTAACTGGCTGATATTCAAAATGATTGTTGCTGCAAACCACTCATAACTTATAGAGTCTATGAAGCGGAGCAGAGTAGGAGTTAACTTTCTGGTCACCATGTCAATGTGATAGTGAACATGCCTGAATCATCTGTAATACCTGCTCCAACATTTGTTGCCCCGATGTGACTGACATAGTTGAACAGTTAGATTTTGTCTATATTCTCAAACTGCATTCATGCATTTATTTACCTTCAATGCCTCCACAAAACTAAAATGAGCATTTTATTTTCCTTCTTCCGAGCTTGTGTGAGGTCCCACTGACCATTTTGTTCCCTCGCACAGGGTGAGTCAACCAGTGAAAATAAGAAAGAAAAAACAAACAGATCAGAAATATCAGGCTTTCCGAATGTATTTTATCCCGCTGAGGTTGGGGGACAAGCTTGCAGCAGTCCAGGCATGGTGAGGGACCGTGGCGAAACACACTCTGGTTGTGTTTATGTCAGTCGGCCTCCCACCTCACCAAAAGACACCACAGGCATTGCTTTTATATAAGAGGCCTGACGAAGGCAACAAGCACCACCTGGCCTGATCAGCGAACAGCATCAGTTGTGCAGGTGCCTGTTTGCAAAGCTACTGCTGTCCTGGGTGCTGAAGCTTTCCTGGCTGTGGGAGACTGCAGAAATTTCTGACAGCAGCCATAAAATGCAATTACAGCCTTCTCTGCTCTAGCACAACCACTCCGGTGTCACAGTAACCAGACACTTTCTGTGTGAGAGCCTAGCTAGTGAGCTCCCACTTCCTTAGTTTAGCAGCTTTTTCAGCGTGTTTTCTAGTTAGCAGCCTTGCCTAGTGTTAAGTCAGTTAAATGTGTTTGGCGAATTTCTTTGCTTCTCAGTGAGCAAGTACTTGGGTTATCTGAAAAGCAATTGACAGAAGGCATATAGGATTTTATCATAGTGAAATATCGACCAATATATCTGGCCATTGACCCACTTGTTTTTTTTAAAAAAAAAAAAAGTTATCAGCTTCAGTCTAGAAGCTGAAATTGGTTGACTTCTAATTGGGATGCCTGATTACATTTGGCAAAATGTGTCTTTTGAGCAACTTTAGTTGAAGCAAAAAGCATTTTGGGAACACTTTCTAAGCAGTTAGAACTGGAAATTTGGATGTAGAATATTTAATAACACTTTTTCTATGCCTTTTCTCATCTTTCATTTAAAAAGTAATTACTAGACTACAGTGTTACCACTGACAGTACCAGCTTATTTTTTCCCTCATGCATCAATGGGTGGTAGCAGCTGTGCTCCCTCCAGTCGAAAATCACTGTCATTAATATGCAAGTCTTGTCCCTCAGACATCACAGATGTTAGCCTTGTCTTCGTTTGCTCTATAGAGTTTACAGGCTCTTGCAGCTTGCCAAATCTGACTTTTTGTGGCAGAACCATTCACATGTATGCTGTACACAGACATTACCTTTCATGCCTGCATTAGAAAATTGTGTACTGTAACAAACAATCACACTTATGGTCATTGTCTATCCACCTGATGCATTGCATTTTATCTGAGAGATGAGCTAGAAGTGCATATTACAACAAATCCAGGCTTCAATTTCTTCATACATATTTATATTACACTGTACTGCCAGCATGTTGTTCCTTAAATAATTGCAACATTGGTGTGGCCAAGCAGAACTTAATGCACGCTAAACTTCACTTTTCGCTTGTTCGCTTGGTTGTTTACAATGAAATTATTTGTTCACAACTCTTAGAAATGCACATCTATAAAGATGGTATTCAATATTTTTTTCTTGTGTGGTGTGTGGTTGTTGTTTGGCATTGCTGAATTTGTGCTAGTTTTCGACTGTCTGCAAAAGAGTTACACAAGTCCCATTGGATGTTCTTTGTAGTATATTAAATTCGCAAAACATTTCAAATGAAGCAGGCTTCAGGGTTTTTTGTTTTAAGAGATATCATTTCCTGTTCCAGTCTTTCTCACTCTCCATTATCATTTTCATAGATTTTGCTTCAGAGGAAGTGTAAAGTTATTTTTATGTCTGGCTTCAGTGCACTCAGCTCAGACTTCATTTGGCAGAAAGAACTTTATAAACTAAACTTTTGTAGCTGTGAAGATGACTTTAATTACAGAAGAAAGGAAATATTATGACTGTGCAAAAGGTTCACTGTAACTGTAGGACATGTGGACATGTCTACATGCTTTATATCCTTTACATTTTCTAGATAGACATAACTTAAAAACTTTTAAGAACTACAAAATATACTTGACTCGCCTAATTTCAGCTATCACATTTTAAAACTGTTTCAGTACTGGAACACTGAGTCTTAATCTACTTCAGAAGTTAGCTGGCTGATCCAATAAATAATTCACTAAGCACTTCACTAATTCTGTGCTTATGTTTAATATGTTTAATTTAGTCAGGAAACTCCTGAACATGCACATTATCAAAACCTGTGTGCGTTGACTTAACCCTTAAGGGCACCCTGCCAATCAGAGAACACGCATTATCTGCCCAGAAGCAGTCAATGCCAAGCCCCCTGTTAGACACGGCCAATAGCTGATAGAAACAGCAGAGGGGGTGGGGAAATCTGGAACAGTCAAACAGAGCAGGGAATGATCTGCTCGGGTAACATTTAGCCGTGCCTCTTGACCACCATTCGGTCATTAGCGGCTGGGTGGAGGAGTTATGGGTTGTGACGGCACAGCAGGTTCCTTGCTGATGGAGCTTTCTGTTTGCTCTCATTCCATCAGTCATTGGTTACTCAGCTTTGTTTGCCAGAATGCCTGTTTGAGTTTGGCTTCTTCTGAGGGGGTGAGAGATCAGCATGATTATCACTTTATTACAATCCCACACTATGTCCTGGCTGGAAGGGCCATCTCCACATTGGTGCCAGAAACTTACGATGGCACAAGAGCCAGCATAGCAGTTTTGCAGATTAAAAGGTGGAAGGTTTGAAACAGCCCTTAAACCACAAGATGTGTTTTTTAGTGTTTACCATTGTTTTTCTGAATACAGATTTATGCAAGTAGTTAGGCCTAGAGACAGTTGAACCACAGTATTCTTTGTAATCAACTTTGAATAATATTTATGCAAATCTCATGTTTTTCCAGCTGTCACACATTTTTCACTAATGTTGGTGACCATCAAACACATTTTGTAATTATTGGAAACATGTTAATGTAAGCTTTGTTACAGTTGTTTTGCAAAATTCAAGGACAAAGCACACTGTGTTGAGGTTAAATCCAAGCCTTGTTGTTTTTGATTATGACCTTTAAAAGACAGACCTAGTCAAACCATTGCCATATACCATGATAAGTAATAAGATTAGAAAGAAAGTGTGCAGAGCACTGATATAATGAAGCAGCTAAAATTGAGATGATATTCATTTTCTCATGACCTGTAGTCAGATTTTATGATCTCTGAAGGTAGTTCTCTGCACCCCGTCTCACATGCTCAGCAATACACATATACAAGAGCAATTAGATTTCATTCTCTAGGCTTTTAAGGCTTATCCAAATTATTAAGAACCGAATCCCTCGGTTTTTACTCATTCATGCTTGAATTTTTTTGTATTTTTGCCTTGGAGTATGAAACAAGGTTGTAAAGGTCAGGGAGATTTTTTACAATTATGATAACAAGATCCCATTAATGAAAACTGTGACTTCAGTCCTTCAAGCAGATGATCATTTATATTTTCAGTAGACTGAGTTGCTGCGGGATTGACATTCTTTTGAGTCAAAATAGAAAATACCTCCCAGGAATCGTTTCTTGAGCTTGGGTTTGAGGTAATTTATCTTCCATCAGCAGCAAATAGAAAAAAAAAGGAGCCTCTTCAAATCATGAAATAATCCACAAATGCAAAGATCGCTGCTTCAAGAGGGACAATCAACATGAAGGAGACAAGTATTCAAGTATATTCTAGTATCAGTAGTTGCTCACATCTCCGAAAATATTTGAAATGTCAACGGACAATCTCCAGATATACTGTTTATTTATCAAGCCTGTGGATATAGGATCTTACTCATCCATTCTGAAAAGGTCCTCAGCTGTAATCTTCAAAAGCACAGCTGTGCCTGTGCTGTTCCTTTTCATAAAGGGTTTGAAAATGAATTGGGATCTGGCCACTGGACATAGATGGCAGAGCTTTTATGATTCCCAAAACTTTCTGGTTTTCATTTCAATGATGGTGTCTTCCTTCTGCCATGTCCAACATCCAGTTGGATAGCATGCATGGTCCTCAAAGAGAGCAAGCCTGGCTCTAGACACCTTGATTGCAGCTTTCTTGTGGAGATCCATGGTTCTTGATGGTGGGGTGAGATGGTGGATCAAGGGAAGGGAAGCAACTGCTGTGCACCAGATGCTTATTTTTCTTTCCCTTTCTTTCCCTGCTTTCAATCCCTTGAAAGTAGTTTGCATTTGAAGTATGCACTTCATTTTAGGGACATCCCACACATACCCCAGACACAGCTTGGATCTTCTGGGGAAATGAAGGCCTTGCATTTGAAAGTTTAATTGAAAGTTCTGCAGAGTGATGTTCTGTCCTGCCTTCGAGACTGTGGGGTGAAAATGAACTAAAGATCATTGCTTAATGAACTCCTTAAACAAACAAAAAGCAAACAACAAAACAGGCTGTGGCATTCTATGGTACTCTTACTTATACTGAACTGTTGAAAGGTGTGAAACTGCATTAGCATTGCTCACACAACACCAACACCCACAAGTAGTGTCAGGAACCTAAGTTTTTCCTAATTTCAGAGCCTGCTGCAACCCTGAAGCAATGTGACACGCCACTGGCACAACATGTTCTGACAGATGGAGTGGACATTAGGGTCTTGACTGTTGACTATCACAAGAGAATCACTGAGTAATTGAGTAAAGGCACAAAGAAAATCATGAGTAATTGAGTAATGACACAAAGAGAATTACTGAGTAATTGACTAATGACACAAAGGGAATTATTGAGTAACTGAATGGCAACATAAAGAGAAAAAGCAAGTTAAGCAGCATCATCTAAAGCTGAGGTTTATGAGTTGTAATAATTGAGGCCATGGCCTTTAAAATACAAGCACAGTAATGGGAGAGGGGCTTTTCTTGAGGACTGTGGGTATAAACCTGCTGTCTTTATTCAGGGCCTTGCATTCAGTGCTCTTTCTGCAGGAATCTGATGAAAAAAATAAACCTCCACGTGGCATGATTACCATTGATTCCCCTGCAAATTTTTTCTCACTTTGTTTGCTTTGATAGTTGCGGCACATGAAAGCTTTTCAGAGAAGGAAATTATGTCTCCCTCGGTGGCACGCTGTGTCAGGAAGAGGCGTCAGGAGTATGGCAGAGGGGCTGTTGTGCTGTTTAGCATTGTTACCTGCGAAGGCATTCGGTCCATGTGAGAGGTGTTTTTTATTGACTTCAAAACTTGTAAATAATTTGAGGTGGAAATTATGTTTTGATATTCTAAAGAGAGACATGAAATGAAATCCCCCTTTTGTCTTGTACTACGTGCACATTTTCACACAAAGAGAGTGACAGCTACATCGGCAATCTGATTAATTCTGGCCGCTTAAGGCTTGTTCTGCTTCTGTTGTAAACTCTGTTCTGTTATGTATTCATATATTCATTCAACAAGCCTTTTTGATATTCTGAGATGAGAGAAAATATACTTGGGGCAAAATAATTAAATAAATACAATTAAATAAATACTATTATTGTAAACACTGTAAGTATAACAAATTCATGTTGTACAATGGGAAAAAATGTGTGTCTGAATAACGAGTTATACACATTTTTCTGCTTATGGAGAGGGTATAAGGTATAAGGATGAAGAAAATGTGTAACAGATCTGCCCTACACTTTATGTACTGTTTCAGTGAGAAACTAGATATACCTGGTTTCAGTCAGGTGCCCACAGTAATCTTTAACCTTAAATCTCAAATTGATGGTGGAAGACATTGTGGTTTAGCCTGCTGTATCCAGAATTTTACTGTGGACAACCAAGGCTTTTGGTTGGTTGATAAAACTGGAGTGTCAACAGCACATGATAGCTCTATTCATCATAGAGTTCATTAAGCTTCACTTTCTCATTTGCACTGTGTTACGTGTTTTACCTCTGTAATATTGTTTGAGATACAGTAAAGCATTGAAATACAATTAGTAATCAAGAATTTGATTTGTCCAAATAATTTTTGTACATGACTGCTAATTTTGAGTGTTATTTTTCTCTTTTCTCAGGGCAGAGATGATGTTGCGGGCCATGAAATTTTTATTTTATTTTTATTTTTTATTTTAGTTACTAAATACTTATGGCATTTAAAAGTAGGGCTCAGGGTTCATATTTCTGCCTGGTCCTCCTGCCTTAAAGCTATAATTTGAATGTAAAATTTTCCTGTTTCTTAATTATTGAACACATATCTGTGCCAAATCACTTCAAAGTATTATGCTTTTAAACTTGAAATCAATCACACTTTGCTCAGTGTACCCTAGGGATAATAGCTACTTCTAGAAATGTCAAATTGTGCAAGATGTCAAAAACCCCCAAAAAACTGCAAAGCACATTTGATGTGTCTAATCATGGACATACTGTGTTTTTTATATACCCTAAGAAAAAAAGATGTACAAGCTTTGTTCAAAGAGATCTTTGAGCAAAAGCAATTGTCAGCCTGTATCACAATTAATTGCGGTCTCTTGAGTTTAATCAGGCCCCTGAACAAACAAGAAGCAGATGAAAAATGAAAACAAAGAAGTGTAATTGAAAGGAACAGATGAAAACTTCATTACTGCGGGGTTTTTATGGACCTCTTGGTAACACCACTGAGAGGTGCTGAAAGACCCAGGGGAGTGTCCCATGAGTCAGGGAGCACTGAGAGGGAGGAGGTGGTACTCGCATTAATTCAAGGGGGAGAGATTGTTCTAGCCCCCCTGGAGCCAGATTCAAATATTGCTTTAATGGCAAGGGAAACGCCTTTGTTGCCCTTATTCAGGTGCGCAGGAGAGATCAGCAGATTAATTTTCTGTCATTTGAAGCGAGCTGTCAGTGTATAATGGAGGTTGGCCCGCACCTGAGAGGTAAGAGCAGGAGGGCCATAGCTTAGCGGTGTTCTCCCAGCTTCAGAGAGGACACCCGCTGGCACCGCGTAACTGTTTACATAGGAGGCCTTTCATCTTTTTCCTGAACCAAATCCACACAGACTAATTACTGTCAGCAACTGACAATCAATGACAGTAGGTTTTTGTTTTATTTTGGTTTTGCTTTCTTAATTGAGCCAGGTCCAGCCAATTTCACTGACTTTTTTTTAGTGAGAGCAATAGAAATTTCTCAAAGGTGGCAGACAGGAGGTGTGTGTGTGTGTGTGTGTGTGTGTGTGTGTGTGTGTGTGTGTTTGTGTGTGTGTAAGGGGGGTGCAAAAATGCATTTTTATTTCACATATTATATCTATAAAATTTTAATTACAACTAGAGGGGTATACTGTAGGTACAATAGGTATGCACTATGTTAGTGTAGGTGTGAAGTATATGTTTCTTAATCTCAATGCATGTGTGATTGAAAGGAATTATTACTCTTGATGATTTCAATATAAATGTCCTTGCAGATCTCAGCATGTTAATTGTGGGTGGGATGGGGTAGTGGAGAGTATTGGGGGGACTATTTCTGGTTGGTCAAACTTGAAAATAAAGTTACTAACTTATTTATAGGAGTAGTCAGTGCCATCAGAATTTTCTGAGAATCGGAGGAGCTTTTTATCAGGCACAAACTGCTTCAGTCCATAAATAAACCAGTGTGTATGTGCCATGGGCTTTTATTTTCTTTGATGAAATTAAATCTGGAATCCATTATCATTTTTTCACACACGCCCCCCGAAAAATCGAATTTCACTTGGCGGCCAGGAACGGAATGTATTTAAGCATTTCTTATTTGTTATGCTGATGATGTCGTATCCTTCATTAAGTTCCTCTCCGTAAATCATTCCATGGCTTGTCAAGAACCTTGCTGTAGGCAACAATAAAACTATCCCACATTGTTGTTTACCTTTCTGTAGATATAAGATTGACTTTTCCAGTGTGGTTTGTCACCACAGTCTGTTGACAGGTGCTCAGTAATTTACATTTGGATGGTGGATGGGTGTGGGGGGGAGGGGCCATTGCTAGTCACTGGCTTATTTTCTCCAGAAAGACTGGCATAGCTTTTCTTTTGAGAACAACTGTCAAGCCACAAGAGCAATTAATATTACAGATGCTGCCTATTCACCCTGAGATGAACTAACAGTAACACTTTTTGTGTTGTATATTAATATAACAACTGGTGCCCTGCTTCTATGCTGAAAATGAACTGAACAATGCAAAAGACTTTTTACCACGTTTTCCCCTCAGCTGAGAGGAGGGTAGACTGTGTTGCATATTTCACCATTTTCCAGTGGATGATCCCAAATGTGGTGACACTGCCTTTGAGCTTTTGACAAGCGGCACCCAAAACAAGGCCCTGTCTATACCACTTAGAGAAATCCGCTGCCAAGCCTTCTCCCAGAGCAGCAGTGGAGCAATTTCCACCTACCTGGCTGAACAGCAGGGGCCAATGATTGATTCTCCTGGAGTCAAGATTTAGATGAGCTCTAGGAACTTGAATAAGAGAAAAAAAATGAAAAAGAAAAATCTCTGCCCAAACTTTAAAAATGGAAGAATAATGGAACTATGAGACTGTGCTCTGAATCGCAAATGTGAAAACTGTCTTCTCTTTACTCTACAGCAAGATCTTACCTCTTATCACTGCCGAAAAACCATTCTCCTGGGAAAAGACAAAGTTTGCCCTTCTATTTCCATTTAATGCGCATATCTAAGTGGAGCATGAAATTAATTTTGTTGTCTGCGAATAGTTTATAAGTATTTCAATATGTGCCCTGGGGTAGATATTTAGTTGTACATACTAAGCACACCCCAAGTGCATGGCGTTTAGAATGTCTGTATGTGGCCCATTCTAACCAGGACCTCACACTTTGATCAAATAAAATGACAAGCATGCGTCAAACCAAAAACAAAAATCAATGGTCAAACTGAAGTTACATTTTCTTGCATATGTAAGCGTATATTCAAAACAATGTTGCGCATGTTACTAATTTATACAATTGGATATTTATTGAGGCAATTTGGGATACATACCTTTCTCAAGGGTGTAACAGTAGTTGTCCACCTTGGAATTGAACTTCCAGCCTTTGGGTTACAAGCTCTGTTCTTTGCAACACCACACTGCTTTCCTATAGTATGCAAGTCAATATACAATATGGGATTCTGGTATGTTGAGCTCCTTAGCAACATCAGGATTGTTCAGAAGAATTATTGCCCTTGTAATTAGCATCATTCCTTTTGTAGATAACAAATCTATCAACACTCTTGTCTGTCTCTTCAAACTGAAATTTAGTGTTGCAAAATGAATTTTTAACGAGTTAGCGTTAAAAAGGCACTCTTTTGGCCCATGCCATTGTCTCACATTATTTTCAGTGGCATTTATTTAGCAGCATCACAGGCATTTGATTCTTCTACATGATTAATTACAAATGGTCTTAAAATTGGCATTCTAACACCTTCTGACACCCTTGGGTGGTTTCCCAGCTTTTTATCTACTTTCTGGGACATGTGAGTAGGCTTATATTTCCTTATCGCTATGCTGACTGGACGCCACAACCTCTTAATGAGCACACTATCCTATTCACACCACTTCAGCCAAAGATGGTATCTATCTACACTTTTACATTTATGTGAACATTTTGTTCATATGTTCATATTTAAAACATTGCGGGAGAAAACACATTGCCTCATACTTGGGCCAGTATGGAAAATTCCATGGAACGGTACACTTTCAAAGGGTTTAATTTTCTCACACAGCAGCCATATGTGCCTTTTAAATATCACAGCGCAGCATGGAATAGACAATGTGGATGAGGACTCCTGAAGTCTGCCCCCCACCCCCCCACACCCCCACACCCCCCCGCGAATAAAAAGATCATGAGGTCATGATGGTCAGCATTCAACTTGGAGGATAGTCTGCTGTCATTATACTATATTTGAACATTTCAGCAGCAGATCAGTAGTGGTTGCCTCTGTTTGCGGAGAAGTTATGATATATCTCTGTGATTCAGTTTCTATTCACAGATGAACATAAAATATTTTATTTAAAAATACCTGAACTGGTACTCGTGTGGGGGGAGGGGTGCCTTCACAGACTGAGATTTCACCCTTTTACCTTGTCCCACCAACACCAGTGACAGGTTATAGTTTCTCATGGCGTGATGGTGCTGGTGGATGCACCTCACATACAACAAACAGGAGGAAAAAAAAACAAAATCAAATAGTTTACTTTAAAGCTTCCACACAGAACACAGGAACCAGCCAACGCATTACCACAATCAAAGTAACTTCTGAAACACCCACCAGCAGCAGTGGCACACTTGTTTGAAAAGCAGGTGATTATGGCAGGCATGGTTCATTAACCAGGTGTGATTGGTTAGCCAATGACTGGCCTCGTACACAATTACAATTGCAATTGATGATTCAGACAAAGGATGCTCCATCAAATATACACAATTTAATACAATGAACAAGTTGCCAAGCCTTGTTAGTAAGGACTTCTGGGCACAGGTAAAGACTCTTCTTCACAGAAAGGAACAAATCATATATTCTCCATGCATCCGTACAAATTAACCCCCCCTCCCCCAACACACACATGCTCACACGCACACACACGCGCACACACACGCACACACATACACTTTTCCAAATCAGTGGTACCCATTGTTTCCTCTATTCTTTCAAGGAACTTGCAATTATAGACAGCCAACTTGTAACAGGGCAGATTACAGACTTGCCATCCCAATTACATCCATGCACATGTCAGCACCATAATTGCTAGACATCCCTCATGACATTAAATATGCTGCTTACAATTATCTCCGAATCTGTCTATCAGTTTATCTGTGTATGTATGTATCTGTCTCCCTGTTTATGTGTCTGTCTATCTCTGTCAATCCAGCTACCTCAATAGTCAAGTCATTAAGGTCATTTTGTGAAACTACAAAGGGAATATACTTACTAAATCACTAACTTCATACCTCAGCATCTGAAGAGAAAAGTTAAGTGAATCAAAAATGGATTATTCTCAGAGTTTACCCTTCTAAATATGTTCAGTCTGGAATATTTCGCCAAAGTAATGAGGCCCTATGATCTGCATTACAATACATACTCATTGAAATCAAACCAATTAACCTCAGATAAGTGTATCTATATTAAGCAAATATGACATTTCTACTTTCATTTGACTACTCATTGTGTGAAAGTGTTGTATTTGCACTTAATCTATTGCATTTTATTGATGCTTGTAAGCTTTTAAAAGTTATGTGTTCCAAATTTAATTAATTACTGTTTGCTCTCTGGAAGAAAAAAAAACATTGATTGATTTCATCTTTGAAGGTAGAAATATTTTCAATCCTTATTAAATTGAATGAAACACATTGCTTTTCATTTGTGCAAAAAGAAGACACTGCGCTTGCTCGTAATTATGTTTTCCGTTTGGCAGACAGATTGGTTTAATTTGAGAAAGGAACCAGTTCAAATTTAATATTTTCTCATTGATTTGAATGCATTCCAGCAATTCCATAATTTCAGACTTGTATGCAAGGTTGTTCCAACCTCCCATTTTTGCCTAATAGGCAAACTCGAGTGGTGCACGGACGTGCACAGAATAGTGAAGGCTTGCTGCAAGTATCCTTAGGGAACATAAATGAGTGGAGCAAAAATCTTTTTTTGTGTTTAGATTAGCTCCATTAATTTTGTATTTGAAAACAGTACTTCTAATTGATTTTTATGATAATTGACTACATGTGTGTATATGCTCTTCAAACAAATGGGGGGCAGCTTTGGCCCATTGTTTAGATTTCCTGTCACAAAAGGGTTAATAATAAACTCATTTTTTCCCCCTTTATCGGCCTGGAATAAATTTGCATTGAGTTATAATTACAATGGAATTACATCATACTGGGGAGCAGAACTCATGAGCATCTGATTACGGTGCATCATCCTTGGACAAGGATTCCTGCTGTGATCTGGTAGGTCTCCTACCACCTCTCTTGATAACGGGCTTTGAATGCAAAATGGCAGTTGATATGAGGAAAACCTTGGTGTGAGTCTGTACTTGGATTAATCAGAAAGGCAAAAGAGCACTTAGATGGTAACTTGTAATATGAAAAGGCTTCTGGCATTGTAATTTTTCGAAATGACACCTCTGTCTGGGTGAGAGAAAGGAGCTGTTAAGTGAGCGATTGCGAGTTTAATTTTTACATTTCACATTTCCAATGTGTATTCTTCTCGGAGGGTGGTGTGCTCATGTGAAGGCACCAGTGAATCAATGACTGAGATTTTGCCCATTTATTTAGGTGATACACCTAGCAGATCTGCATTTATTCCTACCATTGTGTATGACTCATTGACGAGCTTAAGAGGGTCCATTATAATTCACAGAGCTGCACATTAGAAGGTCTCTGGTCACTTCATGCTTCCAAAGAGGGCTATTCAGTCTCACTACAGCACTCAGGGAGTACCACATGCCACTTCAAACAAATACTGCATGGAATTTAAATCCTTACACTGTATTTTTAGTTAATTACAAAGATGGCCAAATTTGATGACACTTAGAAATGGGAAAAATGCAATGTTCTATTAAATTTTTACATCAGATCGTGATACATTTAATGTCAAGAACAGTCCATTCAGTCCAGATAGGCCCAGTCTAGAATTTACCTAGGACTGTGTCAAGCTTGGTCTTGACCACTTCGTTTGTGTCACCATGTCTTCTTTTCTACTACAGATCCTGGCTAGCTATTCCACGCATGCAAATCTCATTTATATCTTCTTGTTACTCAATGTGAAGGTCAAAGTCCTACTGCAGATAGAGTGAACATGTCCCAGATCTGAGTTGCATCGCGCTACTGAGCAGGCTCTTGCCATAGACACAGTAGACTGTATTCTCTCCTCCAGATTGGGCAGACTCCTTGCTTTGTTTCCCAGCCCACTGCGGTGAATGATGAGCAGAAGAACTTGCCGTTGGCACATAAACAGCAATATTGCCACCAACATCTCCCTGTGAGCACCGGGGAATTTCAGTTAAATGCCGTCTTCATTTTATCTTACATTGCAAACTGGAATTCTTAACTGCATTTTGTAATGGATGTCGGCGTCGTCTCCATAGTGTATACCAAGACCTGTGATCTAGGGAAATCTAGGGAAAACATGGTTGGTAATGATGAATTTAAATGCAAACGGCAACCTGACGCAGGATACAAATTACAGCCATCACTTGGCTAAATGCACTGAATTGAAGTCGGGTCCCTATACTGAGCACATTGGATCCTGCAGGTTAAAAAAAAAAATGGAAAACAAGGTAACAGCAGCCTTCAGCTTTTCCCCTTTGGATTCCCCCCTTGCCTTTAGCATGTAATGTAATGTTATATATATATATATATATATATATACGCACACAGACACACACGCATGGACATATCTCAATTCTACAGGTAAAATTGAGACAATGATTGTGTTTTCCTATTGCAGTGTGCTGTTGTGGGAACAGCAACTACAGTTAATATTACATAATTGTTTTAGAATGCTGTTTCCTGTATGGCAGTCTCAAGACTTCAGTCAATGGTCCCTTGTTTATAGTGGCCTAGGGGTCCATGCCATTCAATTAATAGCAAGTGACTTCATGGTCTCGTACATTATCTTTGATGGATTAATTCCATGGTCTGTATTGATTACATGCGGTGCATATCAGAATTCACCCTGCCATCAGCTGATTAATTTGAATGATTTTTTTCTAGAGATGAGTATGTAGGACATCCACAAATTACCCATAACGAGGGCACTTGGCAGCTTTTGTGAATTGTGGGTCGGGGGTGTTGTGTGCTTATTATTTCAAACGAGACAGTAATTAGAAATTTAATTGCTTTTTAATCTCACAAATTATTCTGAATTTGACTGGATGTGGTTGGTAATGCATGGACTACATTGACATTTCTGCTACTTCTTGATGTAATTCAGAAAAAAAAACATGCAGTCAATAAATTAAATTAAAGAAGCAGGAGTCCATCGAAGGTAAGAACATAATATATGTGAGAAAATCATGTTCAGTCAGACCCATTTCCTGTGCAACTTTGTAACATGCTGTGCCAAGGAAATGTGTTTGTACAAATCTTTACAGGGGAATTGACTGTGACCATATACATTGTATAGCGTACCACAAGCTGTTATGCTTCTTCTATGAAAGATAAGACACAATTGGAAGCGTGCAGAAATAGGAGGTTGATAGCAGCAACGCTGTATGCCCAGCATTTTCATAAGACCATTTAGTTAGGAGAATAAAGATTTGAAATTTGCATTCCCAACAAGATTGGGATCAAGCCCAAGATTTGTTTTCATAAACAGTGTGTAGGCCTATCAAGACAATCAGTGCAAAGGTGACTAGGGATTAATACCATATGCTCTGCTTGAACAAAAGAAACAAATAAAAGAAGGGAGAACAAAGACAGAATGTGTGGGAAAGAAATACTTAATTCTGCTCTCTTCAAGCAGGGAACACAGATTTCAATACTCATCTCTCAATCGCAGCCTAATTTTCTTAATTTAATTTATCTTACCACCAGTTACTCACTTCTATTGATGTAATGTCAGTTTTCTTGCTTTTTCTTGTGATTGATATTTCATTTTCAAATTGTCTAGAATTTAGTCTTATGATGAAAAATATTCAACACTTGCTTGTGGCGAGCAGAGTGAAATATGATGAAGGCTTTCCATATTAATCTTGTCATGTCAACCAGGGACCTGTCTTGTATTTACTCTTTTACTGGTAAATATCACTATAAATTTAGATTCTACAGTATTTCCCCATTGGCTAATCCTACTGCACAAGGTATTGAGAGAACATTTGTCCTAACCCTATCCACATGGTTTACATATCTCATTGATTAAATTGTTTAAAGGCATATGGCCTCTTCTC
Organism: Megalops atlanticus; assembly: GCA_019176425.1. Lineage (NCBI taxonomy): Eukaryota > Metazoa > Chordata > Actinopteri > Elopiformes > Megalopidae > Megalops > Megalops atlanticus. Next base: position 6,154,250 of record CM032877.1, on the reverse strand, counting down.
TAAAGCCGTTCTGTGTTCAGTATTTTGTTTTATGAGGTAGGCCGCCAGAGCCAAGACAGGCTGCCTTGGATGTTCAGTTCAGATTTACACTAATAGTTTTTGGGAAATATCTATATGAACACATTTAGATTTCTCAGGGCACCTTCTACAGAACCCCACTAAAAATGGCTGACAGGTTGTACGGGGAAAACATAGTCACTTGTGCAGGGTTTTTTTAGGGGAAGAGATAAGAATGCACTGTGCGTAGCAGTGGGGGATGAAGGTGTAGAGAGGCGGTCTTGGTTGTCTGATAGATTGACTGGGTGACACTGGCCTGACCTTTTCTCCATCCCCTTTGAGTTTGCTCCATTTATTCCCTACGCTTCTGACTAAATGTTGTCTTCAACAAGGACTACTACCATCGGGAATATTGTCTGCTTTCCCTATTAAACTGAGAAAAAAGGCCCCCAGATTCCCAGCTAATCTTCCCCCCTTGAGAGATGAATCAAGCCTTCAACATCAGTGTGGGGCCTGGTGTGGCATACATAACAGCACCCAGAGTTTACCACCAGCCTGGTTCTCGCCTCTCTAATTTTCCATACATAATTGAATTCTGCCTCAAAGTACCTTGCAGATTTTCCTCTTCAAATTTTATTCACCAATCCACTACAACTGGCTTTTTTTTCATGCAAGCTGAATTAAAATTTCTTATCGAAACATTTTTGCCAACCCCAACCCACACACACACTTAAATGTCCAGTTTACCCTCTTTGTGTGGAGAGAGATTGAAATGAAGTGGAGATTCTGGGACTGATGCAGGCACATTAAAAGAATCCAGCCTTCTCTCCAGTGTTCAAAGATCTTAAAATGCATGGCTGTGAAAATCATTAAGCATTTTGTTCCTTTTGTGGCAGGCTCTGTTGGGTGACTACATTTTGAGCCAGAGATCAGTACAAGTAAATCATCTGTTTAGGACATACTGTGTATGAAGCCAACTTTTTTATCAATTACTGAAAAATTTTAGAATAGTCAGGCTTATTCAAGTTTATTATAAACCTGAAAAAACTATGTTCCTGAAGATGAATCATTGGCAAACATGATAGATGCACAAACAGACATACAGACAAATTGACAAGTCTGTAAATGGATATACAGGCATACGGTTGGTATTTCTCCTCTTAATCAACTCAACAATTAGGAGAGAGAAATGTGTGGGTGAAAGCTATTTCTAGATTTTGCTCATTTTGAAAGCCATTTTTATTTTATGTCAAGACAGTGAAAATAATTCAAATTACAGTAATTTTACATACATGGGGTGTGTCCCTTCACTCAATATGCCACTGGCTTTTGTGAGCACTCTTGTCTCATTTAATTATTTGATGTTCTGGTAATTAACTATAATAATTGCCGTATTTACAGTTTTGCTTTATTTGTAATTAGGCTTTGATCATTTTTATTAGCAATTTGATTCTGATTGAATTGCTTTCTACACATGGTTAAATAATATGTGTTATTATTATAAATAAATGAACATATTGTTTAGCTTTTCAAACATGAGTAGTTGTCAGCTGGTTTGAACTGAGATTTTATTATGCTTTGATTGTTATACAAAATGCACCCAACTGATTTCAAATGTGATGGTCTGTTTATTTGAATAATACAAAGAGGTCTGAGTTTAAGTGACACAATGTACAATGATACATTTAAACCTCAGTCAATAAATGTGTGACATAACTCAAGAAGCTTAAGATTAACAAGGGCATTCGTAGGAGAGATTGCTTGGCCCGGGGTTAGCTGTTTTTTATTGTTTTGTGATTTTACTGTTTTAGGCTGTCAAGAACACAAAGACTGAGGGCCAAGTAATTATAAGTCTTGATGGTAACTGATGGTCTCTGGAAGTGCACTAGAATCATGAAAGTTCCTGTTTTGCATGGGCAGTGCTGCATGGACCCATTAGGATTTATAGACCGCGCGGCCTGTTCAATATTTTGTCAAGTGAAGACTTGTTGAAGACTCTCTCCTTGGCTCCTTGCCAGCGCTCTCCACAGACAGCCGTGAATTTCAGGGGACCGGCAATCAGGACGGCCCGGTGATAGTGAGCTGAGAGCTGACTCTGTCTGGTGAGAACTGCAGTAAATCTGTGTTTCGCTCCCTCGATTCTGTGCCTTCAAGGTGTTACTGGTAAGCTAGATGTGAATCAACGCGCAAGGAAATTTCCCCATTGTCCCACAGAGATTGTAACAGATGATACAGAGCGCAAGCCGCATGCAAGTGGCAGATGTATGACTGGAGACAGTCCATAACAGTCTCATTATCCATTATTGTGTGATTTACAGTAAGCTTTCCCAGACCTATCTGTCATAATGGCGCTTCCTGTAGCATTCTCTGGAGGACCTTGGAGGGTCCCTGGCGCTGGACGTCACCGTTCTCAGATTTAGCGGCTCTGGCATTTCCCCCACCGTGGATCAATCCCTTGTTTGATCCATGAGACCTCAGGTCCCCACGGCGTTCAGCCATTTGTGGGGCACTGTGGCAAAGTATTGTGATTATTGGAGCAAGGGAATGACCCATGGATTCACCGGCCCTCAGCGTTATGACTGACACTGAATAATTTCAGAAGCCGCGGGAAAGCTGTCGAGTGCAGACACAACTCTGCCAAGAAGTCTGCATCTGAATTTGAATGAAGGGAAGGGCTAGAAGGGCACCTATCAATCACCTTGACACAAGACAGGATCAGCTGACACGCGACGGAATACAAAGCAGCAGCCAACATGCTCTGTGGCAGAGAGGACGGCCCCGTCGCCAGGCAAGATTGATGACATCATAATCAGAATCTGAAGGGGAGTCTCCACTGCTCGTCAGGAGTCATGCGGCACAGTAACATAAATTCACTCAAGCAGTTAGCAAAGAAATCATCTCAGCCTCAGTTTCAGGCTTATTAATATCGGGATAGCATTATTTAAAGTTCACACATAAAGCAAGGTATTGTAATTGAACAAAGGCAAAACTGCAACCCAGACACACACACACACACACACACACACACACACACACACACACACACTTTTTTAAAAAAGGAAATGCAATCTCCTGATTTGATCTTGAAACACTCCGGAACAATGATAACGCTGACACCATTGTGCCAGTTGCATGTTGCCGCTGTGATGGCTCTGGCATGTGAAATGAAGGGGAGTTTTTAGAGGCAGGGTGATTTATTTGAACAAAGGAGGAGGCTGCAGAGCACGTACGGTGCCGCTGGTGCCCTGCTCTCTTTCCCTGCCTCTGCCGCATTTCATTTGTCATCGCCCAACTTATCTATGAAGTGTGCTGAAATCGAGTGGGCTGCCGCCCGATAACCCTGCCAAAATGAAGAACCTCTGTTGAGAGCTCCGTGTTGGGAGATTTCAAAGGAGACTTTGTAGTAACTTTAACGAAACCTGACGGAATCACACTCTACATGCCCCCAAGTGTTGATACTACTCTCATGCACAGCTGGAAAAAAACAACCAAGTGGCAGAGGTGTCATTGCAGAGCTTAAGTAATTGCAGTGACTGTAAATCAGAGAGAACTGACATGCTACAAGTTAGCGTGGGTCCAGTGGGTTCAATGATTTATGGTGGTGTGACTTGCCTTAATTTTTGGGGGAGATTTACAATGGAATAATCTGGTGTGACATGATGGATTTTACTGACAACCGTCACTGACAAGCTACACATGCATGTGCAGCTCTTATGAGTATAAGTATTTATAACAGGACTGCAATAAATGTTCTTACCATTTCATATTGCTATGACAGCATGAACATAGATATTTTCTAACCATATGATCCATGTCCTGCTGTCTACAGAACTGAGTGTTGAGAGAGTTTTAATCGCTAGCTTTCATAAGACCACTAACTGTATCACTAATCCTAACCTAACCCTGAATCCAGCCTTAACCCTATACATAACTGTTCTATATCATAGAAAGACTTCTGCTGGGCTGTATAAAGAAACGCACTATTGCTTGGCTGTATGTCTTGGTAGTTTACCAGCTAGTGAGTCAGTGAGCCAACTTTAATTCATTCTGTTTGTTCTGTACAGTTGCTAGGACTAGAGAGGTCAGCCTGCACTGTTTTACTATTTCAGTCCAGTAGTACAGACCTCCACCCATATGGTGTGCCACCTGTGGGGCCCATGGTGCGCCACGTCATGCCATAAGCAGTGGGAAGCACACAAGGAGACAGGGACTGTCTGCCCTGTCAGCTGTGGTGCTTGGCCTAGTTGGGAAGTTGGATACCCTCACCTACCAGCATGGGAACGGCGCCCCCTTTCTGGCATCACTCAGGGTAGCAGCTCCTTCCCCTGACTGTGCCATACCCATATGGCATTCAGTAACTGAGCAGACATCTAAAGCCTCACCCACAGTTGGGAGGTAGTTGTACTCTCGCTCGCTCTTTCATTAGAGTCAGATCATGAGTCCTTGTATACCCTAACCATGAGTCAGTGTTGTCTTGTGTGAATACCTGCCTAAGATTGATACTTTTTTCTCTGAAGACCTGGATTCTGTCCAGGTAGAAAGAGCAGGGGCTCCTTGCGATAGGCTCCATTCACCCCAGAGGCACAAGGAAATGAACCTTTGATCATTTGTGTCCTATGTCCCAGCCACCTGTGGCCATAGGCACAATCCTACCAGATTTTGCTGTCTCAATGTACAGCCAACGGTCCCTCCTGAATCTGCCATGAGCCCTGACAAGGGGATGGTGATTTCTCTCAGGTGTCCTGACATCCTCTTCTTCCCATCATGTCACAGCAAGTGTTGCACTTTGTTACACAGCTCTGTAGCTGTCTTCCTATGACAGAGAATGTGATTTCAGCTATGTTCTGTGTGAAAGAGAGCCACTGGGCAGGATGTGTAGGATGCATGCTGTACAAGCATGAGCACAAATATTTCAGTGTGTCACTTGGGTAGAAATATTGCACGTCATTGAACAGCTTAGTGCCTTATACAGTTCCTACTTATGTATTTAGCAAAAGGCAAGTTAGTATGAAGTGTAAGCTATGCAATGGATAAAGTCAGGTTCCTGACTTCTATACACATTTAAAAGCAAGAAAGAGGACAGCATCTACTGTACACATTTGCAGAGACATGCTCACCTACACTGATGCACCAGTTTCCCAGTGATCAATATCTGTGACGTACATGTATTTCGAATACATCCGGCCATTGCCTCATAATTAGGCAGACTTCATAGTAAGTCTTAAAGATTTTGATCAGCGATGAAAGTTGGTTATAAACCCTGGGCGCAAACATATTTCTCAGAGGGGTATTGAGATTATATAACCTTGGGATGAACGTGACTGCTGATTGCTCAGCCGTCTGTCATACTTGTTTGTGAGAGTGGGACTCACCCCTACTCAGATCCAAACACCTGCTGAGTGGTGATAGATCTCCTCAGCATTTTTGTCTAGACTTTCTCAACAGTTATTCTCCTTTATCTTTCCCATGCCATATGGACTGAATTCAAACCAAATGCTTTGATAAGTGATTGGGGCTTTTGTAACAAACTTTGTATCAAACTACTGAAGGTTCACATGTTGAAGACAGTAAGAAACTTCCACACCGCTGTGAAAAGCATCCCCCAGCAAAGGTGCCATATTATTTTTTTGAATATATTATTTATTTCGAAACGTTGGATGTGACATCTCATTTTTGATGAGGTGCCTGTGGTGGGCTGTTACGACAGACAAAAAGGTGGTAACAACAAAAAACAGAAAGAAAATGAAAAATATGGGCATTTTTGCTCAGTTAAACAATTCCTCCCATTTTTGCATTTGATTCCTGTGCTACCAGTTTGACGTCAGGCTTTATCCTTTGATACTGGGAATCCTTCAAGGGGGTCATTTTGAAAGCGCTTTTGAGAATTTGCTGAGAGGGGTAATTTTAAGGCTTATTCTATTTTATAGAAGCTGGAATTAAAGGATAGATTTGGGAAGCATTCCACCAGGCATGCTGTATGGATATAGTGGGCATTCCATCACAGGTGATGTTTAATAACCACAGTCTCAGTGCTCACAGTACTGGCTTCAGACAGGATAGACCAGCCTTCTCATTCAATGGTACAAGGTAGCACAGCTTTAATGGACTCATTAAATAATAAAGCCATCAAAATGATTTGTAGCCATTTCCTACATTTTTATAGTTTTTCAAGTAAAGGGCTTTAAAAGAATGGACTGAAAATGGCCCTTATAGCTGTGAAGAAGTTTTGTATGATTTGCCTTTTGGCAAACAGTTAGATCTCTCTTGTTTTCCTCACCCTGCTATTTCTTAAAAGTCTAGTTGTTCTATTCATCTTTGTCTGTGGGGGTTTAGTCACTGGTGTATTGAGCTCCCCTGTGGGAATGCAGTGTTGTTCTGCCAATCACAGATGGTCTTCCTCTCTTGGTCTGGTAGGTTCTTGATCTGGCCTACTGATGTGGGACCTGCTTTGCGGACAGAGAGTATCTATTTAAGCTTCAGTGTCTTCCTGTAAGCCAATGAATCTACTTCAGCAATTCATCAGATATTTAGGTTGCAGATATGGGTAGAATTCAAATTTCCCTTAATTTTGACTGCAAAATAAGCAATTGTTCCTGTTCTGGTTCCGAAAACAGCATATTTCATTGTTTTCCACAACCACCAAACTCTGCTACACTATATTTTGAGTGTCGTGTTTGCAATACTTCACAAAGTACAAACCAGTCCAATCCATTCCAATCCATTGGTTTTTACTGTTTTTGGCTGAATGGGTGAATACTATTGTATTTGTTGTTATCGTCCAGCAAAAATGTCCCCACATTGCATTTATGCTGTTCATTCACTTCAACACACAATTAAGTTATCAGTTAAATTGCTCAGCAATTTATAGCTAAGAAATGAAAGAAACATAAGATCCTCCTTCCTCTCCCCCACATAGTCAATTATGAATCTGAGCTTTTTTTAAAAAATAGAAAAGCATATGATTGTTTGTTACGGAGATCCCTCATTGATTGCATGTTTTAAGTAAGGCAATGTGTCATTCCTCACTATTCCCCCTCAGGGTCCCACAAAGTTTATTGGGTGAATGAAAATATAATCTACCTACAGCACATGCCATCACTCTTTCTTCCAGTCCTGTATGACATAGATTGAACAATCCATCACTAGGCTTCCAGTCTCATAACCAAACTAATCAGTAGATTTCTCCCACACCTATATCAAGATTTTTCACCTGTGCTGCTCTGGAAGGGCTTTTTTTTTCTTATCAAACTGCATTAAGGCAACAGAGGTCCTCCATATTAAACAACTGATGATGCGCAAGTGCATCTTTTTTTGCCGCCTTTTGTGCAACTTTGGAAAGTGAAAATAAATACCTGTAAAGTTACCATATTGTAATAAAATGTGAGAAGAAAGCAAGCACAAACACACACAACTTCCAGCCCATTAGGTAAATACCTTCCTCTTCCAATACTGCATATCATCTGCAGTGTCCACATTTTATTTTGGCAGTTGTTGCATTTAAGATAGCAGATTAAATAGTCTGTTCATAATATGGGGCTTGGTCATTTAGGCCAACAGCACAGCCCCCCTAGTTTTTATAGACACTGAGAGTTATTGCTCTTTCCTGCAATCAAGGCAAAATTGAAGCTGGCAAATGTTTTGAATGCAAATTTTAAATGAGTGAGAATATTTCACACGTTTTTGACTTCTTTGCATATCTATTTTTTTCTTTCTTCAAAGGGGCAAAATCCCAAAGAAAAAAGATTTCACGTTCAACAAGACACATCGATGGAAATTAATCAAGATGTCACATTCCACAGGATTGAATTAATTTGTGATTTATTACAAGTATATTACCTTACTAAGTAGTCTTCATTCACCCAGTCAGTTTTATAGGGCAAATGGCAGAGCTGTACCCAAGCCAATGTAGCATGGCAATCCTTTTTTAACTTATCTGACAAGAGCCTGAAAACGCAGAACTTTCAACTCTAAATTGGAATTCAGATGGGAACACATCAGTGATGAGTGCTGGAGATAAACTGACCGAGTTCCTAACGCCCCACAGAATTTCAGCATGGGAGCAGAAGTCTGGTCACGGAGGTGGAATTGTTATGTTCCCCTACCTAATCACTGAGATTGGAAATGGAGGCTAATTTATTCGCAGTGGTCGTGGAATTGTGTCACATCAGAGACATTTCACAAGTTTCCCTCAATGGATAAGGTTGAATTGTTGTCATTTGTTATTTCTTGGCTTGAATTCAGTAAAATCACCCCTGTGTACTATTTGATTCATTTTACAAATTTCAATGAAGTTTTTGTTCTCAACATTGATGTACTTCATTGCTTTTCAGAATTAAAAACATTTTTCACTGTTTTATCCATTACATATTATTAATACTGCAGCACAAGTGATATTGAAATCATGTTCTGAGCAGCTGTAATAGTTCCACAAGGAATAGTTCCAAGGAAATACTTGATAAGCTTGTTGTCTATAGGAAAGAGTAATTAGTTGTTGTACCTTCTTTATTATTCCATTCTGGAAAGGGACCCTGTATTTAATAGCATTTCACAATTAATTTTAAATTTATTTCTAATGGACATGGAATGTATGTAACAATATGATGTGTACACATTAATACATACTCTCAGCGTTATCATTTGAGATGCACATCTTCCCATCATGGCCTTAACAGTCTTAAGCAGCTCGCTTAAAGAGGCTTTAATGTCCACTTAGATGGCTCCCATCCATCATATATGCTACCCTGCAGTCACTCATCCATGTCTCATTGGCATTTATAAAGTGAATCCAAAGCTTGCAGATGGTGCCTGGGTGGGCCAGTGGGTCAGGCACACATCTTGAGTGCTAGATGGGCTCTATGGGCCTGGGTTCAAAACTGGTCATGTGATCTGCTGACAATGACTAGGAGCCCATGGCAGTGGAACAAAGTGGCTTTGTCAGGCGCCTGTGAGTTGCCTATACTCCAGTGAGCGCCCACTTGACTGTGGTGTGCTTTGTGACTTTTAGAACATAAAATTGCCGTTGGCTGTGTGCAAGTGTTTTGGAGGACTGCATTCACCTTGCTTCAGGGCTCCTGCATGAATGCAGAGGTTGCTTTGGTGAGACAAGCCTTATGTACAATTCACGATTCCAAATAGGATTGTGTAAAGGGGAAAAAAAGATAAAAAAGAAAGAGGAGGCGCAGATAGCCAGACGTTCAGAGAGTCTGAGAGGAGGACTGGATCAAATAGCACAGAGGAACACCTGCCATGATTACATCCAGCCATGCCAGTGCTATGACTGGAAGTAAGTAAATGACTGCACTAGATGCATTAAAGAAAAATAAATAAATAAAAATTAAAACTTGTAGATGTTGATCTTGTTGATTCTCACCTGGAGCAAGGGATAGTTTTCACTCTGTTTATGGGTGGGGTGAGGCTGGATCCATTCTGGAACATTCCAGCCTCAGGAGCTTAGGGCAGAGCTTAGTGTGTGGGAGCTCTATCTTTGGTGAATTCGCATTTGACTGTTCTGGTCAAAAGGTAATGGGCCTTGCTTTAGCTACTGTGGAGCAGTGGAAAGTTACTGGCAGCTGAGTTTAATGGAATGCCAAGACTCAAATTGGATGCTGTAATGCAGCAGTCTGCATGGAATCTTTGGGTGTCTTTAACCCTGCATTACTTAACCATTCATTGTTCAGTGCAGGATAATATGAAGCCAGCAAAGGAGACTGAACTGTATGCAAAGCAGTCTTGCCATTTTTAATGCAAGTGCTGCAACACACAAACAGTTTTGTTGGTTTATTGCAAAACATCCTACCTTTGAAAATGTCACTGCTGATAAAAAGAAGTCAGCCAGAGGATGGAATATGCAAGGTAAACATCTAAAGCAAGGATCCGTATCAGACAGCTAAAATGACAACACTATGAGTCAGAACGTCAGTAATGCAGTCAGCCTCTACAAACTGTCATCCATACATAACTCCCTTAAAGATTTAACAAGCAAGAAAAGAGCAAAAAGAATTTTATTTCTTTAAAAAAGTTATTGTGCACTATCAAAACTGGTAAGAATTTAAAATGAACAAAAATTGGCAAGAGAAAGACTTGAAGATGAAGACTAATCACAGCAGAAGTGCACATTAATGCCACATTTAAAGTTTTTTGCTTGAAAAGCACATCAGTGGAATTGTAGTGACAGCTCATAAATATAAGTCTTTTCTATTTTTCACTCTTTGCTCTGAGCTTTGTTCTATATCCCACATGCACTCATCAAGTGTTGCAGTGTTCTTGCCTTTGTTCCACAGTTCAGCCTAAATCATAGATTACATGTGATTCTCTGATCTACGATGATGACCTCATTGTTTCCCTCACCCACTTGTTTTTATCCAAATTCATTCACCCCCCCCCCCCACCCCATTCCTATCCACTCAAACTGAAATGCACAACAGCACTTTACAACAGAATGTGTCAGGACCATGAATGGACTATGAGGGCCAAAAAGCTTTTGAAAGAGGACATGCAGAGCCGCTTTTAGGTTCAGCTTAGTGTCCCCAATTTTATCCTATACAGGAAGCCAGGAACAATGTCACCACAGGCCCATGGATGCTTGTCACTCATGGTGTCTGCAAAGGGCTTTGGTACCCTCCTTAACCCTCTTTGGTTAATCAACTCTTAGAGGAGTGCTGCATTTTCGGGTCACACTTGGAGACGATCTTGTTAGGCATCGGCGCCAATTCAGTCGGGGAAAAAAAAACGTGCACACCGAGCACTGCACAATTCACGGGGAATAGTGGGGAATGATCACTCCAGCACCAAGGTTATTCTTGCACTGCCATCCCTCTCATGCTGTAGATGCACTCACACCCAGAGCTTCCATCTGCCTCCCCTCATTTGGTCTGCATGAAGGTGTTAATGCAGCCCTCTCCCCCCCCCCGTCCCCTTGGCCCCGCTGAGGGCTCGACAGCAGGCCCTCACCCTGGCAGTCGATGGCGGTTCACCCCGTCTACGGCTCTGCTCCCTGCTGACTCATCGTGGTCCTGTCTCGCACCTCCGCCAACCCCTGCTCGAGCCGAGAATGCTCGCCTCTCTGGCCCCCTTTTTTGAGAGCGATTGGGCTGCTGCCTGTGAAACAGCTCGTTTCATCGCTTTTCGTCATGGGCAAACGATCGGTGCTGCCGAGGAAGTTTGTCAAAAGTTCAATTCGCAGCGACAGCGGAGAGGGTAACGATGGGAGACAGCAGGGATTCAGCCTGTATTGATGATATTATTTCAGTGAGAATGGGGGAGGGTGAATTCTTTTTTTTTTTTACCTGGCCCTATGCATATTAAATGGGCCCAATCTTAAAGGCATTTCTCATTGCCTACAAGTGAAAAAAGAGCAACATGCACTGATTTATGAGCATCCCAATTCATCCTCCAGTGTATTCTATCCTAAATCTCACCTCACTAACATAAAATCTTTACTGTCCTGGTGGATCCAGGAGCTCATAAGGGAGACTTCTCTTTCATGTTTGTTTCCTTCTTCTATATGTGCTCAACACAAGTTAAATAAGCAGGCATTATTAAATAAATATGGAGTGGGCTGAGAAATAAAATACTTTGGGGGACCAGGTTTACTGGTGAAAATCTTTTATGTTCTCAATTTATTTTCTTAATTTATCTATTGCCCTCTGAGATTGACTGGATTTGAATGAAAGAAATTCAGAAATAAATGCCAGGCTTTAATGTTATCTGGAAACCACGAAAGGCAGCGGAAAAAGTAATTTCATGTCTGATAGTATTTGACGTGTGCACATGAGTGCATGCACTGGAATGTGGGAATTGCTCTAAAGTCAGGATGAAAATTAGACAAATTAACAGGGGAGCAGAGCATTTGAGGATCTGGTTTCCTGGATTTCAGAGTGTCCTATTTACTTTCCTTCTTCGAATGTCTTCCCCATCTTGGGATTTCACAAAACGACTGATTAAATGGATTTAATCCTTGTCCTACAAAGTAGGAAATAGGGGTGCATTTCCAAGAATGACAATTATCGCATCTCGAGAAAGCGAACGTTGTGCTGCTATATTGCATTTTCACTGAACATATTTGCTGCGAGACAAGGACAGGAGCTGTTTTTTTTCAGTAAGCTGCTATGGAGGTGTATAGAGAAGGTTGACACGAAAGGTTATGTGCAGAGAAATGGGCTGCCGTAATATGAGAACTGGTGGTGTTCCTTGTCACAGAAGTGTGGTACATCACATAAGCGGTTTGCTGACTGGCCATAAATACTCTATCTTGCCCAAGGCATTCCCCAGGCGACAGTGCCAATTCAATTGCAGTATATGCACATGGAACCGATCTTGTACTACAGCACTCATTTCACACCCTGTGCAGTCACACACCTAGAAGCTCATTCCTAGAGTGTAGTTTTGCTGATGTTTGTAGGTAACTGTACACAGCCTGTATTGGACCTGGAAGGACTTTAGCATTGGAAATGCTATTGCTTCTTTTTGTCTGTCAATAAGAGGATGTCTGTGGTAGAGTGCTCATTCAAATCCATCTCAACTTTCAGGCCCAAATATTGTTTAATAAATTAATCCAACACGTGATTCTCAAACTTCAGACTCAGATCTTCCACCAATGGTGATGAAATTAATGCTACCGGGATGTTAACAGTTATGTCTACTCTATTTTTGTTTGGCCATAAGGGTGATGAAATTTCCAGCAACACCTCCAAATTGATTGGAGTTGATCACATGTTCACTCTACACATGTTATTTCATTTGCTGTGGCTTTGCTACACAAGGCATTCTGAGCAACCTTGGGAAAAGCTTGCCGGGGAAGCAGTCTCCTTTTGTGCATGGCTCACCTGATACGAACCTCACATCCCAAGCCATCATAGGGGAGAAAGCAGCTTTATAGGAAAAAAGTGACAGCCAGTTGAAAAATATATGTGCTCTATACACAATTTTTTCCCCTCATTGACAGTAGGCCATTTTGATTGAGACTCTAATACTCCACAAAGCCAGGCTGAGGTTATGTAAGGATCCAAGCTGCCACCTGGCATTTACAGAAAATTATTTCTTTGTGGGGAGAAAAAGTCAAATCTTCCACTGACATAACTGGGTGACACTGTGCTTTGGTTTGAAGAAACTGGTCGTGGCTCAAAACAGGAGGAAAACCACTCTCCTTTCTATAGATAAAAGCATGTATACAATTCCTATACATGTTTTATTTTCCCTTTGTGAAAGTAAGTGAGCAATGTTTTCTGGCCCTCCTAGTTCTGAAATCTTGATAGGCATCCCACATCAATCTGAAATATAACACGCTGGCACGGACATAAGATAAACATCTCATCTTGATGCTTGATTCTGAGCCTTGTAGTTACTCAACTGTGTTAGGCAATTCTGCACTAAGAAAAAGCATTTCATTTAGTGTGCATATCTGGGCATCATGTCCTCCAACAGAATTCAGCTTGCTTTGATGTATGCTAACTTGCTTATGATTGTAGCTCAAATCAAAGGGCACATAATGGTATGCTCTCCACTGTATGAGTATGAGTACTGATAAAATATGAGTGTGAGATACTGATAAAAATCGAGCCATCTCATGTCCCCTTTGTTTAAATTCATCTGATAGCGCGGTGTTTGGCAGAACGTTGGTCACCCAGTATTAAAGTGAATGCTTGATGTTGGTATCACAATTGGAAAATTGTGATAAAAATTTTAAATGAGATTATTTGTTCACCAGGCTTAGTGAGGAGGGTCGGTTTGGAATGGTATGAATGTGAATCGAGTCCAGTGTGAATTACTGCAAACGGCAAAACTACTGTTGTGACTTATTTTAACTTGAAGTCAGATGAGGCTGACATATTGCCACAGCTGCAAAAAAAAGCTCTTGAGCATGATCACAAGGAATGCATGCGCCCAAGGGTACAATTATTCACCCAGGCAAGAAAGTAGTGGTACATCTGAAGGCGTTTAGTGTCCATCACCTGTGCTAAAGGGAGACAGGATGAAATTTGAAGGGATCACTGCCATGGTGAGGAATAATCCTCAACTGCAGGTACATTTCATTCAATTCAAGTGTCAGACGGTGAGGCATCGCGAGTCATGGTGATAACTTCCACAAATTCCTTCCATTGACTCTCCACCTTCTCAGAGTGCTGTGCCTCACTTTACCCTGCTCTTATTATCAATAGGAGAGGGGATGTTGGGGGAGAAAAAGGGAAAGGGAATGTGACGTGACATGACGTGAAATTGGCAGATGGGCAGAGAGGTAGAAAAGGCCTGTTTCTGCGTCAGGGCCTACAGGAGGTGGGGCAAGCCCAAACATGCTAGATTGCATCCTGAACTGGTCTTTTCTTGTTGTTTATGACTGTAATCCACTGGAGAAAATATATAGAGGTTTATGTAAATAACAGATGGCCATTGTTTAGCGATATAGGTGGGTCTATCTTGAGAAGTTTCCCATTCGGGCATTTGCGGTCAAAGACTAAACTGAGGATGTCATTTAAAGTGGCACATTAAAGGATCATCATTCCAGAATCACCATGGAATTTTTGTTCGGTTCCAACACCTGGATGTGTCTGAGCTTGAGCAGGTGGAACACAGTGCAAGGAAAGAGTAGATGAGCACCTGGTGTATACAAATATGACATGTGTATTACTGATTGTAAGTGATTGGTCATTTGGAATGAAACAATGATTGTAAATATGGTCGATGGCCTTACTGTTGTAGCAGGGCATGGAGCACCACAACTTCTCAGAGCACCCATGGCCCTTAACATGAAAGTTTAGACTTCCATTTCAATCCCTTTTATCAGTGTTGCATCATTTACAGCCACAATCAATAGTCCCATCACTTTGGTCTCCCTTCCCCCTACCTCAAGGTCAGGGATGTTTTTTTTTTTAAATTGTAAATTCACCCACAATAAGAGTGATGTTTTTTTTGCATGTACTGCATATCCTTTCAGAAATAGTAACAAATAAGCCAAAGTCAGTGACAGCGACATTACAGCACCCCTTCCTTTTCTCTGACACGCTCTTTAATGAGCAGTGGTGGGTCTGCTACTCAGCCTCTCCTGAGAGCATGACAGGATTGGTCTGGCCTGTTGGGCTGAATGCCACTGCTCCTCCTCGCTTGCTGCGTTCCAACCGCGTTCGACTCCTCGTTGCGGTGCGCTGC
The DNA here is from genome assembly GCA_019176425.1 of Megalops atlanticus. Taxonomy (NCBI): domain Eukaryota; kingdom Metazoa; phylum Chordata; class Actinopteri; order Elopiformes; family Megalopidae; genus Megalops; species Megalops atlanticus. The sequence continues at coordinate 6,139,112 of CM032877.1, read as the reverse complement.
ACGCCTCGGTGGGCCCGATCTGTCACACGCCTGCTAGTGACCACAGCCTTGCTTGGCCCAGCCCCAACCCCCCCTCCCCCACCTTGTTACATAAATGTTCCCCCCACTTGGCGAGCAGGTGAGGAAGGCACCCCTCGTCTCTGACTCCGCCGAGCTGATAGGCCCTGCCCAGGATTCTTGTGTTGTGCATCTTGCATGCCCCTGCCTTTTATATGCTTTCACCACTCCTTTCACCCGGTGTAGGGCATTAACCCTCTGTGCCCTTTGGATTTCCATAGATATCCTGGCATCCCAGTACTTTCACTTAGTGTGAGTCAAGCTGCATTGGCTTCACGGATAGAGCAAGTGGGTTATACTTGGTGGCCTGCTATGTCATATTGATTGATGGGAAAGGCACGCTGTGCTTCCCTACTATCTGTTGATGCACCGATCTGGGTTTGAGGGGAAATGCCTTAATATACTGGGGTGTTAAGAAGAGGATTACGCTTCCTGTATTCTATGAGTGTGACAGGGGCTCCTGGTGACATCAGCTTGGCAATCTTTGAACAAAGCCCCCACGGGCTGTCTTTATTACAGAAAGCTGCTGGTTGGTTTCTTATTCTTCAAAAAAAAAACATAATTCAATGTTTCCTCACTTTCCAGTTTTTAGACACAGTATCGAGGAGAAGCTGTCATTGTGAATATGATGCTGGGGGAGGAAAACGGCAGTCTGCTCCCAGTTGATTTGATTGCTGAGATTATAGCTTGATTTCCTTGGCTGTACAGCATTACTTTAAGCATGCTTTGACAGTTTTTTTGTGCCTGGGTTTGTGTCTAGCTAGTGTTTGTTGTGAAGGAAGGGAACACATTTTCTTGTTTGCTTTAGACCCTGCATGAGTGCAAAAAAAAAAGTAGGTCATGTTCAAGCTGTTGCTGTAGCTGTTGTGAAGTTACTCCATTTTGTTAGATCATTCTTTATTAAGGGGAAAAGACTTCAGAAGCCGTATAAGTTACTCATAGTATCTCCAGTTTAATATTTCTTCCCGTTTGCAAGTATTAATCAAAGATTGACAGATGAAGTATGTGTCACACAGGTTTTCTTGCAGTGCCAGAAGGAATATCAGATAACAGGGATCGATTGTTTTCCAACTTGATGCTCTTTGTCTGTTCTAATAATGATTCAAACTATAGCTGCTGTAGAAAAAAAACAAGTGAGCTTATTCCGTTCAGTTTACATTTTACAAAGCCCTTTGTTTTTTGCTTTGATCCTTTCTGCAGTTGATGCACAACGAGCGGTGAAGATTTTCAATACTGCACAGAATTAAAGCAGAAAGGGACGTGCAAACAATTCTGTCATGTCACTCACACACATAACAATTCAGTGTATATAAATGGATAAATTTTGTTTTGTTTTCATGCATTACCAATGTCCCAATTATCTTTTCATATAGGTCACACATCAGTTGCTCCAGAGGCTCAGATCTATCTTCAGAGCGCTTTCTGTAAGAAATTGCATCTGTCGATAAACTCCTACAGTAATAGCAATACCATGAATTCTCAGGAGAATAGATGACCTTTAAAGATGAACACTGAAAAGCCTTTTTTAAGGAGTAAAGATTGTGATGGTTATTAGCTTTTTGATATATAACTATACTGGCATTCCATTATGTTCAGAAATGCTGTGCAAACAGCGGTTGTTTAGCTTTACAAGGAACGTGTTTGGATGTTGTTCTCTTAATGAACCTAATCAGTCATTTTGTAATTGGTTTGTTTGCTTTATAATGTCGTCATTGCATGTGACGCGTGATCATAGCTAATTCACTGAAGTAATATCTAAGGGTAGTATGAAGTGAAAGTGCTCCACCTGTTTTGACCTCTCATGTTTTACCTACATATTTCTGCCCATGTTTGAATGACTGCCAATCAATAATGGAAGTGAGCACACACGCTCCCCCACTTAGGAATAATCTGAGTCATCTGCTGTCATCTTTTCCAAGAAATGTCAGATGTCGCAAAAAGCGGGATATGGCAACAATGTCATCTTTGTATCTTTCATTTAATCATTTGGGAAATAAATGGGACTACCAAAATTAGGCATCAAACACTGTACTCAAGGATATTTTGTAGATGTTGTGTAAAACCTGCCCAACACAAACGACTTCTCTGAGGACCGCACTCAACTATTCTGAAATCTGTTGTGTGGGTGCTATAAAAGCAACTCTGTGCTCTGCCATAGCAGAAATACTTTGAGTTCTTTCAATTTTCAGGCTAATTTATCTTTATTTGGTTTCTGTGGAAGTGCAGATTAAATCTTAGGTCCTTTATAAATTGTTACACACACATTTGGATAAAACTTTTCTCTTGATTGCAATCTTAATGATTGGATCTGTTATTTTTCAATTAGGTAGATTTAGAGATTAAATGACTCCCTTTTGGTATTTGAAGTATTTTTTTCCTATAAACAGATAAACAGTAATATGTACTTTGTCTTTTATTATTAATGTGTTAGAAAAATGGTTTGTGAGAGCTTCATCAAATGTTTTTGTACAAGGTCAGAATTGTTAAAAAAATATGCTAGATGTGACACATTCCAACACAGAAGTAAGGGTACTTTTGGAATTGGTTTATTTAGAGTTCAAGGTTTGTTTGGTAAGGTAGAAGAGCATTTTTCGAATTCTGACTCAAGTACACTTGAACAAGGTAGTCTCGTTCCCTCTTCAAATGACCTTTGCCCCCTGGAATTTCTCTAGTGTGAAAATATTCAACTCTATTTAAAGGATGTGAAACAACTGATGATTGTTTAGATTTTGAATCTCTTTGCATTTCTCCACGTTTTTCATTATTATTGGTGCATTAGTCCAGGCAAACCATGATTTTAATACACATTGTATTACATGCTGATACTAAATGTGAACTTACCTTAATGACAATTGTCTATGACTGTGATCATCTGATGGAATGTGTGTATTGACGGAGCCCGATTTTCCAGAAACCTTCTGATAGCAGCACCGTGTCTACAAAGTATCCGTTCCAAATACGGTGTGTTTAATGTGCAAAAATTGGTATCATTCATATCGTTCATTTTCTTCAGTTTCCCTTTTGGAAGGAGCACCAGATTAAACAAGGAAGGTGAGTCTGACAACAGGCAAGTGATTCTCCATGACTGCCTGCTGTTATTTTATATCTCCCAATTTTTGTATCCAACAGAACAGTAGGGTGGATTATCACATGCATATGTTAAGGGTATGTTAACAAGAGTGAAATTAAATGACTTATTTGCAAACCCAGATTCAGATTTCAGCAAGAGCGTGAAAACAACTCAGGGTAAGATTAAAAATGAAAGAAGTAAAAGAGAATGAAGTTATAAAATGTAGATAATTGCATGTTTTTCTTGTTTAAGTTACCAAGGGAAAGAAAAAAAAACATGCATTCAGCACATAAAAGAGGCTATTGATACACATATACATAGGACTCATTGTACACATAGTAATCGTTTTCCTCTCAACAGACAACTGTATTGTGGAGTTTACACCTTATGCACGAGAACAAAAATAATTATCAGGACATCAAACGTGGAATATCTTTAACCCATTGCAATAGAGGGGCCATTGGCAATCAGATTACCATAATTATTCATTAATATGCAAATAAGCACAGATGTTCATTCAGCAACAGATGTGTTCTTCCTGCTCAACAACACCTCAGTATGATAAAGTGTAGTGGGAGGCAATATTGACTGGATAGAGGGCATGGGTAATTTATTACACATCTCTTGAATTATTATTTTAGTGCTGCCTTTAACACTGGGGTCGTGCAGAATTAAAGGATAATTGAAACTTTCCAGCAGAAGGCTAGAGTGAAGCTCCTACATGCTGAACAAAAAGCAGGGGGATTGTGCTGAAACGAACGTAACAGTTGTTAAATATGATTGCCCTTTTGGAGAGAATGTTACGTTGTTGCCATAATCTCAGTGTTTTTGGTTTCAAAGGCTGGCTTTCGCACTGGGGCTCCCCTCATGTTAGTGAAGATCACAGGCGGAGTCTAGCTCACGCTGGAGCTGATCCAGTGCCCCGCTATTCCAGGATTCATTCTGAAAAGCCTTTGAAGCCACCTGAACGTTAGGTGCCATTTTGTGTGTCTTATTGTCACATTCAAAGAATTGTGACCAACACTGACACTGTGACATGCGAGTCTGGAGCGACTGAAGTGTCAGTGTCGCTCTTCGCAGGTGCAGCTCCTGTGTCGCCATGCGGAATCGAGTCTGTGCTTGAGTGAACTACCAACCGCATCACTGTGTTTGACGTATGCACTGTCGAACGAGATGAAAAGTGTGTGCATCCTGTTTGCAAATTGATTTTTGGCTGTTCCAATGTTTGTTTTTTTCTTCTTTTAATAGTTGGTTTGTCATTTTGGCTCGACAACAACCTCTTTTGTACATTTTATCATTTTGTTATGGTTAAGTAATCACATTACATACATTACATACTTCTTTAAACTGAATAATGATTTTTGTTTCAACAGCGTTTGCGCAATCTAATTGTGGATGTGTATTCCAGGCCTCCATGGCAGCGAATGACTTCACTTGTTTCTTTCTAACTGATAAAATACTGCTGTTTTATAGGTGTTTGAGCTTTACATTCTTATAATTACGCTGCTGATGTTTGCTTGCCTTTGGGAAAATTCATATTGTTGTCTTGAACAATTGTCAAGTTCAGTTCCTGATGTGGTCATATTTTATGAGTAATTTAAATGATGTTTTTTTCAAAATGTTACCTTGGGAAGTGTTTCTGTGTTGTAGAGGGTTATTCAAATGTACCAGTTATAATGAACCAGCACAGTACATCATATGACACTCTTCAACAAGAAGTTATCCTGCATGGAAGTATGGGTTATTGTCAGTGCCTAATGGAGTGGGGGGGGGTTAACATGTCAAACAAAGTGCTTCTCTGTGTGCGGAGCATCTCGTCTGAATGACGTGTGATCGCATGCTATTCACTCATGTCGTACTTTCACAGCCTTGAAGCACCATTGGGACTCTGCACATGGGGCTCTTATGCATTCTCAGGGCGTGACCTATAGGGTTCACGTGAAAGCCTCCACACTTCTTGGCTTGCTGGCACAACATATGTGGTGCCGTGCACTCCTGTCTCCGTTTGCACAGTGGCGTGATGAATTCACACAGTGCTTTTTTTCATCCACGGCACAGTAAGAGAATGGTATTCATGAACCTTCTGGCCTGTCTCCTGAACAGCTTTTCCTTTGTGCCCTTAATTGAAATCTCCATCAACTGCTTAAAAATAGCCAGCCCTGGGAGTGAGAGCTCCTCAGCTTCCTTTTTTTTCCAATTTTTTAATCTCTGAGCATGTAGCCTGGTTTATGCAGAGTGCATGGCTCTTTATTTCCCATCATTTGTGCATTCGTCACATGATTCAGTGTGATCCCCGTTGGGTCCTCTGCTTTAAAGACATCCTTCTCAATCCAGGGACGGTGCAGTAATGGTGTCTTCAATCTGCGGGATGAAGCGTTTTGCGTAAATGCTCCCGCGTGCTTCCAGTGTCTCAGAGCCTCATTTCAGGAAATAGCTGCCCGTTTAGGGGATGGTGGATTGGGCCGTATGTGCCAGATTCATCAGGGATTGTTGAGGTGAGGTGTAATTGGACACATGACATATAGCTGGTCAGCCTACCCAGCAGGCGCCCAGGTAATCGGGGCAAAACTTATGCAGAACCAATGCAGATGGGTTTGAGTGGGAATTAAAAGGGCTCCTCTCCCACAGGCACCAAGCTGTTAGTTCAGCTCTTGCCGGTCTGATTCATGAGGTTACATTCATGATCGTGAGGTTTGGATTCCTAAGATTACACAGCTGCATTCGAATAATATGAGAAACCTCATAGAACCTCAGAGATCTCCTTTTTGTTAAAATTTTCATTTTATTCGATTTCAACAGTTACAATTAATGGAAATTTATATTGCTGTGGATATAACAGTGATTATCATCCTCTCAAACCTACATGCGTATAGAGCGCGATTTGACACAGAGACAGCTTTAAAACGTTCTGAACTCTGAGAGAAGTTTAATATGCAGAACACTGTGTGATTTTTCACTGAGGTGCCAGTGGGAGGTGAAGCCTAGTGTAACCCGAAGCCCCTTGTGTAACAGCCCTCCACTGCCTCTGCCTAGTGAACACAACCTTCATGTCAGCTTCCTGAGTAAATGTGGGAGGAACACTCGGGTTTCCAGATTTGGTTTGTGCTTTCACCCTGCCACCTCGGAAGGGAATATGGGGACGTGAGTTTCGTATCCTTGTGGTATGAGTATGCTCCTATGGTGGGGGAATCGGCTTAAATCGGAAACTGAAGGGGAACCAGCCTACATCAGAATACCTCAAAGAAGTGAAAGCTGATGGAAGAGGGGGTGGCGATGACTACTGTTTGCTATATAGGCAAAGATTATAATGGGATGAAACCAGTCAACTCCCTTCACCACAGTCCAGAAGAACACGCTTCAGAAGTGTCAGTCTGATTCTCCCACTGTTTGAAATCGGAACCTCTGGGCCTTAATTTAAATATAAAAGTAAGCCATTTGAGTGTGTTCATCCATTTTGGGGAGGAGAATTACTCTGAAGATGTAATGTCCCAGGTCATAAGATAACAATTCAGTAGGCTTCTCCCTGCCTCTCTTTGCCTGAGGGGGTATTATAATGCACAGAGCGGAGTCAATCATGGGTTCGAGGGACAGCTCACGTTTCCTATTTGCACAGGCTAGTTGTTCTCCTTTCCCCAGACCCTTTCTGTAAATGAGGTCAAAACCTGGTCTTCAGCTGGAAATGGATTAAATTAGAGCCATATATTTTAAATTACTTTACTGCAGCATCTCGACAAAGTGACCCAACCCGAATACAATTACACTTTAACTATGGTTGATATAGTTCCCTTCTCTATAATATTATAGATGGCCTTGAAACTTGAGGGAAAAAGGTATTGCCAGTTCCAGAATTGAGAATTAAATTCCCTTTTGCCCATATCAAATAAGCAGTCAAAAAAATTGTGTACAGGTTTGAACAGGGAGTCGTATCACTGCATGCTCCTCTAGCCAGCACACTTCATCCTGTTGAAGAAGTGAGTGACATTCTCAAGAGACAAGCAAAGCATGTTCCTTGATCTGTAAGCTTTTTTTTGAATGTAGATATTGTAGATAATTCCATATCATTCAATGATGAACATAAACACAGACACTACATGATTATGGCCCTACTCCAGTATAATGTGTAAAACCCATCTACTCCAATATAATGTGAAGCCATCCTTCCCCCTTAGTAATTTGTACTGTCATCTCTTTAAGTGTTTTTATGAATTTTATTTTGGTCACTGTCAACTGCCAGTGTGGAAAGAAAAAAGAACAATGATTAACACCCATCTTTACAAATGCAGACTAGGTATTTGATAGCTTAGCAGCAGTATCTGTGTGGGGAATGAAAGCACGCTGTCATATATTCCACACCGCCTTGATATAGTATGTCCTTGAGTGAATAGTTCACATTCCACTCTTCAATGCAACACTTCCATATAGAGATACTGGCACACTGAAGAGACTACAGTTTATAGGTGTAAAGTACATATTCTTTCTCCTTCCAATTAAAGTCATTTTTATTATTTTTTATTGTTTTTCAAGGTTCAGACACTATTGGCGTGTTCAGCAGTTCTGTTCATTCACAGCACATTAGAGTGAACTGTGGGAGATGTAAACTGTGAAAAACCTTTGAGTGCATTTCACAATTTGTGCGCTAACAGTATATTCTTATCTCAATGTTGGAAGGGAGGTTTTAATGTTAGAGGCCTTGTGTGAAAAATCAATGGTGACTGCTTTACTGGAAGGTTAACCCTCTTAGAACAGTCACGCAGTTAATGTGTCTAGACAATTAATGTTTATGAATGGTAAAAGGCAGATAACCAATTAAATTTTTAAAAGCACAAACATTAAACCTTCAGAAGGCCTTTACTGTGCATCATGTAAAAGTCAAATCCAATGTGTCTGTCTTGCTTTGGCAGTGACCATTAAACATAATGGTGCTTCTGAGAAAGCATGATGGATATACTAATACCTTCCCTCTCTGGCTTTCAGTTGGCATCTGGCATTATGAGTTTACATATACTAGTGGATATAATGGTGATAATAATAAACAAACAATAAAAATATTAATTGATACACAATCACCAGAATTTTGGTGATCGCAGGTATTTGATTTTTAATTTTTTTTATTTTAAAGGTTGACTGACTGGTTGATCTTAAAGTTAGATTTTGCATTTTGGCTGTTTTGGAATGATGAGAATTTATTTGAAATCCTTTTTCAATACGTTGTGAAATATCCTCTCTCTCTTTCTCTCTCTCTCTTTCTCTCTCTGTGTTTTAATGGCTACATGAAACCGGTTATAGAAGGGTTATTGCCAGTTGCTCCATAGTCCATTGAGTTCAGTGTAAACTCACTTGGTCTAAGATTGAATTACTATTGAAACCTGACTGTAAGTTGATTTGCTTCATGATCCTCAATGAATAAAAAGCTTCTAATTAACCTTCTTCTACAAACATACTGCTCTGGTCTGATGCATTTATGCATTGGATACATTTTCACTAATTACAACCCATAGAATTAATATAAGATAATGTACATATACAGGATGTGCAACAGAATAAAGCAGGGGAGGCTAAAACATTACCTTTAAATCTATCATTAATCAATGAAATCTATTGTTAATCAATCAAGTAATCCCAAAGCTTTCTCTTAAATGTTTCACATTATAGCTTTCTTGTTATTATTTATTGTTATTAAATTAATTTAATAACATGAGATTGTTTTGTTTAATTGTTTAAGGATGGCATTTATCAATTTAAATTACGATAAATGCTCATGACACATCACAGCTTTTGTGAGGTCTGTGCTCTAAACATTACTGTTCATTGCACTCAACCTCATTATTCTCAGTAATTTAAATTGATCTAACTAAATTTAGCTCCATTTTGTAATTTGAATTTTGTAAGACAAGAAACTATAATGTGAAACATTTAAGAGAAAGCTTTGGGATTACTTGCCACTTAATTATTCAAATTGCCATCCTTGTTAATTAACAAATCTTATGCTGTAGCTTTCGCAATAGCACACAAACTACAGACAATCTGTTCTGCTGTTTCGCGAGCATAATCAGGTACGCTATTTATGCATTGGTGTCAATTATTGTGTGAATTATTTGTTTTATTGTTAATCAAGGAGGATAAAGGTGGATAAAAATGTTGAAAGTAATGATATATTTAAAGGTAATGTTTCAGCCTCCCCTGTTTCCAGCTCACCAGCTGCCACTGATATATATATATATACATATACATTGATGAGCCAAAACATGACCACTCACAGGTGAACCGACATCTCCAAACAAGGGCACATGTCAAGGTCTGGGTAGATTAGATGGTAAGCGAACAATCAGTTCTCGTAGTCAATGTGTTGGATGCAGGAAAAATGGGCAGGAGTAAAGACCTGAGCGACTTCGACAAGGACCAAATTGTTATGGCCAGACGACTGGGTCAGAGCATCTCTGAAATGGCAAGGCTTGTAGGGTGCTCCCGGTCAGCAGTGGTGAGTACCTCCCGACAGTGGTCCGAGGAGGGACAAACCACAAACTGGCGACAGGGCGTTGGGCGCCCAAGGCTCATCGATGCGCGAGGGCAAAAAAGGCTATCCCGTCTGGTCCGACCCGACAGAAGGTCTACTGTCACACAGAAAATTTTAATGATGGTTACGGGAAGAATGTGTCACAACACACAGTGCATTGCACGTTGCTTTGTATGGGGCTGCGTAGCCGCAGACCGGTCACAGTGCTCATGATGACCCCTGTCCACTGTCGAAAGCACCTACAATGGGCATGTGAGCATTGGAACTGGACCTTGGAGCCGTGGAAGAAGGTCGCTTGGTCCGATGGGTCCCGTATTCTTTTAGATCATATGGATGGATATATGGATATATGTATAAACATGAACGTTCATAAGACAACTCAATAAAGTCCAAGAGCAAACTCATCAGAATGACAAACAGAGTTGTGGTGTTCACTAAAAGCTTTCTCATCAGGATGTCATCATCCACGATGTCATCATCACATTTTTTAGTTTAGTTTTAAACTTTTAAAAGGTGTTCAATACAGCAGAGACATCTTGTAGAAAAAGGATATCACGGTGAGAACACTTCGCACCAGCATTTCAAAACAATTCATTTGCACATTGGTAGGCCTTACGTGCTTGTGTAAGTGTCCTTTTCACACTATCCAGATATCTCAGTGGTACTCATGCTGGAGCATTTGGATTCAAAAACATCTTTTTCTTTACAGTATTAGCAAAACAGCTGCCAAGCTGCAAACAGCCATTTCCATAGACCGTGTTTAAGATCAGAAGAAAGCTGCACCAGTGTTTTCAATGAATTCTTTGAAAGTAGCATTGCACCTTTGTTCTCATGTTTGATATCATTGTGAGCAATTGAGTAGCTGTCTTGGGTAGCATGTGCCATATTCTAGAGTGGTACGCAGCAAGAATCTTTTTAACCTTAACATATACAGTATTTTTACACAAGCCACATCTTTGACAGATATGGAATAGTATCCAGGAGTATTTTACTGCCAGTGGTGTGGATGCAGTCTATCAATCGTTTGCCTTAGATATTAACTGTGTTTTATGCAGACAATTTATATTGTTGAACTTCGGTGTTAGATTTGTGTTTTCATTCCGGCTTCACTCCATGTCTTCAAGAATTTGGCTGTCAAAAAAGCAGCTGAATAGCTGAGCTCTGTTTCACTGTCAAGGTAAAGGCAAGATGTAACTGCATACCTTGCTGTGATTCAGAATTACCAGCAGTGAATTGAGTTTGTCTTTTGCACTGTAACATTTTTTCCTCAACTTAAAATTGTGGCAGAAGTGAAACACAATGACGTCTCATTCTTCAGGTGACAACACCTTCGCTATCTGCATGAAATGACATTTTGCGTATTCATTAGTCCACAAAAATGACATGAACACAATGAACTGTTTTGCTGATGTCATATTGATGTTTGAAGGTAGCTGATTGGAATTTCATACTATTTGAAACTGAATTCATGTAAAGTTTGATTTGGCCCCGCAGCTTATCTGTTCATAGCAGGCCACGGTGCATCCATGTTAGCCATCCCTTTCATTTTTTGTGTGGAAGTTATCTTTTTCCATTTTGAATGGCAGTTGCATGACATAATTTTTCATATAGGAAGACCCAGTTTCACTAGGAGAAGCAATGTATTCATGATGTAATGCCAGTTAACCAGGGATGCCTACTACTGTGGCACGGTTTGAGACTGTGAGAAAATGCTACAACAATGTGTGAATGTCACAGTGACTATATGTGTGAGATGGAAGCCTGGGTGTCACTTCTTTGAATAAAATGTAGAATCCATGCTAGTGAATGAGTTTGAATTTGGGCCTTGGGGTTTTTATTGATGTCATGGTAAAGGGAAAAGATCCACAAATATTTTGCAATGTAAACCTTTGTATCTCCAAAAATATCAATAAAATATCAGTAATTGCAGGTATAAAAGTGTTCCAGGTATATTGGGTGTTTCCTGCTTTGAAAATGTGGTTGTTGGCACTCCTTTTCCCACCACAGTCTTCCTGCCTGCACCCTCATGAAAGTCCTAGTGGCTGACTTGTCAACCTGTTGGCAAGGCATATGGAGTAAGATACGTGAATGGGGAGAACTCATCTACTCATGTAAATTTGTCACTAAAGCTGCACAATGCAGGCCTGTCATACAAAGGCTTGTGGCCTTGCAAAAACCTTCAGAGGACAGAAGTTCACAAAGCCGTGTTTAAAGGTCCAGATACAATATCTTTTTAAGTGTGTCTCACGTTCAGGCAGAAAATGATTAATGCCAGGCTTTTATTAATGGTGAAACAACATTTGTTACACCCTCAGAGTTTTATAACAGTGATGGATTTTAAAGCATGCATATTGCAGACACCGCCTCCATTTATAGCAGAAAAATGCTAATACAATATTATTATGCAGTATGAATTATGCATATATGTGTACTTTAAGCATTATGTATTTTTAACATTGTTTCTGCAACAGTATGGGGTCTTTGTACAGTGGGCATATCAGCATTTAGGGAATAATGGTTTTTAACCATGTAGCAATGCTGTCTTGTCATACTTTTAAAATGGTACCATTAGAAGCCTAACAGTAGATAATGGGATTTTGAGGTTAAACTGAAGTGAAATGCACATTTTAGTTAAACATGATTCCGATTAATAGGATGCCACTGTAGCGTGTGGTTATCCTCTCATTATAGCTGCAAGTCTGAGATCATAATGAGATGTGCTCATGTTGCGCTATGCTAGAAGAAACTCTGAATTAAGGAGGCATAACAGATTAACTTAGTGGTTGAGTGTCACCACTCAAAATGGCAGACATTGTATCTTAATGGTATAGTTTGACAAGACTTGCAATGTCTGGCTACTAGTATGATAGAAAGAATAAAATGAACAGCAAGACTCACTGAAATTGAAAAGCATATTCAATTATGACTAAAACAGACAACAATGGACATAAAAATACTATACTATAAAAAAAGCAAGAAGAAATGCTGAATATTTTGATTATTTCCTGATATTTTATACGCCACATTAAAATTGAGGGATCACTATTTTTTTGCTGTTGTCAACACATTAAATGATGTCTGCTGCAGAAAATGACCAAACTTCTGCAATCTTCATTGGCTGTCACGAAGCTGTGGTGTTGTTCATTGTCTGGAAGTGGGTGAGGGAAGTGGACTTTCCTGTCAGGCATTCAAAACAGTGATTATCTCAAAGTTTCATCACACTCCTCTGACAAATACTGTTGATGTGCATTTGTTCAACAAGACTAAGTGTACTTTAAGGAATAATAACTCTTTAATAATAAAACAACTTTACAGTTATTTAAAATTTAAGAATCCATAGTACTAATTGTCATGTGTCCTATATAATTTGCATTATTTACAAAAATGAAATATGTACTGTTCATTGTTAAGTATTTTGAAAACTGTTTAAAAACTAGGACATAGATTAAATACTGTATGAAAGATTTGTGCAAAGTATTTTCTGCATGGCACCAGTGTGAATATAACAGATGGAATGTTGTCAGACAATTATGATGAAAAAGAACATCAAGGACTATTATGGCCTTGAGTTTAATTTGACGGCTCTAGCATTTGACTGCTTTCATTTCGAATATGTAAATGATCATTGTTTGAGACCAGATTTTTAAATTCTTTTTGTGGTCATTATCAATTAATATGTATGTAGACAAGCATTGCATATCACAATTCATGAACTGTATATGCAATACAAAACCCAATGTATTTTTTTCTGTAAACACCTTTGTTTTGTTTGGCTCACCTTCATATCAGAATTCATTCAAATTATGGCCTGTGCTGTTTCAATGAGATACACAACGGAGAGATGTATCAGTTGACTTGTGCCAGCCTTCAACTTTGTTGTATACCTTGTTGAATGACTGATGCTTTAATGCAATGGTTTTCCAAAATATATTTCAAAATATCTCTCATCATTTGTCATCTGGTGCAGATGCCATATACCTGTAACTCATGTGCTTGAGATTTTATGGTTGTTGATTTGATGTATTCAAAGATTAGCCAGTCAATCTTATTATTTACTGCCACAGATGTCACAGTGCAACTCCTTGTCCTTCTGTAATGTGCGGTTCGAGCAGTTTTAGCTGTACTAATGTTCTTTGCCTATCCTACCCATCCTCACTCTGTAGTATATATATAGATAGCACATCTATAGTATATGTGGAGTATATCTATACATAGGTATAGATTATGTTAAAAATGATTTAAAACCTGCGCTTAGATATAAGGTGGTAAATCTATAGATTTATACAATCTATACAATCAGTGAAGGAGGTCTGATGTGACCACTGAACAAAGTAGCTTTAACATGAGCTTTAACAAAACTCTTACCACAAAAAACCCTCCACTCTTACAGCAAAAGCCTCCAACTACAAAAGCCCAGCTTTTGAGACATTTTTGATAAAAAAAGAAAGAAAATGTTTTGGAAAAAAAGAGTTAGCATAAATGCCACAATAACCAATGTTATAGATGCACAGTAATTTCTGAATAACTACCTCCTTTTCAATTGGAAATCAGGGTTTTAGGTGAACAAAAAAGATATGAACAATTTACAAATCATAAAAAAAGAATTACACAAGTTAAAGCAATATTTTACAAATGCAAAGACTAGTCAAGCCTGTTGTCAGTCATGTCAGTCAACTGTTGCTGTAACCAACTGTTGTAATTATGGTACACAAATTTGAACATATTGTGTACCGTGTACCGTTTCCTCTTCTCTAAAATGGGACAAAGTAGATTTTTCTGACGGTGATGCAATTTTTAAAATTCATTAAATTGTACCTGTGCGTATTGAATCGATTCTGTGGAACAAGGCATTATCAGAGATTATATTTCTTCAAATCTTGCTGGGGTGAATGTTGTCTTCAGCTTGGACCATTCCTATTAGTGTCCTATCTTGCACAGCAGTGAGTTTACAGCCACGCTACAATTGTGGCCTGTCCTATTCATACTGAAAACACAGAATTGCATTTCCAGCTACAGCACTGAAAGCAGTTTGTAAGCATGCATACTTCAAGTAAGAAAATGGAGTGTCATTCAAAGTACTTACCAACTCTCAGTACAGAGTGCACAAATTATTGAGAGGTTTGTTTATCTCTTTGCAATAATTTGGGTTGTACTAGCTATCCAGAAGCTGACAGTGGCAAGCATCGGTTCATGACATGGTCAGATACTTTGGCTCTGTTTTCATCTGAATGTTCTGTATGTTCTTGTTTGTTGACCCTGACCATGACCATCACCAGCAACTTATGTGGCCATCCCCACTTTGTTACAAACTTCTGCTGTTCCACACAGCCTTTCATGTTGTGATGTGTTGTAATCATAATTATTAGTTCGGTATGAGGCGGTGTGTTCTCACAAGGAGAATGTGCCATGACTGTTAACACATCAAGTAATAATAAATTGTTTTTCCAAAATATTGTCAGGCTTATATAGTAGGGGTTAATGGAATACATTTTTAAATGACTAGGCTGAGTTTGTGAGTTTACCTTACTGTCTGCATTGGTGTCAACAGAAAATTTCACAACTAGATATTTTGGTAGGGATTTTGGGTTAAGAGTTTTGTGGACAAAAATGTGCAGAAAGCAATGACAAAGCTGTAAATTAGAAGGATGTGGAATGTAAACACAGAATTCTTCAGACTCTAAAATGAAAACAAAAATGTCAGCATCTCCAGTCCATTTATATATACTATTTTTTAACCTGTGTTCTTTATCTTTCTTTGTCATTCCACTCTCATGTATAAATTCTGTTTTGGCCAAAAGTCAATATTCTGCATGTGGAAGAATGGTGGCTTCAAGCCTGACTGTCCTTTCCCAACGTCCATATGTGCTTTGCAGTGAAAAATAAAATGGTACCATAGAGACACAAGGCATTGGAAGGAACACTTTTTATGAGTGGGACAACCACAGAGAAATCTCCCTGCTCCAGTTTGCAAACTTCCTTCTTCAATTTATGGACCATGGTTTGCTGTACATCAGTCAGAACTTATTCAAGATCCTGAAGGAATATACTCATCCATAACCTTTCCTCACACACACACACACACACACACACACACACACACACACACACACACACACAAAGAGACACGCGTGTGCGTGGATATAAATATATAAATGCAAGGATTGAACCAAACTATGCTGCCTTATTCTCAAATGTACAAAGTACCCCTGGGTATTACTCGGCCTATGATGTTTGGTGCCTTTGTAAACCTTTGCCTTGAAGGCTAGCCTGAGCTCTCCTGTGACAGCCTTGTGCATCGTGGATAAAGGGAAATCAGTTTGCTGTCATCCAAATTCACCTTGCAGACGAACAGCGGGGGGTTCATGGTGGAAGCGGGGTGGGGTGCTGCGGTGCGGCTGCTGCAGTGACTGCGAGCCCCACAGAGACAGCCAACCAAACGGCGCTGGGGTGCGGGCGAGGTCAGCTCTCGCGCGTGTCATTTGGTCAGATTTTCCTCTGCTTGGAGGGGAAATGAGGGCACATGGGCTGGAACCACAAACCGGGTCGGATCGTCCGTGAAGGCAGAAATGAAGCTTCCGTCTTTTGAAGTCCAAACAACCCCACCCCCCTTTTTTGTTGACAACATCAGCAGGAATGCCTACATACAGAACTTCAGACAGACTCCCAGCATACCCCAAACTTCTTAATTAGGCTATTTTAAGTGCTTTTGCGTACATGATTCACCATCCATGGAGAGTGTGGTAAATTCAGTGGTTCCCCACAGTAATTTCCTCATGAAATATGTAAACTTTCGGTTCATTAGCTCCTAGCTGTAGGTCTCGTCACGTTTCAGTGCCATCACCTCGTCACCTCTAATTTAAGTTAGTTCAGTAGATTTATGGAAAATTGTGCAAGATGCAGAATAACCCAACATAAATAACATGAAATAAATGAAACCTCATCACCCCTGTCAACAAAGACCTAAAAAGACTAACATAAATGGAAGTTTAGAAACTTTAATTGTCAAGTATTGATACAATGCAGTCAGTATATGTGTGGCAGAGCTGTTCTGGTAATTTCGTTTTGCTGTAATTTGATACCAAAAAGATATAATGTTGCGGGGAGATCCTAGCTTGGCACTACTTTACTGTGATAATGACAAAACAAAGGCACAATTTATCACTTATAAAGCGATCCCATTGCTCAGGAGTTTCCTTTACCGTTGTCACTAAATGTGCTCAAAGATGAAACAAGTGCCTCAGCTGGTCTATGGCCGGAGCTTAGCAGGCAAATTGATTGCTCAATGTTTTATTCGAGTAGCAGAAAATGCAATGCCTGGAGTTGAAAGGGCCACCTGTTTTCCTCCTCAGTTGTAAATATAAAAGCACACAGTGCAGAGATTCTGGATCAGGCCCCTCTGTCGGTGAATGATAACCCATATGACATACAGTAAGCAATCCTATATTATGCTTGGGAGAGGGGAAGTATGCTTGGGTGGGGGGACATGTGTCTGTGTTTGGAAACAAAGACAACTGACAAATGGATGCATTTGAACTGTGTAGTGCATGTGCAAAGCACTCTAGTTAAATGCCATGCAGCGAGCAAGCGTGGCATGAACATAGGTTTTGCACCACCATCTATGCCACTCAAATGCTATTTTATTTTGTGCTAGTAGTTTCCATCCATTCAGAGCTATGCACTGCACTCAATCCATCCATGACAGTGTGGCCGAGGAAGATGTGCACAGATGAACACATTGCTCCAGTGCAGGGCTTAAAAAGCGAAAAGAAGTGCAAGAGCTATGTTTCCTTGCAAGAAATACATATAAAAATACTTGTGAGAACAGAAGCAAAACAAAACAAAAAAGCTCTGATTAAAGAAAAAAGGTCACTGATTACTGAGCGGGGCATTGCACTTGTAGGAGAGCTGGATTAGCGTGGGGAAGCCAGATGGCAGAGGCAGGAAGACCAGCGAGAGAGCCTCCCACAGCCAATTTCAGCACACGACCCTGGGAGAGCTGAGCAGATGGGGGAGATCAGGAGGCAATAAAACCCGTAGCACTGTCCTTATTGTTAGTGTAGCGGTGACCATAATGAAGGCAATGATACTGGTCAGATGAAGCCGATTATGGGAGATGGTTCAGAGAAGTCTTAGTTAAATGAGCGAGAGGAATTTTTCTTCGTTAGTGTTTTAATTACTGGTGCTGACGCTGTCCTTGGATACAGCCTAGTATAAGGGGGGTGGGGATACACATCTGATGAATAGTATTGTTGAACCTTTTTTTTAAATAAGAGACAGTGTTGGACACAATTGGATGGTAAAGTTATTTGGCATCGGATGAAAAATAGCTACAGGAGCACTGGAAGCAAAACACATAGAAATAAACAAAAAAAATATATTTTTTAAACATGCAATCGTAATTGATATATTAAACTTGTCACCATTACCGTGTGGACAAATCTTAAAGCTTCAGTCAGAAGCAAGGAATTAATTTCCTTCCTTAAAGAACATGCATGCATAAGCAAAGAAAGGAAAGGAAAGGTCTTATTTTTTAATGTAGATAATGAACAGCTAGCGTTTTGATGTTGACAGGCATATAGAGAATGTCAAAAGTTGTCCAAATGTGAACTACATGCTGCCACAATAAGTTAATGACTCACATGTACCATTCAAACACACAACTTGTATTTTTCATTTGTTTGGTATTAATATGCACACTGGAGTATACTGGACTTGTCTAAGTACTCACCATGCATGTGCAATATCATTAGCATTTATGAAGTGAAGAAACCATGATTCATACATGTTCCAGTGGCCTTAAACATGATTTATGTCACAGGCACCAGGAGCTGCTTGAGACAGATGGGATGTGAATGACATCTTGGAAGCTAAGCATGCTTCACTCAGGCATAATCCACACATTTATATGTATCTCAGAGCTCAATCCTGGGCCCAGATTGACTTTAGCTGTAGCGCACATTGTCCTCAACTTTCATGATCAAAATTAAGGAAGTGTTAAATTTTTCATGACTTGTGCAGTATTTTTTGCCCATTTCAGCAACCAGCAAATTCCTAATTTTGTTTGAGTAATGAAAAAAGAAACTTGCTTGAATTTAAGGACAAAGGACACTGCAGAGTGAACTTAGACCCCGGTCTATGATGAATGGGTCCTCTTGAGTTACCTATCACATACAGTTTGTACACTGGCTCTGTGATCTCAGCTGGCATACAGGTTGAACTGTCTGATGAGAACAGGGAGTCTTGCTGGAGGAATGTGTGTGTGCGCGTGTGTGTGTGTGTGTGTTGTAAAGTTCTGCTTGCTGCTGAATGCATAATAACGTGTTTCATAATGTAATTACACTGCCCGCATGCATTAGTCTGTATTAGAATGGGGACTGGGACACATTCATAGGCTGATAAATAATACAAGTTCATAAACTGCCTCTTTGAGTACATACCTCTTCTATAAATCTGTGATGGAAATGTTGCAGGATAAAACAGCATGAATAATTGAAGAGGTTTTTGAAAAATTCATCATTACCCAACCGGTTTGAAGGTCACATCCTGCAGAGTGCATATGCATGCAAAGAAGGAATGGAGTTGAAGCGCTCGTTCCTAATAAGTGATCGATCACTACTTATGGGACCGCTATTATGATTCGCCGTGCTTCTCGCCCTGAAGTCTGACGACAATGTTGGAAGGTGGGAAAAAAAGCAACTGGGAAGGAGGAGGAAGATTTTTTCATTGATCTCATTTTTTGGGGTAATACAGGCATTTAATATTTCATGAGGATTTTTGATCCCTCTCTATGGGATTATGCATTGTCTCCTTTGCTGATTTGAAATTTTAAACTGTTGTCACAATAGATGCTAACATCATAATATTACTCACGTATGCGCTGCTGTCAGGGTTAATTTGCCTAAAATTGCAGGAAAAATTGATGATGTAGCACAGGTGGGGGCTCACTGCAGAGACCTGAGTTTTCTCTAATGGACAGCCACAGCGGGATGGAAAAAAACAGAAGGTGCTTGAGAAATTGAGCTATTTCCGACCCACTGCCGGGAACGAGGGGAGAAGTCAGACACAGCAGCCAATATTGACTGCACCAATGCCAGCCGAGGGTCCAAAAAGCCCACGATTTAAAGGTACCAAAACACATTAGCAATGTGGGAGCTGGGGGGAGAAGGACACCCTGCATCCTCTGTCACGCAGAGTATTGTTTCAGCTGAAGGAACTATGTGTAGGCTCTCCTTTGCATGTTACAGGGTTCAGCTAGTTTTGATGAGGTGACTGTTGTGTTTGGTCCCACCATAGAGTTTTTGTCTGGCCTTGAGGTGAACCCCAAACCAGTGTGCATGCTCATGTACAGTTAGGCAATAGGCACTAGCTTTTAGGAAAATGGCTGAGATAACAATAACAACAGCAACAACAGCAACAACAACAACAACAACAATAATAATAATAATAATAATAATAATAATAATAATAATAATAATAATTGGGCTCAGTAAATTTTCTCTTCTATGCTGTTAAAAGTAGTGCCATAACAATTTTGTCCAATTATTTCTATATCGATCACATTACTTATGGGCAATCTAGGGTAATCTAACTGAGTAATTACTTGGCTTAATTGGAATATGATCGATAACATTTAATTATAATGGAAATTGGCCCTGTTTTAATCATTGATTAATCTTTTTAACTTAGATTAATATTGGATATTAAACAGTAATGCAGATAGCTGAACAATGTCATAATAGTATGGCCCATTTTAAAATCATTTTAGCGAGTGGTTGCCATGTGCACTTATCTTCCTCTGAAATGCAATTAATTTCATTAACAATTACGTAAAAATTAAGGTATAAATGGAATGCAGTGAACAGAACCTGAAATACTAGGTGAACCCTGGAGTTCTGGTTCTTGGTGCTCATACTTCATAGTGCTCAAGTGTTTTAACTGAAATACATAATCTTAGTATCTTAAATCTTAGTATCTTAAAATCTTAAAATAGTCTTTCATTCCAAAGGTCACTGCTTCTTAGTACAGATGCCAGCACTAACTAGCCAGCTCTGCCTGTATTCATATTGTCCTCATTCGCCCTAGTAGTGAATTCATTTTAGTCATACAACAAAAGAATGTAGCTAACTCATCACTTTGGCAAATGGAGAGTTTAAACTCTGGCACCATGGACCAGACAGAGAAGAGTCTATGGAAAGCAATGATGGTCTAAGCAAGTCGTGGGCACATATTTTAGCTGGATAATCTCAGGACAGATCAAAGATTAATTTACTGTTATCAACCTAAAAGCAGACATTACTCCAAGAATATTGTCTGCTTTGGTTTTTGTACTGGTAGATTGTCTGCCATTTTGTTGGAGAAGTTTGGTACCTCACTGTTGGGCTGGCCCTGTAGGTGGGTGGGGGTGGGTAGGTGCAGTTCGGGAAAGGCACTGGAGACAAGAACGGGAACTCTTCAAGCTGTCTGGCTTATAGTTTGTAGCTGTCGTTCCCCATAGCTCAGGGTTCGATAATGGAAAAATAGGGCTTGCAGGTCAGGTTATGCCTTAAATATTTCATTTCAATAACAGACACCATGTGTCAAAGCCTTTTAAGCCTGTGTTTGGTTTTAGGGGTAGAGATAAGAAGAATGTCAGCTGCCCTGTAAACTGTCAGTTTTATAATCAGTTTTCTTTGGTACCTGTGTTCAGGCAGCTTCAACGTGAAAATGAAACTGCCCCAGCATCACTGGTTCTCTACTGCTGCTGCAGTCCCTTCTGAAGCAGACAACTTTCAAGTTGGTTTATTGTACTCTTAACTTGATTGGCTTTTTGTGCACAGCTGTAAAGTCCAGTTCAATCTCAGATTTAATGATCCCAAAACCGTGAAAGGATGAAGTTTTCCAATAATGGCCATGTCCGCTGAGAGGTCCCCAAATAGTCTTGCAGGACATGACCATACAGAGGGAGATTTAGTAAAAGTCAAGGGATTTGAGTTTGATTCTGGAATTCTTCCAAGCCATGCAGTGTGACAGTAATTTCTGGCACAGATATTTGGAACCATGGTTACGGTTGGACTTGAACTAGTTCTTTTTCTGCTCTCCTGCATGAGATTACGACAGAGAGTTCACAGAAAAACGATGATTGCATAGATATTAGCCATCTTTTCATTCTGTTGATTAGACGATGGGCATACTTCAGGCTTGGGCATGGATGTTGTTAAACTAGTTTGACGTACTGACTACAGCTGAAAATGGGGGCCCCCAGATAATACAGTACCACACTGATCTGGCAATAAAGAAACAGAAAATATTTAATTAAATATTAGGCACCCCAGGGGGGAATTCAATTTAATGTCTGTGGCACTGTGTTGATATATTCATCTTACAGATTTAAGCAAATAGTCCTTTTTTCAGTATCTCACACAGAATCACAAGAAGGCACTGAAGTAATAATTGAGAAAATCATTTAAATATTTTGCCAATTTTTAAATGACCTGTTTAGGTAATCTATTTTAGGTCATCTAGTGACTGGTGTGGACATTACCATATATCAAGTGTTACATGGATTGTAACATGTTGTATGTTTAAAATATGAAAAATTGTATACCTGTAATCTTACTGAAGCAGCAGGGGCAATGTAAAATCAAACATAGTATTTTTGTACTTTTGTGCTTTGCCATACTTAATTTCAAAGCCTTTCTGGCAGTACTCTTTTATGCTGCCATCAAAATGAAGCCAACAGCAATACAAAAGCCTCTTTGTGACTTTGAATGAAATTCCTGCAGTGGCCAAACTCTTAACAAGCCAGTTATTTTTCAGGGGAGCAAATAACAAAGACCAAATTTTGGACTTAAAATGCTTTGCAAACACAGCCGATTGCATACCTTGCATCTTACAATAAATAATTGTACAATGAGAACTGCTCAGTCTGTGTTACTGTATATGTATGCACACACACATATACAATAACAGCTGGTCTTGAAAACTGGTCTCTTTCTATAAGGGTGTTATCAAAGCCGCTGCGATATGCTGCTTAGCATCAAATCCAAGTAAACAATATAATTGACTAACCTAACTGCTTCCAATTCAGGAAATTGCTGAGGCAATTCATGGGGTTCTATTGAACAGAGAAGTGGAAAGAAAGGAACAATCTTGTTCAGAGGCAAAGAAATGTCCCCGAATTTCTGTTTCATTCATTCTCACAAACACGTGTAGTGGCTGAAGGTCAGGCAAATGTCTATATTTTAAAACAGTCACCTTCTCCACATGATGGTTGTATTTGCTGTCATCAGTGGAAAGACCTCTCCATGATTATGTCTCCGCGGTAGCTGTAGTGGTTGAAATGCCCCTGAGTTTTTCTGTCCCTGGGGGTTGTGACCAGCGCAGCCCTGTGTTTTCTCATCTCTGAAGCATTATTATATTTATGTATTTTCTCTATTTCATGCAGTGTCTCCTATTCCTCATTTGTATGCTTGTGCCATACATGTCTGATGCATCCTGTGACAGCATACATTATATAACAGAGTCATGAGTCACACTAATAGCTGGATGTTGCTATGCTAAATTAGAAAACAAGAGCAAGCACAGACCTCCGATGGGGGGTTGTGACTACTTTGGTGGATCCCCTTTTTAGTGCCTTTTTTGCCGTCTAGTGGTAGTATGGAGGTACAGTCATGTACCTTAGAGGAGCTGCTAACTCAATGTAAATTGGATGGGACTGGCATCTTGTAAACACATCTGTGATTCAGAAAAAGAACATGAACCTACTTACTTGTGTTGCTGATATTTTTTAAATAATTTTTTTACCTCAGGGGGACATTTTGCAGACAATGAATACAGGAGCAGGCCTACAGTATTAGAATCACCAGATATTCCTTGTGTTACTTTACCAGTACTGGAATAATGAAATTGCCATTTCACAACATCCCAAAAAAATTCTAAAGAGACAGACTGCAATATGCACTCCCACTGTTAAGAGTTAATTCCATTAATTGGGTCAAACAGAAAAAATACTAAACTGATCTAGTGGATCCAGTGGATCCTGCCATTGATACTGACTGCATTTTATATTCAAAATTTTATATATTTTTTGAAATGATCCTCTCTATGCATGGAAATTAAAGACACCGGCCGTACAGTGCATTCCAAATACAGATGCACACACAATTGTGAATGCTCTTCCCTTTTTATGTAATTTGCTTCATCTGGAAAGCAAACTATGCAAATGCCCCAAGTTGGCTACAGTAGTCCTATTGAAGACCTTGCACTGTGAGCAAAAATTGTGAAATGTCCTTAAATGCCCTCTTTGTGCAGTCATGCTGGGAGGAAACATGAAGGAAATGATGAGCTGGCCTTTTTGCAGGTCATCCTTTTTTTCCTCCCATTTTTTCTCTTCACTGATGGGAGAATACATCTTTCATATAATGGAGGGACTAATAGATTTAAAAAAGGAAAAACACACCATTTATGTGTAAAAACATAAATAATAATTTGTTTGATGTGAGCTATCATGTAACTAAGTGTAATATTTAGGCTGCAGTAAGCAGTTTGGAACAAACAGATATTGAGAAGGTATGACTTTAAATTATGTGCTTGAAACTCAGAAGAGAACAGAGGATGTAGGAGGGCTTTCTAAGGATCAGAGAAGAAAGTCTGCACCATGACTGGTATAGACTACTTTTCAGGGAGGTCCAGCAATAGCTTTAATGAGGTCTGAAAATATTTTGTTATGTGACAACTGATACAGCATCCTTAAAGCTGTAAGGTGGGTACACAGCATTTGGTTAGACACTCCACTGCATTGCTTGATAGATGCAGCTTCATTAAATTCCACTTTATGTATTCTTCTTGCACATTTTCCACGTATCCGGTGGGTTGATACCTCAGGTTAATTTTGGAGTTCTCCATGTGTGTACCTTCTTGAAAGTTAATATTTTTCATAAAAAAACATCACAGTTTGCAGCCTAAAACCATATTAAACCCTGTTTATGAATTTGAATATCTTTTAAACCAGACCAAATAATAGTTCCTCTCTTGGATCAGGCCTAATGAGTGAGCCTAAAATACCTCCCGCAGTGTGACATGGCATGTTTATAGAAGACATGCATGTTGCGACTCTGGCAAATTCTTGCAAAGTTGCATGGGAACAAAACAGAATCCCCCTTGGGGCTCCTTTATGATCAAGCTCATACCAGTGCAGCGAATGAATTCAACTCACTCACATGCATAAATTTCAAGTTGTCTTTCATTGCACCCCAGCTAATAATAGTTTTGACCTTCCAATCCTCTGTTGAGCATTCAATTAAACTGGCTTATTTGATTGAACAAATATGCACGTTTGTAGGCTTTCATTTTTAAAAGCAATGTTTCTGTATATTAAGTAGCTTCTGTCTGCTTGTGTGTGGCATGCACTCTTCACACGTCTCATCTGCAAATTGGATGTGTTTCCAATTAAGCCACAAGTCAGAACCCTGCAATCTCTCAGCTGTACTTTTTGGGATTGTTTTTGCTCTGACATTATAGCTTTGCCTATAGACAATGTAATTAACTAGAGGTAAGGTGCTTTTTTGTAGGGCTTTTTCATATCCATTAAGGTCAACATGTTTTCTCTGTTATTGCATACAGTACCTTGAGAGTGCAATCCATATACAGAGGTGATACTGCAGTAAGGGAGAGAAATTTGAGTGGCAGCAGTCAGAACAAAAGTCTTGTCCTTGAACTGTCAATTTATTTGGAGGCAGCCGGGAGGTCAGCTTGTAATGCGGCTCCATACCTCAGAAACAATAGGAAGCCATCTATAGGAAGTGATCAGAAGAGGCCGCTGGTTCACTACAGGTGCAGCAGAAAACTGTCTGTTGTGGGAGTGACGATGTCTCCAACATGGCTCATCTATTTCCCTAACATTAGGATTTTGGTAAGGATTTGCATTAATTTCCCATGTTAAGTAAAAGCACTTGCAGTGAGCTTCATTGCTGTGAGCAGTGTCACTTCCTCCTAGCCTTCTTGTCAAATCGCTGAGAGCTGGGCCTAATTAGCAATAGGATGGGAAACCTCCAAGGAAAATCACTTTGCTGCTGGAAATGGTGTTAGTCAGCTAGTAATGTGCAGTATTCCCTTTTAAACCAAATCAGGCCTATGCCCACTGTGGTACACTGTGGTGGAGGAGGTATTGTCTTTCAGATCATGCTTTAACCCTCCTATTGTCCTAGGGTCATAATGACCCAAAATTATATTCAAACCTAAGAAAATGATATAAAACATTAATGTAAGTACATGGCCTCCTATGCAGCTTCCTAAAATGACCCCAAAAATAGAAATTTGAAAAAAAATTTTAAAAATCATTTTCAGTGTAGCTGCCACAAAAAAAGTAACGCCTATTCTCTTAGGGTCAATATGACCCGAGATAACTTTGGATGTTGAACTATCTTTATGAGCAGCTCTGTCTAACTAAGAGTGCCACAAACTCATCAAGCATTTCCTCATACTCATAAATGCCTGGTACTAGGCCCATTTCAAAGATATTAGGATGCATGTGTCAGAACTCAGGCAGGGACTCAGGCACAGACAGGAAGACTGGTGCACAAGGAGTTTATTAAATCCAGAGGGTAATCCAAAAATCGTAGTCAAAACAGGCAGAGACCAAAACCAGAAGACACGGCAACCAAAACCAAAAGGGCAGATCGAGGAAACGAAGTCGAGAAAAACAGTCAAGACAACAGAAGGCAGACACGAAAACAAACAGCAAGTAGCGAAACAGAAGACTGAGACAAACTGGCAACGAGACAAGAAACAAGCCGGGAAGATATAGGGCTGGGCAGACGAGGAGATGGGATGCAGGTGTGCGGGGAGGCAGGTGGAGACGATCAGGTAATCAGATGGGCGGGGACAGGGCGGAGAGCAGGGCAGGGCTGGAACACAGAGAAACAGTAAACAAGAGCACATGGACGGGGAAAACAAAAACAAAACCGGCTAAGATGCCACAGTACTGACAGCATGCTAGTTTAGCATGCTAGGTTGCAAGCAGTACATAATTTCCATGTTTTTCCATACTGTATTCCATACTCTATCAAAACCACTGATGCCCCCTGACCTCTAATGGTTGACTTGACATTTTATACATGCTCAACTATTAGCAGCACAGAAGTTGACCTTGCACAAGTGTAGACTTTTCCTTGAAAAGTTAGGGAAAGATCTTGTGGCACCTGTCATGGTACAGAGGGAGCGCATTCCACGTAATCTAACATCGGCATCGCTGGTGATTCAGGCAAGAAAAAGATGTGCCCAAACACCAAAGCTAGTGCCGAAATTAGCCCCAACATGTGTGCAATGTCATCTTTGCACAGGGTCTGATAATAAAACCCCAATGATCTGCCAGAGATGCTAGCAACATGGAAACACATGCTTACAACTTTTGCCAGTCATGTGTTTGAGATAACACCTCATGATTTCTCTACACACTGTCAACACACTGTATAATAAGAGGGACTGCATGTAAAAAAAAAAAAAAAAAAAAAAAAAAAAACAACAACCCCCAAACTTTACCAAACTATCCCTTTACCCTACCTACCCATATCTACCCCAGTACAGAGCAGGCACCTTGTCGAGGTGGGGTAGCTTGAGTGTCTCAGTGATCATTTGAGCTATACTGATAGGGGCTGTACCAGTCCCTGTGAGGTCCAACCATAACAAGAAGGCCAAGGGTGAGAGATTAGATTTAGATTAGATTAGATTTAGATTTACAAGAGTTTAGATGTGTTAATGGTAATATTACAGAACCACAACCTCCTTGACCTAGTTTAAATATGGCTGTAGATAGTTTCATTGGCATTCATAAGTTTGTAGCTTTATCTCTTAAAATTTGAACATTCAGATGTTATAGTCGGCTACTTCAAAAGGGGGCCCTATAGACTTAATTTATGTTGAGACAGTTTCAATTCATAAATATCAAAATCTATTACATCTTAAAAGGCTAAGAGTTGTATTTCGGGGGATTTTATGACAATTTTACCGATATCCAAAACATTTTTCATGCTTTTGCAGCGCATGGGACCTTTGGGGGGTGCTAGAGAGTTAACAAAACAGCTTATGTTGTTTACGACTATTTTGTTGTATTCTACACTTATAGCTGTAACATTGTGCCAAATTTCACATTTGTATTCAAAGGTTTAGTTGAGTTGAGTTATGAGATAAATTGGACCCCGGGTCATAGTGACCCAAAGGTAATAGGTGTTAGTATTTCTTAAGACAATAGGAGGGTTAAGTCAAAACCCTAACTCTGTAGGAGTTGTCATTAAAGGACTTTTGTTATTCTCTAATGGATCTTTTAAGAGGCGGGGCATTATCATTCTACATTTGTGAGGGACAGAATGAATCCCTGCTTCTCTACCTCAGCAATGTTTGGTGAGTTTTCTGCCTCAGAAAGGGCTGGTGTAATACCCATGGATGCCATGCCAAGGGCTTTGAGATCCTTAACTTCACCTAGCAATCAGTGGTGTTGAGGGGTTGTTCCTTCAAAAGTACCTTGAAAGTACCAAACTACCATATTGAATACCAAAGTACCTTTAGCTCTTGTTTGGCTGAAATGAGTTTTCAGACCCTGTTCCTTATGAAATGCATATAGGTGTTTTCACTTACATATCTTCGGCATTCAGAGCACTTTGATCAAGCTGTGCCTCCAGTGCTGTTGACATACCTCTTCAAAACATGTACATCACGAACCCATCACCACTAATCTGGGATAGCGCATAAACTAATGTTGACGGATACACAAAGATAACTGTAATTACAGCGATGTCCAAACTACTACAATAGGAGCTTGGGAGGTCTGTAAAATGAAAGATGAATACGAGCAATGCAGGGCATAGATTGCTACCATGCTGATCCATTTTGTCAAATTGGATTTTAATTGTAATTCTGAACTGCATATGAAGAGCTAATAATCTCTAATTGAGCTTAATTTGATTCAGCATCAAGTGGTATCAAACAATATGTGTTAATGGAAGTTTGAATAGATAACAGCAGTACAATATTGTCCTTACTTCCTAAACCATTAGCTGGTATAATTATCTGCCCATGTACTGAGTTGCTCTGTGGGCCTAATGTTTGCCACTCATCACAATATGGTACACTCTACTAAATGAAGAGGTGTAGGACTGCTGTGAAACTGAATAGGAACATAATCTTAATAAATTGTGTTCAGATAACTCAAAGAAAGAAAAAGGAAAAATTTATATCAGAAAAGGTGTGACAAATGTTAGCACAGTTTTCACTTTATCTCTGCACTTTTGTTCAGGGTCTCATTGTTTTCTTGTGCATATTAGGGTTTTCTGACATCTTGCTTTATGTTTGAGATAGATTTTACTTGTCCGCCTAAAACTGGATCTCCTTCTGACATATAAACTGACACCACTCAAAGGTCTCTCCGTAGGTGTAGTGGGGGGTGCTTAAAAGGTGTGCTATTGATGGCATCACTACATCAACACTGTCCTTCATTTACCGTTGTTCTCTTTTACTACAAGAGTTATGCAATTGTGTCTCGGGAATGTGGCAGTGATGCCTTACACACAATCACAGCGGCTTTCACAGAGCATTTCAACCTGTGGAAATAATAAGATTAGAAAATTGCAGATGGCATAAAATGTCTACTCTTTTCAGCAAACCTGCTCTCTTTTTTTTTGGGTGTAGCACTCTGGTTTAACTTTGATTTAGATACCTTTTTCACTCGGGGCTAAAGTGAGACATTCAAATATATTTTAAATTAAAATCACTTCTCTTTGAAGTGTTTGAAGTGCTTTTGAAGTTTATGATGAGGTGAATGACAGAAAAAGAGTTGTACAGTGATATCTGCTTGTACATGAGAATTACTGTTTGGGATATCCTCTTTAAAATCTTACTTTAAAGGTTTTTGAGATCTTAGATCTTTTTTAGACATTTTCTATACTATGAAAGTGATAATCTGTGATATGATTGCCCTTTTCCTGAACCTGTTAAAGAGCCTGATTTATTCTTACCACACAGTGTGACTCAGTTTTACCAGGCAGGTGTGACTGTCACTTTGTATGGCAAATTTAAACAAATGGTATGTTTTTTCATCACAGTAATTTAAGTGGTTACTGAACAGCCAATGAACATAAAATCTATAAAAGCATGTTTTTTTATCTGATACAGAGAAATATGGACAAACTGTTTTTTTTTTTTTAATTTTTAATAAGTTTGAGTAAAGCTGTCAAAGGCTTCCTGGTTTGTGCCATACTATCGCACTGCTGGACAAACCGGGAGGGAGTAGTGCTGACTGGAATGAAGGATTTCGAAGGTGGTTTTATGTGGCATACCTTTGAAATACCAATAACTTAAAAGAGCGCACCAAACTCTGCCCATATGGATATCCATCTGCTGTAAAAATCCCACCACTTACTGCAGATGGCCCATAAAAGAAATGGGTGTGTGAAATCCCAGTGGAAGAGAAGCCAGACATTAAACAAATACTGCTTAAAAATGCCCTAGTACCAGGATACTACCGGGATTAATTCTCATTCCATGTTCCGTTAAGAGTTGATTGCTTTACAGTTTCTCTTATGATATATCTTGGCGTCTGAGTCAGTCTGACTCACAACATTGCGGGAGCAACTCCAGAGCAATCAATGTCCAGAGGTGGCCCCAAATAGCAAAATAAAACATCACCCACTCAGGTGTGAGTTATTTGACTGTGGGTCACAAATGTCCACTGCACCTGTTTAGCTCCACCTGTTGATTGCTCTGAGAACCTGCGTCCAGGCAGGTCTCAGTGGCGCTGCACACACGCACTGGGAGCTGGCTTGAGCAGACAGTTGAGATGAGGTTGCATACGAAATAAAAATGGCGGTCAAGAAAAGTTAATATAAGTGTGGCCCTGCGATCGACAGTCTAGAGTGACAGCCCTGTCATGGCTTGACAAATCACCCGAGATGAACGTTGTCAAAGCGAATCCGCCAGCTGCGCTGTGCTTCTGCTGACTTTTATGACTTCTGGAAATCTTTTTTTTTTCTCTCTCTCTCGGAAACCGGAGAAGATTGAGCTGTGGATGCTTATAATATGTACACCACCAAAAGGTGCACTCAACCATCTGGGTGTTTTAAATCAGGCATGAAATTAATTTTCAAACACTGCTCGACAGAAAAGCATGTAATGAGGCCAATATGCATTGTGCTTCAGATCTGTCTGCTTGGAGTGCTGTCCCCAGTCTATTAGAATCCTCATCACTGAGATCTGTCCTTGTGGTCGCTGAACACCTTAGATGAGAAGGTTTTAGGGCCTGTACAGTGGCTTCTTATAGAGCACAGCACATTGCCGTGCTGTGACAGTTTTAGCCGGCATTGTTTAGCGAATCCATTAACTCTTAATTACCAGTGTTTCTTGTGATTGCGCTTTTCCCGCTACATATTATTAATGATCAGAGAAGACCTAGTTTCCCGAGGGGGGTGCTGGCATGCTCTCTCTATCCTTTTCTCTCTCCCTCTTTCTCGCTCTTCTGCTCTCTTTCTCTCTGCATTCCTTTCTTTTGACAGTCCCTGTGCGAGGCCTCACAGATGCCACACTGTCATTGTGGTCCCTCTGAAGGTTTACAGCACATCGCGTTCAATTAGGAGTACATTGATAAACATCCCACTCAAAAGCCCAGAGCATGTTTCCCCCTCGGCTCTCTGTGCCAGAGGCAGTGGTGCTGAAGTCTGCTCCACCTGGCACCATTATAATTGCACAGAAATGGATTGATTTAGCGGCAGAATTGCTATTTTTTACCCTTCCATGCATCTCTGAGTAAAATTTGGAAAGCATAACAGTCTCTCAGGCCATCAGGCTCGTATCTGTCTGCAATGCGCCACGTCGTTAACTTCTATCTAATTCAAGAACATTTTCTCCTGTTTCTGAGGTAGAATTGTAAATCAGGTGGTTGTCAATATTAATAAAATTGCTGCATAAATTGCATAAAAAGTAGCTCTTGCTTGGGTGAAATTGTATTTGTTACAGAAAGAGTCACAGGCATAATTCATTTAATATTTGTGTTCTTCAAGTATACATTCAGTAACATTCAGTGCATTCCTGCAAAAGAATCACACTTTCACAAGGTTATATGCAGTTATTTGGTTATTCTTATATTTTGAGGCAGATTATTTTGTTATACTGACCAGTGATTTCCAAAAATTGCATTCCATTAGTGCATTAAAGCTTACAGAATCCCGGTCTAAATATAAACAGGTAAAGCAGTTTTCATCACGTTCAAACTAGCATCAGTCTTTTTTTCCCAGAGATTAATTTGTTACATCACATGGACGAGTACTCAGGAGGTGTATTTTGCAGGAACAGGGAGGATTATCATTTTATGGATGGTAAAATAATTATTGAAACTGTATGCCAAAAAAATCCTGCAAAACAAATTTTGTATCTGTAGAAGCTACAAGGCTTTTCACCCCAGGGGTCTCTGCCTGTTACTCAGTTTCTGCCTTATTGGTTTCTCTTTGTGTTAGTCAACCTATCAGATTCAGCCACCTTGGCCTGGAAGTGAAGCCACTATCTGTAACTTACCTGATCTAGAGACTAGATATATTTCTATATATATACTGAAAATATGAAAATATGAAAACAACTTTTTAATAAGGAAATGTTTCTGATGGAATTGATATTACCAGCTGTATGGAATTGTATTTCAGAAACTGCAGCTTAAACTCTGTCATATGTCCTAATGCCCCTTTCTCTTTGTCTGTTTTAGGTAAGTGAAAGTATCACGCATGTTGATTTGAAGGGATGACCTTGGGGTTTCACACTGTCTTCACTGGCTGCTGGGAGAGAAGTATTGCTTTTGTTGATTCATGACCTCATGAAGTTATTGAGCTGTGTAGAGTACAGAAGTTTATGTGCCGCAATCTGGCTGTTTGTATTTTCCTGTTCTCATTTATGTCCGTCACTCCACAGAGGACGTAAAGATTTATAATAGCAGCTGGTCTTTGACATAGGGAGGAGAGTTACAGCTGAGTGTATATGTGTGCTTAAAATGTCTCTCTGAGAACAGACATGCTTCAGCAAGGCAGGTAGAGCCACTGGATGGCATAGTAATTCAAACAGCAGGAAGCATTCATAAATATGACAAACAACCACAAGAAAAATGAGACACTGCACTGATTACTGTGAACATACGTGTAGAAAAGGTCTAGAACATTGCATGCAGTGTTTGTCTAATGTCCCATGAGAGTCCTTGGCCAAGGGTGACTATTCATTCAATTTTCAATGGGACAGCACAGCATGTTAGCCCTATCTCCAGTGCCCCTGCTTTTTCTTAAAAATGGGCCACTTGTCCTATATTCCTGCCAAGCCACTGATGTATTGCGTCTCCTGGTAACACATGACCTGACCTCCACCAAGCGGCTGTTGTTCCTAAAGTGAAACTAGGTAAAACACTTTTGATCTCAGAGGCATTCACTTACTAAAATGACTGCTGTGTTCGCCATCACACACTTTTGGAAACAAGTGTGCCTTCAGCAGGGATCTCTGTTGTTTTTGGGCACTCACGGCAACTAGAGCAGCCAATAGGGATACAGTGTCAAGACAGGAGGTGCAGGAAGTGTCCATCTTATGAGGTTGGCTGTGGTGTTCTTTCATGCCCAAGGTGCACTGTTACGTAACATAAAAGTACATATTGGCATGTTTAGACAGAACATGACAAGGGTTTTATTGAATTGAGATGTGGATCTTTCATGCATTCCTGAGTTTCAGATCCATCCTACTGATTTCTTCATCTCAGACTTGAAATGTTATCGGCGTAGTGCATGCAGGCGGTTCAAGGGAAGAGCCTGCTCATTGTGTTTAGCCTGCAGAGGAAGACATACGTAGCACTGTGCAACCCAATACACAGTGCTAAACTCCTATATGGGGAAAACATGAAACGATTGGCTTTTCTGAGGACTGGCTCACCACAAAGCCAAACTTCTGATTTGCAGTGTGTGCTCCTGGATGAATTGACAAACATTCCATGTCAAAGCTTGCTAGGCTTTGTCCTGATAGCATGAAAGCTATTAAGTTTGTCAGGGTATATCATGACCTTGCCTGCGCTGCGGATTCTGGGGGAAGTGGGAAGCAGGACAGGGCAGGCGCTTCTGAAAACACCAACCAGTTAATTGTCAGTTATTCTGAGAATAACCCGTGATTTCTATGCATAGGTGTAATAACATGGAAATTTGTGTAAATAGAAATGTGGCACCTTGATGTTAATGTAACCATGCAAACCACAAAGCCGGGACTTGATTGCCATTGAAGTCGCCTGAACACGAGTAATCCGACCAGGTGTCCCCCATTCTGCCTCGTGTGTCCCTGTCAGTTTGAGAAATTGATTCCTCATTGGAGTGGCTTTGCTGTAAGCGGCTGTTTAGGGGAAGGCGTTTGTTGGAAATGCGCTCCGCGTATCTCTGAGACGTGCCCCAGTGCCATTGAAGTTTAATACCACATCACCTGCGCATCATGATACAGCGGTGCAATTAATGGGGAGGCTGATCCCTCCCCAAGGGGCACAGGTGGCATGTGTTTCAGAGGGTCTGCAGTTGTGATTACACAGGCATAAGAATAATGATAATAAAATGCAGAGCACAGATTTAGTAATGTGACTGGAATCCCTAATAGAAAATGCAAACACTTTATTTTGTGTATTAGTTGCATGATGATGCTATTATCATGACAGGGATTATGTAGCTATGGTGAATGAAAAGAATGCTGAGGAATGGTTAAATGGTGGCCTGAAACATTAATAATCTGAGATTTAGTAAGTATCTTACACACCTAGAGATCTCAAGGCACAGACTAATGTATTTTTAAGCATATGGCTTAAAAGTGCTGGGTACTGAGTACTTGATCGCTCCACACCTTGGGTAAAATCTGAAACAGTCTGCTGTTGCTCTTATTGGTCATTGTTAAGCACTGTTAGTACATCAGGTTGATGCAAGGCAATGCCAGTGCAATAGATCATTGTTTTGCAAGATATGAATACTGTGATACAATGTAATGCTGTTCTTAAAGCTCATTGTTAGTCTGTATGTGCACCATAACATAGGTTTGCTAAGGGTAATACTTAGGCACGGGATGCACTGAAACAATCTCTAGCGTGTGCTTATGTTTTTGCTGTCTTTTTTCAGCTGGATGCTTTGTCACTATGCTACTAGTTGTTCTGTACTTATGTTACTGTTCTTGTTTCTCCTGCAATATGCATTTAATATATCTTGCCAGCTTTGTCAGTCACACTGGATAGAATTGATTGCCCAAACAATTTAAATAATGGGCACATTATTTTTAAACATGATATGACAATGCAATGTTAAAGTTCATCTGGTGTTTGTTTGTTCTGTGCGTAGACAGCATCAGCAGTTACTTTTTCGATGTACCATTTGCATCGGTATGCCTTGAAAAAAGCACTCTGTCAGTGAAGCTAAGAGGCAGAGACATGTGTAGATGAGCGTTTATACTGTTAGAGTTTAATTAGGCTCTCCTCTTGAACCTGGACTTTTGTTCCTGGAACATTGAAACACTTTTTTTAAAGCCACAGCATTTATATTTGATTTCACCTCACTTTAATCTCAGATGAAATTTCATGGTGTAATAGGCTTGCACAGGTAAAAAGTATGAAAATGCTGTGAATGTACATTTAGTAGAGTCGCACGCAGGGTGACTGTACTCCCATTTAACTGAAACCTGCAATTGAAGCCAAAACACCACACTCTCATCACTCCACCAGATACACAGTCAAAAATCAGGCATATGAAGATGCTGGTGGTAGTGTTAGATACAGGAATCTGATATGGGAAGAGCTCCAGATTAAACTCGAAGCGTACATATAGCCATTCCTTGTTGAGGCACAAAGTAGCAATACTGAAAAAAATTGATAGAGACTGTGTACATTTACCAAGCAACCCTCCCAGTAGATGCATGGTAAATGTACGCAGATAACTTATTGTCCTGTTATGTTATACTTATTAGTATAACATCACTTATTAATATTAGAGGAGAGCTTATCAAAATCATTTATTGGGAGCATGAAATGAATATGCATCACTATCCATTGTTTTCAGGGCTCCAAAATACATGCATATATATACAGTGTGTATATATATATATATATATATATATATATATATATATATATATATATATATATATATATATAAAATAAGTAGGCCTAATGGTCTGTAGCCCATATGAATTCAATTGTATGCATGGTCAATAGTGTCTGTGTGGGTAAAACACATTGTGATATTGAGCTGCATTACATTAAAGCCTTCAGCCCACCCCTAAATCCCAAACTCCCTCTTCTGTCAAATAAGGACATGTTAAAGTGGAGTAGAAAATTAAATAAATAAATATCAACAACATTCAAATGACAGTACTGAAAAATGCAGCATTTTCCTTTTTCCTTTTTTTTTTTGGTTAAGTCTTCGCACCACTTTCTAACTTTTGATGGATGTCCCCTAAGGGGAGTGAATTTTCGAAGACTTGTCATATACCTCCAATCATCACTATCTCCTTGCCCTCTGCTAGACAACAGCCGCATTTAAAGCGTTCAAAGGAGCCGGTGGCTGCAGGTAATTGCGTCCTCCGTTCAAGGTCGTTGCAGAGGGGAAAAAAAAGTCATTAGCCGGGGCTTTTCGATGTATGCTTATCAGCGCTTGAAATGAGCTAGCAGCGTAATACAACTCAATCACAGTATCGACGGTCGATATCTCCGAGTCCAAAAGTCAGAATGCCCCACTCCATGAAGCGGCTCCCGGGGTCTCGGTGGAATGTAATAATGCTGCTCTCAGATTAAACTCTGAGTCCCTGGACAAACTGGAACAATGTGGGATTGATATCAGTCGTGCGGGGCGAGTGAGCCATGCGCCGGCTGTGGAGCGCCGGGCCGCGCTCGACAGAGCCGCCCATCCGGAACGGGAGCCGGGAAGCCGCAGCGAGGAGCCTCGCAAGGCCACAAATGCTTTCATTAACGCTCACGCGGCGGTGTAATTACAATACCCACACAGCCGCTCTCACTGCCGGCAATCCCGTCGCTTCTTTGTACACAAAACACTGCCCTCTTCTCTTTTCTTTTGCATCCATAAGAAAAAGGCTTACTGCATGCATTCTGCCTCCAGTTCCAGTACCTCGGTATTTAAGGGAGGTTTTGCCCATTTAGGCTCATTTGAGCATGCATCATCCTTAACTTTGAGGCGCAAATTGTAGCAAATTGTGCTTTTTATCTCTTTGCCAATGGCAGAACTTTCACGGCTGCTGAAGTCCACTGCGATGATAGCGCAGGCCACACAGCAGTCCGAACGGTACTTGCGCCAGTTGGTTTAGCTTTAGCGGCTCTACTGTAATCTGACGATTTCATTAAGTCCCCTCATTTATTTGACATTATCATCATATGTCATTCACAGACATAGCACCTACCCTTCTCTGGTGTCCATCCACCCCTCCAATCTTCCTCCTATTGCGCAGTCAGCTGCTTTATAGGTTCCCGTTTAATTTCAGGTGCACGATAGAAATGACCACTTAATTCCACTGCCTCAGGATTTTCAAGATGTTTGACCTGTGCAGTTCTTTTGTGTGCATGGCAAGTCATAACACATTATTACAAAGACAGCATCAAAAGACATTTATAAGTACACAGTGGAAGCCTACCATAATGACCATTACATTTAATACAGTATGCCCCATTGCCTGCTCCATTATGCAAATGTGTAAAGGAACGCAGTCAAACTGGTTCATTAACATAATGTGTAACTAATTGCACACATTCTCGCTATGCTATGGGGAACAGCGTATCACATGCCACAACTCCAAAGTCCCACCAATTCAAGCGCCATTGTTTTCACGCACATGCAAGCACCAGAGTAAAGGGCTAAACAAACATGGGTCTGGCTCCGCCGTGCTGATGACATCACTTGCTTTGAAAATCGTCCCTTCTGACAGAGTGCATGAAGAATTTCTTCTGCTGAGTCTAACCTCTGTATTCCGGAAAGAAGCGTAGATGGGATTCAATGAGTTCAATGTGCCTTTAGACATCGGTGGCTCCGTTTTTACAGCGAGCAGATTTTTAAGCAGTGGAATGAAAAAAATCCAGCACTTAATGCCTCACAAAATTTACACTCACTTATCTGAACTGTATATTGCTGCAGTGGCTGTAACCCTGTTACAGCAGTCTTCATATACTGTGTCAAACCTAGAAATGAAAAGCACGTTATATCCAAGATTTATTACATATGAAAGAAATACTCAATTTCAACTGCCTGGGAGAGGTAATGTGTCCCTTTTGCACATATTTTCCATAATAAAAGACTGGCTTTTAAAGTGCAATGACCTGCATTCATTAAATGAAACCTGCATTAATGTACGTGTACAAAAATGCAAATGCTAAGCAAACAGCTGAGCATATGGTATATATTTTTGACATGTACACAACAAATACACAAGAGGGGTCACGAGTGGCTTAGTTGGCAAAGCAGTTGCTTTGAGGGCAAGCTGAGCCCTATAACCTGGGGTTCGAGACCGGGTGTGCCATTTGTTGACAATGATTAGGACCTCACAGTGGCAGAACAAACACACTTCATTCCACTGGGGATAAGGGCGCCTAAGATGGCCAGGGTGTGTTCGTCTCACTGCTCACAGGCAGCCTGTGATTCGTCAGGTGCCCGCAAGCTGCTCAAATGATATCAGCAGAGTAGCACCTACGATTCAATGAGCAAAACATAGCCATTGGCTGCGTCTAAGTGTATCAGAGGATAGTATTTGCCTCCCCTCAGTGCTCTTGTGCACATCCAAAATAGGGTTGCAAGGGATAAAGGCATAAAAATGCATTACCAGATAACTGGATAATAATTCTCAGTCAAGGTTAAGGAGAAAGCACATATTTTGAATGAAACTGGGGCTAATATTGTCCCATATACTGTACTTTGCTGAGACTATACCAATGATTCCATGAAACCCTAATGCAATCTGAGGAAGCAACTGGTCCACAGTGTGTATCTTGTCTTTGATTGTCACGACTCTGTAAACTGTACTGTAAAGTGTGTGTGTTTAATTGTATTGTGTTGATTCCAGTGGTCAATGTTCTGCTCTAGATGACCATAAATGCAATTATAGATGCCAGCATCAAGTGTAATAATATTTATGAAAATAGACACATTCACACAAATATGTACATGTACATATTCACACACACATACACAGAAAGAATAAGAGGAACATTTCCTTGGGAACATCTGTGTAAGACAAATCAATGCTGAGGAAGGTGTTTGCTATGTATTGTGG
Source organism: Megalops atlanticus (assembly GCA_019176425.1). Taxonomy (NCBI): domain Eukaryota; kingdom Metazoa; phylum Chordata; class Actinopteri; order Elopiformes; family Megalopidae; genus Megalops; species Megalops atlanticus. Next base: position 6,100,200 of record CM032877.1, on the reverse strand, counting down.
TAACTGAAATAGAAGAGTTGCACAAGCAAAGTCGTCACAAAACAACCATTCATAGTTATCGTTGTGGTTGAAGCTGTCTATACCATTGTCTGCACGTTCTGGGAATGCTTTGCATATGAATAGGTGGGAGTTAATTTACCTCACCCACAGTGTTCTGTAGATCATCTGATAGTGTGGGCGATGCTGCATAAATGAAGAACATTTGTGAAATACCATTGTGGCACATGCATGTAATCTATTCATATGTACTCTGCAGGTCAATCTGGACCCATCCAGTGGATGTTTTCCACATATTTTTGAAACGTCCAACACATTAATGATATACCCACCACCTCAGAGACTAAATCAGTTCTCTGTTCTCCAGCTGGGTAAGCCCCCATGAATAATGCTCAGTATGTATGTGTTCGGTTCATGCACAATGCTATATGCCCAAGGAAATCATTTCAGTTCATCCACTCACTTTTGAAGAGCTCAACATTACCCACCATGTAGCATGTTGAAAAGGTCCGTTGTTCCATTGTGCTGAGCGTCCAAAAATAAATGCAAATCTGCATGAAGTCTATTCATAATATGACACATGGTCAAATAAGGATCCATTTAACATATGGTGTCTGCACATTTTTGAACTGTGAGATATTTTAATGATGTTCTCCCCACGAAAAAGAAAAAAAAAAACTAAAGCAGATCAATTTGTACCCTGAATTGAACTCTCAGAAACTGAACACTTGCAAGTCATTTCACCACTGCTTTCAGATAACTGCACATTCTTTTACAAGCAGCACATTCACTGTTGCATTACAGCAGACTTGTGAAAACATTAAGGGTAGAGAGTGAAGCACTGTTTACAGTTCTGTATATTGGCTCTGACCAAAAACTTATAAATGAATGAAGTTCCTCTGTCCTGGTGAAATTAATGAGGCAGGGCTCTAGTGTAGATATGCCCATCTGTGAAACTATCACTGTATTTTAAAAAGCGATCCACTGCACCAGTGCATTAAACATCTAATGCCTCATATGTGTCGTTCAAAACAACATTGACCTTCAATTAGAGTCACCACTGCTGCTCTCAGCGGTCCATTACTGATCTATGACTGTAATAGCTAGGGAAATGCAACTGCATTAATGCCCATCCTTTGTTTTGCCATTTGCAAAGGAGCCAACCAAGTTTCCTCACCCCAGCCAGATCCAGACTGTTTTATTCTTTTTGGAACTGGATATGAATTCACGTAATTTGAATGTGTTGTATTTAATATATTCAAAAATGCTAAAACTATTACTTTTTTCCACAGTGCAAATCGCTATCATTAGAACAGTGAAAATGCAACAATGCACCATGAGGAGAGACTTAGTGTACTTGGAAAATGTGTGATATGAATAGAACAAAAGGAAATATGTAATTAGTGAGGACATAGAGATGGTGTTGCAAGGGTGTTTGGATTTTACATGTTTATTCTGGAAAAGTGTTTTTTTACATTCTTCTGTATGTTTTCACATAAGTAGTATTGCGTTAAATGGACCGTTGCTGAAAATGATTAGGTAGAATTATTTGTGGTTGTGTTTTACTTACAAGTAGCTGGCATAACACCTGGCAGCACAGTTTTTTGGGCCCAGTGGTTCAAGGAGCATAGGCAGTGTATTTCCAAGCACCCGAGGAGTGCGATACGGTCTGACGAATCGTCCTTCACACTGCTGTTGGAGAATAGATGCGTGCACCTCTGAACAATCCCAGGGAGAACTAGACTTCCTGAGTGTACACGTGTGTGTGTGTGTTTGTATGTGTGTGTGTGTGTGTGCGTGTGCGTGTGTGTGTGCATGTGTGGATGGATGGGTTGATAGATAGATCCCTTACGTCCAAAGGTCAGATCAACACATTAGGGCCCACTGTGCTTGCGGTCTGGTACTTTTCGAAGTTCATTCTCATCTATGTCACACAGATGTGGATGATATAATTCTTCCACAGCTCAGATGGCACTACTGAGCAGTTCTGTGTTTCAGAGGAACACTAATCCTCCTTCATTTCCACTGTACTGCTGTACCACTGAGAGTCTGAACTCTCAAGCATCTCCATGATCGCATTACGATGGTTTTTCTTCGGTGTAGTAAATGGATCCATGGATCTGTACACACTGTTAGACTGCCTAGTAGATACCTTTACATAATTTGCATTTTCCATATCATGCACTTTTACAGCTATACTGTTTCTGAAAGAATTGGGGTGAAATACATGGGTCAGAGGTCCAGTTGTATTGTTCCAACCTGGGATTTAAACCTCCAACATCCTGTTTACATATCAAGTATATGTACAGTATTTATATGTACAGTGTGGTGGTGGGTATTAACGGCATGTAAAACGTCCAACTATTCAAATTTTTGCTTTTAGAATTAATGCTATTTAGATGGATACAGTTATTCTACAAGACTGTATTTCAGTGCAGCTGGTGTGATTTCGTCATTTTGTTCCTTAAAAAAAACAAATGGCTCAATTTGTGTTTTCATTGTGATGTAAAACCACTGTGGCATACAGTAGGACTTTCCATATGAAATATACATCAACATATTTCATTTCCTTTTCTTGAAGTTGTAGCCACATACTGTGTGAAGGGTTGTTTTATGCTACAGATCGGTGAACAAGGACCTGGGAACTGAATTAAAATACTCCTCTTCATGTTCATTTATCATGCAATAAATGCAGCTGAGGGGGCATTCTTGATAGATCATAAGCAATGTATTATGTATCCATTAATAGTAATATAGGCTCCTGGTCCAAAGATACTCTTGCATGAGTGCAGTTCTACTCTTAATAAAAGTGATTTAGTGTCACTGGTATTTTTATTAGCTATACTGTACATATTCCTTACAAACACAGGAAAAAAAACCTCATTGCTCATTCTATAATTATCTTGCATGGGAATTTAGATGGAACTAAATGTGTGCATTCTCAATATTGATATGTCATTGAAACATGTTGAATGGCTCCTAATAAGGCACATAAAACTGACCCGAATCAACACAAATCAATGACACTTAATTAAATGGGGAGATTCTGTAAACAATGAATTGGTACACATTAAAAGGTTACTCCTTTCGTCTACCAAGAGAAAACTGCCTAAATTAGTTTGTAAATGCAGCTTGGTCCATAGCTATAAGCAAGCTGTTGATTCTGGGTTCGGTAAAAGACAATTAGAAAGAGATTCTCAAGAAGAGTATTTTAGAGGTTGCAATACATTTGTGAGAGCAGAGGGAACTAATAAACCATTCATTTTTATCTAATTACAAAGTTAATTGACTATACAGTTACAAGAAAAACATTTTAACACTTTGTATCAAGTCAGGCTATTATATTTAAACCTAAAATCTGTTAACAAATGAAAATAAATAAGTTACCAGGCTTTTCTTGGAGAGCCTGTTTCCAATATATTTCAGGAGTCAAGTCATACGGTACGACCATTGTGAATGGAGAAAATAAAAGTAAAAGGAAAAAGAAAGGTTCAAAGAACAGTCAGGCCAGAAAAGGACAAAGAGAGAAAAAAGTCAGGAAAGTAAAAGGAAAAGGTAAATCATTTCAAGGACATTTGGAAAGTATAATTGGCACATAATCTTAGAAAAATGTAAGACATCTCATATAGAATTATAGTTTTTTAAATGTCCAATTTTTAATACAGTACAGTGGCACACGATCATAGCATGAAAGGAAAACTTTCACATCTAGTATGGTTTGAACAACGGGAGTCCTGTTAGTGGCAGTAATTATCACTGCAATGAAAGCAGTGCAAAGCTTTTTCACTGGTTGCATCTTAGTCCAAATAATCCAAGTATTGTGAACTCTTTCACCAACTCTAATAAACCATCATAATTACTTGGTTTTCATCTTTGATGAAGAAAAAAAAGCAATCTGCAGCAGTTGTGAGTTTCAATGAAATGTTTATTTTAATATTAAACAAATCAAATTTATTACAAAATTATTACATTTCCTTTTTTAAGGATATAATTATGCCTTGCCCCTCAGCTGCTGTGCTCTGTCCCTGTTAATCGGTATTCATGAGAATTTGGTTAATAAGTAACGTTGCAGTGATCACCGTGTAGTCTGGGAGTGCATGATTAGCATAAGTCATTTGATTAGTAGCCATTATATTAGCACACTGTAGTATCATCAGCAGTGTCATTAATGGAATGTAATAATGCCACCAGCTTGGAAGGCTGTACTCTCAGTGGTGCACCAGGGAAGAGCAGACCCAATCCAAACAGGGGAAAAAACGTGGATAAGTTGATGTTGTGTTCTCCTTGGAGCTGGGCTCCAATGTGCAGTAACCACACCTCAGCATGGACCCATTCGCCGGGTTCTGAATAATGTCAAGATTTCTCGGTAATAAACAGAGCGCTTAGTGCCTCCCTGGCTTAATAAATTCCACTTTTGGAATCTCATTACTCCAAAACAGGCCCGCAACACATGATTAATGACACTCCTCTAATTATACATGCAGCGTCGGAATCTCATCTCAGCAGGGATTTATCACATTTTATTGCCAGCTGTATTTCGATAACACCTTCTCCTCGCCTATATGTAAAAGTACACTGCATGGAGACGGAGGAATGAGAAGCGGGAACAGCAGATGGAAAAAGCCCTGGAATCTGACTGCCGACCGGCCGTCAGGAGTGGCGCCACGTCGCCACGCACAATGCATCCACAATTAGTGCTCAACCACAGCTCAGTGGTCTTGAAGGTCAGGGCCCACTCGTGATAGACTCCAGACAGCATGCTATCAGATGTTAGAGTGAGGTCATCTCAGCCCACCCCAGTTTGCTGTGTCTGCTGGACACTTCTTGGCATCCCAGTGCAGCCGAGCTAATGTTAGGCGCAATTGGACACCGCTGGTTGTGATTTGGGGATCGAGAACGGACGTCCTTTTGGTTTCAGGTGCTTCATCATGTTTCTTGAAAGATTAATTTTTGATCTTGTGCAACTTTTTGTAAAGTGTATATTATGTCCAAACAGCACCATTTAATTGGGGAGACACAACTTCCAAAGGAACAATAAAACTTCCAGCACAATGCTGGCATTAAATGTATATACCTTGTATCTTGTTAATAGAATGAAGCCAGATCTTGCTATGAAGCAAAATAGTTCTGTACTTCCTCTCTGGTTACACCTGATATACACACATGTTTATATCTAAAATTGAATCCCTTTATATAATGGTGCTATTCATGGAACTGTGAGTGCATGATGGTTCTTCAGTATGCCTGCTGCTGATGGTTTCACCCTAGCTGTTGGTTGTTCAGGTTCAAGTTGTTCAAACCTCTCTGTGTTACTTTATATTCTCTTTTTAATTTCCACCAATATATAGGAAAAAGATAAAAAAAACAAATAAATCAAAAATAGCAAATAAATTTAAAATAACAATCAATGCCTTTCTTGAGGGCATACTCCTCAGCAGTCCAAATGTGTAAACCTTTTCCGTTAACCTCAGCATTCATGTAGGAATGTGAGGGCAACGCTAGAGTACAAGAAGTTATCAGCATTTTGATGGCAGAGGATGGCATTCAGACGCAAAGCTCTTCAACATTTAAAGGGTGTTTTAAAGGTAATGAGGAGCCTTGAGCCTTGTCTTGCACAACCGGGATTCTTAAAAGTCCGTGCCGGAAACCTCGCGGATCAGCTTTGCATGAACTTGGGATATTTTCGGCAAGGATAATTAGGTGTCATGTCTTGAAAAGGTTTGCTTGACAGTATTTATGGATGATCGTGGCATAAGCATTGTCTGCCTGGTCCCCCGTGCAGGTCCCTGCGCTCCCTTTGCCTTTCCAATGTTGTTGCCCATGCCTGTCCTCTGCAACTGACGCCGACACTAAAGGTTATGACCTATACCAGTATGAATTCTGCCTGTCAAGCAAGTTAGGGTGATCTCAGTGTTCACCATCAGCCAAGATTAATGGTCAGACCACGGGGCGGTTTGTTCTTCACTCTGAGTAACAAAATGTAAGCAATCATGGCGCGTCTTTGTCATGTCCACTTCAGAGTTTTTCTTTTAATCTCAGTGATAGTTGATCTAGTGTGAGAAATGTAAAAGCAGCTTGCTTAATTCAGTCACTTAGTGCATTACTGTAAGACTGGAAGTGAGATGAGCTATAAAAAGCTTCCAATCTCATTAGATTTTCTTTTTAAAACGTCCGCTCAACTGTCCTGATCTTTACTGGCAGATTGAAACAGTAATTTCAGGTGTAGAATATATTAGTCTCGTATATGTATAAGAAACAAACTTATCAATTTAAAGATAGTTTGGCTAGAAGCAACCAACAGTGTTCAATTATCACTTAAAATATTGTTAAAATACGCACTTTGTAAATGATAACTTATTTGAAGTTAAAGTATTTTGCATAGAGTAGGTGCATCTTGACATCTGTTGATTTATAAGGTTTTGGTAATATTGATCTAGAGACTTTACATTGTGCTGATTATATAAGAGGAAAATTTTGCCTTTATAAATGCAAGCACTTCTGGTGTCCAAAGAGTACATCCTGCTTAGTCACTTTGAAAAACAACAGAAGTTAGCTTGTTTTAGTATTGGATTCAATACCTGATTTCCCTAAACAGATGCTTGGAGACACAATCAATCTCTGCAGCAGTAAGCCTGCTAGTACTGCGACCATATTTCAGCAATGCTGTTGCTGAGTGCGCTCTGAACCGTCGAGTAGTGGCTTATTTTAACCTGTATTTGAAATAAAAGACTGTAGCCTATAGAGTATGGACGATAAGGGGATGAGAGTCAATGAGAGTTAATACTTCTTCCCGTGGATAGAATACTCTAGTATCAGATCCACGATCGAGTCACATGAGTTTTTGTGTAGCTGAAAGTCAAGGGCCTCTATAGCCTCACCCTGTAACCAGTTACCCAGCCAAGCGGAGATAATGAACAGCGCTGTATGGCTCGGTCCACACCACATAGGGACTCTGCTGCTAAGAATACAAGGCTGGTCTTGACACAATAACACAGTGCTACTTACCATACGCTGGCAGCATGGAGTGCAGACGATGGGGATACATCAATCTCTCGTGAAATGTCACAGATTGTGTCTGAATGGCCCTTTAAACAAGCAGCATGCTGCCACTGAGACCCCATTCAAATCATCCATCGTCTTCAAACATAAACACATTAAAGTGCCGCAGTTGGATACCTACCTTTTTATTACCATTTTGTCTCTCCGGTGCATTTTCGCTGGTTCTTTTGGGACTGTCTATGGACTTGCAGTTGGTTTTAGAACAGTGTGACCGTGCCCTTTAGCGCCCCTGCTTTGGCCTAGTCTGCACTTCCTTTGGCAAGAACAGCACCCGGCATTGTTACAGTTTGCCATTTCCCATCCAGTCGCAGTAGATTTTAAGGGCTGTTAGGGCAGGTTTTTGGCACCAGAAACCGTTACTCTCCAAAAGCAGCCCGTTTTTTTGTTGTAACTGATGAAAAAAAAAGGAGTCCAGCTCTTTTGTTTGATTATTTATTCATGAAGACTTGTTTGCTGACTGTACATTAGGCTTGGAAATGACTGTTCTGTAAAAGTACCTTCTATTGCACTTTGAGGAACACTAATTGAAAACTGAGGAGTGGGGGGATCGTTAGCAGGCATGGAAGCATGATAAAACAAATTAAATTTTCTTCTTCACGGCAACTATTTGTAATGAAAAGGGAAACCAATTAAGAGCAGGTGAATTCTAATCAGCATGTTTCTTTGAAAATTCTGATGGACTGCTGGTCATCCAATTTGGCTGTACAATTGAAATGTATAGATGTAGCACAGATGGCATTTTCACTCCTAATAAACTGTGAAATTATAGACAGGCTGAGAATGATAACCTAATACTGGAACAGGGAGGAGGACACTTCACTTCCAGCCATGCCTGGATGCTGTATAATTCTGTTTGCAAGCAACCAAAAAGGCTTACCAATATTATGTTATGTAACTGAACAAAATATATTTTTGTTTTATTATTATTTAATAATTGCATGGCACACCCATGTCCAGGGGAACTTACATAGCTTTCGTTTTCAAACGTATTAAGCACCTACGTTTGATATTTAATAAAGCCATTCAGATTTAATGTCTCGCTCGAGGGTACAACAGCAGTATCCCACCCAGGGGAAACCCGCAACATTTTGATTACAAGTGATTCCTGAACCACCACACAACATTGCACTCCAGCAATTCCAGTGATTTACGTTTTTAAGCATCTGTAATGGGATTTTCAAAGCAAATGATTTTTGTGCATTTTGTACTATTCATTTATTTATTTGGCAGACTCCATCCGATGGGCATGGCGCATCATGTTGTGACATCTCAGACAGTATAAAAATGATAAGGTCTACTGCAGCTAGGTAATGGAATGACAGGCAGTTATGGGAAATGCAAAACATTGCACTGCAGGTAAAGTATGACCTAGTGTACTTTGCTTAAATAGGGCACAGGTTAGGCCATAAGTATCAAGTAACCAATATTTTAGGGTGGTACGGAATATACATTTATATATTATGTATTTATTTGTATGTCTGCTATGATGTTTCTTAGAGTACAGTACACAAGCCAAGTGCTTTTTATATTAAAAGGATAGAATGTAATGTAATTAAGTAAGTAATGTATAACTGTCATGTACACAGACTGTTACAGAATTTAAAAAACTACAATTTTGGGTTGGATTTTTGGTTATGGGTGCCACTAATTTATGGACATGGCATGCGATTACACAAACTGCAGACTTCCATTCCACATCAGTGTAAAAAAAATACATGTGATAATTGCACACAAGTTCTATGTACTTAAATGATTTGCCTTCTTGTCATAAAGATATTAACTACCAATTGGTCTATGTATGTTTGAAAACACATGAGAAAAACATCCCATGGCAAAGATGGCTGTGTTTGCATCATAATGAATGAGCTGATTGTACTGGCCATTTGCTTTTAATATGAATGGATTTCTCCTTGCTTTCACAAAAAAAAGAAAAATAGAATGTGATTACTAAAGAGACACTTGAGTTTTGCTTTTCCTGATGGATGCTGAATCATTTCTATCCATAACATATGCAGTTACCATATGTCTAGTGCTGTATGTTGTTTCATTTTTTGTTTCTCTGCAATTTTTGATCATGCAATATTTCAATGGTTTGATTTGCATGTTCATCAACCATTTCTCGCAGCTTTACAATGTAATTTATCATATGATGATGATAACCAGAGGTGCTTGGTGCAGCATTATCCTGTAAGATGTGTTATTGGTGCAATATGTCGAAGGCAACAAAATGGAATCCATTTGATTTTTCATTAGAGGTGAAATCACTGGCTGTCATCAAGCAATAATGACCATATATAGGACTGACCTGACTCCTTACATTTCCTGATAAATTCACAATCATTTGAATAATTGGGATGGATTTTTTCAGCTTATTAATCTTCATTTTATTGCGTTTCTACGTGAGACTTTTTTCAGAATTTGTGATATTTTAATTCTTCTGAAAATTAAAACTGTATTGCAGCAAATGGACCATAAAAGAACGATGGCAGCTGATTAGGGTTGTGAATGAAGAATGATCGATTGCTGATACAATTGGAAATATAACTGTGGGACATTACAGCCTTCTCCAGCTATTCTTCCACATTGTGACAGCTGTACTTACTGTGTTAATTGCAGCCTGGGTGCAAAAGGGACATTCCAATAAAGAAACAGATGTATATTTCAGCATCAGTGTTACAGTAAGTTACCTGATACAGTATTCAACCATAAACAACTTATGGAACTGCAACTGTGAATATGCCTTTCCTGTAATTGCCATGAAGAGATGGTGACCACCCAATTCTATGGAAGCATTCTCAAATCGTTGCATGTAGTCAGTGTCATTCCAGTGAGGGATGCTGATGTTTCACAGTATAGTCTGTGAACCAGGTATAATCACCCACTGTACTTCAATAAAAAATCTGTATAGTGTTTTTCATGTCTGCAGTCACCTCTGTAGCAAAGAATCTGGATCTTGCATGATCGCTATGCATTCCTCTGTATGAATTTACACTGAATAAAACTTTACCACCCCGTATGGTAATGGGAAACATACAGTGTGTATGGTGGTGGTGGCTAACATGTCAGTTTAAGAAATACCATGGTGTTCCCTTGCAACTCTCTCTTGAAAATCGCTGTCACGTGCCCACATTTTTGGTCACTGCCTGTGACAGGTCCCAGGGGGCAATGTTTGGTCCTTAGGTCCTCTAGAATCTTAATCACATCTCTGTGCTCCATGTTATCTTGGAACTGCCTTTTGGAAGGCTCTCTGTGTGCTCTTGTGAGCTGGAATAGAGTCATCAGTTTGTCTCCCCGAGCCCTCTTTTCCATGGTTACAGCAGGGCTGCGGGCTATTTCCCTCAAGGAAAAGAAACCATTACAGGCCACATCATAAAACATTAAAAAGCTCCAATGAAGATCTGCAGGACAGCAGTCTGGAGCCATTTTTTCTCCAGTCACTTGTTTTCTATGGGAGAATTTCCAGTAAACAGTCAGTATGTGATTGTGGTGCTGTATACGTTTTCAGCTGAAATGAAACTTGATTAGAGAAATTACCACTTCTGTTCATTGGACCAAAAAAAAAGATCCTCAGTTTCTTTGTAAGTGTGGTTTGCTTTTCATGTAAGATATCTGATAATTAGAACACCTCTGTAGGGAATTTTTTTTAAAGTCAGTTTTGGGACAAATTAACATGGACAAGAAAGTGAAAAGGAATGGATGTTTATATTTAGAAAGGTTTGAAACATTCACCATTTTAAGTAGTGCTCGAAGGACATGTCCATACAAATCCTGCGGAGTTCAAAGCAAGGGTTAGATCAAAATAAATACACATTCAATTTCAAGGGTAGAATTCTCAACAACAGGTTGGCAGCAGATGGTAAAGCTATATCAATGATTCCGTCAGGAAATGGGTTTCCAATTAAGTGCTGCTTTGAGGACCAAAAATGAATTGATTCGAAATTTGCTCCTTCATATGAATTACGCATCGGTGCCAAATGCTGCGGGTAGGAACAGCTCGCGTGTTTTTCAGGGAAACGCTGGTACATCAGAACCCAGATTTCTGGTGAGGATCACTGCAGCTGTGGGCGTGGATTGGTCCAGGTGCTGGCATCGTGCTGAGCTAGACGAGCCCTTGCTCATGTTCTTCCTGCGTCAGCTCGGTGGAGGTGACTGTGGAAAAGCCACGGGGGAGAGAAACAAATAAATAGATTTTCCATCCTGCTCCTGCAGAGCTCTCTGGCCCTGCTGCTCCCCTGCAAATATGGCTGACAGCGCGCTGGCTGATGGGGCAGTCCCCCTGTCTCCCCCTCCGCTCCGCCGCCTCCTCTCCCCTGCTCTTGCTCCACTAAAGGCCTCCCCCTAGCTCCAGCGAACATCGGCCGATGCGCTAATCTCTTCTGTTGTAGGGGGCTCGGGATGTGCAGGTTGGCATGAATAATACACAAAGCAGGTGTTTCATGGGCTTTGTTCTCAATTATGTGGTGGATTAATACCAACCTGCACTGAATGCTAAATGCCCGGGAAAAAGTTGGCCAGGTCTGGGTGCTGAAACATACACACACTAGAGAGAGACAGACACACACACACACATACACATACACACATGCGCGCGCACGCACACGCGCACACACACACACACACACACACACACAGCGCGCACACACACACGCGCACACACACACATGCTTGCACACATGCACACACACACACACACACACACAGAGATACAAGCATTAGTTTGTCTCATGTAGCATTCTAATAAGATGTTGCGTGGCTTCCCTCCTTTGTCTAAATCACATGCTTGTGCGTTTTACATCCATGTAGATTATACCCAATGCCAAATCCTAGATTTCCCATTGAATTTAAACTAGTGCTGGAACTGTGGTGGTTGGGGAATATGATGTTAAAGGAGGATCTATCTTTGCATTTGAATTGTAGTAACATCATTTGAAATAATGCAGATGAATTCGGTCAATGATCAAACAGCCAAACAAAAACGCTTTGACTTTCCAAAGTTTAAAGTTCCGTTTGCATTTGTGAAATAAGTGGAGTTACAGCATCCTCTGGGGGACAATGGTGGTAGTACATTGCATGAAGTGAATCCTTTGTGAGAGGAGAAAATTATCTTCAAAATCAAGGCCAGAGAAGTGCATTTTGACATGTCTTAGTCAAGGAATATTTCTTTTGTTGAGATTGCATTTAAATATGCTTGTTTCACGGCCCTAAATCAATTTCCCATAGAATCATTGATGTCAAACGCCATACGACTATCAATGGCCAGAAATAGAGGACCTTCTAGTATAAGTTACTACAAATGATATTCCGTTTTTACATCTTATATGTTCTTATGTAAGAAGGCATAGGGCAGAGGGAAAAAAATTCAGCACCGCCTTAAATGAATGGCCTCACAGCTTCAAAAAGGATGAAGATTACAATGTTTGGGGGGTGGATGCCAGTGAATAATGAACTGATATTTTAGCCATATCATTAGCTTAATTATATCTCTTGGGGAAATTTCTCCCTTCAGTGATTCTGTGGGAACCATATCTAATATCCCTGGAAAGGAAAATCATACTCTAAACAGAAAAGGTACAGTCATAACCAGAAACACACCCATTTAAATGGCGATTCTGTCAGTGAAAAGGTAATGTTCCATATGAAATCAGTGTGATTTTTGGGTTAGAAATGAGTCATTCTGTCATGGAAAGTGGGATGTTTCTTTTGTCAAGGTCAAAATGCAAAACTGCAGCTATATTCAGATTAGAGATTATTGTAATTCTTCTATTTTAGATTTGTGTACCTACCCACGGTTCCCTTGGGATTTTGGATCCCATTGTCTTTACAAGGCAAGGCCGGGATATTTAGAGTCTTGTATTAGACTGGAATAAAACTAGTTATATATCTGAGTGATTTTCCCCAGTGATCTTTATGGGCATTCTCCTCACATTTCCCATTGCTAAAGTTCACAGCTCAGCTCATTGCAGTTTCTGGTGAAACCTGTCTTTTAAGTAATACAGTAAAACCAAGATTTTACAAAACAGGTGAGGCAGGAAATACCATGAGAAACAGAATTGTTGTGTTTGACTAAAGTCTCAGACATATTGTACAAACTTTAACTGTGCAGCAGTGTACAAGATGAAGACTATGGGAAGACTAAGACATATGCAGCATGATATACCAACCTGATGCACTGTGTTCCTGTGTGTCACATCTAGAATAATTGATTATGTTTCCACATGCATTTTAAAGGAGAGTGGTGTTTTTTTTTCCTCTGGATTTATGCATCTAACATGTGTGCATGCAAACATATATTATGCAGAATGGCAACACCATGGTTTAAAATGACATTCCTGTAACAATTGCACTTTGGTATCTTAGCAACCACATTGGAATGCAATGTTAGAAATGAAGGTTGAGGACAAGGTTAATGGTGCAGTATGGACCCTTTCCTGTGTGTCTTGCATTATCAAGCCTTAACACTTAAGGCGACTAAAAGGGCGTATTTAATGGGAATTCCTGCTCTTCTCCTGGCGTTAACGAGGCATTCATCCTGCTGTCACCTAATCGATGCAAATATACACGCTTCCTTCCATGCCATTTCTTTGCAATGACAGGGGTGCTCAGAAGTGGTTTATAAAATTCTGGAAGCAATATTAAATGTCACAGAAGGTGGGGAGCAGGGTTGATGAGTCTCCTTGCAGCAGTTGCTCAGGTTAATTAACAAGGTGAGGAGAGTGGGTCTGAAGGCAATGGCACTTAGTGTGCAAGGCTGAGGTACGCCTCTGGCCCTCTGAAAATGTGTGGGAAGACATCAGGCGACAGTCTCACTGGATGCTGCCACACACTGCCCTCTGTTGGTCTGGCAAGATGTCTACAGGGCTCCGTTCTTGATGAACTGACAGCAGATTCTCAGATAGGATTTGGTGTATTCAATAGGGAACTCTATCAAATAATATAAATAACTTTTTAAAAAACCTTTAACAGATGGTATTCTTACTCCTACCTTCTTTTGTGTCCCAAATCAAAACCAGTAATCCAGAACCAAAGCACATGCTTAAAGTGTCTCTGTCACCCGGGGAAAAGGCTGCACAGATTTGCTTATCTTTAAATGAACTTGGTGGTGCATCTCATCCAAACACCTGCCCTCAGTCACAAATGACCAACAGAAGGCCTCTGTCCTCAGAGGGAGATCTTAACATTTCTCGACTGAATGCTTCTCAAATGATTTTTGTTCCTGGTTATATGCTTGAGGGCTTTTATTCATGAATTACATTTTTGTTTCCATATTAAGACCTATTCATCTGTGCAAGGGAAAGAGACTTGCAGTCAGGCAAGGGTTAACCTCACCACAGACTGTTATCTTTCCACTGCAGTAAAAGTTCATATGCAGCCATTGATCAGACAGAGTAATTCATTCTTCAGACAGCCTAGCCTGTTCCCAGTCTAGAAGATGCACAATGTCACCTCACCTCAAAATTGAGACTATAAGTATGTGAATGGCCAATGTACACTTTTTTACCATTTCAGTAAATAGTCAATGTAATCTCAGTAAAACTATCCTTACCCTCCCTCTTATCCTAACTCTGACCATAACTATTCCCCTACCCCTACCCCTGCCCTAGTCCTAATGTTTTACAAAACAACATGCTTACAGATCTGTTACTCATAATTTACATTAACAAACTGACCCTACTGTATTTCTGTCTGAGAAAAGGCAATAAAAATATGTAATTACCTCAAATTCACACATATTATTTGATATTTATTCAGAATTGCCAGACAAACATATTTCTCAAGACTAGGTTTGCTCATATTTGCATGTATTTTTATTGCAAAACAAAAACAACAACAAAAACTTAGTTCCCATTTTATATTCACATATGTAATAACTTGTTGACTAACCATGTATTATCAAGTAGTTTATTTAGCTAGAAACACGCAACTTGAAACTTCTTACATTTGACAATTGTCACCAGAACATTATTTGTTGTGTGACTTCTTTAGCTAGAGAGCTAACTACCTATATCCTAAGTGATAGTGAGGAATGTGAAGTGGAGCAGTAATTCATGTGAGGGAAAACAGGAGACTTGCTAGCAAGGTACACAGCATAGCTAACTAAATATTGGCCACATATCATAAACCTACAATAAAGATAGATAAAGTGGAAGTGAGTGAGTGTGATACAGTTACTGACCGCATTAATGAGTGGTAACTGCATGGAATTAGACATTGACAGGACAGCATGCAAGTGAATTGCTCATAGCTAGTTAGCTTGTTACTTGTATGACAGCACTTAAATTAATGGGAGCCATTTGCAAAAATACAGTTAAATTATGTAGCCACTTATTGCTAATTAAATTACAAAAGACAACATCAAACAACATTAGCTGCTCTCACAGCAAGCGTGTCTAGCATTTATCCTCTCTGTGAATTCAGGCAGGCTGCCTTTTGTCAATTTGTGCAATGGATGCTGGAATAGAATTTTTGGGGGAAAAGCTCCCCTGAAAAATTTAAGATTGATGCTCACTTTAAATTCACGCCATCAGAGCACACAGCCAGGTAATTCACTGCTTCACTACATTCTTCAGATTAGAACAGGATTTAAGATATCAGACAACTATTTCATACTTTCTGTGTGTATTTCAAAGTACACAGTCTGGAACATAGCCTAGTTCTTAAATAAAATGCTTGCCAAATTTGATCTAAAACTACCTGTTGCCTGACTAGTCATTTTGTTCTTTCATGCAACACTTTTTTAAAGGGAAGGGAATCAACAGATTGAATTCAATCCTGCGGAGCGTCCTTTCCGGATGTCCACAGTAATTTATAATCGATTTGAGTATTGACCTGCAACAAAGGCCGAATCCAGCTTGACAGATGTGGAGACAAGACACTGAAATGGCTAGTGAATGCAGTTTTGACAGGGTTGTGATGTGAAAAGCACATATTGACCAAGGGCAGGCGAGCTGCGGCCACAAGACAGAGTATTACAATAATGGTAATGGATCACCATGAAGACGGGGCATGAGGCACTGGCCTCTGCTCCTGCTGCTGTTGCTAAATGACACTGCAAACCCATTACTTACATCCAATAAAAAGGAAAATGTCCCTGCTCTACTGCCAACAATGGTGTGAGCCAGCAGTCTTAGTTTATGTTATGTAGTTGTACTGGATCTGTGTGTGTGTGTGCGCGCGCGTGCGCGTTCAAGACAGATGTAGGACTTTAGTCCAGTTTGGTGGAGAGTAAAAATTTGTCTCCGATATACTAGTACATTCATTTCCCGCTTAAAGGTAGTTATTTTCTCGTGAGTTCCATTACAAGCTGTGGGAAGATCATTAGCATATGCATCACTTTTCTGTGACTGTTGGCAAATGCACTTTGAATACCATGGCCTCTCTTATGAAAGGATGGCAGTGTTCACAATATTGCCATGACAAAAATAAGTTGGTAACGGAAAGACACTGGTTGGGGCACAAAGACGACACAGGTTCCAGATCTATCTATCTGTCTATCTATCTATCTAACACTTGAACAACATCATACGTTTGAAGGTTACTGAAATCAATTTAATTCATTTTAAAAACGTTGTACAGTGTATAACATTGCCATATTGAAATTGGACTGAATCTGAGGCATAGACCGGTGTTTGTTCTGGTAGTGATGATGCTGGTGATAATGAAAATGATGATGGCAATGTGGGGAAGCCACATATAAAAACTGCTTTAACAGGCATAATACAGTTACAAGTGTAATTGGTGGTTCTGTATGGCCAATAGCAGTCGAAGTTACATGACCAATTGGTAGCAGCATCCATTCAGTGTGTGACCCAACACCCACCCCCTCACGTGAAGGGAGCAGGTTGTAGAATTGCGCTTGTAGCACTTGGGAGCATGACAGAGCGTGGGAATGATTTGTGTTCCGCTCACAGCAAGCTGAGATCATGCCTTTATTAATGTACTAAACATTGGAAACTGAGTCAGTGGCGCTCAATGAAGTGAAAACTGTTAGCATCTATCAGTGCAACACCAGGCTGCTAGAGGCAAGGCCGTCAAAGGGCCTTCTCCTTTATTTCCGGGCTGCTTCACTTGACGAATATTTTTGTGATCAATTCATCTAAAAAAAAATTATATGGAACCCTTTTCGCGAGTATTGATCGTGTCTAAGAAAGTAACGATTACGGATGTTACACTGCAAATGTAACATTTCTTTAGAAAGGGTGCTAATGTGATACATGAACACATTTGGAGGGTGTAATTACAGTACAGCAAGGTTAGGGTAATCCAGTGTGGAGGAAAAAAGCCCAGCATTCAAATCAGACAATGATCCAACCGTCACCATAATTCATAAATTCCATTGCATATTTTATCTGGGAATCTTCCACCTAGTTTATGCTAATATCACAGATTTTCTATATATTGACCAGATAGTGAGATGAGTGTGCTTCACAATGAAGGCTCTGTCTCTTCCTCTTTGTGAACATTCTGGAAATGTCTAAAACAGAACATGCATAGTCAACACTTCAACGCCAACATGACTGGAACCTGCTTTTACCACCTGTAACCTCCTAGATAGCAAAAGGAAAGAACACATGAGCTGAATATCTGGTCATCATAGAATATCTGTGCTAATGCCTAGGGATGGATAATCTATAAATGGCTCACAGAGACATAGGGGTTGGGGCCTCAGGTAGTGAGACTGTCTCTGTCCTGCCTCTGTCTGAAGGTCAAGAGTTTAAATCCCATCCCTGTCTGAAACCACAATCATTTGCAAATGAGCCGAGAATCAAATTAATTCCCATAATGTTTTTTTAGAAGCTAGCACTATGCAGTCAATTGAATAAAGATGATTGGCTGATGTAAACCTGTTGTGCACAGGAATACACACCAAGGGAAAGGCCTTTAAAAAATAGATCAATCCGCTATGGAAGAAGTCTGACAATGAGTAGGAAACCTACCCTTCACTCATAAGGAAGAAAAATCTGATGACAGATCTTTAAATCATTATTTAATGCTGTCTCCATCCAGCTTCCCTTTTTATGTGACTACAATGATGGGTAACATCATAAAAAAATAAATCTGTCTCTTGGTAAGCTTTTGCTTTTTATTCCATATGTAAAATTCAAAAGTCACAGTATAATCTAGGGAAGCCAAAGGTTGGCTTTACTGTGATTACAGGCTTAATAACATAACAGTGTTTCCATTTCATCAAAAGAAACAAAAAGATAGCAGGCTTGTGGTTCCATTCTTCCCAGATGTTCCTAGAAGTTGACATAATGTTGATGCAATGTTTTTGTTGTAAAGTCCAATTGCGCTGTTCGCTTGAAATGTACACCGCTGTAACATTGTTATATATTTCTTGCAATCTCTGGAGCATGGAGGCTAGTGGACGGGATGTGATGTTGATGCATTTGTGTTTTGTGCGTTGCAGTGGTGCCATAATGTGCTTATTTACTTTTTTATACAAACGTCTTTAATAAATTCACTACATCATTAGATATTTCATTAAGAATCAATTAGTTCTACATTTTCTTGCTTCTAACATGTCTTGATACTTAAAAAACACTGTGTCCACAGCTATATTGGGTAATGCAATATTTATAGATGTACATGTATGTCTGCTTCTCTCCACTTGAGGGCAGAAGAGATCTATTAGATGGGTATGGCTGCACGGCAAGTCTCTTTGTCAAATAATGTTCAATGTTATTTCATGGTGTGATTATTGGGTAGACGTGATTACTGTATGCTCTAAAGACTCTAGGATAGCAGAACACAATTCGATATGATGAAAACTATATATGATACGATATATGAAAAATTTTTCAGAAACAGCATTGAGATTGGTATCTTATGAAGTTCTGATGTTCTGTATCATATAAACAGCTGCTTTACTGTGCTGCCACAATTTGGATGGAACAGGCACCATTGTTAAGGTTTTATTTACAGGAAGCATACTGAACAAGTATTACAGTTGGGTACCATACAATAGCCGATTCAATCACTTTGCAGTTCAAAAGGGAAAAATGCACATTTGCATTACAATATAGCACTATTCATTTGTTTAGCATGCTCTCTTATCAAGGATGACTTCTGCAGCTTGCGTTTGACATATTAACTATTGTGAGGCTGAATGTTTGCCAGAGCGGTGCAGGTGAGCAAGTGTCCCACCTGACATTAGAACCTACAAAAGTCTGGTCACAAGACAAGTTCCCAAGCCTGCACATCATGTTGCCATACCAACTAAGCAGACAACACACTACATACACTTGATGGACAAATAAAACACAGAGAGGACAGTGATTGAGGCTAAATGCATGTTTAGCTAAAAGCCTTAAGTGCACTGGGAGTGCCACGCGTTGAAAGCATTTTTCATTTTATATGGTAAAAGTGCACTTGGGGACAACATAAAGAGGGAGGGCACCAATCAGCGCTGTGCCTTCCATACACACGGTAGTATGTATAAGTATAATAGTATAAATAGTATAAAGCATGCACAGCTACATCCCCTTCTACTTTAAAATAACTACTCCTACCTTGTTATGTTAGGTCCCCATACAACTCTTCTACTATTCAGCAAAGCAATTTGTGAATCTCAGCATCATTCCACAGTGTTGAAAATGGCAAAAGGGGTCACAATGACCACAAACTGATGTACAGGGTGTTTTATTTTGTGTTTTATATAAGTTTTATATGGGAGTGGAGAATACAATATGTACACAATGACAAAAGTAACACCGGGGTGGGAGTGGGTGGACGGTGGCATGGCCAGTCTTGACTGGTGCTTTCCAGACGCATAAATCCTTCCTCTGGACCTTGTTCTGTAAGTGTTTGAAAGTGTAGGGTGGTGAAGTGGTGGAGGAGGGACAGGCAATAGCAAACAGACAACCATGTCAGCCTAGGAGCTGTTACGTCACGAGATATTAATAAGCGGGGGGAGTTAAGGTGCGGCCCTTCCTCACAAGTGTCTGTCTTAAAGAAATGAAAAGAGCTATAAGTTTTGAATTCCACAGCTTTGAATTTTTATTAGTCAGTGGTGCTATTATGCAAGGATGACCGTGGCATATAAATGAAATCATATGTCTTTGCATAGATGAAGGGGTTATGGTAACTGCTGTGAGCAAAGCATACACACATAGCATATAAATAAAAATGACTTCTTAGATGTTTTTCATGTGGTAAATGCATTCTGTCTAGATGGTTGGTGTCAACATTAAAGTTTGTTCCCACAGTCAGCTGTGAAGTCTATAAAGTTATGGAATGACTTTTAGATCCTGGGTGGGCCCCTGCTGTTGTGACCTTGAAGAAGGTATTTAAACTGAATAGCTTCACCAATATATCCTGTAAATATGATGAAAATGTGAGACATGCAAGTGGTGCCAGGCTAAGAAAACACACAGTAACATTTGCCAATAGCGTAAATTGTTTTATAGGATTCACATTCCGACATGTCAAAGAGGCAGGCTTATGCCTTATGTCAAAATTTTCCATTCCTCCCACACCTTCATATCTCTCCTCCACACATTAAAGGAGACGATTGAAAGTGCCGATTAGCTTTCAAATGCCTGCCCTAACTACGAGTAAAAAAAAAAAAAAATTAAAAATCTCACATAACTATAAATAGTTATGCTTATGATTCCCACAGTTTGTAATGTTTGACAGATGTGCACCCACACAATGGGGGCGGAGTAACACACACAATTTTGCAATACCTTCACGGCGCACACAGATTTGGTTGACTCTGTGCCATTGCTTCTTTCTTTGTTTCCTTGTCCAATCCGCTGTCGGTGGATGTGAGAAGTTTTCATACACGAACCGTTCCTCCAAACTGACAAAAAAAATTGATTTAATGGCACGGTACCTTGTGTCAAAATCAATGCAGCAAAAAGGAGTTTGAATTATGGCTGAAAAAATGGGATAATAAGGGATCACTAAGTAATTTCCATCGCTTCAGCAAGCATCTGCTAGATGTAATCCCCTTCAGATGATGCAAGCACATTCATCTGCCTTTTAAACTGCAGTGAATGAGGCTGTGATCATGGCTTCCCTTTTCATTCTACACCTGTGCAAACTGTTAATTAGAAAAGTCGTGCTGTACATTTGACTCAACAAAAATATTTTGTCAAAATAAATGAAGTTTTAAAAGCACAGACCTGAATATATGATGAAACAACTCATTGTTTTCAAGATTTCCAGCTGAGTACTGTGAATACTGGGAATCTGAAGCACCTGGAACATTCTGTAGAAATTACAGCCATTTGCACCCAGTATTTCCTAAACCTAAACATGCATTTCCATTGAAGATGACAAGCTCAGGTCTGCACTTACCAGTGGGTGCAACAAGCAGCCATAATGACTACAATACATTTCATGGATTTAAGGATGTCTCCATCCAGGAATGAATGCCTCTTACCTCTTCCTTGTTGAAAAGCCACAGAACTCCACAGAGATGTGCATATTTCATTGTACATACCCATTATTTCTGGCTCTCAATCATGAACGATTCAATAGCATGACATTCTTTACAGGCTCCTGGTTTATCAGCTTACAGCATAACCTAATGAGGCTCTGAAGTGTACTTTCAGACAAAGCAGGCATGCCAGAGCAAGGCTGTCATTCAAAATTGCATGAAGAAACGGACCTCAAATAAATAAATAATTAAAACCTTTTTTTGAGCTGTCATCTGAAAACTGCTGGAAGCATTGAAAGTGAAGTTGTGGGTGGTTCTACACCGACACTTGTCCTAGGAGGTAGGTTAAGCCCATTTCAGCGTGGGACGCAGCAAAAGATTTCACCTACATAAGTACCTAAGCGTGCAATTAGTCATGTTTGATGAGAAGATCGCGGCTAAGCCCCGCAGAGGAACAGGTTCTCTGCGACACACAATGTGTAATAAAAAAAACCCTTTAGGAAACATCCAGATCCACCCTCACATAGATTTATTTAACAGTGGCACTGCCATCTCTGGACACCGATGCCACGCTAATGAGGTGGAACCAGTAAGGGTATATTGCTTTTGGACCATGACTGCCGTGCCATTTGCCTTGGTACAGAGTGGTTGCTTTTGGAGTTCAGCATATGGTGAATGAACCATAATAAGCATGCTTTGCAGATTTGAAAACCTTTTATTACATAAATGGAGCTAGGGAACTCATTACATACAGTTTATTATCCAACTGAAATTGCATAGAGAAGGGTTACTCAGCTCTTATTCTGGAAGGTTTTACCGCTCTCTTTAAACCACTAACATGCAAAGAAGTGAGAAGGACAAAAAAAAAAAAAATTGTACTAATTGTACTAATTGTTCTAATTGTACAGTGAAAACTCTTCAGCTCTGAAATGCTCCTGGTTTACTGTGCAGAATATGTTGGTGAAAGCAAAGGGGAGGATGTGGTGTGTGGCTCCTTAGAAAATACACTGTGGCTGATGAAGTTCTTTTCATTTACAGTATTCAAAAGAAATAAATATAGTATACGTCATTGCAATGCTTTCTGCTTCGTCAGACGATACCGCACGGTATTTTTAACCTCTCTTATCTTTTGGAGCACCATGACATTTTATTACAGGTTTCATATGGCCTGCGCCGTGCCACCAGTGTTTATCCCTGCATTAGGTGTGCTGCAGGTGTTGTGATGGAACAGATTGTGAGGTGATCTTTCAATACCTCGGCGAGATGACAGGAGGGCTGTTTGGGAATGCGGGCGCGTCGTGCCGCGGCGGGCCAAGCGTCATTGAGGGAGTGAGACGAATCGGTGGTCCCAGCATCCACGCAGCTGTAGCCAGCAACTGCCGAGCGTCCCGGCAGGTCCCTGTGCAGATGGGCAGTCATCCGCTGTCCCTGACCTTACCCGTACCTCTTACAGGGTGCGGCATCTCTCCACTTTTTTTTCTGACCATAAATTTTGCAAGAATGTTGGTGACCACCAAATTCATAATAGGAAAAGAAAAATGCAGCACTTGCTGAAGTTTTTCGTTCAAAATGAAGAACATGATGGCATTATGGTTAAATTGAATGCCCCCATCAGTGTCGGAAACGCAGACTGCAATAATATAGTCAATTTTTGTAAATGATGAATGGACACTTTCTGAAGGTCGATCACTGCATTATGTATGTGGTTGTTTTGAACAGCAGATGGCAATATTACTTCTTTTTAAAAAGGCCTGACTGCACAGTGCACTGTGCATTTCTTCTGTTTCTTAGCAAGCATAAACATGAAAATAGCACCCTTCCCCATTTTCTGTCCGTTGAACTTCAATAACACATGCATTATGTCTCCCTATGTGTCAGCTGCTTCAGTCATCTGATTTATTTAAACAAGAAACATTCTTCAGCGGTAAAATGTGCAACCGAATAATCTTCAAAAATGTAGCCGACATGAAGACAATTACTACTGCATTTTATGGTAAAATTGTGGCATTTAAAGCAAATACAGTAGCTCATGATTCCAACTTGTATGTTCAGAAATCAATTTATAGTGTGCAGTAGGAAGGAGGAAGGTACAAATGCACAAAATGCCTCCTTTGTTCCAGCCTGCAAATGCTGGTGAAGTGGTTGGGATACTAAAAATGCTGATTGAAATTAAAGGTGATTGTGCTATTCAATATATAATTCAGTGCATTAAAACATCAAGGTAACTTAATGCCTACATAGTGATTTCGACCGTGTATGTTTCTACTTTAAGATTCTGCAGTCCTACTTTCATTGTCAGTATACTGCAGATGCATTTAATATGAGTATCAACACTCCATGTTGATGTAGACATTCTGAACATGGAGGAAATACTATGCACATTCACAAATATAGCTTCCTTGAAAAAACAAACAAACAAAAAAAAAACAAAGAATTTGACTCATGTTATATCCTCTCTCCTCATTGCATTGTTTCTGAGTCAGTTGAGGCCCAACTTTAGATGGATAGTCAATTCCAATTTGATTACAGTCATTTAATGGAGTAAGGGGAGTGTTCATTCATGTTCTGATCATGCAAAACCTCTCACTGCAGCCAAGAGAGTGTATGAAATACAGCAGATAGGCAATGTGTTCTGGATGCTTGCTGGATTTTCATAAAGCTGCTGAACCCACACTAAACTGAAAACCTCCAAGCGTTCACAGTGTGTGAATCACATTGTAAAATGCAGTATTTTCACTGTGCCTGTTTTGTGTGAAATGTGATGTTTTATTAAAGTCTGCCATTTAATGAGATACTCATCCAATTCAAACCCATCAGTGAAGTGGGAGATCCGCTGCTAGATTTACAGTATTCTCTGCCAACTTCTATTTCTTAGTCCAGACTGAAGAAAGCAGTTCACCAGCAAAAACCAAGAAACTTGCAGAAGAAATGCTGCCAGGAGGAGCAGTCAGAATCCCTCTTGAGAAAGGTTTGAACCTCATAAAAGACTACAGGAAGAATCTTCTTTGTGTCAACATGAATTAATGTGATCATTGTCTTTTTTCTGAAAAACATGCAGTTATTTATAAATAACAACCTGTCTCTCTGTGCAAGGATGGAAGAATTACTGTACTATATCCTTGCAGACAAAAATTCTTATTGCACATCCGCATTGTGTCTTTCGATCATCTTCTCCGGAAATTTTACCATGGATGCCACATTTTGATGCCACTGTATGAATATAGATTGGTAGAACTGCTTGATAGAAAGACCCTGCAATGGACTGATAACTGGTCCAAGACGGAGTCTGGCTTTGTACCCTGGGTCCTCTAGGTTTGACTCTGGCTGTCAGTGTCTCTCCAGAGGGTGATGCACTTGCTGAAAATGGACGGATTGATAGATGGATGAACGAATAGATTCTGTCAATGAAGAAGTAAGTTGCAATATGAATACACACGTGAGGTCCGTTTGCGGACTGTAAACATGCACTGAAGGTGAAAATAATTGTTTATTTATTCGGTTACTTGTCAAGGTAAAAACTGTCTGCAGTCATGTTGAACTCACATTTGCACATAATTTGGTTATGCGTGCCATAAAAAATTAGCATTTTGCCAAGCCTGTTGCCTTATTGGAGTTGCACTGGAGAGCCCCACTGGAATCCTTATGTTCTGTAATGCAATAGTAACAGACAGGAGCATTCCTTTTTCATTTACTGTAAGGAGCTTCATGGAAATATCACACAAACACCAAAGAAATATGCAAAACACTTGCAGTAAGTAATGCAGTAGAAGCACTGTAGTGCTGTCTAGTATTATTTTTTTAACTTCAATTGTTTATTTTGCTTTGATATGTACTTCATAGTTTTCGGATACTCTGGTCCGATCTGCTCATCACACAGTATGATGGCAAAGCTTGGAATGAGAGGAAGGATTGAGAGCAACATTAATTGAGCTTTCCACTAGAATCAGGTTCACCTCAGCTTGGGTAAAGGGTAAAGAACATCAGCAGGAAACACGCCTGCGTCCCTCTGACAAGCTGTTGTACGGCACAGCCAAGATCAATTATAAAGAGGTCAGCTCTTGTGAAGAATGAGGTACTTAGGAAATAGCTTGAGGTTGTAAAACCCTTCTGTTTTGGAGAGGTCGATCAAGTCAGTTTTTTTTTTTTTTAGAGGAAAGAATGAGCTACGATTTTCTCGTGTCATTCACATCTGTCTGGAGCTGGTGAGAGGGATTTTAGTCCGCTATGCAAATTGAATTGTCCATATAAATATGCACAGTAGAGTGTTCTTCCCCCCTCTTTTTTTCCTTCATTTTGCGTTGGAGCACTGTTTGCTCCTCTCCCCCTACTTAACATTCCATGAAGGTACCCTTTTCCTCAGTCTCCATTGAGAGGGGCGACAGGAAACTTTTTTTTTCTTGTCTTCATGAATATCTTGAGTTTCTTCTACTCTGACAGATTATGCATCATGGTTTTTAATTGATCCCTCTGGGCTGGGATTCACACTGTTTGCGGGTTTTAGCCACGGTACGTTTTGAACCGAACACTGTGATTTTCCAGCAAATATAGCCTTCAAATATCTGACTGGGTTGCTCTAATTGGGCGTACTGTACATATACAATGCAGACTCTTTGCCATCTCACCCATTGTATGGAAAAGGGGAAAGTGAAATGACATGAATATGTAAACAGCAAAAGATGAAACATGAGGAGGTAGCTTTTGGAATGGCTTTTCAGGTCAAAGCAGAAAAAGGCTGCCACCCTCACATCCTCCCACCCTGCGATGTTAAATGAGACCTTTTGTGATGCAGAGAGGCCTCACTTGCTCCTTGGTGCTCAGCAGCATGCACTGAGCACAGCAGGTAGGATAAAACAACAAACGTTTAGATTTTTGTGTCCATATAAGGTAATTCTCTATTCCTGCAGGCACGCCAGCCAACCAGTTTTGCTTTTTGCACTGTCGTTTTCAAATAGGGAAGATTCACGTTGCCTGATCCAGCACTGGAACAGTATCTGAGTCATACTTGAATTAGACCTGATAAATTTTTTTTTTTTTAAATCTCTCACGCCTGAAGGCAGAACCTGCAACAGCTGACGCCTGAGGTGAGACTTGAGGTTTGATGTGTGCATCTCAGCCCAGCAGGTGGCTTTCACTGCATCCAGCTTGCAAATATACTCTCTGTCATTAAACCCAGCCTCACATTTCTCCACCTCAGTTACTAATCAATAGAAAGGCCATTCTGCAGCATCTGTGCCCTGTGATCCTGCAGTTCGGCTTTTTACCGATCCTATCTCTACATTAAAAAAGCACTTTCACTTTTATAGCTTAAAATGCATTCATTATATTGCAGTCTTCTATGCAGTCTGTGAACATTTTTCTCTGTAAATGTATTAGAATGATATTTTAGGTTGCCACAAATGTTTGCTTTTTATATGCTGGGTAGTAACACAGAGCTATAAAAGAAGGGTGATGAGTCAGGTCTGAGTATAAATAGAGGCTTAAGATGCAACTCACCCTTCATTAAAAAGCCTCTTTGGGGTCGAAACAGATGTCACCTCAAGCTATTAGAATTTTAAATGATTTTTACGTGTTCGTTTGCTCCAGAGGTCTGTCAGATCACAAGTGAGGGCTGTCCTGGAGAATGTGATAACCTTCACAAAGTGGATATTTGGAAATTGATGGTTTTATTGGTGAGGGACTCATTTAATCCAATGATGAATGTGGGTTATTTCATTTTAATTTCTGCCTTTAACAGGTCAGTAATGAAATGAAAATCATCTCAAGGTGACTGGCATGTGTCCAATAATTTCAAAATTGGGTTAATAAAAATAAAATATATGTGGGTTGCTTTTTTTATTCAGGAAACCCCTTGAATATTGATTCTGTAAAATATTAAGCATGTGGAAACCAGTATTAAGAGGCAACTGTCAAACATTTCATATAATATGATTTAAATCTTCATAAATTTAAGTTGACATCATGTCACAACTCAGACATTAACACAGCAAAACAGTCCCAGTACCGTTTGGTAGGATTCAGCCAATTCATCCTATGATCAATCTTATATATGAGGTCAGAACAGTCAGTTACCAATTTTTGAGGAGCACTGACAAATGTAAATGCTGCATGATGATTTAGTTAATGAAGCCATTCTATTTTGAAAACGTCCTTGAAGGCAAAATTGTTATTTGTCAGCTGTGTGCATGAATGATAAGTAAAAAATAATAATAAACATGTGACAAGGGAAAAAATGAAAGCTAAATTCATATGCAGATGCATGTCAGAATGTTAATTTTCACCTCACTGAGTTAAAACATCTACATGACAAACACCTCAAATGAAAGATCATAAAATGATATTAGCTTGGCAACAGAGACTCCAGTGGCAGTTGGTGACATTGGACATACTCTTGTTTCCTTTGGTGAATTTAATGTATAGCCTGCAATGCTACCCATATATATAATAACTACTTAGATAGGTAAGTGGATATGTAGCTAATATCAATCAGGAGAAAAGGTTA
This sequence comes from Megalops atlanticus, assembly GCA_019176425.1. Taxonomy (NCBI): domain Eukaryota; kingdom Metazoa; phylum Chordata; class Actinopteri; order Elopiformes; family Megalopidae; genus Megalops; species Megalops atlanticus. The sequence goes on along the minus strand of CM032877.1, from coordinate 6,072,262 downwards.
TGAGGTAGTCACTCCATTTGTCTTAGCTGACATATCCTGATGTATTTATATGTTAGCTCAGCTGCCTAACATGTAAAATATTGTTCATGTTTGGAAATATTTTGCAAGCATAAAATGACAGTATTCCAAAACAGCGTGAATGACTTCCTTGTACATTTCAGAAATGAATTTTAAAAATCCTGCCATCACTATCAACCTTAGCAGCAAAATATCTTGCTCCAGGCACATAATACTGGTTCCATCCAGTTATCCATGCAGCCAGCAACAAAATATTCACAGGCACCTATGATTTTGCAAGCATTTAATATGTGTCATGTGTATGTTAATGGATATTAATAACATGCATCATAAAAGTCATTTAGTCATAGAATTTTCTGAAGACATCTCTTTTATCATAAATTTAGAAAGATTATTGTTAAATATTCCTCAATTTTTGTGAATCCACCACTGATTTCTGGGGTTTTAACAGCTGTCTGCCATTTGAGAGTACATCATGTCATCTTGTTAATCGCATGTGAGTGCCTGTGGTCAGGAGAAGGCAGTGCAAGTAACATTTAAACAAACAAATGAGGGTCTGTGTAAGATGAGCAACTTTGGGAGGCATGTCAGACAGCCTCTCTCTCATCTCTGTTATAGACTCAAAGTGTGCAGAAATTTGGGTCATGCAATCACCCTGAAGTTTCCTCCACGCAGACAGAGAGAAAGGACGCCTTATTCGACTGAAGTAATCCCTCATTATGTTATCCACAGGCACTGGTTTCCTGACATGCTCGGCTCCTGCTTATTTTCATTAATCCTCCTTCTTCAAACCGAAACTATTGGGGTGCCGAGATGAGACGGCCCGCCGCCATCTGTTCTGTGCTGCTAATAAAAGCAGCGCCGTCACACTGTTAAATTATGCCTTTTTATGATTACGGCGGGAGAATTTGTGGTTATTGCGTTGGACTGTTCTCTGTTGGCCCTCGGTTGACTACCACACATTTCTTTTAGAATTGTCCCTGCGAGCAAGACAGGCCAGGCCAAGAGGCTTGTACAGGTCAGGTTCTCTTGTACACTCTATTATACTCTGTTACAATTTTCTGTTTTTTTCCTCCCCCAGCACTCAAGATGATAATTTATGTCAGTCAATACATACTGTTTTGATCTTTCTCTTTTGATCTCAATTGCTCGGCTTCATCTTCTCTTAGGGGCTATGATCTTGGATTGCAAACCTGTTTATTGTGCCGCCCAACGCCCCTGCCCCTCTTCCAACATCCCCCAATGTTTTTGGTGGGAGAAAGCCTTATCCATATAGCCAGTCTCTTGAATTTCATAGAGATTCTTCAGTCCTTTATTAAAACACTTAAAAAAAAAAATAGGCTGGTTTCATAACTCTGAGGACATGTCCCTCTGAAGTGCAGGGGCCGCCGCCCGCATTACCATGGCAACAGGACCACGAAGATGGATGTGACTCGCGATTTTGAGCACTGTCGTACAGGAACAAGCTGGCCGACTGGGGCGGCTCGATCCCGGCTGTCCCCAGCCTTTGTGTGTCTGTCTCATTTCACAATCCATCAGCCGCACACGAGTGCCACTGTCCTGGTAGCTCCAGCGATCCATCAAAGCCTGTCAGAAAGCCATCAAAACTGAGAGATGAGGCAGAGTGTTGGAATTCTATTAATCCCACCATCCAACCAGCCGGCTCCTGATACAACCCTCACTGAGATAATAAAATCAGCGAATCAGAAGAGCTCCTCCTGAGATGTACTAAAACATTAAAGCTGTATTGACTGACGTTATTTTTCTTTTCTATCCTTGTGGGGTTCGCTCTTGAATTAAATATTTGTGCTTCCCCCTTATTCCCTCTTCTGTTTCACCCCCCTCCGTAGAGTCAAGGAACAGAAAAAGCTTTACAAAACTCGAAGCTCCTCAGAATCCATAATTCACGACTTATTTGGGGCAGATACGTATGGTATTCAAAAGAGAAAGAGATTCTGTTTCAAAAAATCTTTTTTTTTCAATTGATGATTTTGGGAGAGGAGTTTTAAGAGAGTCTATGTACAATAACCCTGACTTGAACTTTTTTCTGCTGCAAGTTTAATGATTGTACAAACCTACATACTCCTACTTCAGCTCTTTCCTTCCTCTTCCCCATCTCCATCCCTGAATTCTGCAGTAAATATGGCAGAAATGATATTAGTTGTTCCTTTACAGTATTATATACCCTTTTTGTTTGTGGTTCATTATTAAATACCATTAAAGCATGTTTTTATCTGGAAATTTATGTCTGCCTCATTTATATTTATTGATAATGCAATTGTCCTGATGACTTGGTATGGTTTAAATAAAGTTGTCTGCACATTTCCTAGTGCTCATATTATACTTTTATCCCATTTTCCCCCTTTCCCCCCAACTTTGGAAATCACCAATTGTGCCACTTAAGCCTTATCTCACTGTGAAAACCTCCACACTCGTGTGTGTGTGATCTGGGTGAGGCAAATGCAATGTTCCAGTGAATTTGCATTCCAATGCGGCTATTTTTCACACTACAAGAAAGTCCCTGGTGACCAACAGTGAAGTGGCCGCTCAATGGAGAATAGGCGCTACTCCACTAATGCCATCCGAGCGACTTACAGGTGCCCAACATAGGGTGTCATAGGGTGCTGAGAGAGTGGTGCAATTAGGGAAGCCTGGCCAATCTACACTCCTCTATTCCCATTGGGACCAAGACACTGTTGTAGATCCCTGGTTTTTTTATCATGTTATGATTCTTGATTTATGATTTATACACTTATTATAGCTCTTGCCATAACTCCAGTCACCAGTTGGCTCTGTAAAGATGCCCGGCTATTTCTTTTCACTTTTTGCTTTTCAGCTTTTTGCAAACAGGTGAAATAAATTCTTATTCACTTTCCAGAGCTCTGTAAATTTCGTCATCGCCTAATCCTGTCCAGCATGTATTTTTGGCCATGTGCTCAGCTGTTTTGCATCTACTTGTTATTCAGTTCTCAATGCTTTTTGCTGTAGTACCGCATGAAACAGAAAAAAAGCTTTTAGATAACAATCTTAGTGTAATTTTTTGTTGTTGATGCATAATTGAATGGTTGTTTTTCATAACCACTGCTCATAAAACTGAAAGCTGAGCAGGACTTGGCAAAAAAAAAATCACTGCTTGATATTCACTTGCAGCTTTGCCTGATCTTAGGGTGATGAGATGAGGTACAAGCTCATCGTGCAAGTGCCAAATTTCATTAAGAATGATCGCAAACTCATAGCAAACTTGCAATTAAAAGGCCTAAATCAAGACTGATATCATAATATTTTATGTAAAACTGGGTGTAAGTCAGTTACATTGAGGAACACATTTAATTGCTAATGGATATCCTGCAGTATACATTCACCTCCTAAGTTTTCACTGCTACATCTACCCAAGATATTTTATTTTCAAAGTCTATTTGGCATATGGACAGCAGTTCAGCATCCCTATCTCATTCCACGGTAATGTAGCTTGGGATGTAAATGTCAAAGCAATCACCATAGACATAACATGTAAAATCTTCCACACCGGAGTCACATTGATAGTAGTAGGTGTTTGCTCATTTGCTCAACAAATCTTATCGAACATTTACATGCTGAACCATACCAGTGCACATACTGGCTACTGCCATGCATGGAAGGTGTTGACTCTCTTTTAATCAGGGAACAGAACAAGGGCAAAACAAACAATCCTGAGGCAGTTGGAGGAGTGGATGTGAACCTCTGACAAGATTTCTTTCATTACCTCCACCCTTTCAATGTATGAAAATCCAATCTGTGCTAAGTACATCGCACATTTTTTCCTAGTTAATGCAATTCTGCAAAATGTTGAATTAGCTACAGATTTTCTGCAGTAGACACCTGTTCTTTGTCCAGTCTCTCATATCAGTGTCAAGAACCCGTCCTGCTTAAAAGCGGATTCCCTGCCATGGTCAAGATTATTTCTAACATTGAAAAGGATGGCTGATTAAGGCTCCAGCCCAGAGATAAATTGGGCTAATAGTCCACATGCCTAAGCATGGTTTGAATGTATGCCCTATGGTTTTAACTTTATATGAGTGTGAAGGGGAGGAGCGTGTTTTCAGCACCACGGAATGAAAGTCTTTTTATTCCAGGATTCAAGGGAAGGTGAGCCATGCAGGCGGATTGTCACCCCTTCGTCTTTCTGGAGAGCCGGCGGGTGACAGGATTAGACTCGGTCGCGGTGGCATTGTGTTTTGAGACGGAAGGGAGCCTCCTTTCGAAATTCTTACCTCTGTTTCGGTAAAGGAGAAAAGATGAGCAATGTTGTCCCATCTCCAGCAATGGCATTACTCGCTTTCCTTAATCCTTCAAATGGACCTTCAGGCAGTCAATTTGCAGCCAGTGAGGTGTGAAGCTTTATAAAGATGGGTTATTGACCCGTTTGCTGTTTTGGCAATGAGGGCATGAGTAAACCGAAGAGTTCCTATTTCTCAGGGAGCAGACCTGTAATGTCAGAATCCTCTCCTGTTAAATACTCGCATTCATTTCAATAAAGAAGATTTTTTTTAGTCCGTATGTTTGGAATGGCAATTATATTCCTCATGGTGCAGGGGTCATGTGAGCCTAGACGCATTTGTCTCGCATTTACAGTCCTTCTCTTTTAATTAAATGGCAAAATAGAACCATCCTTCATAGCTCCTGTTATTTACATTGATCCATTGTGATGCTCTGCGTAATGAAATCGTAATAAAATGAAGGAATGTCGCAGGTTTCAGAACAGGAAAACATATTAAACCACAGAGTGGTGGGGGGGTGTTCTTTTCAGGTCTACATTAAAAATTCATTAGAAGGTCCATGGCTCATTGCTTGTGAAATGCAACATAATTGTTTTACTCTGGATTTAAGGATCTGCACCTCTGTGCGGCCAGGTGACAAACTGCCCCTGCCCTTTTAGGGACTGCTGTCACTATTGGATTTTTTCACCAGTAAAAATCTTCAATCCATTCAATTAAAAGATATTAAGCTATTAGATATCTGCTGCAGATATTACTTAAATCTGGTGGTGAATGCAATGACATCTATTAGAGGAATTTAGATCCATTGCCATTAAATCAATTACTAGCGCAGCACACTGAGACGCGAGCAAATGAATGGGGGTGGGGGTGGGGGTGTTCCTGATTAATCTTCTCTGCGGTGGGCCTGGGGACATTCACAGAGGCTGAGCTCAATCTCCCTTTAATTCTGTTTATCGTCGCATCCCCTGTTCCGTGCTCTCCGGGGCGGGTGCCCGAGACGGCTGTGCCGCCGCTGCGCATGCGTGTGTGCCTCCCCCATCAGTCCCAACACGGCCTCGCCTTCCCCGGCCCACCGTTCGAAAACATATTACAGAGCAAAGAGCTACTGTCACAGGGCTAGGGAGAGTACGATGAAAGCAGGAGCGCCCCGTCCTGCATGGCACAGCGAAAATGTGCACCCGCCTTCCCGTGGGAGCCCTCGCTGATACCCAGTACCTCCTCCATTAGATCGCATTCCCAATATCTGCTTTGTATTGTCTTGCGTGGAGAAATGCTCAACAAATTGCACACGGTCCACAAATCACGAGGATTTGCGCCTCGCTCTGTGTAAAGAAGGTCATTTTATACAGGGATTCTCCAGGGCAGAGGCGCAGAGGGGAGGGAGGTATTTGCCTCAATTCCAGACAGCCAACTGAGCCAAAACCAGCCGAAAAAACCCATTACTGTGTTGTGTTGCAAGTAATCAGAAGCAGCAGTATGTACATCCGACAAAAATCCAAGGTAACAAGGTAAAACAGATGAACGTGATTCAAAGATATGAATGGGCCATAAAACGCCAGACTGAGGAGATGGGTATGGGTATGAGCAGATGAGGATACTAGATACTACTGCAGGCAGGAAGCAGTGCATGTTGTATGTTGGGCTTGAAGGATCCAGCTGCACAAGGGCAGCAATGGCTCATGAAACTTAAACCCATCGTGAATAAGTGAGTGTATGAGCACATGGTGTGCATAGAGCCCACGGCTGCACAGGCTACCTGGGCACCACAAGACATCATATGTATATAATATAAATGAGTAGTAGCAGGACAACAGGGGTGGATGTTGAGCCTGGTGATTGGACAGCAAGACAACAACTTAGAGTGGTGGCGTGGCTGTAAGCCTTTTATTCTTCCCCTCTCCGGGATTACGAAAACACAACCAAAACAAGAAGGGAGACCTAGCATGGAGTTAAGCAAAACCAAAAACACAGCAGGTGTTGTAATGATTCTCACACTCTCAGACAGCACCAAACCCCCTACTACCAGCCCCTTCAGCCTGCATCTAGGCCTCTTTTATCAGAGGTCTAACAAAGGCAGCAATCCACTCGTGGGCTGATTACCAATCAGCGTCGGCTGTGCAGGTGCCTGCCTGTGAGGTCACTGCTATCCCAGGGCCTCCCAGGCTGTGGGAAATGGGACAAACAGCAGCCAAAAAAGAGTGGGAGCAGCCCTCTGTGCTCCCGACCCACTGATTCTGGCATCAGAGTATTAATATGAAGCCTATTTTAAAGTGAAGATTCATTATTATTATTATTATTATTATTATTATTATCATCATACTTATTGATAGTAGTACAGTGGTAATAAGTAAAGTAGTAAAATTAACACTACCGAAAAGAATTAATAGACATCCTAATTCAGCATAACTTACAATACAACGAGGCAATTACAGTAAACACAACAGATAAATAAATATCCATATGGGCTGCTAGACTAGAACAGACTGTATCAGAACTTTGGCCAAAATAATAAATACCACTAGAAGAGCCACCGCAGATGAGCTGTGGACCTACAAAACAGGAGAAAACCAGATATCGCTCATCCCGATGCACCTGTTTCCCTAGTCGCAAGTCATAGGTGTGCGTGAGCTTCTGCTAATCAGGCTAAAGTAACATATTTTGAGTGAATTTTCATGTCTGCACATGAATACAGAGGGGTATAATGTGTTACTGATGTAATGTGTGAATGTGGTACATTATTGAAAAGGCACATTTTGAGCATACTGTGTAAGGCTTGTCACAAGGCCCCTGCAAAAGGAGCTGGGATCCATGCAATCTGAATACTGGATTGAGCCCTGGCTGTGATATATGCTTTCAGTGCTGTGCAGTTAACCTTGTTTTTGACTTTGTTTGTGGATTTATTGCTCAAGGATCGCCCAGGCCCTCAATTTATTATTTTTTTTTAATTGCACATCATCTGTACTAACTCACCCCGTTCTGGATGAAAGACGGGACAGGCCAAGAGAAAAGACCAAATAAATGGGTCAAGGTTGTGCGAGGCGCGGCACCGTTAGCATATTGAGGATGTAAAGCAAAGAGCTTGTCCCTTTCGGTGATTGCGAGTAATAAAAGATAGATGCTGCAAAGTGCTTAAATTGGATTTCTTGCAGTGCCTCAGCTATCTTGTCAGCTGAGGTGGAATTGAAATCGGAGAGTTTTACTCCCTCCAATGTAAGTATGGAGTTCGGTGTAAGTTGGCCAAAGTTGAAGACAACTGAAGTTCACGCATTGTCAGTGCTGCTGACTGTGACAAATGTTTGCTTTTTTACAGCTCTTGGGTGTCCAGGATAGCAAGCGCTAAAATAATATGATTATATGATTAACTTAGTGGAAGAGCTGGTGATGAGTGAACAGCTAAGGTGTTCTGCCATGTAGCATAGCAGTAAGGCACAGGGCTCATAACCTCAACGTTGCTGGCTTGTGTCCCAAGTGGGGCACAGCTGTCATATCCTTGGGAAAGATACTTAACCACAGTGTCAGTATATCCATGTACTGAATATCCTGCTATATACATTGCATATACTTCTACGCTATGCAGCTGTTCAAATGGATGATATGTAAGCTGGGTAAAGAAATGATAATGTGCTGTAGTAAGTACTGCACATCACACAGCTGCTGTTACTTCATATTAACGGATACGTTGCTGCTTTATGTCACCAGTTCAGGAGGAACTTCAGTGTCTGTCCTCCCGTGTGGTCGAGGGTCACTTGTTGAACACCATTAGCCGGTTCATTACTTGCACCCATGCCCCGTGGGGATTCTGTGGTAGGCTTTAACAAATCACTCTAATTGATGTGTACACTTGAATCCTAACCTTAATTTATGGACCTCAGATTGCAGTTGGTTTCATGGATAAAAGTGTCTGCGAATAAATGTGTGACTCATAAATAATGCATTGCTGTTTTAAAAACACTTCTCCCACTAACACAAAGAGTGCGACTCAGGTGGCTTTTTTCTCTCCATAACCAGTTTTCACAGCAGAGCTCTGCTGAGAAAAGTTTGCTTAATATGCTTATAAATACCTTTAAGTACTACATAGTACCCTTTTTTTAAAAGAATAAGATGTTAATAAGCATAAGATCGGTTGCGACTATTCCACTAGAATTATTATTATATTCCACCAGTATTACTATACATTAAAATGGTGCTTGTGCTTCTGGGCCTGAGAGCGGAAGGGCCTGTCATTATGTTGGTTGCTGATATTGCCCATCCGCTGTAAATGAAATGCCAGTAGACTACGGTGAGATGAATCAGGCAGAAAATCCATCTAATTTTACTAATTCTCATTTTTTATTGCGCATAAAGCTTTAGCCATACAAATTCACTCAGGATTTTCGCAATAAAATTATTTTTGCATTAATGGGAAATCCCTTTGAGCCATTTTCTGATTGCTTCACTACTATTAGTCCAAACAGGTTGTGCTGATATATTACACATTGCACATGCTTTTATAGTGGGTTGGGGAGACTGAATGTCAAACTATATTTGGGACATGAAAATAGTACCTTGCTTTATCCCTGTTCAATTCCTAGTTCTAAAGATATCTTCTTACCATTTTCAACATTTTTCATTGAGCATACAGCTTTTACCCACACAAAATCACTCAGGGCATTCACATTAAACAAAACATTATGGAAAAATATCTGTTTTTTTATTAAATTCATTTGTTGATTTATTCTTAAACAATGACAGTATCTTTTTTTGTTATACAACCACATATACTTGAATCATGAGTCCTACATACATAAATATAGGAGCTGAAATTCCCTTTTTGAATATTCAAATTGTTCCTTGACACCCACAGACAGATTTTTATCTCCAGAAAGCTGTTACTTGATCTTAATCCTCCTTAATCCATTGTACCATCTTACTTTAAACTTTATTCTGAATACTTACAGTGCATTGATACCTTATGTAATTATTACTGTACAGCAATTGCTGAATGAAAAGGAGCAAAAAGGGATGGCCTTTAAGACCCAGCATGTGCTGTAAAACGGGCTGGTAAAATACGATGGGTGGAAAAATGTCACCTTTTCAGTCCTGTAATGCTTGATCATCAGTCTGAAATACACCAGTGGCATGCCTCACTGCAGAGATGCTGTTATCATCTGTATCTGTTTGGATCCCTTCCTTTTAGCCTCTGAAAGAGGTCAGTATACAGTCTAAACATGGGCTATACCACCAGTGTTCCAGACTGCAGTGGATGAGACCAGTTCGGACAGGATAAAGCAGCAATTTAACACGCAGTGCTAGAAGACACGGTGCAGGCAGATTCTTAGGCCAGCTCCTCTCTTCCTCTTTGTATCAGTCTGTTGCAGCTGCATCCCCCCCCCCAACCCCCACCAACCCCCACCAACCCCCACCCAGCTTACTCTACCAAACGCATGTTTCCCTGCCTTGGAATTCTTGCTCTGATGGTCACAGATGCGGTTTGACACCAGAGAGCTATATTATTAAATGGTAGCTGCGCAACGAGAACACATATGTGAAAGAAAATAGCAGGTAAAGATGGATCCTAGCTCATTGTCATAATTATATGTTTTTATCATGTTGTAAATTTGAGCTGTCAATCTTCCACTGAAGGCAGTTGTGTTTTTAGCCAGCCCAACTGAGCTGTGAGGGTTAGAGCATGGGCCAGCTGCAGTGTGTGAACAAGGTCAGCTTCAAATGGTGAAATGTTGTGTTGAGATGTTCTGAAGGCCCTGGAGGAAATCAGCATCACATATTGATTCTTGACTTCCAAACCCAGAGTCAGCTCTGCATTCTATTCATCATACTTTTTTCTAAAACACTGTGGAATTCTGGTTATTTCTGAGATGAAGGAGTGATAACATGGAGAAGTGCGCATGCGGCAGGAGAAAAATACTTTTTGAAATGTCACAGAACTCTCATCACAATCACACAGAATAACAGGCACACGCACACACGTCAGCTAATGCCCCCTCTTTTTGTGTTGGGATAGATAGAGAAACCCCTGCAAAGAGCACTCCTTACAATACCATTGCCTGTTTCCACTGGCCTGTAGCACTGTTTGAAAAGTATTGTTTTGGCAATAGGAAATGCAAAGGTGAAGACATTTCCTAATACCTAGACATGTATCCACCACTATGGACATCGCTGACTAGGTGGCTGAACTAGCACTTTAAAATGGAAGGTGATTTGGTAAAAGTGCGGAGGAAACCCCTCCCCCTGCTCTTGGAGAAGGGGCTTCTCATGATCTGTCTTGCATTGCCCACCTTTCAAAGAAGGAGGGGAATGTATTGTGACAGGCTTGAGTCTATTTTGAACTAATATTATTAGACGTAGGCTGGCTGCTTTATCTTGGCTGGCACACAGCCTGCTACTTCTGTTGAGCTTCCCACCCAAATCCCTCCCCAGAAATGCAACTCTGCCTTTAGTCAGGCTGTAACACAAGCAGTGTACTGTATGTGCTGTGGAAGGCACTACATCCCCTTTGCATTGTCTTCTACTGTTTTCTCTGTGTACCAGGTCTCATTACCTACTCCGTTTTATCAATTGATTTTGTTGTTTGAAGTTTTTTTCTCTTTTTTTTGCCCAAGAGAAGAGCCAAATCAAACAAAAACAAACAAAGCCCCCTGTTGTCTACAAAGGTTTTTCTGTTTCTTATGTTGTGTCTTCTGTGCTTTTGGGATGTCTGAGGCCCCACACATTGCTGTTGTTCGGGATCCCTCAGGTTTCGTGTGTGGACAGACACAGCAGCTGGTGGAGCTTCACACCTTGAGGTCCAGCTTTTGAGCTCACCAGCAGAGCCTCTAAACTTTGGACTTTGGACACACAACAGCAGCCATCAAGTACATTTCTCTCATGATGCAGGTGGTGCAAAGCCTGCAGTCATTTTGCCAACATAATCCTTAGCTGACAGCATTCAGGGGACAGTAGACGTCATGAATAAAAGTTTTTACCTGGCTAAGAGCATAGAGCATAGTGTAAACGATAACAATTGTTAGTTTGAAAAAGTTTGACAGTATGATGGCTCTTTAGATACCATGGTATTGCTTATGTGATCCAGTTACTCATTAGCAAATTCTAGCAAATTCTTCAAGTGCAAATTCTTATCATAGAACTTCCTTTGGTTCATTATGAAATTGTATTGTATAAATCCATATTGTAGTTATCGATCAAATAAGCAAGATACAAAATTAGAAAAATAAGACATGCATTAAGAGTTTTAAATGTATTGATTAATGATGCACTGGGTCTGAACTGTCAATGAATGGCGAGTGTTGCCTCTTAAGTACCACCACCTTGCAAAAGGGGCTGTAGTCAACAGAAAAAATAGCAATGTGTTTGGAGGAGGTAGATAAAGAAACCCATCTGAGAAGCCTGTCCAAGTGTATTGTGAAAGATTGTGTTTTGTGAGAGAAGGGAAGGTTTCAGCTGAATGATTCTGATTTCCATCTTTGCTGCGGAATTTGTACTGTCTGCATTCAGTGCTGTTGTATGTCTTCACAGAGAAGGTAATGTATTGGATGCACATTTTTCTGAGTGTATTTTCTACTGCATGGAGAAATGGCCACATATACTTTTCAGCTGAAAATACCATTGCATTAATTTGTTTTTATTTTAAACAATTCCAAGGTGCCTTACATGATTTGGCCTTCAGAAAAAGATTTTTTGAACATGGTTTCGAATAAAAATGTGGCACCACTCAGGGAGCAGCTGCAAATTGTATAGAATGTGTGTGTTAACAGCAATTGCTATCTCACAGCAATTTGCCTCACACAGAATGAATCCCAAAATGCTTTACACAGGAGGAAGCACAAATTCAACTGCCCTTGGGCAGCAGTGTCTACTATCAGATACAAGTTCTCAGAGATTTAGTTTCAGCAATATGAAATCCATCTCTGAAAATCTTCCATTTCATTCAAGGTCACTGCACACAGTTTGTCAAAGAAGGACAAAAAAACTCATTCTTGGTTAGTTCATTTCAAAATTTTTAAACTAAGAAATCTCTAAGAAAGTCTCTGTTATCATTGTTGTTTTCATTGCATGCTATTACAATAATAATGTTTATTTCTTGTTGTAAAAGTGGGAAAATAGTATCACTGTCCTTCCTTTTATCTAAGCTTTCATAAGTGAGCAGGTAATGATGTTCATGGAGAGGTTAGTGATAAAATTCACATGATGTTTCATTTCAGCTCTCCTTGAGAATGCAAAAAGCTTTTCAACTGTATTTCAAGCAGTGATATCCATGGAGAGGTTAGTGATGAAGTTCACATAATGTTTCATTTCAGCTCTCCTTGAGAATTCGAAAAGCTTCTCAACCCTATTTAAAGCTTTTCAGTTTAATGCCCTGCCTCAAATCTTTTCACATTTTCTCACTTGTTCCTTTTCTGGCAAACACAAAAATAGATTTTCCTTTGTCCTGTACTCATAACTAAAACTTCACTTCAAAATCTTGTTCAGTTTTGATACCACTGAAAGTGTTTGATGTAGCTTTTTCAAACCACAACCTTGGTGGGTCATTGGAGGTCTTACATTGACTCCTCATAATTCATGATAGCTGCTCTATCAAAGGGAAGCTTAGCGTCCTTGGGTTGGTATATACTAGGATGCAAAAGTGGTACTATGGCATTTTAGGCCTGTAATTAGAGTGCAAGAGATTAATTATTCTGCCTGAGCAGCTCAAAAGACTATTTATGGGAACAGTTACATAATAAAACCTCTGTGTTGGCAGAACTGTGAAATCTTAGATTAAGGACAAGGGCCATGTTTATAATGCTGATGCGTCACCCCAAGAGCAAGAGAAACTAGCATATCCAAAATTCTCTACTGTATTTGTATACTGTATTCTGATATGAGTCAAACTACCTGGCCAAACCACAGCTCTCCAACACCTCCCATGATGGTTTGAGATCGTTCCCCTCCTGGACTGCAGTGGAATACAGTACTGTTCTCAATGACAAACTCTCCTTTAAATTCTTGCTGTTTCTCACCACATGCACACCCTAGCTCAGGGTTCACGTCCATGCACCATGCTGGTTGAAAAAGTGCAACTCCCTGTTTGCTGGCCTCATTGCTTTGTGCAGCTGGATCACTTCCGATCATTCCAAATGATGTTATTCATCTGGTCTGTGATGTTGGTCATGCTCAGGCCTTACCCCTTCCCTATCTCTCGTCATTATCTTGATATTCATATTCAAGGCCCTGGAGCTAGCTGCTTCCCACCTTCACTCCATCGGACCTTACGCTCCTCCACAAGCACTTGGCAACTCTCCTCTGGAATTTTCTTCTTTCCATGGCCAGACATCCCAGACTCACGTATTTTTTCCTCCTTGGCCCCCTTGTGGTGAAATGACCTACCTGCAACTGCAGAATTATTATGTAGTAATAATGTATAATGTTATAATGCAGTATAATCATTCTTCATCTTCAGAAATTGACTAAAAACCCTACTGAATATTTTTGGGTCTTCATCAGGCTGCATATTCACTTTAGTATAATACTGTATATAGGTTTAAAGGCAGTTGTTAGGCTTTAAGGTAAAGTAAAAAAGAACACGAGGGACTTGTCTGTTGGACAACATTTTAAAATAATCTGCATGACTAAATTGCAAACAGTAACTGTGAAGGTGCCTCCCAGAGGTGAACTGCAGAGCCCCAGGGCTGTTCAGATGCAGAAGAACTAGCAGCTTGAAAAATCTGTCCAGGAAAGAGCAAGCCAATGCCCTGATCTTGGTGAGGTGTTCAGACTTGTGATTCTCCAAGGTCATGACAGAGAACATCTTACCAACAATCGCTGAGGAATTGAACAGAAGTTGCCTGAGAACACCCCAGATGGCAAGTGACAGTGCATTCGATGGCATGGAGGCGTCTTGATAAGTGGGCATATTGGTTCGTTTCTGTGTGCCTCTGTTTTGATGTTCTCCCATTTTGACATTCATTAGAGTTAATGACCTCATCACTGATACTCAATCACCACTCTGGCTAATGAAGAAATGTACAGTAGTACTCTCGCAACTCTCCGAGTGACTCAAGGGTATCATGGCTACTGATGAATGATCAATTTATTGAAGCAACATTGAACATTTAACCAATACTGAAAATGTAAAAACCTGTTCATGAATAGCATGATGCAGTTCTTTTGATGCTCAGTTCATTCAAATGTGTCCCAAACTGAAAGAAAGTAACAATTCAAGGCGGTCACAATGCGGTAGTATCATTTAATCTGATCTTAATGTTCCAGTATCAGCTCCTTTGATGACTATACTTTATGTGTACTGATGTATCATGTTGTTGTACATGAGTGATACCATGTGTGTAAAGCCATTATCTCTACATAGATAGTCTACTTGTTTGTGATGAACTCATCACAGATTGGTAAAAGGATCTGTAAACTGTGAAACTGTAGATGTGTTTAAATAAGTGCAGGTGTGTGTGTGTGTGTGTGTGTGTGTGTGTGTGTGTGTGTGTGTGTGTGTGTGTGTGTGCACATGTGTGTATTAAGATGTGGTAAAGTTACAGACTCATGCAGATTTTTATTGGTCCTTGTGGAGTAAGGTTTTTCAGAATAAATGAATTTATCATCATTCTGTATTCAGGTTTTACTGTACATGTGGTGAAACAATACGCATAAATAATAAATGGATCAGTAACACAGATACACATGGCCCCCCATAATAAATATGTAACTGTGTGCCATGAGCTGCTGAGCAAGATCAGGGGCCAGTGTTTAGGGGTTCATTCCACTGTCACTGTGGGATTCGAATGAAAAACGCTGAGCCTACCAAAGTTAAAATCGTGCATGAGCTTGTGAGCTAAGAGCTAGCCAACATTCATTAAAACTTATATGCACTATTACTTTCAAGCTGTACTTTTAACTGTATATATTTAAAGTTTGGAGGCACAAACATCAGGTTTTCAAACATGTGAATAACCATGACCTTTGCAAAAGCCTTATGCCATCTTATGCTTCTTTCTGGACCAATTTAAAAGATTTTAACTACCTTAAGGAGAAAAAAAATCTGATATAGCAGTTGACCTTATTTAGATCTGGGGCGTGACCTGAATTTAGACTGATTATCTTCAACTCCAAAGTGTTTTGTCTCTTTCAAGTTGCCTAAAGAATTCTGAAGTGATTTGTGAGAATTTATCCCAGTGTTGTTGGGTTTCTTTCCACTCACTACAGCAAATTTAGATGGCAATGATTTGCAATTGGAAATGTATTTTTGAGACTGTCAAGAAGACTGGCTGCAAACTAGTGTAGTGATGCCAGTGTTTATAGAATGTATCATATAACACACTGGGGCACTCCAGTATTGGTTCTGAATAGAAGAGATAGGGGAATTGAGTTTTACCTGTTGTCTCATATTGCGTAGCCAGTTGTTGATTCAATGTATTTTGGAGTTCACCTTGAAATTAATACAATAAAAAAGCATCTTATGTGCTGCTTTAGGGACAGTGGCTAATGATACAAACATTTTTTTTATATTGTAATGCATTATTGAAGACTTTTATTGTTGATGATTTTACCCACCCTGATGGGCATACACTACCTAGTTCATCTCAAGATCCCCATGCAAACCCTGAAAAATCAGCTTCTATTCAACAGAAAAAGATTATATTCATCTTGTGACTCAATATTTTGAACTCAATACAATACCTAAACAAGATAACATGCTGCAAAACCTTGGTTGTGTCCTTATGGAATATGCTGCCTTATAAAAAAAAAAAACACCTTATCTGACCCATCTTATCTTATCTTACCCATTCCTGTCACCCAAGGGTGGTTGATCTGTGTACCTGTATTGAGACACACATTGTTGTGCTGGATTGTTGCAGGTAAAATAATAGACATCTTCAAGGTTCTCAGAAGTGGTCTTAACTGGGAAAACCAATATCAACACACTCCTATGTAGAAGGCTAGAGGGAGGTAAACAGGGAATGAATAACGCTTACAGGTATCCCAAAATCATGGCAGTGCCATTTTTGGGTACATAGAGAAACTTACAAAGCTACTTACTGACAAACTTACAAAGTCCTAGGGTTTTTCAGTTCCCAAAATAATGTGGAAAGTGTACAGAAAGTCTGTCCCTGTAGACATCTAAAAGGTGGCTGCTGATTTCATGAATGAGCAATTAATCATGATGGTAGATAATGCATCGACACTCCACAATATTGTTTACCATTACTTTGCCATTGAATGTGTTGTGGTTGTTGAATTAACTCAGATAATTGAAACCTATTGCATTTACCCGATCCACTGAAAGTTAATTTTTTATGTGTGGAATTTGTTTTTTTCTTCACACATTTTACCTTGCATGTCTGCTGTTTTCATTCGAGTGAGACAGCTTGATAACCTGGACCCAGTAACCGAGGACCTTGAAGAAGTGTTAAACGATTAGCTGATCAATAGAACATCCTCCATTTGGAATAATGAGGTCATGTTCTCAGATGAGCCGGGAATGGAGATCCAAGGCTGTAATCCAAAAGATTTAGTGTTTTCTCAAAGGGAAAAAAACATCAATCAATCAATCAATCAGCCAGGTTTTCATTTGATATGGCGCCCTTTGAAACTGGCTCCCACAGAGCTCGCCACTCAAAGGAGAGCAAAGGGCCCCATTACGCTCCAAATACCCTGGGTACTCAGCACAATTGATTCAGCTATTTTGGGAAGGTTCTGTTGGTCCAAGTTAGATTCTTTCTATGCAGCCTTGATTAAAAAAAAACAAAAAACATGGTGTTCCTGCAGATTCTCATTAAGCACGGATGTGAATATCTTCTACATTAAAAATCACAAGGCCAGGTTGCCGAATGCGTGTGTGTGTGTGTGTGTGTGTGTGTGGGTGTATGTTTGTCTGTGTGTGTATTGGGGGGCATGTCAAGCTTTAGGTCAGTACCATTCCATTCAGGTTTCCCCAACCTGTCTCTGAAAATGGCAGACACTGCTCTCTGTGGATAGCTGGATTTCTGCTGTGCTTGGCACATGGCAAGAAGCAAGTTATTATAGCAGCACCATGTGAGGCAGGAGAGGGACAACCGTAGAACTCAGTTAATATCAACACGACAATATGCTTAGACTGTTGCTTGTTTGTGCTTCAGTGTGCAACAGAGGAAGCAATGGCTCTGTAAATAAATTGGAATGTGACATCTAAAGAGGGGAAGGGAAGATCACCATGGATTTGTAATATTGAGACTGCTGTCTGCCTCTGTTTGGTGTAAAATCACAGGGGATGTGGTGAAGTATATATGCCTTCAGTGGACTTTAATTTGAGTGAAATTATTTGCTGTGGATTTTTACTGCTAGTTGGCAAGCTGAAGTATATGGCCTGCCAAACACCAGGAAACTTTTTGGAGCCTAAATATAAGCATACATAATGGTTTCTGTTTCTGCATCTTGAATTGTCAAGAAATAGGGAAATCATTGTATTTTGGCAGCATTTCTCAAAAAAAGAAAAAAAAACCCAGCTCTTCTTTTAAAATACATCATGGTGTTAAATGAAAGGTCAGGGTATGATTCTGGCAGTAATTCAATTACCACCCATAGCTGGTGCAATGAAATGCACATATTTTAACACATTTCTGTAAAAGAGGACTGTGTGTAAAGGCTGCAGTGAATCATATAAATATGATCTCTTTTTAAAATAAGGAATCTATTCTGTACAGAGAGATGTATAAAGCTTCTGTATGAAAAAAATATGAACTTCAATTTTGAAGCACACTACTTTCATGTACAGCTGTGCAATCATATGTGACCATTCTTAATTAAAGTATGTCTGTTCTTTGTTGTTCGCAATGGTGTACAAGCCTGTACCCCTGTTTTAATAAGAACGTTAGAACATTGACTGGGATAAGAGTTAAAAGGAAATGACAGTGGGATGGATACCTATGCAATGACACAAACTCAAGGTTCACAACAGCGTTTTTAATTAAAGGCTTGTCAAAGCAAACACTCAGTCAAAACGGCACATATTCCTTAGGAGGCAATGGAACGTGACGGAACTGTAATTTTGAAGAACACTTCCTCTGTAGTTGTTAAACAAGCATTAATAATCGAATGACATCTCTACACTATTAATAAGCTATGTTCTAGAATGTTGATTAGCATGCTTTGTTCAGGGTCAGAAAATATGAACCTGGATCTTGTTCTCTGAGCAAGTTTTAAATTGAACACATTCACCGCTTGATTGTCAAAACACAGGACTTTATTTCTTTGCAATAAATGGAAAATAAATGAGAAAAAATTATGAGAAAACTAAAAATTTAAAGAAATTGGGTCTGACCAAATATGATTTCTTAAAATATTTCTAGGGTATATAGTTCTATTGAATATTAAAAGAAATGTCTTTCTTATACAATATAGTGGTGAAATTTTTGGTGCTTTGTACATCTCACAGATTCAAAAATGGATTGTATATGGATAGAAATATATGCAATTGTACTGAAATGCTAAGCATATATTAGCATATTTTATTATCATAGTAGATGATAGCATATATTATGTGGTTAAGAATGGGATGTGTGTTTTGAAGACCCAACTAGAGGAATTTTGGAAAATTATAAATACATTTACTTCATGAATAACATACAGTACTACCTGTGAATATGAATATGCAGTGGTATCACCACAAGACTCAAATTTGCCTGTAAATACATCATACACAGATGTAAAATGTCAGAAATAAGACTAAATAAATTCAATGTAATAGACACATATGACTCTCTACCATCCATTCACTGTATGATCTTGTCCATCACTGCCACGCTACTAATTGAATAAAACCATGAGCCAGTAGTTGGTTGATTTGTGTTATCAATGGTAATCAATTATTTTGTTTTTGTATTTATATTTTTGTATCTGTTTTTGGTTATGCATATTTGTTTATAGCCAGTCTGTTTTTTTGAGAATGAACATCTGTGTATGTAAATCCTCAAGGCTTATATCTTACAATTTAGAATTTTTCAGTATTTTTACAGACAAATAAAGTGATAAAGCATTATCAATGGTCAGTAAAAAGACCATGTCTGAACAGAGGAAGACATTCTCACTGTATTAAAAGAAGCATGTAAAGCCTGACACTCAGCTGACATTACATTTTTTCTTTTCTTGATTACACTATTTCCAGATTTCCGATGCAGAAAGCATGCAATTTGCTGACAGCTACACTTGTTCGGGTGGTGCATTCATACGCAATATCAATGTGGCATTGCCCAGATGATACAAGAAAATGTAATGGTGGACAGCTGTATCTTGGGAAGTTTACATTTTCTGAATTCCCTGGCTTTGGAAAAAAAAAGAAGAAAAAAATAATAGAAGCAGGTCCTCCGTGGGCAGTCCAAGAGGATGGATACTGGGGGTGGGCGAGGGGGAGAGGAAATGAAAATAGAGACGAGAGATCAGATCCTTGAGTTGTGTCAGTGACAAACATCACATTCTCTGCAGTTTGCCCTTGGAGAGGGAAAACGTGATGCAGTGAGGAGGGGGGGAAGAGGGTAGAAGGTTGGGGACGTAGGTAAATCATAGAGGTGGTGCGGGTTTCCTAAACTAAACAAGTTGTTCCAAGCTGTGTGTAATTCACCTCACAGATGATAGGTTTTACAGCCCTTCGCCTGCATTATATCCAGTGGGGATCTGTAAATCTGTCAGCAAGTGAGTAAATTCCATTCCCTTCCTAATCTCATTTGCCTGTGGTGCCAATGGTGCATCAAATGCCGGCGACTTCTCCCGCGGTGGATGCAGGCGTTGCCGCCCAGCCAGAGAGCCCGAGAGTAAATCCCGCCTGTCCCGCATGAACTGCTCCATCAACCACAAAAAAATCCATTATCTCGGAATGTTTTAGAGGTCTAATGGAGGCCTTATCTTTATTTTGCACTGGAAATTTTTAATTATACGTGGTACTTAAAGTTCCCCAGTTATCAGCGGATGCATTTACATACCTATCTGTGTTTTGCAGTTCACGTCCGCATGTTCTGCAGAGGACCCAGCCTCAATATGCATTTTACAGTGTAGCCGTCGATCATGTTTTTCCTATTTCTGCTCAGCGTCTGCATGCATGCATTCAAGTCACAGCTGCATCCTAACATAGTGGTTCTTATCAACAAGATAACCATAATAACGAGTGCCTGATTCCCAAATTGAGATAGCAGGGTTAAACTGATTTTATTTTTTTTTCAACAGCATGAAGCACAAAGCAACATTTTGATCAAAGCTGCTGTGTACTCTAAATAGCAGCTAAAAAAATTAAAAAACCTAATTAGAACGGTGTCCATGGATCTGTTTGAGGATGCGCAGGAAGTATTAGCTGAGATAGAGATATCAAGCTATACCCTGCTGCATTGTGTGTTTTACACTGAAATTCATTAACAAGCCTTCTGCAGCCTCCTGGCTTCATTGATTTCTGCCGTTTTGCTTGCCTCTAAAATTACAAGCAGTTAACTGAGCTGCATTCCTCTAGCAAAGCTTCTAATGAATAAAAATAATCACTGCCTATATTTGCACAGCAACATAAAGCAAGGATGGGTTTGGCTTTTTATTTGTTTTGAAGCTGGAATGGCGTTTTCCAGTGAATTCTCCAGCAACCACTCATTATGGGAGAACATAGACCTTTCTTTCTACAGTGGATCTCCATGGAGATTATTAACCTGGGGGTGGAAAATTTTCCAAAGAATTACCCTGTAATTTAATGGTCTCCTTTTAATCCATTTAAAGATGCCGTGCAGTGTTTTATTTACATTCTATGTGACATTCTTTTAGAGGTGAACCAAGAGAAAATGATCTATATGTGATCTATACAGAAAGGTACAGATAACTTGACAGGCTTAGGTGCACAATGTGATCATCATGATGTTGCGTATTAATATGAATTGTTTGGGAAGGAGGTGGGTTTAGTCAACATTCAACATTCAGCTACAATATTGACACATCCAAACAGGATGACAGCTGACAAGCAATCGCAATGCATTTCCTTACATCCTTTTTTAATTATTTGGGATAATGCATCACAGAGCACTAAGAGAGCGATGCAAAAGCTTTACATCAAAAGCATATTAAAAATGATTGACTAATGAAAAAATGAGAATTTAATATAGGAATACAGTGAGCCAGATGGCTGTGCTTCATTCAAAGGCTCTCACAGCGTACACTTAATGCAGGAAGCTTAGACCATTAATTGCCAAGCGACACTTGGTAAAGAGATGTTGAAAAAACTGGGTTTGAAAAAGATTTAAAAAGTGTAAGCCATATGAGAAACTAAACTAAGTTAAATACACATTGCTTTTCTAGATCTGACTAGCATTAAGATTAGAATAAATGACCTATGTTAATTAGAAATGTAGACAATCGGATACTCAGTTAATTGACATTTAGCATCATTGTCTTTTAAAATTTACATTTGCATGTATGTTTTAGAAGCACACATTATCAATTACAGAACCAAAAAAACAAGTCCATTAATATTTGCAAAGCTATGTAAGTAGATAAAATTGTAACCTACTGTGTGTAAGTTGCTCTGGATAAGAGTGTCTGCTAAATGATAATAATGTAATGTAATGTAATGTAATGCAATATAGGAAGTGTGTGAGAGATCAGAAAATGATTATAGAATAGAAAAATACAAAATCAGAGTTTCATCGAATGGAAAGATCTATAGATTGTTTTGATGGATCTCACAGCAAAATTTAAACATCCTTCTGAAGCCATTGACTATAAGCCAAAAGATGGTCTGAATGTTAAACATCAGTCAATTTAGTCATTTATAAACATTGGCCAGTGGAACACCACTTCCCTGTGGTCTCACTTTTGGCCATGCTGAAATTAGAGCTTTTAACATGGCCAAAAGAAGAGCTTTTGTGAAATATGATGTAGTGTATATTTCATATGTATGAACATGCAGAGGCACCGGTTTAACTTGCTGGCTAAATATGAAGTGCTGTGTTGCCTCTTATAATGCCTGTAAATTGTGGTATAACTACTTTTCTGCCACCTCTCATGTCTTCCTCCTTCACATACTTGTTGACTTCTGCTGGAACAGGAAGTGACAGCTACCATTGGTAGCCAATGGGAGAAAACAGAGTGACAGAGAAATATTTTAAATGTGAGTGAAAGAGAAAAGCCAAGTCATGCAGCAGAACTGATACTGTCACAGTGTTTTTTTAAGGATATAGTGTCATCATAACTCTTAGAGCATAGTTTCTGTACTCCCTTTCTTCCACTAGATGGAGTTTAGGGCTATACACCCTCACAACGCCTTTTTTGAGAGCTGTTTCTTAAGGGGTTTGTAGAATACTGTATCACTTCATAATTGTGTACACACAAAAACATACACACACATACACACACACACACACACACACAAAATGTGATGCAGTCAGTTATCAGGAATCACTTTTTACCTGAAGAAATACATCTATTGCTGAATGTCCTTGTTTTGAACAGATACATGTATTCAGAATGTTTCCTGGTTATTGACTTAACACATATCAACAGTGTAAAATACAAAGGAGACTGGTTGTAATATTTTGCAATTCTGAAAGCCCTTATATGAATAAAAATATTCTTATTAGCTTCCATGGCTAATTTTAATTCTTATAACAATACTTGCTGGAGAGAGAGCCAAACTAGAGAGCCTGGTTTTATATCTATCCTAATTCTTATCTCCAGTAAAGCGTAATGGCAGGTCTCATTGGTTTTCTGCCCAAGTATAGATTGATTGGTTGGAGGGACAGTTAACTTATCAGTGGAAGCAATTAACACATCCTCACCAAATAAGCAATAAATATAATTTTCATAATCTTGCTGAGAGCACATGAACCCATCTTGACAATGTCTGCCAATTTATAATTGAAAAACTTTGAGTTGAGATTACAAAGAAATGTTTTACAGATATATAGTCAATGAAGACCAGTAAAGAGACAATCACAGTAATTAAAGCAGAACATGTTAGATGGGAAAAAATCCATTGAATATTACATACTGTATGACAAAGTGGCAAGAGTGATTCTACATGACAATGTGTGCAGTCAGTATGTTGCAGTATATTGTGTGTTACTTCACAAGTTAGTCTCACTGTTTCTCACTTACTCTTATATTGTGAGTGATTGTGAGTATGTTGTGAGTGATTTGGCGTGTAAAACCACACATAAACACACACACACACACACACACACACACACACGCACAAACACTCACAAACACTCTCTCTCACACACGGACACACACACACACGCCCACACACACACACAAGCACTCACAAACACTGTCTACCACACATACACACACACACACACACACACACACACACACACAAACACAAAGACACAAATAACCTCATGCATGCAGAAAACTGGATAAGAGTGGAAAACTTCCCCTTTGCCCTATAGTGGCAACCAAAAGCAAATTGTGTGATTCAGTAGCTTGTAAAATTTAGCAGTGTTGATGAGAACCTGAGCCATAGCAAATGCAAAAAGTCCAGGACTTTATCAGCTGCACTAGAGGAAACCCACATGACTCAATGGAGAACAGGGCCTATGTTCTGAGCAGAGGTTAAATTTCCTGCCACGGATCTGGAATACAATAGATGACATTACGACATGGAATGTTTGTGGCATCTGTCAGCAGAAGTTATGTAAGAATTACAGTTTTTTTCAACTGTTTTCACACTTAGGTCAATACCATGGCCACTTTTTCAAAACTCTTAACACTGTGTGCTTAACAGCCATGCATATGAGCACATCAGTTAATCTTTTGTGCAAAATGCACTACAACCACCAAAACACTTCATAATTCACCCAAAAGTGACTTGTGCTGCCATAACTATAGCAAATGCTCTCTCCCAGCAGACGACTTTGTCACTCAAAGTACAATGGACTGAAAAACAGAAACAACTTGAAGCATTGCAAAATGCATAGATTATGTGTTGCTGTATCCTCTGTTTTAGCATAGATTACTGTAGTGTTGCATTTAAAAAAAAGAAAAAAAGAATGACACCTCTTTAGAGTACATATTGTAATACAAAACAAATAATTCTAAAATGTTGCAATGTGTTTCATTACAGCAATATGCTAAAATTTCTGTTACTGTATAGGCCTACCACAGCACAACAAAAAGCATGCAGATGTTAAATATTCATTTCCAGTGCATTAAGTTTATTGTTTATTGTTTATGGGATCCCCATTAGCCGCGCCATACAGCCCCGTTATTCTTCCTGGGGTCCGAAAAGTAAAGAATCATAATAATCAAATTTAAAAAATACATTACATTGCAAGAGACATCAAAAAAAAAAAAAAACTCCAAAGACACAAAAATGAGTTATTTAAATAAGAAGGATAAGCATTAAAACACAATCATTGTGAAACACACTAAAAGAAGACGGGTAAAAAAGAAAATACTACAAATGCACCCACTAACAAGGATTGATATAATAGCAGTGATTAGGTATATATCTGACCCAGGTAATTCTTTACTTGCTTTTTAAAAGTAGATTTAATATTTATTGATTTAATTTGTTTAAAAAGATGGCAGCTCATTCCATGATGTCATTGCTCTATATATAACTGTGCATTGAAGTGAATTGGTATTAGCCTTTGGTACTACAAAACGTCCTTCCACCGCATATCGTGTGCTATAGGTGTGGGAGTAGCAAATTTTATGGAAAAGATTATATTGATTTGGTGGGGTCTTTTTATTTAAAATTGACCAGGTTGAGAGTAGTAGATAAGCGTTTAGCCTATCTTCAACTTTAAGCCAACGTAAACTTGAATGCATGCTGTTGATGTTTGTTCTATATGGACATTTGAGAGCAAGGTGTGCTGCTTTGTTCTGGACCAGCTGAAGTTTTCCTAGATGTTTCTTTGTGGCATTTGACCATATGATGTTACAGTACTCCATCTGAGCTAGAACCAAGGCACCCATAACCTTCTTAGTTAATTCAGGTGTAAGGTATGTGCTGCAGCGCCTAAGTAAGGCAAGGCCTCTACTCATTTGGTTTACAATCTTGTCAATTTGCTTTGACCAGGACAATCTACAGTCTAAGATGACACCAAGCAACTTTGTTTCCTTAACCTAGTTGCTTGGTGTCAACTAGGTTATGATGTGTTGTTGTTTGTAACCTAGTCACATGATGCAGTATACCTCAGTAATACCACTGGAAGTCTACTGTAGCCCTAATGCTGATCCATGGTGTACTCTGTAGTTTGGGTCAAATTTTTATGATTTTCACATTTACTACAACATTCTCCCTTGCCTTGAACCTTTAGAAAAAAATCTTTAGTCTTTTAATCTTTTATCTTATCCACCCCTACAATCCCCCTAGCCCCATAAATATTTGAAGCCAATTGAAGCCAAGTAGCTATCATAACACCAAGAACAAACTTTTTGATCTGTTGTTTTGCCTGTTACAATACTTTAGATACTACTGTTGAATGTGGTAAATTTACTGTATTTGCATTCTTGGGTCACTTTCTCTCACTGATAGCCCAAGACTTACATATACAGCAGTAATAGTGGAAAAATCTCTTCAGCGACAACTACATGTACATTTTGCCTATATACATGCAAATTTCAACGCAAATATGACCACTTACAAAAGTGGTAACAAGGCTGCAAACAAAAAACTGAATAAACTTTCTGCTAAAATCAGAATAATCTGTCTTATTTCAAGCATATAGTTTCATTTGTCTGTCAAAATGCAGCATATTTCCATCTACAGTGATCTAAATTTCAGTTTTGAACTGGAAGTTAACTGTTTTGAACAGAGTATCTTAATGTCTGCAAAATTTGCTGTAGTTGTACAGAGTATACAGTATACAAGTATACAGAGTTTAGTTCACATAGTCTACTGATATGGTGGATGTGTTAAGTGTTTTGAAAACGTGGACATGGTATTGAGACACGTGTGAAAATGATTGTAAAAAACTGTAAGAGTGCAAATTATATGACTATTTCTGACATGCTGTCTTCTGCATCTACATGTTGCAATGCACAAAGTGAGGGGGTTGGAGACAGGTAGGAAATACGTTTTGCTTTTTGTGTTTGACAGTGGCCAGTATAAACTGATGGCAGCCTTGATAAAATACTTAAGGGCTTAGTGGTTGAAATACAACTGAACAACTGAAAAATAAACATGTCTTTGATACATGATGTTTCATGACATCTCATACTGTTACCATGGGGTGGCCACCCTCTTGCTTCGCTGATGCTTGGCGTGATCACTAAATTTAAAGACTATAGTTTTACCCAGTAAATACGCAGACTAACATCTCATCACTGTTTTTATAGTCAAAGCTTATCAGTATGTGTGCAAATCAAATGAAATGTGACATGGGATAGATGAACACTTAAAAGCTTAGTTACTAAAGACCACAAAACAACAGTCTCAAAAATCACCACAGAACTACAACTCAGTGACCTAGTCTCAACAAAAAGCTACATTGTGACTTTCACAAAGCTGATATTCATGGTAGGGCTGTGAGTCAGAAACTGCTTGGCTAATGTGTAATAACACGTAACCTGGTGTAATGAGCACAAAACCTAGGCTTCTGGAGCAGTATAAGAAAGTAATATGATCTTATTAGTAGTCTTACTCTTTTACCCTCATCCGGATGGGTTTACGTTTAGGGAAACCCACATTGCCTGTTCCCAACTTAGCCAAAATAGTGGTGGATCTGTTATGGTGTGGGTAGCTGTTTCGTTAGAGTCATTGGGTCCGATTATTACTCTGCATGGTAGAATTATGACCAAGGAATACAAAGACATTTTAGGCAACCAGATGAACCCTGTGGTGCTAACATTGTTTCCTCCAGATGTTCACATTTTCCATAAAAACTACATACATACACACTACTAAATGGATTCAAGAATGGTTTCATGAACACCACAACGAATTTGAACACCTTCCATGGGCTCCCCCAGATATAAACATCATCAAACCTTTATGAAAAATTCTGGAATGTAGAGTACAGAGTATCTTGCATGAACCAGCCTGTACCAGAGTGTACTATGATAGCGCTGACTCCATTTTTGCTATGGTTTACAGTAAAAGTCCTCAGGGCAATAAAGTGTTTTTATTACATCGTGGTTGTCAAGGGAAATAACAGACCTTGAAGCAGTACATGGATGCTTTCAAACAGCCATTGTTTTACCAGGTGTCTCTTGTGGTTGAAAGAGTTGAAGTTAAGTGTCACATGAATCCAGCCCTCTGCTCTTGGCTTTCATTAAACCAATCTTCATATCATAGCTGCTGGCAATCTTAACCCTGCCTTTTAAACTTTATCAATGATATGGTTATTGAGCAAATTTCTTCATTAAAGCTAGGCAACTACTGTAGATTTGGCATAAGTGAGACAGTTTTGAAATTACTGTAGGTTTCTGTTTGTCTTGCTCTTTGCCCTCTTGCCTCTGCCCTCTGTCTTTGCTGAGGGCACATGGCGTGCAGTTTTCTCAAGCACGACAGAACACAGAAACTACATCATAGTTTATACTGTGCAGTTTTACAACAACTACAATATAAAGTATGAAGTAGAAGGAGCATGTGAAAAGTTTATTTCTTCCTTACAACTCTGGATAAGTCCACTTTCACTTTCAAAAGGAGGTACCACAACTATTGATTCTAACCAAAATGATTGTTAACAGTTTGTCACAATGATACAGACTAGGGATATGCATCTCCACCGCTGAGGCCGATGCGATACACATCTCGATGCATTGCCAACGATCCGATACATTAAAGACACATATGAAGCAACTACTAATGCGATACAATATGATTCATCCCTATCCCGATGCAGTGCGATTCGACATGATTTGATTCAACACAATGCGATTCAATGTGATACGATACGATGCAAAAGAATATGATGCTATGCAATTCAATATGGTACAGATAGTTTGATTTTATTTCTTTGGTTCTTTTTAAGCAGACAGCAAATCATAAATTAACTAATAAAGTGCCATTTTTACTTCACATATTTGTTTCTCTAGTCCTGCAACTCAGTAAGCATCTCATTTATGCTGTTTTTTAATCTGTGACTCGCCCGGACACGCCTCAAACTCGCGCGAGGCTTGGCCAAGAGACTTGACGAGATTTGGCCACTGACAGTGGTGGAGATGAGAGACCGCGCTTGAGAAACAGTTTGGAGAGGAGAAATCAATCTAAATATAAAATTATTTGTCACAAATTATTGGTCACATTTCTAAATAATAAAGGCATAGGGCCTCTACTAATAATTATATATAAATAAATTGGATTTTACCAATGCAAAGATGTTAGAAACGATGCATCCCGAGTTCATCCCAAATTGTATCCGGTGCACACTTTTTTAATTGGGGCAATCGCATCGTGAACTTTTATGCCGGTGCACCGATGCGAATCAGTGAATCTTACCATCCCTAATACAGACACAACTGGCTCCAGAAAGCCATTAGCAGAAAGTTATAAAGAGGGCTCCACTAGCATTAGTCTTTGTATTACAAAGTAATGGGCCCTACTACTCCAATGTGTCCACCACAGAGGAGCTGTCTTTCTCAATTGCCTGTGTCTCCTGTGAGACAGATCTGAGGGATCCTTCATTTCACTCTGAAGGTGCAGTCACATTGCAATTCCTGCCAGTTGGAGGCAGCTCTAAAATCATAACCATAACTACTGCCTTCCAAAACATTCCATGGCACCTCTCTCTCTCTCTCTCTCTCTCTCTCTCTCTCTCTCTCTCTCTCTCTGTGTTTCTCTCTCTCTCTCGTTTATTTTTCAGGGCTGTTTGTTTACTCCTAATTATTGTTTTCCTCTTGGATTTGAAACCCAGTTCTATCATAGTTTTATGCCTTCGGCTTGGCAATGAAATAACTGAAATTTTAATAATATGAAAACTCTCACAAAGCATTTCAGATTACAATTTTTACTTTTCCCACTTGCTTCTCAAGGGATCCAATTATACTGAAAACAAACAATATGCATTTACTATGAGAAATTTCAGTGACCATTGTATTGGGTTTGTCAATATAAACCAATCATGGTATTAACAATAATTATATTAAGGGTATTAGACTATGTAGGATCACCTTTTCCCCTTTGGTTCTACTGGTGGGTAGCAACCCAATATCATATATTTTATATGTATGGGTTTTTCTTTTCAATCGCCAAACTCAGGAAATGTTGAAAGCCAAGATTTCCCTAAATGAGTGCTGCTGTTTTTCAAGAGGTTTTCATGTTATGGCCAAGACCCCATTACCATGGGTCCCATGTGGACAAACACAATCTTAAAGTTGAAGAAGACCATCTGGAGCACATCACACTTAGCCAGGGCACAGAACCGCCAAGGTACTCTTTTAACTCCTTGCAGGACATGCTCCATTTAGTCCACATCTGTGGCAATAAAGTGTTGATTAAAAAAAGAAATCAAATTATTCTAGCCCATCCAAATCCAGTTTCTTATTTAAAAGGTTACAGGGGTGAAAAAAAATGATGCCTGAAGATGTTTTTTCATGTACTTTCTAAGATGCTGTGCATATTTTTGTTTCCTGTATCCTCGCATGAGATTTATATTTATTGCTGAGAATATGGTAGGAATTCAGTCTTATGGCAATGACACTTTGTCCCTTACATTGACTGAGAACTTTAAACTAGAATTGTATTTTTTCAATTTTAAATGAACCTGATAATTGCATGTTACTTAGCTTTGAATTTGACAACTGATGTGGGCCAATATTGTATTGCCATTCTGTGTACATTGCTAAAATGGAACAGAATTGCATTATGGTTTTGGTGCAATCATTTTATCAACACATTTCTTTTACACCGTCCCCAGTAAAGTACACATAAAATAAGAGTTGCACTCACTCAGTCTGAACAAATTCAAACAAATCCAAATGCTTACGTTTGGAGCAGATACATGTTGATTAGTACAATATCTAAAAGAGACCAGGAATATGCCTGGGTTAAGCCCCAGCATTGTGAAATTGATTCTGCCCAATGATATTATGAAATGACAATATGGGAAACTGGGCATGGCATGTGTGATTCTGTAGAACTTCACGCTTCCATGTGAACTGCCAGAGACTGTGAGACAGACACAATGATACAGGGTGCTAATGATTAGCAGGAATGATGGAAGAATCCAATTACAGCCCCAGATGGGACATTGCCCATGGGAATGACTGCATTTTGTTTTTCAAACAACAAATCATTTGAGGGAACAAAACAAGTGAAATCAGCACCTACATTTTATGGGGGATTTTAAAATATTTTGAATATGATTTCAAATCCATAAATATATATGTGTACTGTATATATATATATATATATATATATATATATATATGTATATGTATAAGTGTAACTGCACAGTTTTTTTTCTCTGTTTTATGTATATATATATATACACGTTTATGTAATTAAACATCCTCAAACCACACAGCCTTGTCCCATTTAGTTACTGTGTGGTTCTTTTGTGTGTTACACACTCATTCCTAAAGTAATACTGTTTTACTGGGATAAGCTCATCATTTGAATTGTTACCATGTCTCCTTTGTGGGAGCTACAGTGTAACTGGTTAAGGAACAGAGCTTGGAACCAAAACTTGCTTGTCTGATTTAGCAGCATTTTAATTGGCTTTGAGTATAGTATTGCTGAAGCAGCCACCATGCATTTTATTGTGAATAGCCAGTTTTCAGTCTCAAATCAAGACAGTTATTGAAAGGCAATGCAGTTCAGTGAAAAAATACACCTGACCACAATAATAATATGATGGGAATAGATACAGGTCCCTAATAGCAGGGGATGTAATGAATACTTCTATCACCGGGGGGAACCATTACAATGACATGGTACAATTAACTTGACATGCAAGATAATTTGTTAAATATTTCCTTCATGATGATCTTTGCTTTATTACAAAGAATTTCCCATGTTTCTTTGGAGTGATATACCGATTGAGGCATTGGAGAATATGAAAGAAATAAGAGCTGAAGTAGCTGAAATTGCTTTTAAAAGAGCCAGCAATTGTAAAAGGCAATTATCAGGCGATGTATGAGGTAATTTTTCCCTTCAGTCGTAGGTCTGCAGAGAAATTGAACAGTGCAATTAAAACATAATGTCTGATTAAATGGTTTGTACTTTCTCAAAATCGGAAAACCCAAATCTTTGCAAGCAATGGCCTTTGTCATCGTTTTTCTCCTCTGCACTTGTCTTTGAAACAGCTGATTAAACATGAATAAGACTACTGCAACTTGAATTGGGTGTAATGATGCTTTCGTCATGGATACCGATCAACCCAGATCAATCCTTTTTTTACGATTTGGCCAACCACCAGGTCTTCATGCAATAAATGTTCATGGCTGCTGGCTCTGTGCCACCTCAATTTGAGAGAGTGTGGCCACACCACCATTTTGTTCAACCAGATAGTGATGGTTGCTGGAAACAGAGACACAGAAACTAAAAAGCCATGTTGACATTGAATATTTCACAGGGAGCAAGAATTAATGTAATTAAACACAAAACAAAACAAAAAGCTGACACTCTTGGGGTGAACACAGTTGCCTGTGCCAGCATTCCTCCCTTCAGTATATTCAGCCTTATGAGTGGTCAATAAAAGGGCTTTCCTATTTTTAAATGAGAGAATGAATGAATAACTATGATTTAACAATTACCATTTGGATACCAAAAATGAACTATGAGGGGCCATGTGGTGCATAATTCAAACTCTACGTTGCACACACCCATTTGAAATGCTCCCACACACTCTGAAATCTTTGCATATTCATATGAAATGCTCGCATGCAAATATATGAAGCTCTCACACTCACAGGCCTACCCATTCTGTTAAAATGCTCGCACACACTCATACTCAAAGCTCACATACACGTGAAACACATTTCACATTTCTCTGTGTGAGGATTTCACATGTATTGCAAGTGTTTCATGTGTACGTGTGCAGGTCAATAGTATAGGTACTTGTGTGTTTCATATGAGTGTGTGCAAGGTAAAGTTTGAATTATGCACCACACAGTATCTCATAGTAAACCATTAACTGATATGCATATGAGTATTAACATGTTAAAAGCATTCAGCAATCGACAATCTATCTGAAACAGGTTTCTCCTTCATAATGACTAGAGCTGTTATCCCACTGTTAACATTTCCGTTGTTTTCCAGGAGTCTCTTGCCCACCTGACCCTCAGTTTTTTCAGTATTTTTTATTCCCTCTGGAAAATCCACTATGCTACATGTAGACTGCATACAGAGACAATCTTGATTGTAAAAATATTCTATAACAAATAACAATAACATTTGATAAATTGATCAATAAAGCGAAGAGCAGCTGGACTTGGCTAATGCTTGGAAAAGAGACCCCAGACAAAGTCTCACCGCTGCTGCAAATGACCATTAGGGGACAAAGAAGGAGACCAATGTCCTTTGCCATGACAGGAACACTGTGTTGTGGAAGACGCCATCTGCTGGATGAGATGCTGAACTGAGATCCTGACTCACTGTAGAGATTAAAAATTCAATGGCTTGTAAAAACTGGGGTTTCATGGCCAGACTGTCAGTTTAATTGGCTATATAAATGCCTTACTTAACATCTTAGCTGATGTGTAGTGAGTGTTCTGGTACAAAGTGGATACCATACATCACTCTGGTGGTTCCAATGTACAGTATTGTAGTGGTGTGTTGTAGTTGAGGTGTGTCAGCACCCCCACTAAAAAGTGTTATGAACTCCTGTCGAAATACATTCTATGATGATGATGATGATGAGGAGGATGATGATGATGATGAATGGTAAAATATTTGATGTTATTAAAGAATGAAATGTTTTATTCTCGCTATTTAGCTTGCTAGAAACAATGTATAAAATAACAAAGACACCACTGATTTATGCACAATTGATTTAAGATATTATCTGACAATTGACTGATTCTTTATTATTTGATCTGATGGAAGGAAATCTTTGTTCAAAGAAGCACAACTTTCATAGAACATATATGACATAAAACATACGGTTTATGAAAACCGTCAGAAGCGTTCATATAATCAGAATTTTGTGGGGATCATTTTTTGTCTATAGGCTGTAATTTATTGAACGTGTATTCTGGTCTGAAAATGGCATCCCAGACGATGGTGAGTTGTCCTACACTTTCAGTTTGAGCTTTAATTCACTTCACACGCGTCATCCTATTTTCAGAGTCCTCTATAGCAGTCCATCCACATACTATGCAGAGCAACGGATTTGCGAAAAGAGGAAACAATTTATTAACGAATTCGTCTTTGCGCAGTGAGGAGACGACTGAAACCTCTGTGGTTGCACTCTGTAGAAATGAAACAGCAGTAGGGTAATACTGTTAACTGTGCTATAATCAATAATATCTTAGAAAGGCTAGTAAACGATTAGTTAATTGCACGTCTCAGTAGCAGGGTGAGTGGCTAATGTAGCAACGAAAAAAGGAAAACTTCGTCACTGACTATCAAGCTCAAGTTGTGCGTTAAGATGCAGTTCCAAACGTGGGACCGTGTGTAGTTAATGAATGAATGAATGAACATGTGAAGAGTTTTCGTACAGAAGAAAATGTTAGACATCTGCATCTACGTTGTGAAATACATGCCTCTCACTAAAATTTCTGCTTCAAATGTAGTGGAACTGGGACTAAATATTTATGGCAAAACCATATATCGTGGTATAGACAAATGAAATAATGGATTTGATGAAGTTATTCTGGTCTCTTAGACGTGTGAGACATGGAACCAAGGTGCGCGCGTGTTCTGTCATTCCTTTGGAACATAATAGAATGCGATAACGCCCCGGATTATTTTTGTTTTTCAATCCCCCCTGAACCTGATTGCTCTCTTTAAGGCTTCATCCTCATGGACAGGACTGGCGTATCCCAGCAACACATTTCGCTACCTACAAGTTTTTTTTTTTTTTTAAACTTACCTCGAATTGAAGTGCTATTTATGGTATGGGTGCCTCTTGTTCCTGTCTTACAGTAGCGACTATATTTCACCTTTATAAGCAATATATGAGATTCTGTATTGATGTTTATGAAAACACTTACAACTTTAACCTTTGTGGTCTTTATTCTCTCTCAGAAATACATTCTTTATATCTTACCTTCATTTTTATATCTTATATTCTGTGTATCATTCATGTAATGATATTAATTGAATGAAAGCAAATCGATATATCATCTTCGACTAACTGGTCTCAGGATATTTGGTTCAGATGATTAGAGTTTAGACTTCGATTTAGACTTTATGCTGCTCAGTGTACTTTTTATACACTTCGTGCTTCACGTAAATATGTCAGACCAACAGCTTGTCGGATTGTAGCAAAGCGGACAACAGAATGGAAAGACATTGGATCAGTTAGCAGCTGACTGTAAAAAAACAATAACTAAATAAATAAATAAATAAGCGCGATAGTGTTTTCTCATGATCAATTTATTTAGCAGTTCATTTGTTAATTCTAAAAGTCTATCCATTGAAGGGTTGTTTCTTGATACTGGCACTTGTAACTAGTGGGGATTAGCCCTATTTAAATTGCTTGTAAATATGTGTGGATTTAGCATTAATGCCCTATCACAGAATCTGTACCGCTACATATTGAATCAGCAGTGTCCCTGCTGCCATGACAACGTTTTTTTTTCTTTAATCAGCGCTACTTGAATGTTGAGAGACGCGGTATTTGCTGCATGAGCGCACATTTTATAGGCACGAACAGGAAAAGCTGCCGCTGTTCGTCTTCAACTCGTTGTTGAAATTGAACTGAACTGTGAGGAATCATCAAGATTCCGCTGCTCGCAAATGTGCAGTCCCGTAGGAGGCAGTTGACTGACTTCGGGAGATGGTTTTCTTATTGACTCACTAACGTAGCCTATAGAACCAATCGCCGGAAAGTGCTGTGGTCCAGATTAAGATAATCTGTCATTTGGCACGCTTGTTTGTTCCTTGATTCACAGTCGCTCGACTTTATGCGGTTAAGTTTTTAGTGTCTCAGAGTACATGTTGCTGTTGATTCGCTGTATGCTTTCTGTAGCCTCCTCTCCAAGTTTAACTGTAAACGCAAATATTAAATATTTTAAAATAGAACTTCCTGCCTCGCGAGCTCGCGTACTTTATATTTTTGTATAGATGCAATGACCCACTGCTCTTCAACTTCCTCTCAGCGCAATTACTGAAAATTTCCATTGCGCAATAATCGTTTTTTCATGCAGATGATTTACCTGGAGTGAAGATCTGGATTAACAGATGCACTGCATTATCTAAAATACGTTCTGTCCATTGGGGGTGTGAAACATACCTCATCAAAACTAAAGGAATTGCGGTGAAACCCTAATACCGAAAGGATTTTTGACCGAAGATGGGTGTTTGTGGATACTTCGCCGTGTCACGGAAGTGCCTGGTAGTTCTATCGCTCAGACTGCTGTTTCTTCTACCTGCAGGATTGCCAGTGCGCAGCCAAGGGGATTCCCAATCCGATAACAAAGTGATGGACAATATTACTGTCAGACAAGGAGAGACTGTGTTTCTAAGGTAAGATGCGGGGATATTACTTTTATATTATGGTAGGCTGTTGCATTATCCTTGTCGTTGTATAATTTGTTGTAACACTAAGGAGTGACAGGTCCACAAATAAAACAGGAGCGAGACTGGCTTCCTCTGTTTAACGTTCGTCTGCTTTGTAAAACTTTGATTGCTGCACTTGTGTGTACTGCGTTATAGCGCTTTAAATGTGAAATGGAGGTAGAAATAAACAAGCACTCTCATGCTTAAGCGAGAGCCGGGATTCTACTAATGCATTTATCCTAGCGAATGGAAATTGTGTTCGTCAGCCCCCTAGCCAGAAATTCCTAGAACGGGTTTAGCGTTCTACGTGTGTGCGAAGCCAGATGGCCCTTACCATTGCTATTTCATTGCAGCTGGGGATTGAAGTTTTATCAGATGTTGTGAATTTGCTTCAGATATCTTGATATTTCATACTGGATGTTTGTCACCTGTGTACTCTTACCATTTGGTTTGGTAATCTGTGCTAAAGAGTGTAAAAGAGCACAGGCTTGTGTTATCTCTAGAATGTAGTGTAGAATCCTTGTTTCTGGAAATGACGCAAACACTTTCTTAGTCTTATGAAGTATGGTATTGCACTGGAGTTGCCGTTAGAGATGGAAACTGTAGCCAGGAGGTTTCATGTGGAAATACTGGGTGAGACCTTTTGTATGGTTGTACTCTTCAGTAATGTGCTGAAACTAAGTTAAGTGTATATCCTGTTATTTAAATGAAGAATTTGATTTACATACTGTATAATGTTATATTAAAAGAGCCATGTACATATTCAGTTTGACAACTGGTTATGACATATTACAGTTTCAGCATTTATGTATTAGTGCCTGGTGGCTATGCAATTCACAGTATAGTATATATATTGTGTAACTGTGACGGAAGCAGTATTGCATTGGAGGATAGGCACAGCTTCTTGAAGCTGTCTGAGTAACTAAGGCACCCACATGGATCTCGGTGTGTTAGGAATGGAGCAATGAGGGGACCCTTGGCAACCTACCCATCCCATACCCTCCAGAATGAAGCCAGTTTGTTCCACTATTGTGGACTCCTGGTCACTGTCCATAAATGATGCATCCGGTTTGAAACGCAGGCCTTTGACTTCAGCTTACACTTGAAACATGCATCTTTACCGCTGTCTGAGCCACTTGGGAGCTTCCTCCCATTGATTGCAACAAAGATTAAAGTTTTAGCATCTTAATCTCTTGTGGGGAAATCACTGAGGCATATGTTTTGCACTGTGTCTCTACCAGAGGGAGCATATGGGGAAATTATTACAAGGGTCACTTTAATAGATTTCAGATGGTATAAAACATACTGTAGTTGATGTCTTTTTTGAAGTTGGTTTACTTAAGATAGCTATATGTGCTCATGAGATAGGCTAATGATATAGCATATATAGAGGTTTGCATGTGTCTCCATATTTGTGTAAGGTTCTGTACAAAGTAATGCAGTTCCTGTGCTACATTTCACAACCAATGGGGGTGATTCTACACCTCTTTTTAAAGTATTCTTTTTTAGACTTTGCATTATTTTGTAGCATTTATCAAGATGATGCATTTGTCAGCCACTATGTGTGTGTTTTCGGCTTTAAAGCCCTCCCTACAATGTATTGAAGTGAAGACTTCAAAGCCATTCACAAATCTGGTGGTGGAATGGAAATTTAATTAAACTGGAGAACCAGTATAGACCCCAATATTTAGTAGTTATTTCTACAAAAGAATTCTGTTGCAAGCTATATTTTTATATTTTATTGTAGCAACTGTATGAATACTGTACCCAGTACATATTCATACAGTTGCTACAGTAAAATACTACTGAATGTAGGTACAATGACCCACAGAATGTTAATTTTGTGTGAATGTAAGACTAGTTCTGAAATTTGAGTTGCAGTGAAAAAAATAGCAGTTGATATTTTCAGATGCTAGATATGTAGGCTATTACAGTCAAGGAGTTGAACTGGTCACTTAAAACTACAATTGAAGCACAGGCAATCATTTGCCACTAGAACACTCAAGAAGAGCAGATTTTTTTCAAGATTTCAATTATTTCTGAGACCAGAAATGAAGCACATATTTATTAGAGTTCTTATACATTACATATATGTTTTATCCATTTGGTATAAATCTATCAGTGAAGTTGATATTAAACTGATAAAGACACAAATGACAAATTAGTAACCACTGAATGCATTAATTGCTCAATTATAGACATAATGATTTCCTGCATGGACAAAAAGAGTGCCGGTAGTCAAAATCACTCGGGCATATATAATGAAAAATTATTCTATGCAAATCAAGAGAGTCATTGAAGAGCTTTATTTTCTTTCTGTAAGGTCAGCTGGGGACTGGGGAAACATATCCTGGAAAGTGAAAGTATACATATGTGCATATACATATGATTGATGTGTTTTTAAGATAAATGAAAAAAACACTACAAAAATATATTATTAGTAAATAATGAACAAATTCCTGTACACAATATAGTGGCTACCATTGCCCACAGATGTATCTGAATATACAAATAATGAATGAGAAGCTTCTAACTTCTTCCTGCTCTGAATTTTATGTACTGGAACTTAATTCCTTGTTGCATATGATAAGCGAAATTGCCATTTTGCCATTCCTAAGGAAAAGAATAAAACAAGTAAAGTGATTTTATATTAAAGGGGGCAGTTGTAATTGAAACCACAAAATATTGAGCCATCCCCCCAGAGTGCTGAGCTTATTACCAATTATTTTATTTTGTATCATCAAAATTCATTCGAGCCGCATTGATATCATTTTAAACAGAAATCATTCCAGCATTGATAACATTAATGCCTTTCTCAGCATTAAATGCTGGAGTGGTATGGTAGTTTTCCAGTATAAAAAAGTGTGTTACTATTTTTTTGAGACAAAACCTGAATTGAGAGGAGTATTTTTCATGGTAAGTGATTACATTGCATTGGCCCCCTGAAAGTGTATGGGACCTTCCATTGTTGCTGTCACACTTTGTGGAGAATGTACAACTTTTGTCTCCATCCCAATGCATATACACAAGGCTGTGAGGAATTCATTTTTCTGAACAGACTGGCACTTTTAATACATTGATTGAAGAGTGCCATCTGAATCAGGTTTCGAATCTAATTCAGAAATGCATCCTGAATCCAAATGCCTTATTTGAGCAGAAAGTGCTTGTGTGCTTGCAAGATGTCATTTCATGCAAGTCGAGGAGACATCCTCAAGGGGCCCATGGGCTGGGCCACAGGGCCTGCTGCTTGTTTCCCTCCCTGGTGGGGCTGAAATCGGCAGGTGGCACGAAAGAAATGGCAGAAGGCTGGGCGATTGGCACAGGAGGGAAAGAGTTGCACAATGATGGTGGTGACATGGACTAAACAGAAAGTAATTTTTTTATGTTTGCATGAAAGGCATTAGGCATATGAGGCAGCATTTGAGTGGCCACCACATAATAGCGAGTTTCACAGACATCGAGTTTATTCCTCAAGATGCTTTTACAGTGGGAAAGGGGATGGTCCCAACAAGAATCTCTTGCATCAGGCAAACCACCCCCTATTTTGTCTAAACTTTGCTTACAAAGCTGACAAAAAAATCTCACTCTGTTGACAACCCATTGACTCACAGCTGATACTTGCCCATGTTCTAAGGTACTTGGCTCTGGAGAGCAGGTGAGCGTACGAGAAACATCATATGTGTAACACACACCACAAAGTGAAATCTGCCTCATTGCATAAAGCCCCTTGCAGAACACATTTTTTATTGCAGCAAAGGTATGTTCTTACTTTGATATGCTTGTGTTGGGAAAGGCAGCACTGAGCAGCCCAAGAGCCTCCACTGCCTTTCACATTCCTAAGGGAGCTAAACGTGTTGAAGTGAATCAATACACATCATCTGAAACATATGCAACACTGGGAATCAATAAGCTATCTCTCTGACTTTTTTCTGTTGGATTTGTCCTAAACACATCCTTTTGGCAATAGCTTTTGTTTTTAGTAAGGATTACAGGCAAATAACAGTTTGTGCCTTGCTTCTTTTGGATGAACTGTCTCAATGTGTATTTGGCTTGATCTGTGCTTGATCTGTGCTGTGTTTGGATATTATGGAACACTTTGTGAGGCATACATTTTATTATTGAGGAAGAAAAGCAGCTTCTAGGCCCAGTACATATAAATACTTTTTGTGGTGATATAGGTCTACACTGTGGCTGCTGTGGGGGAGGATCATACCATTTTGTCTTATTGAAAAAAGAAACTATTCAGTGAGGCAAATGGGTCAAAACAGAAACAAAAAACAACAAATGAATAACAGTAATGCGAACATCAACTGACCTCATTGTCACAAGCCTCTAGATATTGTAGTTGAGTTGGCTTGTTGGCTTCAATACTGTGAGAAACAAGACAGATTCACAGTCTGTCAGGGTCAGGGTCAGTTTTTTTTTTTTTAATTACACTTCATTCACATGTCTAAGTACTAGTAATTAGAGTATAATGGGAACAGTTTAAATTTATGTATGTTCATACCACAGCAATATAACTGAATACATCATCAAGGTTCTGATTGTTACCTCCTTTTTGTTGACTTAAGTAATGTAGTAACTCATTACATGGTGTGCAGTCCCTCTGCGTAATTTGAATTTCTCTTGTGAAAACCATCTTTCAGAGGATATTGTCTCTGTGCATGTACTCAGGTCAGTAGTTAAGAATGCTTCACTGAACTAATACATTGTACTCTGGGAGTAGTATTCTTCTTTCCTTTATGTATTTTATTTACTTATTTATATGGTGCATTTCATATAGTGCCATGTAACCCAAACAGCTTTACAGAGAATTAAACAAAATTAAATTAAGATGGTAGTAAGACATGACATGTATTATTATAAAACTTTCACTGCACTGACATGTCACTGTGACAGCTAAGTTATTGTTGCCAAAGTGCTCTTAAATCATGTATTCATTTTGTATGTTGAGCAAAATCAGTATCACTAGTGCTAGACATACCAAGAATATCAAGAAGTAAGTCTTAGAAAGCCAGAATCCTTCAATATCTGTAAAAAAATTCCTACTGTACAATGCGTTGAGTTAGGCACTATTTTCATAGTTAGAGCCAGGTTCTGTTTCTCTCATTTTATTTTCCTAGTTTCAGTGTTCATGGCTTTCATGTGGATTAAGTGTATAGCCCATCTTTGGGTTACAGAGTGATTTCTTCAAAATAGCAAATGGTGGCTGAAGACTGCTGCTGGAGTGTTGTTTCTGGTACCCTCTGCAATGAGGCTATAACATCAATCTACAAATGGCACATCTCAGTGAGACATTCAACTGCCATCAGGGTCAGAATACAATTACAAAGATTGCATGAACTGGATGACTATCATTAAAGTAAAGGTTTGTTACGCATTCACTCTTATGTCTCAAACTCCCCTTTGTAGGTGTACATCATGGAGAGCAAATTTGAATTTAGAATTGAATGCAAGCGTTTACTGACCCAATCTGCCTTGAAGTGATGAGCAATTAAAATTGCACAATAGATTGCAGGCATTCATAAACCGGATGGTCGGTAGGCAAGAACAAAGAAGTTGAAATGCATTAGTTGGTCCTCTTTTGAGGTGTAACATGGCAATAAAGGATTGACATTTAGAAAAGCAAGTCTTGAGAGAGTTGAGGTTTTTGAAACTACTCACTGGTGAGTTTCTATTATGCTTGTATAACACTCAAACAGGTGTAATTTAGTTTTATATTCTTGTTTGGACTTTTGGAATTCTACTCAAACACTATAAATGAATGCTTAACATGTTCATTTGGATGCTCAGCAACTTTTGAGATTCATTTTTTAAATGTAGTTAAATCCTTTAAACCAGATTATTAGCAGCACAAAATTATTTTCAAGAAACTGAATGGGCATTTCTGAAAGTACAATGGGAAAGTTCCCCCATTGCTGCCATCTAGACAGTAAAGAAGCTGGCCAACATATCACAAAGATTGAACAGAAGTAGAAAAAATCCCTCACAGTTCCTTGTCCCTCTGCCGGCCTTGCACAGGTTGTGACATCTAAAGCTGGGGCTTCAAAATGTCCCATGTGTCCAAAAGCATACAGTCCCTTAAACATGCATTGTCCCACTGTCGCACAGGACCACCAGACATGAGAAAGTCTTTCCTCCAGCCTAATAGAGAGCCAGTCCCCCTGTACATCCTGGGGAAACCATAGCTTCCCCCCATGGCTCTAACCAGCATGCTAGGGCTCCCAGGGTATTCTTCTACCAAGAGCTGTAAGGTGTCACTGGGTCACATTTCCTCTCTGGCCTCTCAAACAGCTCTCCCTCCTGGCCTTGCCAGCTGCTGAGGGCTCACTGAACTGCTCCCTCTCTCTCCAAAAACAGTGGGTCAATCCTTTGTACCATTTACTTGAAGTAAGAAAAGTAAAAACTTAATATCATGTCCTCTCAAAATTTAGTACAAAGAGTATTCCATTTTTGATGCATTAACCTCTAAGTGAGGTTACTGAGATCCCTCCACTGGCTCCCAATCGCAGCCAGGATCCGCTTCAAGACCCTGACTCTCACCTTTTCCGCTGCAAGAAAGACTGCCCCGACCTACCTCCAGGACCTCATCCTACCCTACGCACCCGCTCGTCAACTCCGCTCTGCTACATCCGGACGCCTCGCTCCACCCACCAATAGAACGAAAGGCCCACGCTCCTCACAACGACGCTTCTCCATCATCGCCCCCCAGTGGTGGAATGAACTCCCAACCCCCCTGAGAACAACTCCATCAATCCATCCCTTCAGACGTGCG
Source organism: Megalops atlanticus (assembly GCA_019176425.1). NCBI lineage: Eukaryota > Metazoa > Chordata > Actinopteri > Elopiformes > Megalopidae > Megalops > Megalops atlanticus. Next base: position 6,029,670 of record CM032877.1, on the reverse strand, counting down.
CTGAAGACACACCTCTTCAGACTCTACCTGGACTGATACCTCCCTCTTCGACCTTGTAACTTTGATGTTGAGAATCTGACTCCTGCCTTGTACTTGTTGCTCACTTACCTAGGTAGTATAGCGGTACTCCATTTTTTTTCTGTAATTGTATTTGAGATGCAATCCTAGTTCAGATTAGTTGGCTCGCGTCACTGACCTTGCGCTTAGCTTCAGCACTATTTGCATTGTATGACCTTTACACATCTTGCTCTTGTGCCTGTTGTTTGCTCACTATTTGCACTTTTGTACGTCGCTTTGGATAAAAGCGTCTGCCAAATGAATTAATGTAAATGTAAATGTAAGTGGAGTTAAAAGGATTTGTGGGCTGGTTATAGTTGCTGTGATAGCTTCCTCTTTATATTGGCTGACTCTGAGTTAAAAAAAAAGTCGGCTATATCATTTGTATGAACTGCCTGTATGTTTTGCGTGTAAAACCCTTTACTAAAAGTAACTAGTATTTGCAGCTGTTATGGATTAATGTTGTGGAAGAAAAAGTAGAATATTTGCTTTGAAATGTAGCAGAATAAAAGTGCAAAGTCATCTAAATTGGAAATACTCATGCCAAGTAGAAGCACCTCAGAACTGTACTTAAAACAATTTACATTAAGTTACTTTCCATCCTTATACAGCCAACCCCAGCCCCTGGTCAATCAACCACTTAGCTAGCAAGATACTTTGTTCATTTTAAAGGCTATTCACGCAACTGTTTGGCTTAGGGCAGGGGCATCATAACACTTGTAATGCCAAATAAGGTTTTAGTACTCATCCTACCATATGAGTGAAATGACAAACACGAGTTTTGAGTTTGTCTTTAACTTTATTATATGAACAAAGTAGCAGCCTATACTGTGGCAAAACACAAATGTAATACACAAATACAATAAAACAAAAGTTTTTCAAATGTTGGCTGATAATGCCAGTGTTGTCATATCACTGCTTAAATGAGCTGTGCCCAGGGTATTGCGTAATAGCAAGTACACATAGCATCTCAATCTCTGATAGGTGCGTTCTCCGTCCTTGCGATCTTGCAAGACCGTTCTTCTCAGGAACACAAGTAGGTTCTTAGTGTTCTTGGTATTGATAAACAGCCCTGTATTTCTCCACAGGTCGTTGGAACAGGTGTGGCTCATTAACCAATTGCTGTCTCTTGAACACAGACCATAGACCAGTGTTTCCCAACACTGGTCTGGTCTGAGCACACCTGATTAAATCAGGAGTATGGTTGGGAAACACTGCACTAGACAATTGAAGACAATGACAATTACAATTATAATTGAACAATTAACAATTAAACGATTAACCTGTTTGGAACACAATGACTGAAATGAGCTTCAACTATTGAAAAAGTAGAAAACAGAAAGACAAGGAGCCTTATTGACAGACACATTTAAACAATTACACAATTGAACAGTTTTGTGGGGGATAGGTGAAGGGTCTCTTTCATATACACCTGTGGTGATAGCAGATATATCCACTGTCCTTATCACTCCTCAGAAGGTCAATGTAAATAATTAGGGATTCAGTCGATTGAATCCCTTATACTGTTGGAATACTCAGGTTCTTAATTTGTAAAACCTGTGTTTATTACACTAGTGTCTCTGGAAATTTGGTTCAGCTTTGTTGATGTTTAATGACTGGGGAGAAATCTTACCTTTACCCAGCCATCTTACCACTACATACATGGGGTTTGGATTCTTCACCAACCTAAGCATTAAAAAGTAGGCCTACTTTGAAGAACATACCGTACTATGGCATGTGTTACAACATTCTGACTTTATCAGCAATGTTTATTTGCCTTGTATAACCAGGTAGTTAACTCAGAAACTGGACCTTCACAGCAAAATTTAACTTTTTGCACTCTACATTTCAATGGCTTTCACATTTTAGTGTCAGGGACACATTATTAAATAAAAGGCATCCAGCATGGCATTTCTAGGTGTTTACTTTCTGTAAAGGCACACCTCCTCACAGCACAAAACAAAATCCATTACTGCCCTTGCCATGAATGTAGGAATCCCTCAGGGCTTAGTGCGTGGCCCTCTCACTGGTCTTGCAGTAAATGTATGACCTAGCTGACCACATTTTCCCCAATTTTCTATCTACTGTGGGCAGTTAAGTCAACTCTTTGTCCTGCCTATAGTGACATGCCTTCGAATTGGCATAATAGCTCCTTCAAGCCAGTACACCTACAACGTAGAACACCTCTCTTGCACCTCCCAAAGAGGAATGTGATATTTTGGCTCTGACCTACAGGTGATACCAGACTCCTGAGACTTTACTCCACTTGTTCAAGCGCACTATATAACCACCCGAGCAATACAACGGTCATGTCTGGTTTGTTGCACTGCTCCTCCCTGAATGCAACCAACAGCTTGACAGACTGTGGTCTGTCATAACAATATGAATTTGCTCTCTGAATTGCAGAATGATTAAAGTATAATAAGCACAAAAATGCAATATATTTACCTGTTCTTTCTAGATTTTATTGCTATTTAATCAAGGGTATGAATACACTGCCACTGTATATTGGAAATGTTCTTGACCTGTAGTTTTTGATGCTTAGAGAAATTATCACTGAACCAGACTAACTGCATTTGTCTAGACCCTTCTATGCATTCCTGTTCATGAAAAGAGGTCATAAATGTAGTAAAGGTGTCTTTGTCTACTTCCAGCTCACAATTATTTAATACAAGTTTCACTTCTTAACAGGAGCAGCAGTCAGTTACGAAAGATGTTTTTCAGTACTGAGAGCAGGTTAATCTTTATCACAATCCTGCCTTCCTGAATAATGCAGATTCTTTGAGTGTTCGTTGTTAAGAAGTTTGATCAAAAGTGCAACAGTGTTTTGGTTTTAAGGTAGTTCTTTTAGATGGCAGTTTTATTATCATTCAATTTGTAGTGCAGATTTGGGTTCTGGCCTGTGTTTGTATATTACACATTTTTGAGCAAGACAGCAACATCTGTCAGAGTGCGGTTTGGATGCAGCTGCAGGATGCCTATTTTTGCAACAAGGTCAGAGGTTAATGGCGTTGCAACTCTGTCCTGTGGTCTGGCCAGAGACTGTGAGGCTCACCGTCTAGCCTGGTGCTGGATTTCCATGGCGACTCTTCAAGAGTGCTTAGCAAAAGGCGTTGACAGCTATTAGACAACAATAACCGGTAAATGACTGGGTCACCTTGCCATGAAATCTTTTACAAAAAGAATGATCAAAAAAGCAAAACTGTGAGCCTTGGAACCAAAACTAAACATATTATGACTGTTCTGAAATTGCATTCAGAAGCATGTTTATCTTTCATTTCACCAAGAATAACATGTGCGTTTACCTCATCCCCCCATAAGATAACAGACTGTGACAAGGGGTATAGGGAGCAAGTGAATAGTGTATACAAGGCCAAACTGATTGTCACATGTGGTTTTGGCAGTTCATGCCATCAAAACAAAGTATGACATCCCCAATCATACAGACATAAAATCCACAGTTTTGACATTAAGCAGTGAGACACGATTCTCTGGCATCGAATTGGATTAGCTTGTCTCCATAGCATATGCACTGCAAGCAGCTTGGCCTACATTCATGTGCAGCCTTTTTGTTTGTGGAAATAATCTTCTATCTCCAGTGGATTACAAGAGAGGGATTCTCTAAACTGTGTTTCATGGGCATCTTTCCAGGATGCTCTCCATGCTGTCTTTTTTTTCTACACTGCAGCTCTCTATTTTTAGCCAATTTTTTGCATTGCATAAACGGTGAAGGCTTTGCGATGTGCAGGAGAGGTTGGCAATAAGTGCTAACTTGCCTCTGCATGTTTGACTGGGTATGGAATGTTGGAGGGTGGGGGGAGTTAATGACATGTAAGAGGATTCGAGGCAAACCTGACTTTACAGGAAATTAGAATAATTAGCTGAAAAATAAAGTGCTGCAATTTGTAACAATTCTTACAGCTTGGGAGGATAGAGTGTGCAATCAGTAGACATCCTAAAAAGATGCACACAATTGTCTTGGCTTTTTATCGATTACTGTACATCTCTGTGTTTGACACGGTCGTATTTGCCAGTCCCCTGTGTAATTTTGCCATGTTTTCCACAGGAAAACAGGAGTCAAAATAGATATTCATCAAGATATTTAGGAACTAAAAATAATGTCTAACACTTTTCTTACAGCAGTGTTGTTGTTTTTTCATTAAAGCACCATTGGACTGGCTACTGCAAGTGTAGATTAGTGAAGGGTCTGCTGTCAGGTCTCTGACTTTGAGATTGCTGGAACATTGCCCAGGCATTAGTGGTTAGAGAGAAAGCAAGCAGAGGATAATATGCTTAAGGACTTGAGGTCCACCTCCTTGCTGAGTCTTTCCACGATTAGTGTACACTGAAGAAACACATACATTCACAAACAAATATAGAATGTGTGAACAAGAGAAATTAATTTACTTGATTTATTTGAGATTTGAGACATTGTGCCGCAGAATTACATGTGTAAAAATCAGCTTTATTTGGAGAAAACAAAGCCTCGAATTAATTCTGAAATATTGTCATACACTATTTTGTGTATACCCCTGGATTAGTACAAATTTATTGACTAAATACATTTCTGTACAATCTGTGTTTCAGTTGAAATCATACATGAGAGATGCAGCTTGTCAGATATTATTTACATGTGGGATATTCATGCATACAGTGACATCTCAAACAGCGTGTCTGCATGGAGTGTAGATGTACAGTGGGTGCAGACTGCAGGTGTAGAGCACGGGAATGCTGCACATTTTCCTTCATTAGGCAGAGCACAATGCCTCCTGGGGTTATCTTTATAACTTGTGCAGGTCTGCATCAGGACACCTTCTTAATGCAAGGCAATTTGCTGGAGGAGTCCCACTTCCTTTCCGTCTCTTTCTCCAGGGAGATTTCTTTATCATTAACCGTGTAGAAGAGGGGATGTCTGTGATCTGTTCCAGGATAAGAAGGAATCAGATGGAATTAAAGACACATTTCTCCCCACCCCCTCTCCAATGGGAAGAGCCTCAGCAGCTGCAAAACCAAGCTGTGTACCTCAAAGATACACAGAAACACACACATTTACCCGGCTATGTATCATTGTAAAAATAATATATTCATATTTTACTATCAATAGTCATGATAATGTAACATCTGTAGATGGGTAAGGGCCTGATGTTTTCATTAGGAAATTAAGCATTGCAGTTAGGGACAAATCCACATATTTGGTTATTCAAAACGGTCGGCCATGAATCAGTTCTCTGGATTAGTAGTGGATTAATAAATGCTTGTTAATGAACAACACATTTTGAAAATGTCAATTTAATTCTATTTACCAATATTTATGAAGCAGAGCCTAAGAACCTCATTTGAGATAAGTGATAATTAAATCTTCCTATTCTGAAATTTCCTGCCTTAAAGTGAGAATGAATATGCAAAAATGTATTTTTGCACTAGGTCTTTGAAGTGATTGAAGGGATTTTTCTCCTAATAAAATGAATCCAACAATGGAAGTAGACTGCATCATGTTGCATTCACTAGTCAGAAGGTAATGATGCAATTAAGTGCATTAGAGTTGAAGTGTAGTGTGATTTCTTTGGAGTTGTGTGTGAAAGTGACAGTGATAGAATCGTAGCAGGATGCAAACAAAATGACCAGGCTGATGCAACCTCAGAGGCTGCTCAAAAAAGGGCACCAATCAGTGGTCTTGTGAAGTGACATCTTTGCGTGCTCTTCAGCTGCCTGGGTTGTTTTGCTCATTTTGAATCATTGTTCATATGCCACAGATGCGCCCAGATGCAAAACTTTTTCACTGTGTTCCATTTCCACTGCAGTTAATTGGTAAAAGCCCCAAACAGCGCACAGGAAAAGCAAGAGCACTGTGTTCTCCATCATGTCTGTATAATCTCCTAAGAGTTCAAAGTATGTTTCATGTAAACGGCAAGCAAATTAAGATCAGTTTCTAATTTAGAGAAAAAGGTTTGCATTAGCTTAATCCTCTGGGTGAATTGATGGGGGATGGGGTATACTGCATTATCTTTTATATACTGTCATATTTAAGTGACTAGTATTACAATTGACCTATTTGAATATGTCTTATTTTTGTTACTGACACAGCTTCTGTTTTACTGGTCCCATAATATAATCTAGTGGACCTGGGTAATTGGGCCATCACTGCTGTTAACCCCTGCCTAGCATTTAGTCCACACATTGATCTTTCAAATTTTGGTTTTGGTTTCCGAGTTAAAGTGCTTTTTAATTCCTGAAATATTCCTTCCTAATACATTGCTGTCCCACTATCCGGCCACATCACAGTATTTGTCCCTGTTAAGTTTGTTTCATCATTGGTTACAAAGCTGCTGACAACATGCAAAGGGAATGCTCTCTAACTGGATCCACAGACTCTGTGATAACATGAACCCAGAGCAGACCATATTTGGACGGAAATGGTTCTCAGGATGGTTCTCTCAGCAACAATGGGAGCCAGTAGAATGTCCTTCTACTGGATAATGTATAATGGTCCAATCTTGGCGAATGGAAATAACATGATGAAATAGTAATAGGCCCTTCCTTCCTTTGTCCTAATTCAAATAACATGAGTAAGGACAGTCTAAATGACAAATGCAATACTATAGTCCATTTTTCTTGCAAAGAAATAGATTGTGTTTTGAAAACTTCACACTGAACAGCAGAGCTTTTCCAATTCATACAAAGGTTTCCTTGATAAGCAGCACAAATAATTGATTAAATTAATCTTCCTGTGTGGTTCAGGACAATGGGCTGCACTCTCACCAGGGAAATTTTTCAAATAGAATGTCCAAAACTTCTTGTGCAAGTTGTGCAAGGCCCAAAAGCCACAGCAAATGGTACATGAAAGGAAACAGAGAACAGAGGACTTTATTTGAATCAAACATGGAGCAGTCAGCCTTGCAGCAGATATGAATTATGTATTGAGCAGTTGAGCATTGTACATATCTTTTAAATGGGCTCTTTCATTTTAAATTTGATGCCTGTAACAAACCAGCATTAGCCTTTGACAATTCATTTTTTGACTCTCACATTCTGCTTCCATGCCAGAATCGTGCAGCTCATGTGATTTTGGGGGAGCGCCATGGGTTGTTCAGCAAGGCTTCTGAAAGGATTTCTGCCCTGGTAGGGTAGAAATCTCAGAGCAACAAGACGGAAATCTAGCTAAACTGGGTGGCAGAAGAGAAAACGTGGCACGTGGTGGCAGCGGGGGGCAGTGTAGCAAACGATTACAACGAAAATATATATTTTTTGCACTTTCACCAAACTTTAGTAGTTGCCAGCTGTCAGTTAAGTTCATCACCACTGCAATTGACAACCACTGAACCTGCATAGGAGAGCAGAGAATGTGCGAACCTCCAGTACACACGTAGGATTATGTGACTTTTCATGCCATAAATCCCACAATGCACCAGGAGCCAAAGACCATCGAGGACAGGCTCCTCGTCCTACTGATGCTATCTGAGTAACTCATAGGCACCCACGTGAGTCCCAGGCTGCTGAGAGTGGAGAGATGAAGGGACTATTTACAACATACCCACTCCCATCCCTGCTGTAATGAAGCCAACGTGTTCTGCCAATATGGGATCCCAGTCAAGTGAAATGGCTGATGTCAAATGCGGGCTGTATGACAACAGTATTTACAGTATGCTTTTATATTATTTTTTATCCCTTGGTGTATAAGGTATGAAGGAAGAAAGCTGTAAACTGTCCACAGTGTTTGGTGATACTTCCTTGTTCCATTGCGGACTTTGTCACTGTCTTTGTCAGTGTCCCCTCATTTGTTCTGCCTCTGTTGCAGACACTGCTCACAGGGCATTTCACACCAGCCAGACAGGGGACAATAAAAATTCAAGCATGAAAAAATGTACTGTTGTATAAACACTATGTATTAATAATTCATGTTCTGGGAACATTCACTTATTGAATGTTTGTTAAGGACATAGTAACTGGTATTGCTGGAATTAGGGATGTCTGTGCATCTTGCTCCTGCACTCTTTCCTCCTGTGGTTGAAATTGCAGCCATAATTTACAGAAAAGGCATCTTCTGTTTGAAAGGTTGATTGTTGATGGTAAATCTTATTGAAGGTTGGGTTAGAGCTGAAGATTAGAGTCCATATGGTACAGTAACTGTAGCCTCCTTTTAATATAATTATTGTTTCTTAAGTTTCCTCTTCCTTTAGTTTATTTCACAACAGCAGTCATAGTAGTAGCAGCAATGCATACTTAACAGACATACTGAATATTGAATATATTGCACTACAACATTAACATAAATAGTACAACATCTCTATAATGTGTGCTGAATGATAATTCACAAGTGTAACATTGTATGTATAGAACTTTATACAGTCCTTGCCTGTTAAAATACATTAGTATGCAGGTGCATGAGGTGACAGGCTTTGCATTTGCTTTTTGCCAGAGGGGCCTGATGCAGACTCCAGTGAACTAAGGTGTTTATTGAGGTTTACTTGCCACTGCAAATCATGGTTATGGCTGTGTATGTGAGCCCCCTGTTGCTTCTCACGGAAAATTGGGCCCTTATACTCTTGTGGGTTTTTTCCAAGTCTTAGGAAAGCATGCAGAATTCTTTTTAACAACCTAGAAATCAATGTGGAATCATCACCTCACAGACCCCCCACTGGGCAGCGAGTAAACAGACACCTTACAGGCAAGGGAGCAGCCGTGTTACTCTAATCAGAAAAGTCTCAGTGGAATTGCTGCATGTGCTGCTCCACATGATGAAAAGATATTCTCAGAGTAATCAACAAAGAGGTGTACTGATCCCATAATGCAAATGAACATTTTGTGACTTTAAGGAAATGACATTAGTGATATGGTGTAAAATCAAGTTTAAATTACACCTACACTCTACTTACAACCAGCAGAGTTCCCTGCAGGTTTGGCACATTTTTGGGATAAAAATAATGGAAACTTAAAAGTTAAACTTATAAAGTTAAAGTCTCACTCTATTTGTCTTCAGCAAGTTGGGAATAAGGATTAATAATGTCTCTTTAGTTTTATTTAGCACTAACCATTACATTTATATCAGGTGGTAGTGCTTAATTTATGGATTTAATTAATTTTGTGTATTTTAATTCATTGTGAAATTTTACCTGTAATGGAGTACATTACATTACCTAATTTATAAGTGCATTAATTATATATTCATCTTTAATCAGGCGCTGTAATTAGAGATGTACTGATAATTTCCTTTTTTCCACAATGCCATCTTAAGATGGTTCTAGACAGATTTGATACTTTTGTGTTACTTGGAGTTGTGCTGCTGCAGTATATTTTTTTATTATTTTTGTGCAGAGCTGGAAACAAATATTCGACTGTTGGGATATTTGTTCACTGGGTAGGTATTCAGTTTTCAATTTTGGGATTTGGATATTAGTTTTTTTTTGGCTAAATGTAGGCTATCTATAAAGGTGAACTGCAAAATACATTTTCTCAGCACATTCTTGTACTATATTTATACTTTTTAAATTACACTGTTAAAATGTGGAAATATATACCATCTCAGCTTGGGCGCCTGACATCCCTCTCTCTCACAGCAGTGAACATCACGGTGATGGGAAATGAAAAGTAGCGGGCGATTGCTGAGCTCGTGCTTTGGGACTCGAACAGAGGGTCTAATTGTTTCGACCGACACCTGGCAAAGTTTGTCACCCTGGAAGGATTCTAGCTGCAGCGATGCCATGCTCCTCTCTGCTTCCGGAGGGGCTTGAGACCATTTTTAAATACCAGTGACTGTGATGAGTGTATAGGATGGGTTAAATGCAGAGGACAAATTTCATTTCAATGTATGCGAGTACTGAGAAATGACAATAAAGAAATTATAAATATATATAAATCTTATGAATATAAATCTCAAATCTTAAATTTGTTGGAGCTAGTATGCTATTTCTGCGCTTCTGTTTCACAGCGCTTTGTCAGGCGTTGTCTCAGATTCGGAGCCTATTATTATGAGCATTTATGTAGGTCTATAATTTATCCATGATAAGAAGAATTGTCACAAGCTGTCATTATGTCACAAAAAGTGCATAGATAGGACCTCGTTCAACCAAACCCCTCAAGATTACAAACATGCATAAAACACACCAAACCTGTTGGGAAATGTTTTTTATTAACAAGTAAAAATACAAACAACAATGTAGACTGCGTTGTGTTCAGTTAGATGTTACGTGGGTCAGTGAGCTAGCAAGTTTTGAACCTGGGTTCTCACTGCTCACTACCAACCCCTTACAGCCAGTGTTGCTGCCAGTTGAGCTAAAGGCAAATTACCCCTAGCCTGTCGGCAACAACGCTAGTTAACCAGGTCTCAAGGAGTGATGTAACCGCTGCAACCGCTCGGCTACCTGCTACCCGCTACCTAAGGCTTTTACACAGGGCTCACATGAGCTACACACTACAGCTCTGCCACACTTACACATTAAAAAAAGATAAATCTTAAGTCCAAGGGCCCCCATTGGCTCCAGGGCCCTGGGCACGTGCCCACTTTGCCCATGCGGTAATCTGTCTATGCTGTACATCTGTATGCATCTTTACATTTCTTTGTGTGCACTTATTGTGCTCTGTTGTTGAAAGCCATTTTGCTAAATGTAAAGTCATAAATATTTAAATTTGATTGATTTAAATACATGGTAAAAAGCATACAAAGACATTCTCAAATATTACATTACTGCAATTATAATAATAAATAAAACATAACTTTTGTTAGTATTGAGATGTTAATTTCATGTGCAATCAAGAGCTCTGCTCAGTAAATAAAATAAATGTATAAATAAATCTTGTGTGAATTTTCTAAATCTTTGTTACAGTTGAGATACACACCCAAGGTTATTGCACATTGCTATTCACTGATTTATGCAATCAGCTTCTGAAAGGTGATTGTTATCACAAATAAAATGGAATGAGGTAGTCCTATAGTCGATATGGTCTTATTCAATGTTTTTTTCCTATTTGTTTTCAAAGAGTTTTCATATACCTGAATAAGCTATGTGTCCTTTTGAAATATTAATTTCCATTTCAGTGCTGCACATATTATTTTGTAAACACCAAAGCATGTTTAACAAATAAAACATGTTGAAGTGGAGTTGGTGAATGCTGTACTGACCTTCACATTAAATTTGATACATAGTAAACTCACACTGATTAATTGCTGGTCTTCGTAGCAATACATCATTATCCACTTAAGGTTTTCAGTGCCTCAGGCTTAGAAAGATAAGCAGTGCCTCATATTCAAGTCCAGGTAAAGACTGGAAGTATACCATTAGTGTAGCATGCATGCATAAAACCATGCAATGTATTCTGTAATTTTTAAGAAATGCCTGTACTGCATCTGCAGTTTTGAAGTCAGGGCAGAGAAAGATAGCAGGGATTATTCTGGCTTTGCACCTTAAAAAATTGCATCGGAGAAGCTGTGTGGGCTGACTTGGTTTTCTATTCTTGAGACGCATAAACCCTGCTCGTAAATGTTGTGCCGCTTTGAGATTGGGCTAGATCTATGTCCCGCCTGGGACCCACACAGTGTGTTTATGTATTCAGGTTAAAGGTTTTGATGATTTATTCTGCCCTCAGTTGTTCACTAACTACTCTTGAGCCAAACGCCTTGTGCATGTTTCATGACCGAAATGTGGGCAGAGCTACATGCGGTGTAACTTGTATAATTCGTGGAAACCACTTGAGGATTCCCGTTTCGCCTCTTGTTCCTGACAGCCTCAACTGCATTTAAATATTCATGAGGCCTCCACTTTTGAGGGGGGGCTTTTAGAGTTGGAGAGTGTTGCTAGGATTGCTATTTGGCAATTGCAAATACATCTCAGCAGGCTCTCTCAGTGGCTGAACCTGAATTTGTTACCCTGCGAATGAGTGAGTGCTTGGAAAGAGACTGGATTGTGGTCACTGTGTGGGAGGATGTGGATTTCCCTATGGGGTCTGGCGTGGCGATGTGGCATAAGTCAGGTGTAGGTTCACGCAGAATGTCAGCTTCATTTGTCACTTACTGGTAGTGACAATTTCTGGCCTATGCAAGGTGACATTCTAATGTGCCCCCCACCAGCCCACACAGTAACGAGCACCTGCTCCAGTAAAGTCCTTAAGCATGCTTGCTGATGCTGAGGCTTAAGTTACAAGGGGAAGAATGGGAAACCTGTTTGGAATTTAGAGAAACTTTCCTGAAGTTCCTCTGGAGTTCAACAGATAAGCCTTTTTCTCCATCTCCGACCATGATGCTCTGCTTGCCACACTGCTGTGTGCCAACTTCATGGATGTTATCTGGAACAAGAATGATACATAGTGTGCACTTCCAAAAACCTGTACAGGTGCTGAAAAATAACTAGTAATACTGCATACATGCACACTGCCATAGTGCTCCCAAAAGCACTGTTATCATAAAACAGAGCAACAGGTGATGACTGCAAGGGCCTTTGTCTTGTCTCTCTTTGATGTGAGGCACATCACTACTATAATGCACAATTGAAATTAAGTTGTCATCGCAGGCCCTGCAGATAAAATGTGCTCTGTAGCGTCGACAGTGCGTATTTTAATGCCCACTTTCCTTCTCTCATCTTTGAAACTCCACTGTGGAAGATGTGTTCTCATATTACTGTGGTATTTCTCCCATTTTGTACAGCTCTTTTGTCCTTGAGCTTGTGTTAAATCATTCATGTTGGTAATACTTGTTTGCAATAGGGGGATTATTGTTGCCATAGCATGACCTCTATACTATAATGGCTCCCATTTGGAGTTAAAAAGAAAAGAAAAAACGAAACAAAACTGCACCTCCAGGCTTTTTTGATTCTGTAGTGTTGGATTACAAACAATTCTGAAGCATCGTTCTCTTGATGAATAGCATATGTGGACATGTTATGCATTATGGAAGTGAATTTTGAAGTTAGGTTCATTTGCATCGGTTCTGGGAATGTGGCCAATGAACAACAACACTTACCACGTCTGTATATAATTTTTTTTCTTACATGAGATGTTACCTGTTGCAAGTTGATAGTTAAAATAAATGTGTTTACGTAGTTCCATTAGGATTATTGTTATTTTTTACAGATGGTGAAATTTGATTTTTTTAATTGCAGGAAAAAGGCTTTAGGCATGTATATATGAACACTGTATTCAATACATTTGTGAGATATACATTTTTGTGCATATATATGAATACAAAATCTAATGAGACCAACTTGCCTTAAAATCTGACTATTCTGGTTCACTGTACTTTGTTTTTAAGATAAAGATGAAGAACACATTAAAAGAGCATTATGTAACATCAGTAGAACATCACACTGTGGGGAACATCTTCCCAACATTGTTGAAAAAAATCATTCCCTTTATTTAATGTCATCAAACTGCAGTTAGAACTCATTGAATTAAGCGCTAATTGTTTTTGACTGACTTTTCCACCAGAGACTATAAACACTTAACACATTTAAATGCAACTATTATTTTGTGACTCTAATAGCTCTTCATAAACTACATATATCTTTTCCAATATACAGAATGGACATGTTGCATGTAGACCATTGTAAGGAATTATAAAATTAAAGGGTCCTAATAGCAAGGCTGCCTTTTAACACATGTATACACTGTATTATTCTTTTCCCCAAAATCAGATTATGGGCTGGATAATCTGATGGAGTTCACAAAACACCAAATATTTACATCTCACCAAAGCATTTGACAGAGAAGACATTTTGTTTTCATTTTTAATGGCACTAAAAGCATATGAAATTATATGTTTTGAAACCATTCAATTTTGGATTTTAATCTAAAAGTATGATGGAATTGACGTTGTGATAACAGTTAACTCAAGACAGTTTATTTAATTTATCAAAACATTTTCTGTGTCGTCTTTCACTCATTTCTCAGCAAGAAATGGTAGATTTGCACAGTGGGTGGCTTATGTAGTCAATGCATGGCAGTGGCTGTGTAGGTTTGTGCTTGTTTTTTTCAAATCTGAGGGAGTGGATGCAAATCCTATACAGCGCTTTGGAGCTAGGGTTTAAATAGAAATATTCTTTAATGTGACCTGGGGTAGTAGTAATACAAAGGTACAGCTTTCTTTTTAGTTTCTGTCCGCCTTTTTAAGTTTTAAAAACTACCACTGCGCCACTGCGGACCATTTTTGGACATGTTTCCTTACACAATCAAATCATGTGAATTTAAAAGTAAGATACATCGAAGATAAAAAAGTAAAGCTAAACTCATTAAAACCAGCATACTAATATTACATGTAATTCACTTAAATGTAAAAATTACTTGTACAATGCACAACTGTATTTTGCTGCTATAAAATAAATTAATTTTCTTCAGTGGTTTTGTTTTGAAGTAATTTTTATATGATGTGTCTCTAGACAGCTCAGTAGTTCATGTACAGTAAAAGCTTAAAAATTGTTTTATTATTATTATATAATAGTTGTTTTCAGATGTGTATCTGTAATTATCTGTGAGTGTGTGTGCGTGTGTGTCTGTGTCAGGGTCATTATCGTATACTAAAACTAAAACTAAGATGAAAACTAATGGTTTTGACTTTTGAGCCATTTTCGTAAACTGAAATAAAATAATTTACCTGAAGAAAATGTAAAACTAAAACTAAACGAAACTAATAATTATTGCTAAAATACTAATAGAAATAAAATAAGAAAAGACAAAAAAATAAGTCTCGTTATCGTTTCAAGACGGCGGACATCGTATCCATTCAAAGCGGCGGGTGTCACACTCAGGCGATCGGGCGATGCACCACCAAAGGGGTAAAGGAAGGGAATTTTTCTATCACATTCTACGACAGTGCTACGCTAGCTGTGACTGTTCTGGACAGTTTGTCCTGCCTCTGAATATCATAGTCCAATCAGTGTCAAGTCGTGTTCCGTGGAGTACCGCCCCTTTCGGGCGATTTCAGTCTGGTTGAAAATAGCCCAGATCGCTCGGATAGACTCTCATGTTAAGGCATTTTTTTCGAACTGCAGGCGCTGCAATGTAATCTGTATGGGTTCCAGGTGGGCTTGCATTAACGTGCTTTCGTCATACTTAACCTGGTGTAGGGATCGCCGGGGCAACCAGCGGTTTTGTCACATTTAAGGTCAACATGGCTAATGTTACCTCAACTCAGGCAGCGAAGTAGCTAACGTTTTGTTCTGCTACCCCTGCTCAATGCAATGTGACAATGTCAAGTTAGCTAGCTGTTAATTTACCAATTGAACGGGTCACCTTAGCCATCATCACAACAATTGCCCCCCCTGAGAGATTTGGCAGGAGCCGCCACTGGTCACACACCCAAAATTCTGTGATCTGAAACAAATGTATCGCATATGTTAGTTAAATTTAGTCTTGAAATGTTGATATCTTCAATGATAAGCAGATTATTTTTCACGCTGCACTAATCCTAGACAATTTTTTGTCCTTAACTAAAATTACTAAAACTGAAACTATAATAAACTAAAACGAAATAGAAAGGATAAGGATAAGGATATTTTTATTGTCATTCCAGGACATGTTGTACATGACAGGGAACAAAATGGGGTACTCAAATGAGTCCATGAAATAAAAACTAAACGAAACTAATGAAACCACTGGTGAAACTAACTAAAACTAAACGGAAATTCAGACTGAATACAAACATATTATCAAAATAAAAACGAATTTGAAAATGTAAAACTATAACCTTGGTCTGTGTATATGGTGAGTGGCAGCAGATCAACGAGGCCAGTACAGCAGGACTGACCCACATACGCTAATCCCCTTAGTAAATACTTGCTTGGCTCTGTTAAGATGCCAATAATTGATAAGGATATCTCCTCTTCGGAGTCAGAATAGGTAACACCTGTCTATGGCTGGGCAGTTAACCGAAAAATGTATCGAAACCGACATTAAGAACCTCTCACCGACTTAATCTTGCTCATGACGGTTAATTCGGTTAATAATTTCCCCAATGCGTGCGTTCATGAACTGTCCCTGTTCATGAAATACTACGTCGTGTTCAGTCACGTGCCTCCGTCCCGTCCAACTAACTTACCCTCACACCGGCAGCAACTTTATCGCAGTATGTCGCTGTGTCGCTGTGTCACTGTCGCTAGCTGCAGCTAGTCGCTGTGTCGCTGTCGCTTGCTGCAGCCAGCTTGTGGGCCTTGAGCAAAGACTACAAATGTATTGACAGGAGGTGCATCAATTTTCTAAAAAAAAAAGTATATACTAATAAATATTATAAATATATATTATGTTTTATGTTTATATGTTATATTTACATCGTCTTTGCTATATTCATCGTGAAGTTGTATGGTCATATTTTCTTAAAGGCAGGCCTATTAATATATCGCCCAATATATGCGTGAACCCTCAAATCAGGTGCATTCCCGCTGAAAAATATGTTTTGGAGGGAATTTATTTTCCTATAAAGAGTGTGATCTTGCTTCAAACACTACTGTTTCACCATGGACCGCAAAGTAGCATTCGCAATCGCCGCCATGGGAACTAAAATGCGAATGTAGGAACTAAAGTTTAAGAAAACGTTTCACAGCGAAAGAATATAAGAGGAACACGTCTGCCCTGATTGGCCGTCGCTGGACTCTGTCGTTGCTCATTTGCAGAAAGTTGAACTTTGCACGGTATTATTTTCTACTTTTTAGGGTACTTGCTTTTTTACTTTAAAACTAAAATGTGATCTTTTTTCACAAGACGTTTTCATTTCAAGCGATGTGTGCTTTGATTTCAACTGTTCGAAATATTCAGTAAATAGCCATAGATTCATAGTTCATCTGTGTGTGTTTCCTTAAATTATTTAAAAATCACAAAGATAAGATATGCTTCATTAGAAAATAATATCCCAGCAGTTGAGCATATTTACAGTACAGACCTTGTCAGAGAACTATGATGGCAGTGTAAAAAATAAATAATCGTTCATTAATCATAATCGAGGTAAAAGTTTGAAATAATCGTGATATTGATTTGAAGTCATATCGCCCAGCTCTACACCTGTCTTGTGTATGAATAATTGCGTGAAAAAGTGCATGAATTACTCAGTAATAGAGACAGTGCTTCTAAGCATTTAAATAATTTACACATCCATCTGTATACAACTTTAAATGTTGTATTTCATGCAAAGTAATCTTTTATTTATCTATTAAGTGTATACATGTCTCTTAAGAACAACAGTGGACTATTAGGCCTACATTCATAATAATTATTTTATTTTTTATCATGATCATGATCAATGGTGCAGCGCTCCAGCACAAGTCTTTGCTTAAAGATCAAGCATCATTGATATATGCCTTAGAAGCTGGTGCTCAGAATATTTGTAGAATTGTACCAAGTAGGAGAATAAACAGTACAGGAGCAAGACTAATTACAGTATTATGCACATTCCACTGAATTATTATTGTTATTATTATTATTATTATTATTATTATTATTATTATTATTATTATTATTATTATAAGGCTACTTATGTAACATAATGAGCATCATTTGTATGTAAGGTCCATTTAGCACCATATTTGTTAACACGTCTAAACAGTATCTGTGGATGGGGTTTATAATACTGTTTTGTGGTCATATTGGGCACGGTAAAGCACAGAACATATGTGAACAGTGGAATTTTTACAATGCTCTTTCAATTGTGAAGAAAAATACATGGAAAACAATGTGTTAATGAAAATTGTGAAAACTGTATCAGGTGCCAAATAACTGTCTGTTACCCCCATTTGAGTCAGCTTGCCAACCATCACAATGAACGTCTTAATTAGTTCTTTATTTGTTCATCTTGGAACAGGCTGTGATGACAATCTGTAATGAATCAAATATTTCAGTCCCTTAGGGAGTGATGAAAGATGTGTTCTTCAATGAGACATCAAAGTGGAAATTTTCAGTATTTTACATTTTAGGTTACCTTGCGCTTGGCTCTGAAAGTTTGTTTTTTAAGACAATGCTAGGAGCTTGATGTCATTCAGTGTTGTCACTCACAGATTGTTTACACACTTGTCAATAATGTTTTGTTTTATAAATGCCTACTAATAAAGCTTTGAGATGATTCTTTTTCCATTAGAATGTGTGCCTGACAAACATGTATTTTCAACCAAGTGTAATTTCATGAAGCCTTTATAAAACCTATGGAGCACCTTCACAGGCTTGGAATTACTACTTTATAAAGCATTTATAGATACAGTTATATGCTGTAGTTTATAATGGCTGATATAAAAGTGTGTGGTGTATATTATTAAAAAAAAGATTACTGTGAAAAGATTTTTTTGGTTGAATTTCAAGGCACTCAGGAATTGCACCATATTTAAAATTTTGGGTCATATTGAACATGATTGCAACAAATGATTAAAAAAAAAGATTACATAAGTTATTACATCACTAATGAAATATTGAATTTCATCATGTCCTCCTTTTTTGTTAAAACTGTTTAGCCCTTTTGAAAAACTAATGGCTCAGGGCAACATTCCTAGTGTATTCATTAAAGATTAGCCCATTCATACTAAAAACAGAAACCGATATTGTTATACAATTCCTCTTAGTTTGTACAGTATATACAGAAACTTTGCACAATAGCAAGCACGCTAATTAAAAAGTCGTACTCTTATTTTCTTCCTTAAATTGGAAGCACAGAATACTTCATCTCAAAATCTCAGCACTCTTCATAGATTACAATAATCCCAAAACTAGTCATTGCCTGTGTCCCTAATGGTCCCTATTTCTTTGTCAGTTGCACTATAGCTGAATGATAGAACCCTGCCCACTCCAAATAATTATGTGCGCCATGGTAATGTACACCCTGCAGTACATTAGCGTGTCAGCTGCAGCCTATTATTGAGAGTCAACTGAAAGCACTCTGATTGCATTGGCTGCTCTTACAGCCATTTGCTCCCTGGGAATAAAATGGTATTGCTTTTTGCGTGCTGTACTGCAGGATCCAGCAGCTATTCTTTATAGCGACTCCCATCAATAGAACTGGCAGGTTGATTTTGCCTTTGTGTTCAACAGGAAACAAAATGTCTCGGCTCAACTGAAGGCATAAGATCAAACCTGCTCATATACTCACTACTCACATGTGTGCTACCACTAACATCCCACACCAAAACACTGGTGTTAGCCTACCGGATAGGAAGGGGAATGGCTCCCCCATTTCTGCAGTAGATCATGAGACCTTACACACCAGCCAGATTGCTCTGTCCTGTGACCTCAGGTCCATGGTCATTCCTTCCCGTCATAGTCATGCATCCCAGTCACGTCTTCTATCTGTTCTTGTCCCCGATATGGTGGAACGACCTGGACAGTGGATAGTGGCCTGGACAAAAAAGTCTCTGGCCATTTTCCATTGCAGACTAAAGACCCACCTCTTAAGAATACATCTTGGCTCTGCTTCATTTGAGGTCTTTTTGGATGGTGTTATAATGCAGCATTGTGCATGTGAATTAATTGAAGAATAAAATGTGCTAGTTTTAAGTACACCAGTCATCACAACACTGTGTAAGGGGCTGATGCATGTCTGGACAGGGTCAGCTGTATCCTTCATGGGCCATTTTTCAAGGAACTTCAAAGCTCTGGAGAAGAACATCTGCTTAATGACAAAAAGGCAATGTAGTTTGACCCAAAGCCAGCTAGAGGTGGAAAATGAAACTATTTTTCAGGCTATAGATAGTATATTTTTGCATCACTAGACCCAGTGTTACATGCATATTAGTAAATCTCTTGAAGACTTTTCAATAATGTTTCAAAACTGAGACTACTTTATCTTTCCCCAGCTGAGTCTCCTCTTTTTAACCAGGTTTTGTTTTTGGCAAATTCGGCCTCATGTGTAAGGTTTAATGTGTGCACATTAAACCTTAATGTGTGCATTAATGTGTGCACATTTGATTGGCTAAAAAACAGGATGTTCAGGTTTTTCATTGGATAAAAGCTGGTAATGACCCCTTCAAATAAATAAAACCTGCCTTGAATGGACTTAATTACTGATAAAGGGAGGTGAGTAGAGCATACAGAAAGATACACAAAAGTGTGGTTGTGTAGGGCTAAGATGAACAGCTATGTCTGACAGAGTGTTGTTTGATGAATAGACCTGGCCAGTACTTGTTAGATGCAAAGAACTAAACTAATCAAAGGCTTGATGAAAGAGAGCTAGTTTTCTTGCCCAAAGCCATTGAGTATGATGTCCCATCCTAGTGGATATCTCACATCCTCCACTGGGGAATGTTGCGCTCTCCGTTGAGTTTAATATATTTGGTAGCACTGTTGAAAATATCTGTGTAGGTCTGATCATGTTTTTGTCAATAGTGAATACTGTGAAATACTTTGCGTATATTTATTGCAAGGATGAATGTCCTTGTTTGTACAGACTAGGAGTATTATGCATTTTTAAAGCTGTGTTTCCCTGGTCTAATATGACTCCAGTTTTCACCTTTCATTTTGCAGTGTATCTAAGAAATTGGCTTAGATAAATGTAAGAGCTGTCATGAAACTAGTGTAGCTGTTGAGAGAGGGAAATGAGAATATTACACAAAATATTTTGTCAGGGTAAAACGAGAAAAGATGTTTGTGATGTTTGTGTGATGCATATTTTCATAATCTGTTACTGTGGTTGCAAGACCTAATAAACCAACATTAAAATGACATTTTTTGTGGTCCTTCCACAAAAACAAATAAATAAATACACCTACTGCATACATGCACACACACACACACACACACACACACACACACACACACACACACACACACACACACACACACACACACACACACACAGACATCTGCCTCCATTGGTAAACCCAGAGTTCATGGCCACTACCATCTTAGCAAAGCCCTTCATAGTTTGTTTTACTTAATCAAACATCATTTTCAACCTGAAGTTGTACATGAAGAATCTAGAAAGCAGTACATGAGCATGGTACCCCAGGAACACCTAGTGCGACAGTTTTGATGCTGTGCCTTTAAGGGCACCTCTATCACCTCAGTTAATTCAAATGCATTGATGGCATGTGGGCAGAGCTGAACTGAAAAAATGTTTCAGGTTATGCAGATAGAAAAACTTTAGACTGACTGAGGCATATAAATGCCTGCTTGTGGTCATGCTGCCAAATTCAAACCCTTTTGGCAAATGGCACAGTTCATTACAGAAAATGACACACAAACCGTAATAAATGTAATCTAGGTGCATCTGGAAAATATATCAAGGAAAGCAGTTTGTACAAATGAGTCAAACTAAAACAGGACAAGAGACTTTTTATGACAGCTGAGTTTGAACTAAATGAATACATCAATTTTGAGAGTTAGATATTTTTCTCTGAAAGGAGGCTCAGCAGATGCAAGGCAGCCCTGTGAGATTTATACTGCTGCTTGCATATTTCATTTTGGAAATGAACAGATACACTAAAGGAGAAATTCCATGATACCACCAGATGTGCCAAAATGTGTCTTTAGAGTCAATAAATACACTGCTAGTTTATGAATTACTGAACTGATTACGGAGTGTGTGTGTGTGTGTGTGTGTGTGTGTGTGTGTGTGTGTGTGTGTGTGTGTGTGTGTGTGTGTGTGTGTGTGTGTGTGTGTGTGTGCACTTGTCTACCTATCTAACAGGGGACCATGGCATCATTACACATCCACCTAGAGGGGACCTGGAAACCAAGAGGGGACATTTTCCAGGTCCCCACTTAGCAAAGCTTAAAATCATGTTTAAATGATGCCTAGACCCCTTGGTGAGGTTTTTTTTATTAATTGCCAAGTGGGGACCTAAATGTGTGTGAGTATTAACATTCATACTCAGCACTGCCCCTGTAGGCTGGGGTTTGTTGGAATTTCAATGGCTCACTAACACACGTCATTTTTTAACACTCCTCCATAGGTGTTAAGGGCTTGGAATCCCAGTTTTTCAGACTGTAGGCCAGGGGAACCATTTAACAGGCAAAATACTGAATGAATGTGTCTCTCTAAAGACAATTTATGACATTCCAAATAAAAATACATTGTTTGAATATATTAAATAAGTATATGTATTTTATGGTGTAAATTAATTGATATACACTAATGTTATTATATGTTTATTTTGGAGATACTCTTTTTCAGACATGTTGACCATAATGTAAAGTAATGCTGAAGTATCAGTCAATTCCACACAGTAGCAGCAGTAAAATAAGTTGTAACAACACATATAGAAATGTATTTTTCAGGCTTTATTAATTGAGAAACTGAGTGTAAATAACATGTTTTAAAATTGCAAATGTAAATGTCACATGTAAATTATATATTGAATGTTCATTTATAATTGTAGTTTGGACATGTCTTCCACTAAGTATAATCATCCTAGATATCAAAACATTGTAAGCATTCCACTCTTATAATAATTTTAACATTAGACCTCTACACAGACTTTTAAGACTGATTTGTGTGCTGCCTAACAACATATGATAACCATGCCAATATTTATGATATAGCGCAGATTCTCATTCCATATCACTACTATAACCTCCCTGAAAATTGTAGTCCAGTAACACACAAAGCATTTTTTGTTTGTTTTTTAATTAGTTGATTATGTTTTCCTATTAGCTGAAAGAATCGATATATTAATCAGATGTTGTAGATTTTTTTTAATATGGTGTTTGTTCTTATTAAGTAAATTCATTCATACAAAAGGGCATTCAATGTAGAGTAACACAGATTCAGTTACTGAGAACATGGAAGGGATTTATAAAAATTTGATTGTATAGTGTTCCCTCTAAAGGATGGTTAAACAATGCAGATATTTTTTCAGTGTTTATGTATATATGCTGGAGTGTGAATGTCACTCCACGCCATCCAAGAAAGGACCTGTATCACTCTGTGCCAGCAAAGAGGGGACTCATGTCATTCTGTAGCATCCAAGTGTGGACCACAATATTAGGAGAAGTCACACACAGTGACCCTGGTTAAGATGTACTGTAGACTGATAGAAGCTTAAATATGAGCAGTCGCTGTTGACCAATGACAGCCATTCACTCATTAAAAAATTAGTACATATTTGAGCAAGATGACATTTTTAAAGCAGCTATCAAATATCTATATCTAACAAAATAGCCTTTCACAACTTGAATACGTAAGCACACAGTTCAATTTGCAGTAAACAAGTAAACATAGTAGGTTACTAATCTAGTCGGTCAGCTCATAATTATTCTCCAAATTGTAATTGTGAATCAGCCCATACTGTAGGTGACAGCAGTTACGTGTTGAACCCATTGCTGATGACACTGATACTATGGGAAATTGCGTACAATCATACATATGCACAGCACTCAGCTGGTGATGGA
The DNA here is from genome assembly GCA_019176425.1 of Megalops atlanticus. Classification (NCBI taxonomy): domain Eukaryota; kingdom Metazoa; phylum Chordata; class Actinopteri; order Elopiformes; family Megalopidae; genus Megalops; species Megalops atlanticus. The sequence continues at coordinate 6,006,333 of CM032877.1, read as the reverse complement.
TGGTGTGCTGAAAGGCTAAAAGGCCAGTGGGTATGTATGGGATTGTTAGGTGTGGTTTTGTACACCCCTGAGATAGTGTGCAAGATCACACGGCCTACATAATAAGGCCATGAAGCATGGTGTTCGTTCTCCAGCAAATGAAAGGCAAAGAGAGGACCCTGTGCCTGAATGGTTCCAGGAACAGAGCTACAATTCAGATGTATGAAGAAATAACAGCTTTTCTGATTCAAGGTATAATGTTCAAGGTATATATTCAAGGTTTCAAGGTATTTTTCAAGGTATATATTCATCCCTGGTTTAGATCAGTCATGTCTTCACCAACATACATTCTCTGTGCAGGATACAAATTTCATTGTTAGGCAAGATAATATAAGAACAAGCTTTTTGTTCTAAAAATTATTTATTTAGATCTTGGAGTGCTTTCAAAGACATGGTTATTTTGACCAGTGATTTTTCCCAGATACTCCATTGCTCCACTGCTCATGCTATTTTTTCTTACATCTATCTCTGGCAACATTGTTTACTCATCAAAAGCAGAGAAATTATTTTCCTTTCTTCCCTTTTGGCAGAATTTTGACTATACCTGTGACTCAGAAGTCTGAATGTCCTTATATGGGATTGTTGGGGTGTTCATTTATGCCTATTACAAAGAACATGCACAGGCATGTAATTTAAGAAGAATTGGGAGTCTTCATCATATTAATGAGGGTAAGAACGAAACTAGGTGTTTCTATCTGTTTTACGAGTCTGGGCGTGACGGTTTCATACCAACTTTTGTCTAGAACAATAGGTTTGTTCACGTGTATTTTTGTGATGTGCTCTGCTTTTAACAGCATAAAAAATAGCCATGGACATTGACACTCTCTTACCACTTGAAATGCCTTGCTTCACAGAGAAAAAAGTAACATCAACCATGTTATTTATGTTGACAAAGACTCGCAGGAATAAGCAATGTAATAGGTGTATGTAGGCTAAGTTTTTTAAGAAAGGCTCAGTTTCCATATTGCTGAGACTTGTCACCTTGTACACCCAGACTAGTTTCAATTATTTTAGTCTTGTGTTATTTGTATATAACATGACAGCTATAATGCCAATTATTGCACATTCTGTTTTCTGAAGTATTTAGTATTCTACCTTAGTGACCAGTGTTAGCTATATGTGTGAAATATTTGTCCAAATGTCTCCCAATGAGCCACTGAACTACACATGTCAAAATATTCTTCAACTAATTAGCCAAGGAACCGTGGAGGGGTGAGAGCACTTAGAGACTAATTCTGGAACGAGAAGTCATGAATACCTTGAATTGCAAGCACTTGTCTGTGATATCTGGACATGTTGAATAAATTATGCATCAGCTTAGAGGACGTCCTTATCCAGGGTGACTGATAATGTTGTCGGTCTTAGATCTTAAATAGCATATTCCTTGTTTTATGGCTCAATTTGTACTTGAATAAGCTACCTTGAGAGTACAGTATCTACCAGTATATACCAGCCAGGAATCCATTCCATGACCTTCAGGTCTGTCTTGCTCTGTCACTCCACACATTGTGAATTTCAGCCATCTCTGCACTTATCTCATCTGTTACTCAACCTCCCCCCACCCCACCTTATTAAAACTAAATCAGTATTACACATCCTTTTGCCCCCCTCTTTTGTTATCCACTCTGTCCTGTATGGCTATATGTCCATTAAGATTGCATTTATAATCTGGGAGGTGATGAAATTTTTAGTTATTGTCCAGCTGAGTGGTGTCCACACCAGGTCTTTGAGAGCAACGTTCCTGTGGGCTTTATGGGGTGCTTCCTGACCAGCAAGTACCTGACATCTGGAACAGCAGGGGCTGTCAACAAAGAGAAGAAAGTCATGGATTTTCAGTGTAAGAGGCTGGCTTAGATCACTGTCCTGGGGGGGCTCCCTTTTCAGCTCTACATTACAGTGCTGGAGAGGCTGGGTAAATGAGATAAATCGAGTCAACGATCAGTCACTGAATCAGGTGATCCAGTGCTGGGCTGGAAGGAGTAAATGCCTGCAGACACCGAGTCCTTCCAGGACAGGGGACATGATCCTGCATTAGGTTTAAATTATTGCAGCTGTTGCGGGGAAAGTTGCTACAACAATATGAACAGAAAATGAACAAAGATAGCATATAACTGCCATGATGCTTTCTTTTTATATTAGCACATTTAAGTTTTATTCTTGAAATGTGTTCTTTAATGTTAGTGGTTGGCACAAAGCAGCACAGTTACTGTAGATTGAGTGCCCCCCGATTGCTAAGGCAGTAGTTTACTATTTATTGTCATATATACAAAATTGGATCAAACAGGTATGGTTACACAGAAGTAAATGTGCCATTAATACGATGACAGCTCTAGGCCTGAGTAGGTGACCGCAGCTCTTCTCTCTATCACTGTCTTGTTCCTGTCGATTTCCATTATCTCCCTCCCCTTTCTGAATTTCACAGGGTCTTATCACTGTCTCTTTGATGAGCCCAATATGTTCAGTCTTTTTAATTTCAAGCTTATTAGCAGAGGATAAAATGAACTGTAAAAATTAAAGGGTAAAATTAGCATTTGTCGACATGATTCTCTGTGAAATTAAAAGGAGCAAGAGAAGCTGAAAGTGTCTCGACGGTCCTTCTCATGCAGTTTTGTCGTAGCTTTATTTTCTTGTTTACTGTGGCTGATTTGATGAAATCTCACTGCTGGGTTCCATAATGCCCTGAGCCAGTTTCCTGCCAGAGGGACTGGAAAAGCATAAAAAATTCCCATGGCTGTTTTCCAGGGTGCTGTCGTCTGCACTGTCACCGAAGTGTAGGCCTTGATTGCCATTTGAAAGCATTAAAGATATTTTAGTTGCAGGGAAGCAAATGCCCTAGTTTATATTTAACATAAATGTGTCAACATTCGTAGGAGGACAGTCAAAATCAACAAGCCATTCAGTTGTTGATAATGCCTTGGGATAATGAAAGAAACAGCTTGATTTCTTGATTACAGCTTTGACACATCAGCTGTGGGTGCTCTTGTTTCTAAGCGCCACTGAATAAGCCATACACATACGTTTCTTTTTACAGGTACTTCAAAGCAGAGGTCGTTAAAAGGTCGGCAAAACATGAGGCTGTCTTTTAAACATAAAGGTCCACTGTGAATTCCTTAAGTCAAAAAACGCTATCAACACACCAGAATATTTCATTTAACTTTAGAAGCACCGCATTTTAAAACAATCAATTAATATTCACCCTGGGGGAAAAGTAGGACCTTTGAAAAGTCCAAGCAGAACCATATGGGACTAAAAACACAGGCAACTGTGAAAAATAATATATTCAGAGATAGAACACCCCAATAATAAACCATAAACAAAGCTTGGTTTGAGCATTGGCTCCTTTCGCAGTGACAGTGTGGTTTAATAGCATGGATAATGCAGAAATGGTAAGGTATGTAAGTTGCTCTGGATAAGAGTGTCTGCTTAGCAAGCTGTGAGTAATGCAGGTATCGTGGTACAATCTTTTACACCTACATACACAGATACACTTTATGCTGATACACTGATGATTTTCAAGGTTTTTGTTAACTTCAAGCCCACCATCATAAAACAAGGCACTGTACTCAGCACACCAAGTAGATGTTCACGAAGCATGCAGATATCTATTCGACTTTGTCGCCAAAGGCCATCAAACAGTATGTAAAATATTGTGTCTCATAATGATATGTCATGATGTATAGTATTGTTGCTATATCATTTCTGTTAGTTATGGTGGTTAGTTACTAAGTTAACATGGTATTTATCCAAAGAGGCAGCAGTGTCAGTTTTAAGCTGCTCTTCCATCTGTAACCTTCTGTTGTCCACTGCGTGTCAGAATCAATCTAATGTAGCTTTGTTTGACAGCCCAGTAGAAATACATCAGGCTGCCCAGGGAAAAGCACACCTTTAAACATCTTCTTTTAAAAGCAAAGAAAAAAGGCAAAGTCTTGGGTGCTCTCAGTCTTTGGTCTTGGAGTTTCATGTTGAAAGCAGCTTCTATTGCTATTATGAAACTATTTTTTTAGATAGACGGAGATTTTATTTGAGTGTTCCCCACAACAAGGAGTGTTCATTCAGATAAGATAAAGGAATATGTGTATTTTACAGAAGGCTAAAAGAATGATTGTTAATTACATTTGGATAGTTTAACACTAGTTTTTTGTACATTAGCATTAATGATGATGAAAGTCAGACAGTTAAAAATGGTACACCTGTAGATAAATGCAAAAATTCTTACACATACATTTCACGGGCGTCTGTTTTAGTTCTTGGATTATGTCTTTTGTAGCTCTTATACATGCAGTGCACAAATACAATGCAACAGATCATGCTATGCAACAAATATTTGTGAACTGAGAACAGTACAGAAAGTGAAAGTTATAGAGGAATTATTTAGAAAGTAACAGCCACAGCTCACCAACCAGTGAAGAAATGTTAGTCATTCTCATGCGGGTTCAAGCTTATGGGGTGTCGTCTTCTGGACTTGTAACCAGAGAGTTGTAGATTTGCACTGGTCTCAATTCTTATTTCATGGCCTTACATAAATAATAAGTGGATTATTTCTATTGAATAGATGCTCAATATGGGTGGCTACAGATTCAGCATAGTTTTGTGTCAAGAAGTCAAGTTTCTAAGAATTATTGAGGATGATATTACTTCATTATGTTTACTCTCACTGTATTAATACAAATTATATAACACCATTGAGGATGCAGACATCAGGTTTATAATAAACAGAGGCATCTCATGCCATGGCTGTTAGGGTGGCATAGGAGTTAAGGAAGTGGTCTAGAAACCAGAAGGCAGCATGTTTGATTTCCAGGTGGAAAACTCCATATCCATAAAATAATTCTTGACTGAATGTCCAGCTGTTTAAATGGATGCTACTGGAAAGTTAAGCTATTCAAGCCCTGGGTGAGGGTGCCTGCTAAGAAAATGAAAGATACTATGACATACAGACATACATACATACATACATACATACACACAAATAACACCTTTACCTCCATTATTTGGCAAATGTGCTAATCCAGAGCAAAAAAGGTACATATACACCTAACATATAATATGAAGTCATGAACCACAGCCATCTACTGAAGTCATTATGTGGCACAGTGCTGCAAAAACTGGTGTAAAGTGTTACAGTAATTAAAATTTCAACAACTAGTGTCAATGTGCAACAATAATAATAACCTAAAGCACTATGTAAAAGGAAAGATTTCATTGCTATGACAAATAGGCAGGGGAGCCAGAGACAAATTCAGTGTAAAGATGTCGTGCCCTTCACAGAACATATATACTGTAGTATGCACAATAACATTGACAGAAAGTAGACTTATGCACATCAAAAATCACCTCATACGTCACATCTTTAAGGATGCTTGTCCCTATTAACATGATTCATTCTGGTGTAGTGTTTCCCATCCTTATTTGCAATAGAGGGAAAGTTTAATTGCTGTAAGTGTTCAAGTTCTGAAGCACTTAAAAGCTCACCAGCTTGAGATGGCCATGTCTGTTTTTTAGCACAGAGTGAACTTCAGACAGATTTTTGCTCTCATGTATTCTTGTTTTTGGCATATTAAGGTGCCTAATACTTCCTCCCTCTGATTTTCAAGTGCATTTAGATGCTCTACAGTGCCTTATAATTGAAAGGAATAGCAATAGGATTTTTACATTTTAAACATGATCCTCTATGACAGCCAGTAAAAGGAAACACAAATGTTTGTAATTACTTATTGCGCTATTGAACTTGTCAGCAGTTTGGGCAGTTCTTTGTGTCACCAACAGAGGGCACCACTACCACTCCAGAGTATCAGCTTGAACTGCATGTGTATTTTCCTGAGAGATGATCATCATTAGCAAGAGAAAGTATTTTCTCCAGACTACAGTAGTTGTTACTTCCAGAATTGCCAACATATGTACATAAAATATAACATAGCAAGAGTGTGTTTATTGAACTCATGCATAGGAATACAGATGGGGTACAAGATGTACTGTGCATTGTGGTTGTCCCATTTTACAAAAGAGTAGTGCTATATGGATAATCTGAAATAAGGAGGTGTTTAAATATTACGTTTTACAAAAAGTGCTAAATATAGACACTGTAGGAGTATTGTATTTCAATAAATGCATTAGCAGTGCAGTCTCAAAAATGGAAGGTCTGAGGATCAATACACACACACACACACACACACACACACACACACACTTTTCCTAACCTTTACTCTTCACACTGTATGCAATGAAATTTTAAAAATTACAATATCAAGAGAACTTGCAAATGATCCGTTCTGGTACGGAATGAACTGAAGTCCCTGACTGTAATAATAATTTCATTATCTGTGGGAATAGGAACCTCTTCCTTTTCTTCTTTTCTGATCTGTTTAGCAGAGGAGGAATAGTGCTCTCTACACTAGAATTTATCTCTCACTATACCTGATCAGAGTGTGGAACTTGAATCATCAGATTCTGTTATTTGCACTCACTAGAAGGAGTTCCTCATAGCTTGGCAAGGGAAAATGAGACCCAGTTTGGCCTGGAGGCAGCAGGGAAGGCTTGTTATTGTCTAATCAATAGGGCAAAATGAAGCAGGCCCATGAGATGATAACAGAACAGGTACCATCCACCTCTACATTTGATCCGCTGTCCTCTCGTATGAGGAGAAATAACAGAGCAACTGCTCAAATAACCATGCATTATTATGCTATTTTTGCTTTTGGTGGAGTTGCAGCTCACAGGGTTATGCAGTCTGAAGTCCCTCTACATTGCTAAACACCACGGAGCTTTTGAGGCAAAGTACTTTCGAGGCTCAATGATACAACATACCAGCTATCAGAACTTAATTCCCTGCAAAAACTGCTACATTATCTCACCTCTGTTATACAGTGGTGCCACTTTATTGCTTTGTATAGCAATAAAATCTTTATCCACAGTGATTGCATACAGTAGATTGCAGTGAGTTTATCGATAGTACTAAAAGACAGTCTTGAGTTGGACTACACATTAATACAGAAGGTTGATTTTTGTATTAATGTTATGCAAATGTTCATTTTAAGAACATTTGCATAAACTAGCGATATTTTAACAACAGTGATGATGATTTATTATTTTATGAAAGAGAAAATGACTACCTACTGAATATTAGAAGAAAACAAGTAAGTTGCCATTGTTGTAGTGGTACTACAAGCAATTAGGGGGTATTGGCCCATTGTGTTTTCCATTAGAGCTAAAAAGAACCAACAAACTTACAGCTACTGTTTTGAAATAATTTTACTGTAAATAGAATGTTACACATAGGTAGTTATACATATGTGTGTTTTGCTGGGTTGCTGGGTCAGCTGACCAAATTGACAAGACCAAGCAGCCAGGAAATTAATGTTGATTAGACGAATTGTCTCTATTGACATTTGATGTGTGTGTAGTTATTTCCTCCTATTTATATAGCTATAACTAGTCTAATTTTTTTCTCCTCCAGTTGGCCGTGCATACAGAACAAAATGCAGTTAGCCGCATGTGCAGACGGGCTGAGCGGCACTTCTTGTTCTGCGGTTTGCACGTCCTCTGTGAGATTACTTTACCTGCTGCACCGTGTCTGCCTCGCCTCAGACAGTTGAAATCGATGCTCATCAGGGGAGGCCAGAGGTCACTGTATGGCCTGACAATCCCACAGTATTGATTTTTCAAAGACTAATTCAAGCTGTGTATGGTATTATCAATAACAGGTGCCGACATGGCGCCAGGACGTCGCTGCTTGCAGTCACCTGGGTAACTATTATGAAAAATAATGAGGATGCAGCTGATTGCTGGATAATTACAGCACAGACACTGTGAATACAAGCCCATTATCTCTGGTTGATGGTGTATGTGGACTCTGTATTATGGATTGACTAGTCTAATTTATAATAGAAAGTAATTGCGGGAGATGCAGTGATGGCAACGGTTATAACAAGGAAAGGCATTCTGGGTAACTGAAAGCAATAATAATATACATATGTATGTGTGTGGTATGTGGGATCTGGGTGAACTGGAAGACTGGAAGCTTGTGCAATCTGTTGGGGAAAAAGTGGCAAGGGGTTTATTATCAGAAGCAGTGCACATTAATCAGTAGCAGTCCCCTGCCTGCAGGCTTTGTTCCTCCCCCACACAAGTTGTCACAGGTCACACATATAGTGCCCTGTTACTTTATACCATAGCAAAACATGTATCTTACCCCTTAATACAATGTATAGGAAGGAAAACATGTAGGCGAACATCACCTGACATTTTGGCCTTTTTCTGGCTTATGAACACTGCCCTCACTCTCATTCCTATTGTGTGTCAGATGACGGTTATATAATCGGCTCTGAGTTCAGCGTTAGCTCAAATTTTGTGATTTTTAGTGACTTTAATGAGTTTGAAAAGTTTAACACCAAACTCTAGAGATGGAAATCAAATAAAGAGAAATGTACAATCATAGGAGTAGCAATATTCATACTTTAAAGGGGAGAGTAATTATCTCTGTGAATTAGTCTTGAGATTTTAGATCCGCAGAGTCTACAAACTTCCCGCATAATCCTACTTACAGCTTTCAGTGAACAATTACATCATAGCCGGATGCATTTCCTTAATACCCCTTTTCATCTTCCTCTGCCAACTCCTCCATCATCCTCTGCTGATTAGAAGATGGATGGGTGAAACAAATTATGGGAAGGTCGCAGCGCAAACAGTCTGCAGAAAATGGAAAGGAAAAAAAAAATTAGCACAGTATTGACATGTGCATCTCATTTTTTTCTTTTTTTCTGAACAGCATTTCCTCTGAAAAAATCCAAAACATCTCATTATAGCTCTTTGTATTAATGCAGTTCAGCAAGGAATATATTTTTTGCTAAAAAGTGGTAATTTTAGCAGATGAATCATAAAATACACCATGCCGGTGTTGTGGGAATGTGAATGACCCACCCCAGCACAGGTGGTGTGTTGCTTCGACCTCCTGCTTGGTGTCAGCCTCAGTGTGAATTTCCACTTCCCCGCTGTGGTTCCTAAACTGAGCTTCTAATGAACAGTTGTGTTGCTTTCTAGTCAGGTACCGAGAGACACAAAGAGGAGACAGTCATTTATCACAAGGAGGTCCCCATTCTGAATCATCATGAAAAACGCATAGTAGTTAACTCACATAATCAGTCTAAAGAGCACCATTTGTCTGAGTGAATCTGAACGAATTGTATTAGTGAACATGTACACATTGTTTCCTGAATCAGAGTGAAATTATGCAGCTAAAATGGAACAGCTCTTGTTTCAGTGAGTGGTCCCTGTTTTAAATAAGTAGGCTCTGTAAATGAATATAAGTATATTTTAATATCCTTCTCCAGGTTAAATAGTTAAAGCCAGTACAGTGGGGATTGTTTTGGACACTGACAACTACCACTACATTGGCATCTTTAACTGAATTATGCTTTGGAAAACCATACAAATCACTAAATAGAAGTAAAGCAATGACCTTTGTGTGCACATTTTATACTTTCAAAAGAAAGCTTTGGTATCCAGTGACCAACAATTTTTGTCACATTGTTCAAATCAGAGAATGGGGATAGTCTTATTTTCTGACACAGTGATCTGTGCTGTCTCCCCTCTAGATTGCCACAGATACATCCAAATTAGCATTTTCACAGGTCCTCAGGATGATTCACATTGAAACAGCTGGTGAAGTTGAGTTCTTCTTCACCATCTGTGGAAAGAGAGAGGGGATTCTGTGAGGACATGTGCATCTCAGAGGAAACTGACAATCACAGTGACAGAGAGGGAGGGCAAAGGAACAGAGTGATTTATTAACTATCAAAACCAACCTAGGACCTGCGCCAGGCTTTTCCGATCCAATTATTTATATCAATCTTTCTATCAGGCAAAATGATGGATTCTGGAACAATCTGTAGCTTGCCATGAAGAAGAAGAGGTCTGGGGCCGGCTTCACTGATGAATCCAAATGAAAGGTCAACCTTTTTACTTGTGAGAAGTTCTTGATTGATTTGCATTTCAGTCCATACAAGTCCTTTGCTTAATCCAATCAGATGTAGTGATACTATCAGAAAATCCTTTGCCTGGTCTCCAAATTCTCTGAGAGGTGTCGTTAGCTGAATCTGGAAGCCAACCTGTACAAGGCATAGCAGATATAAACAAAGAAAACACTTTTTGACAGTGATCATTGGTTAACAGTACAAGAAAGAAAACCTCCAGTATCTCAACACTTGTGGATGTTAATGAACATAAGATGCAAACACACTAAGGCTATTTTTTCATCTTGTCTGTCATGGGTGAGTAGTGCTTGGGACAGTTAAGCACAATCGTATGTCACTGCATTTTTGTGTAGGTACAGGAAGTACAAAACTTTGATATAATTAAATGTGTCATAACAACAAGAATAAATAAGCTTTTCGATCTAATTTAGGTTGCAGTTTCATTCTGCCCCACCACACAGGGAAATTTACAATGTTGTTCTGGTTGTTTGGTGGCTATTGGCAGCCTGCTGGCAACATTTCTGTCCTTCTAAAAATTGTTTTGGGCTGAATTAGACAGTAAAAGTGACTCTGACACTCTCACACAGATACTGAATGGCTGCTCTATGACATTGCTCATGGTCAGGCTTTTAAACAGTCTGACATGCACGTTGTGGCAAAGTGCGTTGTGCATATGTTCACAATCCTCTAGGCATTGGACAGTTGGTGACCAGCTTGTTTATCAGAGCTCTCTTGAAAGAGAATGATTTCCACCTTGAGATGATGGCAGTGTGTTTCATGGGCTTTATTTCCATGGCATTTGTGCCTCTGCATTCTATTAAAGCCCTTTAGTTTCCAGCTGTTTACAATTAAACTCCCCAGACAGACGTAAGTTTCTGAGCAGCTCAGTGAAGTGATCTGTCAGAATTAGTGTTACAAATCACTCTTTTGCTTATCTTTTTCCACCACCCAGGCTTCTCCCTGAATGCATAATGCGGCTGCTGCTTGTAATAATACAAGTTGTGGTAGTGTCTGTAGTGGAGGAATAATTAGTAGCCTTGATTTAATATTATAAGTTCATAATTAGTAGTGTAATAATAGTAGAATCATATTTTATGATGGATGTGGGTTTTGAACTGTATGTAACAGTGAGCTGTGTTCAGTACGCTATTTTAGATGCTCTGTCAGTTTTTTCTTCTTTCGCTGTGAAGGACATGTCAGTGTAGTGGGTGAGAAGGCTAGGTGACCAACCCCTGGCCCCAGCTGATGTTAATTGCAGACAGCAGCAAGGTGTCAAGGCGGGCGTAGGCCTCTAATCCCAGTGCTGACCCTGACACGGCTCCACTGGTGAATGGAGATGTCAACCCTCAGCTCAATACTGCGCACTACAGTGGATTAGAGTCAGAGAACTGTCACAAAGCTAACTGTGTTTTTTGTATGTATACTGTACTTTAAGAATCTTTCTGAATGTACAAAAAGAATGTGATGGAGTCACATTTCAACTGTTGTGTTGAGCTGCGCTCATCATGTGCTTAGATCTGGAGCAACGATGAAAGGAACACAAACGTTCCCACCGTTGACAAGCGGTACTTTGAGACGCTCCCTTACTTCGATCCATCACTTGCTGCTGTTGTGAGAGGGAGAAAAAAGAAACAACAAAAAAAAAAACACTTGACAATTCATTTTGTCCCTAAGCAGCTGAGTTAGTTAACCTTGTCCAGAAGTAACTTGAGTAATTGCCTTAACACTGGGACGATGATAGACCTCTCAGTGCAACCAATTAAAGTGTGTCATTTTTCAGTGTGTGCGCTGGTTTGATAGATCATCCACAGTGCAAGGGAGACGCAGCCAGGCATGGAGTCAGGTCAGCCCAGACCCTGGCATCGCACAGCCAGCCCGTGATCGATGGAGATGAAATCCATGGCTGTTATTTATAGGATCACAAGGCTATTAGACCCAACTGGCCGTTTACCCTCTGCCATCGCCTGTTGCTCTATGCCAGTCAGAGGACAATGGAGATTTAGACATTATGACCTGTATGGACCCGATTCCTCTTCCTCTCTCTCTTTTATTTCTTTATTTTTTGTATGTCTTTTTAGCAGAGTGGGTGTCATTCCTTAGAATATGTAGTTGTTGCAAATTGTTTGCCTTTTGCACTGCTTATTCAGTATTACATTGCCTCCTGATTGAGTTTCTGCATATCTGTCTGCATATTATTACCAAAGGTTATCCAAAAACACTCCTAGGTTTGCTTATGCTATTTAAGACAAGAATGCATGTTTGCACACATTATAACACCTGATAATAGATCAGCAATGCAATTTTAAAGGTTTTAGGAAATATACTTACCTCTGCCATTTCTTGCTCACCCAGGAAGACAAATATGTAAGTTGAAGGAAGCAAAGAAAGTTGGTGAAGCCAGTCTTTGCTTCCTGCTATTCAGCATTTCCAAGCCACTGGAGGGTGAAAAAGAAACATTACAGTTACATCGAAAGAGAATCAGTGGCTGAGTTGCTACATCATTTTGTAATGCTGGGGATTAAATATACAGCTATGAATAAGAAACATAAATCCACAGGTTATTCTCTCAACCGTTCCCTTTCAGAGTAATTATCAAGAACAGTGAGTTGGAAGAACACACTGGTCTTCAGTAAGACTGAGGGGACAAGATTTCTAAATGCGTTTCAAAATGCTGAAAATCTTTATTACTGGTGATAAAACAAACTATGCTAACCTAATTGCTGTGATGGAAAGATTTCATATTGAATGACTGTCATCTGAATGAACCTTGTGTAGAACTGACACACCTGTTCTGAATTCCCTTGTAGACATAATGGGGATTATTCATACAAATAGATGGTAATTGCTCATTGACCCATGAAAATAACATAAATGTATCCAGCAGCCCATTCATGGAAGTCAGAAAGATTACTATGGCAACTCAGAGCTGAGACTGTGGTGTAGTTTAGGGTAAAATAATGAGCATTGTGTAAATTAAACATTGACCATATAGGCTATTGTGACCATGTGCCACTTAAACAAAGACACTGACACTCAAAAAAGAGCATTGGAGAAAGATCTAATCAGGCAGCAAACTGCATTCATCGTTAAAGTGCAAAATAAGTTGTGCCAAGACTAAATGAAATACTGTTAATTGTCAATGTGCCTACAATCATAGGGGAGGCGGTGGTATTTTAACATTCAATATTTGTTCTATGAACCACCTTAATGATGTGCAAATGAGCAAAAGAGGTGGTGTTGATGTTGTTATCATCTGTAACCATCAATATCAAAAGCACACTAGAGGACAATAATGGTGAGTCAAAAATAAATCACATTGGATTAGTGTCAACCTCTTATGGTTACAAACCAAAACAGATGTTTAGTTCAGTTGAAATGAATCATCTCAATACCTTTAGTGTGGGGACCTACTCCCTCATTTTGGCATTTTGAAAGTGATTGGCAAGTAAAGCATATATTTTTAGTGATATATGTGGTTATGACACAAATTTCTTAATGTGCTTTAACAAATACATACCATACACAAAATTGGGGCTTGGCTAACAAACTGAATGACACAGACGCCTTTCTCTTGTCATGTAAGGTACACAGAGGATACCAAACATCCACGCTTGTGAATATGAGTGTTCAAATGCATGAAGAACACAATAAATTAGAGGGCATGGCATCTATTATTTGAGAATTTAGTTACACCGTTACCTTAGGAGTAATTATAGTTCATTTAAGAGTCCTGTTTTTTCCATATTCTGTGAATTTAAAGTGTCTGAAATCCAGATAAGACATGTTAAAACCACACAGTATAGTTTGTGACAACCAGAAAATATGACATAGAATTTATTCCTTTGCCTTTTCATGAGGGTAATGCTTACAGATCATGGACAGCAAATAGATATAATGTACTGTAGTTTTCATCTAGAAGGCTTATAACAAATCACTGAAAAATATGGCTGTGAGAGGACCTTTCACAGCACCTTATATTTGGAAGTTTAACAACAGAGGCCCTCTGTAAGTCCACTCTAGGATCCCTATAAGACATCAATTGAAAACGTTTCCATAATTGCCGTCGGCCGTTTCCAATTCATTGGAGCATTTCAGGTCTATACTGAGCACCAGTGGAGCCGCGGCACCTCTAACAGACAGGGGGTTCAATAACCTCCAAATTCTAATGGGAGTCATTCACAGAGGGCACCTTTGTCTGCTCGTGCTCCAAAAAAGACAAGGTGATTTTCATAAAGTGTTAATCCTGGGGACACAGCGAGCGTGGCTGCAGACCAGGGCGAGTACACGGCGGATGAAGCTGGTCACACTTCATCTTCAGCTGGCAGAATGCAAACCCGCCCTTAATTGTTGATTAATTGCGTGATGATTTTCTACCTAATTTCCATCTCCTCTGTGCTCGCCTTTTTCGGGTGTTAACGAGGTCACTGTCATGCTTCCATTATATGTAATTATAACACAATTACAAGTTTGTCCTGTGTAAGCAGATGTTCCAGCATCTTCCAGTGTTGATTTCACACCGTGAGACAGGGGAAAAAATGTTCAGTGGTCAGTCATAAAGCATTTAGCTGCCATAAAAGACACTTAATGCTCTTTTTACAAACAAGTATATCAATATTTGAAATGCATCATTTCAAACCATGAATTCATTAATGATTCTATTAATGCCTCTGATTATATTTGTTATGCCATTATTGGAGTAATTTACTTATCTTGAAGTCTCTGTCCTAAAATTTAAAAAGCTCTCAAACAGACTCAAACACACAGAGGCCCTGATTCTAAGGAGGCTAAAATGCTTTGTAAGAAGCAAATGTCCTAGCTTCAAAGAAACCTGTTATTAAGTTGCTTTTTAAATAAAAATGGGGCTTCTTGTTTTAGGCTATCTTTATGCATTAAAACTGTATGAATGAAGGGGTAATTATACATGAAAAAGTTATCTTGAAAGGTTGATGGCACAAGGACATCTCATATATATTAAATGGGCATCAGCGTAGCTGTTTTCCCTGCCTTACAAAGAGTTTTGAGACAGACACCAAAGGGACATCAATATAAAAGGGAGCAGCATTAAGACTGGGAGGAGAGCTGAGCACCAAATGAGAATATAGCTGCCTGTTCCCGACATTTAGTTAAATAATCCCTATTCACTAAACAAGTAAATAGCCGAAAGGGAACAAAATATCACGTGTAATAGGAGTCAACTAAGCATGCATTTCTTCTCTGTGTCCATGCTGCAGTTCTACACCTTCATATATGATGAACCAATGATTTAGCATTAAAAGGTGACCATATGTGAGATATAGAAAGGAACATATCTCAGAAGGATCTGCTGTGGAGGATCTGAGTGAATATTAAATAACACTGTGAAAAATGTAATGAATAAATAAATAAATAAAATAACAGAAGAAGAAAAGAATAAATGACAAATCACTAAGCACATGCCTAAATAATGAATAACCATATGCCAAAGGACTGCTTGTCAGCCCAGTCTCTGTTGCTGCACAAAGAACTATACCCCTTCATGTTATCTAAATCATCAGTCAATTGTTACAGAGCCCCTTTTCTGATCACAGAAGATAGACAAGATGTAGCTTTAGCAAAACAGAGATCATCATGTTGGCAAATAATGGGGAATTGTACGAAGAAAAGCAAGTTCTCATTTATTTATTTAATACTTTTTAAGTGAAAAGGTAATCCCACTGAGATTAAAAACTTGTTTTTCTTGTCAAGAGGCACCCTTTTTGTTACACCTTCAGATCTCTAAAAACAATGGTGCATATTTTACCTCCCTTGCAACTGGTGAAAAATGTAGGCTACATTCCCTAGACTGTTAAGTGGCACACACAGAGCTGCAGTTTGGAATGACTGACCAGCATGTTAGTCATTGAAAAAGTAATATTACTTTATTTAACAATACATGTAAAATACAATCACTCCAGAATTAAAATTATCATCATGTTTTTGTCCCTCATTGTCAATGGGAGCCCTTTATGTAAATTCCCATTAGGGGATTTTGGCTGCCTGTAATATCTACACTAAACTAAATTATTGGTCTTTCTTCATCTGATCAATTACTGCTTAATTATTAGTCTCTTTCCTCGTTGTGTGAACAACAAAGACCAGTTATAATGACATGTAGTGGATTTCAACTGAATGACAGATTGCAAAACCTTGTTAAATCTCCGTATTTAGGAGACCATTGGCCAGATAAATAAATAAAGGCACTAATAATACAGTGCTGATTATTTGTCATTTGATACCATTTAATTGCATACTCACTGGGAAAAGAACCTCATTGTCATTATTACTGTACTGCATACACCCTCAGTACAGTCTTGCATTTCCTTCTGCCGGCCATCTCTGAAGCACTTCATATTTTATTCATGCAATAGGACAGCTTGGAACTGGAAAATTATAAACTGATGGCTTAATAGGAAATGTTGAGAAGTCAGAATTATTGAAGGAAGGACTCAAGTGGGCACCATGCCGTTCATAGCCTACTGTAAGTGCATGTGCTACTGTGACGGTTCTGGGTACCTGGCTCCCAGTTCTGGAGTGAGTTTTCCGTCTTCAAGGATCTACACAGAAAGGGTGCAGTGAACCCACCACAGCTCAGCAGCAGCTCTGTGCTGGAATAGTGGGGCTTATTTTGGACCCAGAACACGTCTCGTTACTGAGGCTGCCAAAACGGTGCCCAAAGGGCATTCATAGAGAGTTCTCTGGAAAATGATCAGCAGTTAACCTTACGGTTATTATTTCTTTCATGTGTTTATTTGTAAGTTGAAATTCATTTTAAGGTTCCCGATAACAACTGGATACGTATTTGAAAATGAACCCTGGGGAAAGTGTTTAATTAGATGTACTCTACCAAGCACACACCACGTTAGTGGTTCTTACAGGGCTGAGGCAGAAATGCTTAGTAGGCCCAACTAAACACTTTCCCTTACTTTTGTCTTCTCATATAACTCTCCTAGGCACCTTTCATGGTTTATAAGACATTACAGTGAAGGAATGATGTTATTTGGCAGGTGTGATTTGTATACATGACTGGCTGTATTGCTTTTTTTGCTATAGTACTTTGCATGTTTGATCTATTCAGTTTGTTCCTGTGTGCACTGTTGAGAAGACGGTATACACCGAGAGCAGAAGGCAGTGCCCTATTGATCTGCTCGGTGGACGGAGCTGCTGGTGCATCAGTGTGATACATGTGTTGGCCTGGACCTCCAGCACTGCTTTGCAAGGATGTTCTGTAATGCACCTCTGCCTTTGGTTCAAGTGGCAGAGGGATTATTGCATGGCTGGTGTGTTTTTTTTTTCCCCCTGCTGTGCAGAATACTTGCACAGGGGTAGATGTCAGAGCAGGACACCGCAGGGAAATGGGCCTTTGGGAAGAGGACTCCTGAGTGCACAGTCGACTGTGCTGATGCCCTGGAGCCAGGCCGGTGCTATCTCCTCCCTCTGGGAGTCTGGAGCTCTGCTGCCCAGCTCCGCCTGCCATCCTCACTGTGACCTCCACAATGGGGACAGTGGGCGAGACTTGATGTATTTTGGGTCTTTTAGAAGGATATTCAGCAAGCTCCTGCCCTTCATTCAGGAACATTATGTAATTACCATCCACACATTCTGCATTCTGCACTCTGAACAAGTATGTTGTGGTTTCTTTTGACCATAATGCACTTGGTCCACTTTGTTGTGCTGTCATTTTTTGTTGTTGTTTTTGTTTATTCTTACACAACATTCTTCCTGAATCTCGGTGACCTCCCTTATGGGTACATTGGGCAGAATCTGGTGTGGGTCTCTCAGAGGAATATCCAGAAGAACTCTTGCCCATTCACAAGTATGTCACAATTACACAATCCCTATTATTGGAAGGGCCTGGATCTTGTTCAGGAAAATTATATAATAGCAACACACTCATGCCTTTGTTAAATTCCCCCACCCATCTCTTTGTCGGCTTTGTGTCAGTTCATTTTCTTACACAACCTTTCATTCCATTTCAGTGGCCTCCACACTTACAAACTGAAAAACAAAATTAGTTTCATATTAAATGCAATAAAATAACCAAAAAATGCAGGCAGCAAATGAGTTGGTGGAAGTGATGAACTTTTGTTTTATTTAGGCTTGGATATTAATTACAAGTCATAGAGTGTATTAATAAAGCTCCACCTGTTCCATTTACCCAGCCACTCACTCACACAAGAGATTAGGCCAAAAAAAAGATACAAAAATAGATTCAGGAAATGGTCTAGTTATTATCATTTGCTTCGCTTTGTACTATTATGACTCTTGGGAAAATTGCCAGATGAGCAAAATGGTGTGCATGGGTGGTAGGATCCACATAAAGCTGGGCTCAAGCTGGAACAGTGGATAAGGAATGACAGTAAGGTGTCGTCAGTGGGTGTAGCTAGCATGGACACACTGGGGAGCTTTGACCATTTCAGTTCCATCCTACCGCACTGTGAATCTTCTCTGAGGACAAGTGGAAGATATTTCTCAGATACGTAGATCAACTTGCGGGCTCTGCGAAGGCTAAGAAATTGCCATAGTAACTGCAGTGCAGAGGTCATGCCAGTTCAGTTACTGTGGTCAAGTACATGTCAACACAGTCTGGATGCAGACCACAGCACAAAAATACAGATGTAATCAAGCGAATGCAGTTAAGGGCTACATACTAATTCTCTGACCATCTCCTGTTCAGATCAGACCAGTTCACCTTTCCAGCTTCCAAGGTATGAAATGTTGGAACAATACATTTGTGAGAAAATGTTCAAAATTTTGCATTCATGTGTAAAAGTAATACTGTACATTTCAATGTACTTAATTACATGCACTAAAATTTGAATATATTTCAAAAATGTATTTCAAAATGTGGTATTTCACAGTGTTTGCTACCGGAGAATATAAAATCCCCATTCTGCTTGGAAATATTTTCAGTACAGTAGTACTTCACTGGTACTGTAATGCATCCACACATTTTTTGTTTGCTAAGTTTCAATCTCTCACTGCTGAGCTAGGATGTTGCCTTGGATCACAAAGAAATCAAAGAGGAGGCAGTAGGCTTCTTCACTTGCATAAAATGATAGACCTGGCACATCAGAGAAAATAACACAGATGGTGCATTTTCCTGTATGTGTATGAGACAGTATGTCAGTAGATATCTCAGACATCAATGGAAAACTCCAGGACTCCTATAATGTAAACCAAGGCAGCTCTATTATGTGTAGAGGCTTTTTGAACAGACGTTGGTGTGGTGAGTGCTAAATGTATTTTAAAGGAAAAACACACACAATTAAGTCACATGGTATACAAAGGACTGACCAGATTTAGTCTTCTATGCAGTGTTAAACTGGCACATCTAAAAGAGTGCCTTGCTGCCCTCTTTAAATAATAAAGGTAACAGGAGGCTCAGTGTGTGCTTATGGAACACAGACATGTTCCCGCTGCAGTCTTCAAACATACTTTTTTGCGAACCTGACCCCTCATGAAAAATAAATGCAAATCCATGATCAGTGGTAAAGTCTAAAGGAGATCCTCCTTACAAATGGATTGGCGGTTACGGGGATGTATTCCTGATGCATGCAGCGACATCCTGACTATCGGAGAGAATAATGTCGTTTGGAGGCAATCCAGGGTTATACATTACAGCTATTTATTACTCCTGGATGCTTTGATGCTAAATCAATTCACTTCAGAAAAAAATGAATAATGGATATCCTCTCTTGTTCCAGCAGCAAAGCAATCAAAAGTGTTTATCTGGAGATTTATTTTCAAAATCAGCTCAGAAAAACTGATATGATATGAATTTCACAATATCAAGCCTTTTCACACAACCTGGCAAATAATTAATGTGAACTTTTCACATTCGTTTCCTCAAAAAAGCAAAAGTGAGACAAAAGACACCTGTTTTAGCAGATGGGACTCTTCAGTTTGTGTAAATCATGATTTAGGCAGGGTGAAGCAGCAGGCCTTATATTTGTATTCCCCATATTAAGGAGTAAATGGCTGCTTTCTATATTTCCCAGTGGACTACATACAGCACTGAGACCCCTTCTTTGCCAGGCCCACTATTGCTGAATACAGTATTCATATAGATATAGAAGAGATCAGGAGTTCCTTAAAAGGCATTAGGGATGGCTGTATCAAAAATGAAACCAAGTGAAAGTACTAGGTTTCATGTTCACAGCATGAAAATCAGTTTTGTAATGGCTGTCAACTTGGTCTGTGCTTGATATATCCAACTACATTCACTGCGGTGTTCATTTTCACATTCATATTGTTTTTTTTTTTTCTTCTGGAAATTTTAGCATTTATTTCAAGCTGAGATCACATGCATATGTCATATTGTTAGGGTCCTGCCTTTTCTTTTCTTTTTTGGGTGACTGACATAATTCATTTGAAATCTGCTCTGTGCCACTGTGGCTGGTGTAGTTGAACATACATCAAAGCAATTGACTGTGATTAAGTGGAGATTAATTTGGGAAAGAGAGACCCATCATAATGGTGCATTCAAACAAATTGTTGCATTAAGTTAATGGATTAAACTAATCCATTAGAGAATTCTGACAATGGAAGTAGTAACTACATCTAGAAACCTTTTGTTGAACACATGCATGCAAGAAAATATACTTACTCAATTGTATTCAGGTGACTATAACCTCTTTCATACAAACTGCAATTTATCATTGGACAACAGCTGAAAAGGACAGCTGAATAGTTTAAATTGAAAAAAAAAACACTAAACTGTATTCACAAATAATGAATAAATAACTATAGTCCCTGGAACTTTCTGAAAGTAATATGAATATTGACCCATCTGAAATGGATAGCTACAAAACTTTCACAAAGGAACACAGAAGGGGAATGGCTTGTGTTTAATTTAATGTTAAAACAGATGAAATCCATTTCGTATTACCACAAAGGGCTAAAGCATATTTGTCAGCTGTACCACAGTTGCTCAACAGCCAAATTTAATGGCCATTAATGTTCTTTTTTTTCACAAAGAGTTACACTTTCTCCTGACAGTTTGTAGGTCATTTCATTTGGAATATTTGATTCATTTACATGCATGTACTGTATATATGAAGTTATTAAGGATTGTTTAATCACTATTCTGTAGTTATTCCATGACAGGAGACAGTCTTTATGAATATTAGAGTTAATGGCCCTTTCTAATTCATTAGTTCTTTTCTCTTTATAAAAAGCCCAAAATCACTAGTTTAATCATAATTTGTCACTGGTACACAACAATGTGTCATTAACCCATAATTGTACATACCGGTGAGTAAAATATAAACAATGAATCAATAGTGATGAGCATGGTTCTGTGAGTAAACAAATTAACATGGTCTGTATGCCAAAATGGAAATATTCTTATAGTGGCTTCATAAGGTGGCTATATTGGCATTTTGCAGTACTGAATTACACAGCAGAAACGGCAGTTTGTGAAAATGCAGGGCCATAAAAGGTAAAATCTGGATTATTTTTTCCTGCAACAGCCACAGGTGTGCCCAAAGGCGCAAACTAGTTGGTTTGTAGCATTAAAGCTAACAGAATAGGATTTATATGGTGAAATTCTTGTCATGATCTTGCCACAGGGCAGTTAGGATGCAGTTCTGTCTGACAGAAGGGCAGTATAAGTGAGGTGCTTTTGAAATGACAAGACACACCCCAAAAATACCATTTAAACTAACAAGTATCTTTATGACAATGTGGAGGAGGATAACAATAATGTAAGACAACTACAGTAAAAACTATAATATTAATGTTGAATATAATAATGAATATGTTGAAAAATTTTAACTACAATAGTACTAGTACTACATACTATTCCTACAAGTCGATACAACTCATACTTGTACTTTTAAGAAGATGAACTGTATGACTTGTATGAATGAGATATTGTAGTTATTGCACAGTATTGCATTAGCGCATAGGCTAGTCTATGGCATAATCTTATTAAGGCCCAGATGTCCCCCAAGTTATGAGAATGCTGAGACAAATCCAAATCTGCATCACTGGCAACAAAAAAGCCACCAGATGAGACAGCTACCAAGAACATGATTCATTGAACAAAATTTAGCTGTAGTGTTGTAACAACAGACAGATGCAAGCAGGGCAACAAATAAACAATAAAGGAAAAAAGGGAGCGTAGGTCACCCTACAGTAGGGCATTAGATCAGGAATCTCTTCCACCTGTAGAAAAGAGACATAAACATATGTAACAAAACATAAAACAACATAAATAACACACTACATCATCAAACTGTGGAAAAGAGATTCTGCTCCTCAGCTTGCCATGTCAAAATAAACAGCAGATAAAAAAACAGGATAACCTTAAAGGATATGATGGGAGCTGGTGGAACGTCAGGAGAGAGACAGATTCCGGCACACACATCACACCATAACAATAATCTAATTATGGAGGTACAGCTGTTTGAATTCCAAAAGCAACTAGAAAAACTAAATTAAAAACATGAATGCATTTAATAGAGGAAGATTGCTATATATTATAAATGACAGATTGGTTTTCATATCACATGCTTCTTTACCTTTATTTAGATGTAAATGTATAGTATCTTTATATGCACTTGCATTTTTTACATGAAAAACAAACATTTTCCTTGGGCATTCAGATGCAACCTGACTTGTGGTTTTAAAATGGAGTTAAGTTATGAGAATGAGAAGTAGGTTATGTCTATATATATACAAACTTCTTGTATTGTCTTGTCGTAGCCAGTTAAATTAAGCTTAAAAACTACAAAGTAATGAGCTTAACTTTGCAATACATTTTGTTTGATATTCCCTACAAGAGAAATTTATATTTTAAAAAGAGCTGTAAGATCTTTCAAGATATTTTAGACCAGTAAGAACAGCCAACAGCCAAATATAAAATATGGATGTAATAGGAAGCAAACATTCTCCATCTAGTCACATTTGAAGAAAGAATTAAAGCACATTTGTATGCAAGCTTTTACAGAACGCCATTTTTTAATCTATGTAAAATTAATCTTTCTCTTTTGATGCGTTTAAAAGAATAAATTGTTATATTCCCTCTGAACTATCCACCAAGCACATAGCATTAAAATTTAACTCAAAAGATCCACAATGCAATGAAAGCAATCTGAAAAATACACGGCACATTCTAATTGTGAAGAAATGTGTCATGTATTTTTAATTATAATTAGACATTAATGTGTCATAGCTTACACAGTGAATGGGCAGAAATATTCTGACTGCCTGATTTGTGTGGAGTTCTCTCCCAAACATTATTTCCGTATTGTGCTGGATAGACACCTTGTGTAGATTAAATTGGTTTGCTGTCTGTGGAACAGTGATAAGAATAGTGGATGCTCACACACACACACACACACACACACACACACACACACACACACACACACACACGCACACACAGATATATATATATGAGAAAGCTGCTAAATGACAATAAAGCAAATGAGATTTGGTGGTGGATAGTGGACATTTTATGGAGGCTGCTTTTGAATGTACAATGTGGTGCTGCTGAGCACTTCCAACTTCAACTGTGCCAACATGCAAGTATGTGCTCATAGCAATGAGTAACTGATTTGGCTGTCGTTTGAAAATGGGTAGGTATCAGCAAGAATGTCAGTTTGTTGTAACACATCTCACAGTTACTTCAAACCAGAGCAGACATTGTGCATCTAGACCATGTGGCCATTTTTCCATGCCTTACCATTTTTTTGATTGTGTCTGTTATCTTTGTGTTCAGCAGCAGTCTATTTTGACACACTGAGGAGTTACAGTATGTCTAGAAGTATGTATTTTATTCCTTATTTGAAGGAGATGACTATAGAATCAGGTTACCACATTAAGATAAAAATCATGGAGCGAAGTAATTTGAATAACTGGATGTTGAAGTTTTGGTTTCCAAGCACAGTCAACAAATACAGGGAAACAAGATCTTTATAGGCCAAACTCAGGACTCAAACAGTTCTCTTAAGAGGAAAGAGCAATGCATGAAGGTATTATTTTAAGGCATATAAAGATTCCTTTGCATCAGGACTTGAAGAATGTGCAGGAACATGAAGATATGTGTCAATAAGGGGGATGAGACTAAAAGGCTGTAATGTGTACCACCAAGTTTCTGAATGCCCTCAGAGTAAAAGCAAAAATTCATTAATGTCAGAATCTGCATCAGAATAAAGATTTTGAATGTCTAAGTCTTGGATTTGTTAATTAACTTTCTGATAGGGTGACATCCTACTTGATTTCCAACCTTGATCCAATAGCTGTTATTTTTGTCTTTTTTATGAATTACATACATTTATTAGGGAATGTCTGTTATCATTGGGTTATTTCTGTAATAGCATATTTTGGGTGTGTGCCTTATAGACAAGTGTCAGGTTTTCACAAAAGTTATAACCTTTGTAATACTCAAAAAACATTATTTCAGTTTCAGTTTTAGCTGTAACCCCATTGCTATATACATTAACCAAAAGACCAGGTTTATTTACAGCAACATATTCTTTCGCGTCCAGTGTGCATGCCCTTGAAGCTCCACTAATGTATCTTCCTTCGCAACCTTGAACATCTCACACCCCTGCAATGTATCTTATCTCCTGGCAACAAATCCTGGACTTTTTTCTTACATTCGCCCTGGGAGACATTTGTCATAGTGTATGAGGACGCATAATGAATGCACAATTTACCTATGAATTTCTCAGCAGGAATAGAAATGAAGTGTAATGAGTAAACTTTTTTTTTTTTGAAGATTTTTCAAACTGTATTTCTCCAAAGCCAGTGTCCCGCCATAAAAAAAAATCCCGGGGGAAAACAACTAATCGCACAATTCTCATGACTCTTATTGTCGCCCGCTGCGAAAGATGTAGGCACAGGATTCCTCTCTCTTTTCCCCTGTATTCCCTCGATAGTGGATGCCCTTGGCTTCACCACTGGCAGCTACAGAAAAGGAAAGTCAGATGCATTTATTTCAGCACGTCCCTGGTGTTTTGTGGGTTGCCCTTTGGAAAAAAAAGGAAAATTGTCAAATCGAATACAATGAGGGTACAGCTCATTGTGCCATCACTGAGAGCAGTGTCACAGATTTTACAAGATCATTTATACCAGCGGCTAACAGACAAACTTTCATCATTGTGGTGAGGTGGATAGAAGTGCACTCAGAGACATGTGGTTTGCTATAGAGCTGATTGTACTATCAATGTTTTCTGCTAAGAGTGGCAAAGGGTCACTTCGATTAATACATCTATATATCAGTCTTTAGCAAAAGTGAGCACTTTCCAGACTGACAGGAAACAGTTACCTATTGTCACTCAAGGTTGCATTTGTCTATATCTTTATTGCTGCAGGTTATGTTTTAAAAATCCTTTTACACCTCCCTGCCTTCCTCATCATTTTACTGACCTTGACAAATTCTTTTGACATACAATATGCAGATGATTGCATACCAAATGTTGGTCCTCCAGCTTCTTTCATACTGTATGCAATGTCAACAAAGTACCACTAGTCTACATCACTCTAAGGAGTTATTTAAAGTGCCTTTAAACAAAAGACACATATTACATTGATCAGAGTCCTCCAGAATTCTGGCCACATTTATACATGTTAAAGAGTTTTCTGCCATAAGTATGGTGCCAATGACATCCATGGACCAGAGAACTGGAGGAACTGTTTCTATAAATTCCATTTGAATCACCTTTTTCATGATAAGTTAACAAGACCCTTGTGACAGTTTTTAGCCTTAAAGAGAGGTCCGTAGGCTTTTGGTTTTCTAGTTCAATCTTTATAAGATTATTGCAGTAATTTTTGAATCTGTTGTCATAATTCTATGAAATATAATTACAAAGAAAAAGGTTTCCTCATTAACTATATGACTGTAATACCTGTTGTTACAGCCATTGCAGTTTAGATTGGTAATGAAAATGCTAGGCCAGTAACCAGATTGGTGTAGTTTTGTGTCACCCAATTATGATGCAAAACTGAAAAATAATTTGGCAGCTTATGCAATTTAGAACAGAATTTTGCACAAGTTTTAAACCAACTGAGAAAAAAAAATTAAGCCAGCTAGCAGAACAAGACTTATTGCATGGCAGTCTATTTAGGGGCAAAAGTCATTTGAAGATTCAGCAGACAACAGTACTTAATGAACTGGAAAGAGCACATTATCATATTGGGTAATAAGTCATACATCTCTATATTGTAAGTGGTCCTCTCTCTGTCAGTAAACTGTCAGTGAATTTCATTCAGGTCAAAGACACAACCCCAGATCTTTATTAGGTAAGGAAGGCAGCAATGTGGGATTATTGCAGTATGCCACACCCTGGAATCTGTGCATAATTAAGATATTTGTTATTAAGTTCTACTTAGGCTGTTGAGCTTCTCCTGTTCTGATTTGATTAGGTAAATCTGAATGGTTTTCAACAATGGAGTGCAACTGCAGAAAAGAGACCCCTGTCAGTTTAAAATGATTTATATTTACATGCAGCTCATAATCAGTAACATTTCATTAAGCATGATTGAAAATTATCTGTGCAAAGACAGTAATATGTCAAGAATTTGCTAGACCCAGTGTTAGAATGGATGATATTTCAAGAGAACTAAAATGTGGTAATCCAGAATTAGGTTAGAAAACAAACTCTGAAAAAATATCTCTAGCCTAGCTCTCTCCACTGTACAGGGAAAAAAGGCTTGAATGTATGTACATTCATAAATCTTTTCCAACTGATTAAAAACAGGAAACATAAGGTGCATGGTTTGGAACACATGCTGCTGGTTTGACTTGTGACCATGAGACATCTGTTCCAAACAATGAGTTTTTGCTGAATCAGATGACTTGGCTTGGGCTGGCTGTACACATCCTGAATATGACCTGAGTTATTAATTTCCACATTTTTATGCTCAGCATCAGCATCCACATATCTTAATATAACCTTGCATTGCTTGGATTTAAGAAGCAGGTGATTATATACTATGTTATATATCTGTGTGTGTGTGTGTGTCCACATGAGTGTGTGTGTGAGTATATAAGCACAACTTCATTAGCATTTCATAGTATATGTACAACACTTTTTAATTATAATATAAACTAACATATCTCTGTACATATGCTATGGAAAAATGATAACTGCTACACACTGCTCACAGAGTATTTTATTAGACTCCTTTTATGACACATATCTAATGCTGTGATTTCTTTTTCCCACGTGTCTATATGTGTTGTTCATCCCAGGTGTTCACAGGGCGACGTTGTCACACATACGGCCTGGCTAAATCGGTCAAGTATTCTGTATGCAGGAGAAGACAAGTGGTCGGTGGATCCTCGGGTGAGCCTTGTCGTATTAAACGAAGAGGAGTTCACCATAAAGATTGAGAATGTGGACATATCTGACGAAGGCCAGTACATCTGTGCTGTCCAGACTCGCAGCCGGCCCAGGACTACATCAGTGCACGTCATCGTCCAGGGTAATGTATGCATGTTGTACGTGTTGCAGTCGTTAGAAGGTTAGCCGTATCTGCATATCTCTGTTGTTCTTTTTTACTGTTAGCGTATTGATGGGAGCTATGTGTATGGGTTTCTACCTCATAAAATGAAATGCAATGAGGACCATGCTTTCAAAAATAAAATTAAGGGGACATAAAAAGAAGGAAGGCATCCAAAAGTTAAATTAAATGCAAAAAAATCATCATGTTCCTTTGGGTAAAGAAGAAAGCCACAATGTGTATTCAACCTAGGATGTGCAAGCTGATGTCTTAAGCATTCCTCCTGGTGCACATTGACAATTGATGTCTTAATGTTTATTTGTTTGTTTGTTTGTCAGTAATGTTGAAGCATAAAAGGTATAACTCTATAGAGAGTTACTTTGAGCATGACAAGACATTAAATACATTTTCATCTTCTCAGTGTTGCAGCACTTGCACTCAGAAAGGTTAGAATGATACCCTGGATTGAGCCGTTGTTTATTGTCTCATATTGTTTTCATACTATTTTTGCCTTATAATGCCAGGCTAATGATGAACACATACAGGATACTTTTAATATATAGTATCCTGTGAAATCCACTGTCTGTGCTATTAATGCCATATGTTTTAATGAAGTGGAAAATCATATGATTAAAACTGAGCTAATAGCAGCCTTTGAGAAGCAGCTTCCTTTTGGTTAATCAGTAGAATTTGGTCCAAGTTGATTGATGGGGATGTCAGCTCAAAGCACTGGTGCATTTAGCAGTGACGGCAAGAAATGCCATACTACATAGGGGAGGGGTGTGTTCAGGGAGTACAGATGCCCCCCTTTTCATGAAATTACATGCACGCTACAGAATCCTTAGATTGCAGAACGGCTTAATGCATATATGTGATGTTAATGTCAAGAGATCAAAGGCTTTTGTTTAGCCCTTAGAGTGTGTGTGTGTGTGTGTGTGTGTGTGTGTGTGTGTGTGTGTGGTCAGCCTAGATGCACTTTAGATACATCTTTGGTGTACAGTACAGTACAGTTACAATGACGCACTTTTGTTCAGCAGGGGTCTTACCTGCAGCAAAAGAATGGCTTTCTGAGTGATTTGTCACATAGCAGTTCATAATGGGGTCCAGCCTTTCTTTATGTGTTTATTTAACATGAAGCTAATAATCTGTGTAGGGTGAAAAAATGTTTAGCATTTTCAGGAACCACTCAGTGTTGGATGAATAACATATTTACCCTTGACATATTGGATAGTTAAGTTCACAGTATATCTTCAGGGATTAATCCAAGGAAAATAGTGCTTCTTTCAATAGAAACAAATGTGTCACAAAACTGCATAGGGCAAAGAAGCACATTAGATTTTTTGCTTGCAATAAAAGTTCAGACCAGTTATTTTTGAAAATGTGATAATTAATCTATTCTTCTGCATGGAAATACTGTATTTTTCCTAAGCAGCCTAAGCAGCCAACTTTTTTCATGTAGAACTATTGTCTTAAATGTTGCACATTAAAATGTGTCCTATAACAATGAAAATAGTAAAGTTTATAAAAAAGCAGCATTTAAATTTGAGAATTTGTCTAATTAAGAGTAAGCTTGTGGAATGCAGAGAAAATCCCATATAAAGAGTTGGAATGACTGCTGCATTCTCTGTCGGGAGCCAAGTTGATTTAATTCACAACCCTCTCATCCTAATTTTACCTTGAGAGATCAGGAAGAAAAATTATTTCAAGGGACTGTAAGAAAGGTGCTTATGAAGACACTCTTATGCAGAGCAACTTACACAGTTTATAGTTTTACATGTTACCCACTTATACAGCTGGTTATTTACTGAGGCAATTCTGGGTTAAGTACCATGTCCAAGGGTAAAACAGCAGTGCCCTAGCGGGGAACTGAACCAGAAACCAGTTGGTTATGAGCCCTATTCCTTACAACTATGTCACATTAAAGATTTGATTGATTTTAGGGTTACATATCTGGCTGTATCACTTCTGTAATATAGCTACTGTGTCTTCACAAGGTGCTCCGGTTAACACTGCTAACCTAAACAGCACTGCATATATACTCCACAATGTGCAGGTCAGTGTGTTTACA
This sequence comes from Megalops atlanticus, assembly GCA_019176425.1. Taxonomy (NCBI): domain Eukaryota; kingdom Metazoa; phylum Chordata; class Actinopteri; order Elopiformes; family Megalopidae; genus Megalops; species Megalops atlanticus. The sequence goes on along the minus strand of CM032877.1, from coordinate 5,976,786 downwards.
GTATCAAGTGCATCCAAGTTCTGTGCCAAACTGTCTAACCCTTTTGCATTTTAATACTTCTTTAAATACTTCACTCTTCCAATATCAAAGGTTTTCTTTCGGTTTAACTGTGAAGCTATATGACAGCCTCTGGCTTGAGAGGCCACTTGCGGTTCCCCGGCAGACTGTTGTTTGTAGCTTTATCTGTGATGGAGCTTACCGGTGCATTACTTCTTTCAACATGGCAATAGGATTAGGAGCGATAAGGGTTTGTATTAGCTCAGCTCAAGCTAAGTGTACGTTCCAAATATGTTTGCATTTATTTTATTCATGGAGATAATTTGTGATTTATTATTTCTGATGAGCCTTAATTCATTTTATGCCAAGGTCTAACAGCATTAGAGTTATGTTGATAGAGTGCTACATAGTTTTTTCTAATGGATTATCATTCACATGTTTATTAAACTGATTATCTCACCTTCTAAGATGCAAGTGCCCTACATTTTTTCTCATACACTCAATACTACCAGAGTGATCTTGCAGAATATATACCGCATGATGTTGAACTTTATGACCCCGTCCTCACCACCACCCCTTCACAGTGCATACCACTGCAGTAATATTTTAAATATTTTTGGTTTTTTACACTCATTTGAAATTCTCTGCGTTGGTATATCTCTACCCTCAGCTGAACCACTCAACAAGAGCCCAGGCATTTAGCAAACAGACCGATTAAAGATCTGCTCTGTTGCCATGGCAACTCTGAATCCAAAGGAAGGGTTGATTGCGAGAGCTTTGGGACACTTCAATAGAAAGGTCAGGGAGTAGACAATGTATAAACAGCATTGCACTACCAAAACGCACAGGCATTTTATATAAACTTTATACGGTGAGTGCAATCATAAACCATCAAGGTCATGACCCTGGCCCCTTTTGAAGTAGGCAGCATACAGATCCGATGTAGTTTTGTGTGTGCAGTGGTCACTAAAATGATTAATTTAGTAGGTAGAAAACACTTCTGAAATCATAAAACAGAATGAAGGTGGCAGATTTGTTTTTTTTTGGGTGAAAGGGTGTGTCTTGTTTGACATCTAAATATCACTGTACATGCATCATCTGTCATTTGCTTAGCATCTGGCCTTATCAAGGCCACCTTACATGGTTTATGTTTACACATACCCACTTCTACTCATTGTTCCACAGAAGCAATTCAGGTTTAGTACATGGCTCAAGGGTACAACAGCTGTGCCCCACCTGGGAACTGAATCAGCACACTTTGAGTTACAGGCCCAGATCCTTAATCACAACACCACACTGCCACCACAAAGTTACTGTAACATGCCTCCAGCACTGTTACAGTATTTTGGGAATTTGAATATGATGTGTTTTCCATATCTGAGCAATTGAGGTCCTGTTCATATTGCTTTATTTTTACTAACAATATAACTGGCTCAGTCATGCACTAAGGCAGACCTATGGCATTAACTAATCAAAGCAAATACATCATATCACATTTTACAGACATATTTTTACAAAGTTTTGGACAGAATATGTTTTCTGAACGGAAATGAATAAAGCAGAAAACCTACGACCAATTGGGGAACAGCTTGAAAATTGCTTCCTGACCCCAGGAAAAGGAAGTTATAGAAACTGTGGAGGAGAAACGTTGAGAAACGGTGAAGAACAGTATAACATCAACATTAAAATGAGCCACATTAACAGTAAGTGAGCACAGTGATTGTCGCGCCTTACCAGTGAGTCAATGGCATGTTTTACATTATCAATTGGGGAAAGCAGGTTGCGTTTAACTGTCAGCTTCGCGTCTCACAGATGTCCCACAGGTCTGCTCAGATAAAGGTAAGATGATTAACGGTTAAGGAGGTGTAATGCCATCAGGCCCCATATTTGCCCTCATCTACTCCCCAGACTATTGACTTTGCTTAGCACTAGTTTTGCAGTCTCTGAACACTAAGTACCTTTCAGGATTAATTTGGTAGTGATACATTTCAGTGATTCTCTGTACTTGTCTCCGGTGTTTTTCAGAGCCTTTATGCAATTCAGCACTCATTAAATTTGTAGTAAATCTTTTAAAAACTCCAACACCTTTGAATGAATATGTTGTTTCATTAATATTGAAGTAAATTTTCAAATTAATTTAAACTTGAGGGGAAACAGTTGCCGAGTAATATTTTTTAACTCAAACCACAGGAAGTGAAGTGTGCCATGACAAGTATGTTTTACATCCAGCTTTTAAGGCTGCAAGAATTTTGCTAAATGAAAAATATGAATGACCAGGACTGTAGAACATCAACACTGACACTAAGCTTTCTCAGTAGGGGATTTAACAGCTTTCATCAGGAGTGCTTTTACCTTGGCTTTCATTTACATATGTGAGTGTCAGGTACCATTCAAACACCAGAATTCTGTGATTCCATCATATTAACAGGTAACCATGTAGGAGACCTCCACCTGGTCAAAACCATCTATATAAGCAGTCACTAGTGTGCAGTAAGTTGGCATTATACAGTTGGCAATAATACCTTTATATAGTAGTAAAAATTATTATTTATTTGCTTATCAGGCTCCCTTATCCAGGGAAACCTGCACTGTCTACAGTTCTCTATATATACTTATGAGTACTTGCCAGAGGAATTTTGGCCATATAACTTAATCAAGGGCAGAACAGCAGTTTTTTTTTCTTTTTTTTTATCAGTACATTACACTTCGGACTCCAGTTGTATATTATTAGCCATATGTATCAAACATTTTCAATAATGTCCTTGTAATGTTTTTGTTCATATTCTGAACGGTTTCCAGTTATTTTTAGTGCTTGAGTGTTACTTTTAACCGCAGCCAGAGATTGGTGTCACACTGTGTATGGATCAGTCATTGTGGTTTCCTGCATTTGTATCTTTTTCATGAACAAACTGCCTTGTTTAGTAAGAGCCAGCAATTAGGTGTTTAAGACAGCTACAGTGTGAAGTAATTTTCATTTCTTGTACATTTTTTTCTAAATGGATCAGTGAGGGAAGCAACCTGGCCAATTAAAGAGATCTCATATGTAATGACTGATTTACTGTGACAGGCAAAACTGAAACTGCTATGTCCAACATTAAGGCAGGAAGACATGCAAAGAGGGAGTTACAACAGTCTAGGTGTTAGAGGACATTATTGAATAATGACAATGAAAATGCTGTTGTTTTTGGATTATGAGGTTTGGATATCAGGCTATGATTATAATGACTGTTATTATTATATTTGTCATTTATTTCACATGCGTTTCATTAATCTGTAAATTATTCTCATGTTTTCTGTTTATTTCCTTTTACTGAAATTGGTTACATTAGTGAACCAATTGAATCAAAATTCTTCTAGAATATTGGAAATGAATTTCATTTTGGTTTTTTGGCTCTGCCTCAAGGAAAATTTAGTTAATTTTCATTTCCTTAATCCTTTTACTTTTACATGCAGCACATCATATACATATAGAAAGTTTGAATATTATTCTGTTTGCTCTCAATACTGTATGACTGCTGCAGGCATCACCCTGCAGAAATTGAGAGTAGGACTGCTGAACCATGGTCTGGGTTTTTGTTCTTTCCAGTAAGATAAATAACGACCTTCTTCAGCTAACCGCTGTATTTAAGCTTCCTTTGTCCCCTTGCACAGATCTAAATGCTAGTACTTTAAGGACAGCTGGAAGAGGACTGGGGCCCTCTAGGACTGCAGTTAAGAAGCCCCATTTTAGAACTGCCAGTTCAAGTGTAATATGTTGAGATAATAAGTGTCAGGATTAAGTCCTTTACTGTATGTTCTTTCCGAGAGAGAAAACAGGGACAAATCCCTTCTGGCTTAATGTGAGCAGCTTTCTCCTCAACAGCCCCAGCGACAACTAGCCCACAGCACTGTTCCTGCTTTCAAACTCATCAAGGGCTAGCTGTCTTAGTGATTTTGGTATTCAGTAGATTAAATTAGAAAACTTTATGTGTAGGGCATTGATGTTGCAGATCTCTGCTTTGCAAAAAAATATATTTTTAAGTGTTTTTTTTTTTTTTTTTTTTTGAAGACATGGTGCTTCTTTCAACAAACCTCTATTTCACCTGTCCAACACAATCTGAGGTCCACATTTTTACTCCACATTCAACATGTGACCTCTGGCAGTGTCCAGAAATGCACATGTGCAATTTTGCATATTGTAGTTATCACAAGGAGGTTCATTTCTATCATCAGAGGCATATTCTACTTTTCCAAAAGAGACAATATGAATCTGGTGGGTTTTTTTTTTCAATAGTGTTAATGTACAATAGTGTTGAATGCTAATTAAATATGTAACAAAATATTCACTTGAATAGGTCATTACCCTTTTATTGGATTAAGTCAGTTTGGTTCTTAAAAATAAACGGGGGTCAGGTTTGGGCAGGCCGCAGTTCCATGACGCTCCAGTTGGTTCTGGGCTGAATTTTACATCCAAGTACATTTCTAGTGCTGTCTCTAGAGGGAGGTCATCCGTTGTCAATTATCTTTTCCCCCCTCTCAATTGATGTGAAATTACCATTTCCTCACCGCAGAGATTGGAGGTTATACCCGCACAGATGCAGCTATTGAGAAAATTATTTCAGCTCAGCATTACATCCCATTGACTTAGGAACCCTTTGAAGCTTTGAAATCCTCCCTCAAAAATGAAGGAAAGGTACAACTCTATTAAAATTGAATTTAACATGGTTTACTTCATATAGAGGTCGGAGAATTCCAATCTGGTGGCCACACACCCAGGCAGATCCCTCTATTGGCTGTGTGACAGACAGTTCTATAAAAAGAGAAGTCTCACACTCTGAGGCCTTTTATTGGCTTTGAAAATGGTTATCGGCATTGTGCCACTTAGTCACATGCACAGCACTGTGTGGAAATATGGCAGGTGAAGATACGGAATTCAGTTTTGTAGTCGAACAACTTTTGAATCATCAAAGAATAATATTCAGTGTGCCTTTTCTTCTTTTCATTCACTACATTTCAGTCAGTCACAGACATAGAACCTGACAGAATTGAATGAATTGAATTGAATGCTAACTACAGATTTGGTCTGGCCACAGTTTTGTCTGTAAATTTGTATAAGATAGCTAGCCTATTGTTAGCTGGTAATACAGATGCAGAGGGAAATTAGTAAAGTAAAATTAAGAATAAAAACATCCAAAATGCCAAATGGTCGGGGAGGCATGCCAGATGAGAAAAGATTATGGGATTTTCTGATAGGAAAGTGAACATGCAGACACATGTGAAGGAAGACCAGTACCAGTGAGAACATTTGTAATTTCAATCTGATTAAATGTGAATAAGACTGTTGAACCACCAGCAGACCAATGTGTGCCTGAGAACACATGTAATTTAACTTGGTTGGATATGAATGAGACTGTAGAATTACTGACAGAATGTAGGTTTGTCACTCTGCCAGGCTATTTCAAAATGTATGGGTCACAATTAAATGGCCCTCACATTTGTAATTGCAGTGCTAGCACATGAGATTGTGATGTTACACTGCCAGGAAACGCTATGAAAGTACACACTGTAATTACAAAATGATGGCTGAACATGATATAATTGAGTCATTTTGACTGTTGAATAAGAACTACAGTGCATCAACTCATTTGTCAAATAGGCGACTAGGCACAAATGGAGAGGTTCTCTAAACTGTTGAATGTCAAGTTTGGTGAAAACATGGACGGGTATTAAAATGTCTGTGGTATTTGCTGTCTGGTGGGCTCTGGGGTGATGCTGAAATACACGAAGCATGACCAAATGTAGATGACTTTGAATTCAAAACATGCAGGCTGAGCACTTAAAATTTGTGTCAAAATATATGTTCATCAAATATGTGTTGATGAAAAAATGGGGCAGTACTTTGCAAAAATGGCAAATCAGGCATCAAGTTACCATTGAAAACCCAGATGGACTGTGGCATTCTACTTATTTATGCACACAGATTCACTGTCTCATTGTTTCACGTAACTCTTCCTCTTCCATTATGTGGGTTTAGAATAGGAAGGAAAGCCACCTGACATGTGCTCCTTTCTCATGTCATTTGTATGGGTAGATGGGGATTAAGATGATGTGAAATAAATAATCTATAGGCAAATGTCACCCAAGAAACAAGACTTGTGCAAGTACAACAAGATGAAACATTTACACTGCAATTTTGATATTCACTCAGTACGTGATCCTCAAACTTTGCATATGTCACAGCCACTTTGAAATGTAAATACCTGTATTGGGAAGGTGGTGCATTCGTAAAATTCACATCATGATCAAGTCGAAGACAGGAGCAAAATGAAGTCTCCTTGGAAGGTTCAGTGTGTCACACTTATTGTTTCACTATTTTGACTTGAAGTGAAAATGTTTTAAAATACATGCTAACAGTTTACCTTTATCTCTAATATTGAGAAGATGGTTTGGGTATCTACATGAATAATACATCTTTACTGTATATTTTTGAGGGTAGATGAATTTTTAACAGCTAAAAGGAGTTATGCAAGAGGTTACTACTTGCGCTCCAGTTTACAGAGATACAGAGATACAAGTAAACTAGAAAAGTGCATTTCCTGAAGAAAATGCAGAGTGTGCTTGCAACCCGGCAGCGAAAACATTGTAACGTATATGAGACGATCACCAGGATGTGGCTAAGTGGTTGCTAGGCTGTTGCTAGCTGGTTGCCAGGGCATTACTAGGTGGTTGCTAGGCTGTTGCTAGGTGGTTGCTAAGGTATATAAGGTGGTTGCTAGGGTGTTGCTAGGTGGTTACTAGGGTGTTGCTAGATGGTTACTAAGGTATATGATTTGGTTGCTATGGCATTGTTGGGTGGTTGCTAGGGTGTTGCTAAGTGGTTACTAGGGGGTTGCTAGGGTAAACAATATGGTCGGTGGGGAAATGCTAGGGCGTTGCTGGGCGGTTGCCAGGGTGCTGATAAGTGGTTGCTAGGGTAAACAATATGGTTGCTGGGCATTGCTGGGGCTTTGTGGTTGCTGGGTGTTGCTGTGGTTGCTAAGGTAAACAATATGGTCGTGTTGCTAAGTGGTTTCTACTTGGTTGCTAGGGTGTTGCTGGGTGGTAGATAGGGTGTTACTAAGTGGTTGCTAGGCGGTTGCTAGGGTGAACAATATGGTCGCTGGGCGTTGCAAGAGCATTGCTACGTGGTTGCTAGGTGGTTGCTAGGGTGTTACTAAGTGGTTGCTAGTTGGTTGCTAGAGTGTTACTAGGCGGTTGCTAGGGTGCTACTAAGTGGTTGCTAGGCGGTTGCTCGGGTGAACAATATGGTCGCTGGGTGTTGCAAGGGCGTTGCTTAGTGGTTGCTAGGGTGTTACTAAGTGGTTGCTAGGCGGTTGCTAGGGTAAACAATATGGTTGCTAGGGGCACACCCACCTTTGGTGAGTGTTGGGTCACATGACCCAAAGCAACATATCAGGTCCCGTGGCTATTGGTCAAATGGTGGCCAAGTGGTAACACTTTGAAAAATGAATTGAAGTCAATGGGAGGATGGAGGGATGAATGAACGACAAAAAGACCAGTGCGGGTCAGTATGGCTTTCAATGAGTGTTGGGTGGCATGACCTGAGCCAGCATGTGAGGTACTGTGACCGTAGGCCGGGGTAAGACCTTGAAAATGAATTGAAGTCAATGGGAGGATGGAGGGATGAATAAAAGAGTAAGAGACGAAAAGCGGGTCAGTATGGCTTTCAATGAGGGATGGGTGGCATGACCTGAAAATATGTGGTAAAAGGTGACCGAGTGGTAAGACAAAAATGAATTGAAGTCAATGGGAGGATGGAGGGATGAATAAATGAGTAAAAGATGATTGCGGGTCAGTTTGGGTTTCAGTGAGTGTTTGGTGGCATGACGTGAGGCAGCACATGTGGTACTGTGACCGTAGGCTGAAAGATGACCGAGCGGTAAGACTTTGAAAAATGAATTGAAGTCAATGGCAGGATGGAGGGATGAATAAATGAGTAAAAAAACTGATTAAAAAAATGACAAAAAGACGAGTGCAGGTCAAGACGGTCTTGGATGAGTGTTGGGTGATTTGTCCCGAGGCAACATGTGAGGTATGGTGGCTCTGGGGTGAAAAGTGAGCGAGTGGGAAGGCCACGAAGGGTGAGGGGGGTGATTTTGAAAATGAATGGGAGTCTATGGGAAAAAAGGGATGAAAAAACGACAAAAACCGGAGAACGAGTGCAGGTACGGCTTAGCTGTATACAAGCAACCCGATCGGGGTCAGACCGGACGGGTTACAGCTGGTTTGCAATGCTTCGCCTTGCAAGCACACTAATTAGTTAAAACAAGGTCAGTGAACCATAACTCCGGAGTTATGCCTTCCGTTTAAAATTTAGCAGTACCTTCTCTGTAATTTCTGCTTTAAAAATATTCAGCCAATATTTTTGACTATTCAGTTGAGAAACCTGCTAAACGCTTCACAACATAGGAAATGCCAATATGAATGAAGTCTCATAATTAACTACATTATATTCTTTTATGACACTTTTTTCAGACAGCAGCATATCAAGTTCTGATTTTTCAGGAAGAATTCTTAACTTGCATTAACAATCCTTTACTAATGTTGAATATATTACACACTTCATCATTTTAAAGATGGATGTTGACAATATAATATCCCTCTTCTGGTTCTTCTTGGTTACACATGTGTAAATTTAACTAGCTGTAATGTATTCAGTTTATCAGCTTATCAGGGAAACATTCATAAAAATAGATACGGCCACTCTATACAGATAAAAAGTATTCATAACTGTTTTACGGCTTTAATGTAACAGAATAGAGTTAGTTCTGAATAGGCATGTTTTGTAGTTCCCATTACAAATGTTAACTGCAAGGTATTTGTAAACAAGCAATAAACACATAAATGATACACACACACATTTAATTAATAAATTGATTATGGAAAACTGTCATACCCAAGGTTTTTTTCATTAATGTTTCCATCTCCCACTGCTAATGTTTTTAGATTACAGTATTTCTTGGAAAGATATAGCCCTTTAAACCTGACACGTGTGCACTGTGTTATCACACATTATTTATTACAGGTTTAATTGCCAGCTTGACTATTGGCATCAATGCATTGGCCTAACTTTAATGTAGGAGCCCATTAATCTTGTATAATACATACAAAGGAATTTGTAAATCACTACCAATTGTTCTATGCTGTATTTGCATATTAATCATCATACTAACTCGAAAGGCACATTACTATACCTGCCATTAGCTGTAAAGGAGGTATGGTGTGTGTGTGTGTGTGTGTGTGTGTGTGTGTGTGTGTGTGTGTTGGGGGGGGAGTCACCATCAAATTTTTAACATAGATAGTAAAGGCAGATGGCTGTCATCACGTACTGTGTTGGTGAACGGCTGTTTAAAGGATCTCTTCATTATTTTTCCCCGTGTTTAGGGAAATAAGTCTGTAAACAGAGCTCACGCTATTATTCCCTTTACTGCTGGATGAATAAGATATTTGTAACATCTATATTTTCGCTGAACGCTTCTTTTTTTCTGCTCGGCAAGTGTTCCATAAATGCAGGGATTAGGCCTTGCTATGCAGTCTTTTTTAATTGTGTTCAAAGTGCTAAGGCAATCAATAAATCAGCCAGAGGTGAAATGTGTCCTGTTTGCATTTTTCTCATGCTGAATAAATAACAATTATATAAGACTGTGCTTGAAGTTAATTCTTTGTTTAAACTTGTTTAAAGGTGAACATTTACCATAGTAGAAATTGATTGCCTTTGAAAGTAGCACCCTTTTTTCTCCTGAACAAGACATTGGCATCATTACTGTGGTAATAAAATGCTGACATGTTATGATTTTTATTTGGTACAGGCCTTTCCCTTTGAAATATGGCTCTTTTCTTATCCCCTTACCACACACACACACACACACACACACACACACACACACACACACACACACACACACACACACACACACAGCCCTGATGCAGCATAGGCTGTTAAGGTTGACAGAGAGATCAAGGAGGGGGAGAGATGACAGTTTTGATACCAACATCAGTGGCATTGACAAATCATTTGCTGGTTTTGTGCAAAAAGGTTGTTCTGATTGCTATCCACATAGTGATTCTCTGACAAACTGCTGCTCTGTTATACATGTGATTGTCAATGACTGTGAAGTGGTTTCAAATCTGACCAGCACAGTATGTATACAGTGTTGTGAATATGAACTGATGGGTGGAGCTGGAAAAGATTGGCAAATGCACTGTTGCCTGCAATTAAATCCCCATTTTGTGTATTTACCTCCATTTTTGTACTCTGCTAGCTCACCTTGCATCCTATAATGTCACTCCCTACCAGGCGAATGAAATTTGACATCTGGCGTAATCTCCGGTTGAATGTTTCCTCCTGACCTTATCCTTAGAAGACATATAGTTGATTGTATGAAATGGATGTTCTTATGAATTCTGTTGAAAATTTCAAACAAATACACATTAGATAACATCAGTCCTCCTCTAACTCTTTATGTCTGCTTAACAGTTTTGGCAAAGAGGAGTTTTATTCCGGAACCAACAAAGTACAATAACATCATTGTCAGCATTAGCTGCAAAGAAACTAGTGTTATTGCAAAATCGGGTTCAGCACCAAGAGTAGCACAGTGGAAAAACTTTGCAATGAAGTATTACCTAAATGTAAATCAATGTTTTTTGAGGATGATAATACAAAAAAGTCCATTCATTTTTTTTTCTATCTAATTATACTAATAAGCAAAATGATTACTGGGGAAGATAAACTGTACACATTTCCTATGGTGTGGTAATTCCTTTGGCTCATTCCTTTTCAAGGCTTTTGTCAGCAATTTGTCATTGACACATAATTTTGTGTCAATGACAAAGTGCTTCCCATTTTGCTTTCCATTTTTTCCATTTTCCATTTCAGACTACAAAATGGGAAGCAAGCATCATCAAGATGTACTTTTTGAGTTGTGTAAAGACAAAAGACACATGTCCTGTGTTTACGTGTTTGTTGTGAATATGGCTTCTCCAAAAATAAATAAATCTAAATATACTAGTTTAGTCAAAAATACTGTCAGCGTCTCCATTATAGTCAATGGGAAATTGACAAGTTGCAATGCTTTCATTGCCATATTGCTGCAGTCTGCCGTAGGAAGTAGCTTCCACATCCATTCCAATACAGTTGTGTTTGTTTGTCCACTTGTTTGGTTGACACTGCGGGGACCCAGGCTGTGAAATGTTACCGTTTATAAATAAATGATGTGTTTTTAAATAAACGCAATATGTTCATAAAATCTACATTATTGGGGGGGCGGTGTAGCATAGTGGTTAAGGAGCAGGACTTATCTAACTGAACTGAAAGGTAACTGAAAGGTTGCTGGTTCAATTCCAGCCAGGTCACTGCTGTACCCTTGGGCAAGGTACCCAACCCACAATTGCCTCAGTAAATATCCAGCTGTATAAATGGATAACATTGTAAAGAAAACTGTACCTGATGTAAGTTGCTCTGGATAAGAGCATCTGCTAAATGCCAATAATGTATTGTAACATAATTATGACTATGCAGTTTGGAAAAGGTACTTGTTGGTTGGTTGTCATAGTTGGTGGATAAAATCTAAGCAAAATGGTGAAATGGCTCAGATATTTGATATTGAATTCCACTAGATTGAATGCAAACTTAACCTCTTAAGCAGTTAACCTAATCAGGCCTTCACAACAAAAACCCAGGAAAAAGACTAGTGTAGATTGGACTGTGTGTTTTTGTCCATTAAGTGTTAATTTCATCAAGAGGGCATTGGCACCTAATGCCTAGGCTGAATTGACTTTAAAGTTGCAAAAAATAGTGGAAATTGAAATGGTTCGAAACATTTCAAAGCATAGCTACTTTCCTCCTTCAAACTGTTTCTTTGGGTTCAAGGGCCTGGTATCTGTACTCATTGGAATGTGATTCATTTTCTTGGCTGTTTTCCTGCACCCAGCAGTTCAGCATTTCAATGTGCTATACCCTGTCAGGAAAATACTATAGAGAGGTGATGACAAAGTGGAATGGGAGTATATTTTGGTTGCGGTTGCGTGGAGGGAGTGTTGATCTGTGCTGTCTCCATTCATAAGCTTGGTCTCAGTATAAGCTCTTAGTCTCAGTATAGACAAACACATGTAGGGGAGCAAGCCTACAATTAGTCTTCCTTATGTGGGGCACCAACTATGTAAGGAATAATTAAATTAAACACATGGAGGCGCCATACAGAATATGGCATCTACCATAGTGGTTAAAGTAAAATATCAGTCTCAGTTTTGTATATCAGTCTCATAAAATATACTAAACTATCAATTTGGAACTTCAATTAATAATTAAATTAATAATCATAATCAAAATTACCACATCATTAGTTAAATCTTAATCAAATTACAATATTATCTATTTAGCTAACTAAACAAATAACATTGATAATTCAATTAGGAGGTGAAGGCATTTAGAATTCTGATCAGCAGAGGTTGGCGATATTCATTGCACGTGTAACATTACAACACACACAACCTTGGAAAAATAATGCATTTATTGAGATATAAAATCAAGTAGCAAAGCACATGTGTCATATGTACAATGAGTGAAACGCGTATGTATTTACACTTGTGTAGATATGAGTGAATGTCTTATGCTAGTGTGTGCGTGTCATAGGGTGTGTGTTCCTTTGTTCTGAGTCGTGCGTGTGCTGCGCGTGCGCGTGTGCTGCGCGTGCTTGCTGAACACACGTGTTCAAAGAGAACAAAGGAACATGCGTGTGGCGGCGAGTTTGAGTTGGTTATGTGCATGTGTGAGCGAACCTAACGTCTGTCTGGTACAGGATATGTTTCGCACGATTGATAACGTCAAAAGCAGATACAGGGGTTAGCAAGAGGATACGCATGCAAAAGACCCTATGTCTCTGTGTGGTATCTTAACTAACGCTGCGCGGTGAATAATGTGTGTGACCAATCAGTTCGGAACAACGAAACGTGGCTAGTTACATTACTCGTAATGATCTGAAACACACAATGTACAACATTCATCAATGTAGCTAACAATTGGTTGTTTAGCTATGCAAATGTCCTATGCCCAGAGTAAATAGCCTACTGTAGCTCATGAAATGAGGTCCGAATCTTGGGTTCCGTGGGTGGTTTCGCTGGCGGTTTTCCTGGGAGCCAGGGCTGGTCTGGTTCGGTCTGGATGAATGTTTCCTTCGGGAGACACGCTGGGGTGGATCTGTCGCACCTTTGTCTCCGGCTGGTAGCGAGTTTGTGCTGCTCTTCTTGCGGGCGCTGAAACTCGGCTCTTACTTTATTGATCTCCGCTAGCAATGCATCGCTAGCTCGGAGAATCTACAAATCGGCTGTCCGTGTCAATGGGAGCGAGAGAAATATCCGTCTTGTTCGGATGCGTGAAGCAAGAGAGAGATACGTCCGTCTCCTTCGGACGTATGGGGCGAGAGAAGAAGGTAGTACGTCCGGCTTCTTCGGACGTATAGAGCAAGAGGAAAGGGAGGTAAAGGAATGCACCCAGTTTTTAGTGGCATCGCTGAAGGGGGGGTTTCCTGTTTACTGTACTGGTCCTTGGTTGGGTGAGAGGTCGTAAAACTGCAACATCACTTCCCGTGAGATCGCGTTTCACGTTAAAAGAGATTTATGCGTTATTGTCCGTAAAAGTTGAACAAATAAAATGAACAAATCTATCTGTGGACAGCACTGTACCTACACACATTATCCCTGAACCACAGTGTGGTATGCTGTGTCTCAGCGTTGTGTTGTATATATTAAAAAAAGTGTCAGGGCTCAGGCAAGGACACCAGGGCTTCAGGTTCCAAAAAGCTTTAACAAAGACGTCAGGCGAAGTAGCAAAACCAGAACAGGCAGTGTCAGTAACAGGCAGGCAGTCCGTGGGCAAACCAGGGTCGAAAACGGGAACAGGCAGGGTCAGTAACCAGGCAGGCAGATAATCAGGCAAACAGAGCAAGGCGGCAAACAGAATCAAGGTCGAAGAACAGGCAGGAACAAAAACGGCAAGACTTACAGGGGAAAAAGCACGGCGGGAACAAAACAGGAAAAACACTGCAACGAACTGGCAAACAAGACAAAGACAAGCAGGGTAAATATAGGGTTGGGCTGATGAGGTGATGGGAAGCAGGTGTGCAGGCAGGCAGGTGGAGATGATCAGGTGGGCGGAGACAGGGCGGAGAGCGGGGCAGGGCTGGAACACAAGGAAAAACAAAAGCACATGGACACAATGACAGATGGGGAGAACAAAAACACAACAGCTAGGGGGCTGGAGTACTGACAAAAAGAAAGAGCTCTCAATTGCTTGCAACAGTAAAGACCTTCTTCCTTTCATATGTATTTTTTAAATTCTCAGATTCTTCTTTGTCATATCCAGCATTTGCTATACAAATCAAAAAGCTTAGGAGTGGGCACTAGAGGAAATGAATAGAGTTATAATGAGCCTGTGATAGCCACTAACATCAAGCTCTTTCTATTTAGCGGTGATGTCCACAATCAGAGCATTTTTGTTGAAAGAAAAAGAAACTTTTTTCCTGCTGGTTGTTCTGGAATGTATTACCCAGTGACCACTCTGGAGCTGGTCTCCGATCCAGTGTTATATCACCATAAATAGCATTTTCATGACTGCAGTGATAGCTATACACCTGCAGCAAACCGTAAACTTCAGTCAAAGAAACAGAGCTTGGGGATGTTTACTCCTCAAATGCAGTAGACGTATAGAAAAAAAAAAAAAAACATTTTGATTGAATTTATGCTTGAATTCTGGAAATGGCATACGCCTTCAATCTGTCTCTACATCTGTAGCTGCCTGGAAGGGTAAACAGTGCTGTCTCAAAGATCTATCGTTTTGTACTCTTGCTATAAAAAAGCTCTCTTTTACGAAAGACTCCCAGTGGCTGGGGTCCATCAGAAATATTTTGGAGGATCTACATTTCCCTTCTGGAGATTTTGAACTGCATTGGACTGAATGGGTTAGAAAGCTGCTCCAGTTTTGCTTTTTTGTTTCAGGCATCACACACTACAAATGTGAAAATCATGAATCAATCCATCCATCTATCAAGCAATCAAATAAAGCAAATCTTATATAATACTGTACTCATGCCCAGATTTTCAGACCACTCACCAAAACACTTTGTATTGAAGCAGTGCAAGTTATGAATATGATATGAAAGCTAGAGCACTTTGCTAGTTTCTTGTTGGTTCACTGAGATGTAAAGTACAGTTGGTTCACTGAAATATATCATGTTACTGCAGCAATGGGAACCGACATCATATTTCTAAATAATCCTCAAGGATAGCTTGTATATTCAGTAAAAGAGAACCGAGAACAGAACCTTGTGGGACTCCTTATATGTATTTCATTCCGAAGGGATCAGAGGATCTCCATAGCCTGAAAGCTAACCTGATCTCCATAACCTGAAGGTTTTTTGATACTGTAGGTGTGATCTGAACTAAGAGAGTGCCCCACTAAACTAACTACACTTATCAATCAGTTCAGACAAATTTGATGATTAATGGGGTCAAGTGCTGCAAATAATTCCAAAGGGAGCAGTTTAGAAAAATGGTCTTACGGTACGCTCACACTGCAGCAAATTTCGCTTCGCTCTCATTCAATTTGTAAGGGGGTGAAATTCGCTCTGGTTGGGCGAAATCGCTTTATGCTGAAACATTCAATTTGTATGAGAGGCGGGAGTAACAAAAAAGTCTGACCAAGATGGCGGAGACTAAAGGCTCTGGTTGTATATGATTAAAAGATGTATGGGTGACCATTTGTGAAACATCAACACGGGTTGTCGTTTATGTAATATGTTACATTAACTTAGCTGAGACAAATAGACCCCTGTAGATCATCATTTAAACACTCTAAGCTAGGTGACAGGCTAAGGCAAATGTTTCCGGACACCACATTTACATTTACATTTATTCATTTGGCAGACGCTTTTATCCAAAGCAAAAAAGTGCAAATAGTGAGCAAACAACAGGCACAAGAGCAAGAACCAATAATGCAAATAGTGCTGAAGCTGAGCGCAAGGTCAGTGATAATCTGAACTTCTCAAATACAATTACAGAAAGAAAAATGGAGTACGTTCTCCTAGACAAGTGAGCAACAAGTACAAGGCAGGAGTCAGATTCACAACATCAAAGTTACAAGTCTGTCCAGGTACTTCAAGATTGATGGAGTTGTTCTTAGGGGGTGGGGAGTTCATTCCACCACTAAAGAAGCTAGGAGCATGTAGCATTGGTGGGTGGAACATGTATATGATTAAAAGATGTCCTGGAGGTGGGTGACCATCTTGTCCTGGCTCAAGCATGGAGGATCTCAGTAGGGGGTGACGCACGTAGATCAGCCTCAGCTTTTTGGATGAGCTGTTACATGGGAGGCCTAACTACAGTAGTCCAGCGGGAGAGCACAGTGGCCTGACAAATGGTCAGACCCTCCTGATGTTGTATCATCATTTAAAAGTCCAGCCTGTTGTCGGGGTGACTCTTCAAGTGGTGGTGAACTGAGGCTCTTGAAGAGGAGAGGTCCTGGCCGGGATAAGCAGCAGATCGGTCTTGTCCAGGACACCATCCATCTGGAGATGTCAGCCAGGCACGCGGAGATCTTTTCGCCTGGGGGTGGAGGGGGAAAGAAAAATAGTTGAGTGTCATCAGGGCAGTGGTAGGAGAAACCATGCTGGAACCAAGAGAGTTAGTGTAGATGGAAAGAGTAGGGGTCCCATATCCCTGTGTAGTGAGGGTAGTGGGAGTGGAGGTGGAGCCTTTCCAATTGGGAAGATCTGCAGGTTGAACCAAGAAAGGGCTTCCCAGAGATGCCAAGCTCAGAGAGCTTGGCGATGAGCAACTGGTGGTCTGTCAAACAATAGGATGAGGACCAAGACAGGTCGGAGGCTCTGGCTGCGTGGAGGGCCTCTGTCAAAAAACAACTGGTGGGGTCCAGAAGGTTGTGCTTCTGAAGAAAGGGAGACAGTTGATTAAGCTAATTTACAAATGGCAGGAGGGATACTGGACGGTAATTGTTCATGTCAGATGGGTCAGCGGTGGATTTTTTTAGCAGGGGGTAACCATAGCCTTTTTCAGATCGGTGGGAACGAGGCCAGTAGTCAGAGATGTGTTGATGATGGAGGAGAGATACACTGCACCAGGATAGCAGGGTACTGGCATGAAAACATATGTCTATGCCATTTCGCACAGTTGACAGGTTGACTTCACAAGCTTGCTAGCCAGATAGCCAAAATAAGTTTGGTGTAATTTAGCTTGCTAGCTAGCTAGCTTGCCAGCCGGGTACGTCACTGCACCACAACTACACTTGCTACTAACAGGATAGCCAAACTGTTTGGTGTTTTCGCGACCACGCCCCCAGAGCAAAAAATCGTTGGGTGAAATTCGCAAGGTGTTTCTCTGTGTGTGAGCCTAGCATTAGTCCTATTTTACAACTTCAAGGTGAGCAGTGCTGTACAACCCAACATACACCAAATGTCTTGTCTCTATAGCACATTTTGAATGGAAGGAAAGGTAAACAAAGGATCTTTTCAGTTTCATACTGTGCTTAACTAGACTTTTGGTGCTAGTAAAGGACTAGCTGAATAGGTACTAGAACAGTTTACTGTTCATCTATTTTGAAATATTCAATTACGTTTTCTTTAGAACAAGAGTTGTTGAGTATACTCAGAATATGCTGGCACAGAGCAGATAGCAGTTCCAATACAAGCTTTGTGATAACATGACCAACAAACATGTAGAACATTTGAGAGCATAATTAGTATGAATAGTTCAATGAGAAGAATTCTTAAGATTGTTTTAGTCCAGGAGGGTAAGCGTGCATGCATTAAAAAATGATGACTCAAGAAAATATGCTCATATGCTATTGACACATACCCAATACGCTTACTATTAATGAGTATATTAGTAGGGAGGGATCTGGCTAAGTAACTGTCTGAATTGAGCAGCTGCGTCAAACAGGAGTATGTGATTATCTTTGTTAACCTTACTTAGGTCAGGAGAGTAAATTTGACCTTTATCTGACCTTTGGGAAAACAGAGCTCTTTTGTCTTTTACCTACGAAACTACCTTTCCATGTCAGGAAGAAGGTTTGACACTTAGTGGCTCTTCACATGTGCTGCAGTTTACAGCATGACTGTTCAAGTTCCATGTGTCTGCTTTATGTATAAGGGTGTATGCCCTCTATGACTGACACTTTCACTAAGTTGGGCAAAAGTATTTTGTTAAATTGAACTGTGATTATTAAAAAGGTCTGCAAAGCCAGACTCATCATCATTCAGCAGATCAGATTTTTTTAATGTGATGCAGCTGAGCTGGTCATCACATGGGGTGTTCACTATGAGACATTAGGTACTGGTATTCCAAATTTAATCAAAAAGTGATCACACAACACTATGTGATGGAATTGAAAGCTGTGTCTAGGTTGATTTGTGCAAGCTAAAATGCATGTAGAGTAAAATCCTGATAAAAATGAAGAGTGTGTCCAAACTTTTGAGTGGTATTTTTATGTGTGTGTGTGTGTGTGTGTGTGTGTGTGTGTATATATATATATATATATATATATATATATAAACACACACAATACAATATATATATATATATTATAACTATATTTTCATATATAATCTATCGATTATAAACGAATAATATATATGTACTGATTTAGCTTGAAGGGAGCCAAAACATTTGTGATTTGTGCTTTGAACTGGAGGGGGGAAAAAAAATTTCTCTGCCTCAATATTAGGGCACATTTGCAGTTGGTCCTCAGTGTTAGCTGTTTAGCGGGTATGCTAAAACCCGATGCGATTACAGCACAGTGATTTAACCTGCCTAGGCATGTAGTCTACAAGACCCCTGAAGGTGTCCTGTGGTATCTGGCACCAAAACATTATCATCGCAGCAAAACCTTCAAGTCCTGTAAATTGGCATGTAGGTGGAGCCACCAGTCCTCCAAGTCCTGATTGGACTTGGACTTGTCGGTCCAGCACATCCCACAGATGCTCAATCGGATTGAGATCTGGAGAATTTGGAGGCCAGGGCAACACCTTCAACACTTCATCATCTTCCTCAAACCATTCCCGAACAATGTGTGCAGTGTGACAATGTGTGCAGCATTATCCTGCTGAAAGAGGCCACTGCCATCAGGGAATACCATTGCCATGAAGGGGTGTACCTGGTCTGCAACGATGTTTAGGTAGGTGGCACGTGTCAAATTGACGTCCACTTGAATGGCCGGACCCAGGGTTTCCCAGCAGAACATTGCCCAGAGCATCATACTCCCTCCACCAGCATGTCGTCCTCCCACAGTGCATCCTGGTGCCATCAGTTCCCCAGGTAAATGGCACACACGTACACGGCCATCCATGTGATCTAAAAGAAAACGGGACTCATCGGACCAGGTGACCTTCTTCCACTGCTCCAAGGTCCAGTTCCAACGCTCGTGTGCCCATTGTAGGTGCTTTTGACGGTGGACAGGGGTTATCATGGGCACTCTGACCGGTCTGTGGCTACACAGCCCCATACGCAGCAGGGTGTGATGCACTGTGTGTTGTGACACATTCCTCCCGTAACCATCATTAAAATTTTCTGTGACTTGTGCCACAGTAGACCTTCTGTCAGTTCAGACCAGACAGAATAGCCTTTGTTGTCCTCGCACATCGATGAGCCTTGGGCGCCCAACACCCTTTCGCCAGTTTGTAGTTTGTCCCTTCTCGGACCACTGTCGGTAGGTACTCACCACTGCTGACCGAGAGCACCCCACAAGCCTTGCCGTTTCAGAGATGCTCTGACCCAGTCATCTGGCCAATTGTTCGCTTACCATCTAGTCTACCCAGACCTTGACATGTGTCCTTGTTTGGAGATGATCGTTATTCGGTTCACCTGTGAGTGGTCATAATGTTTTGGCTTTATACACACACACACACACACACACACACACACACACACACACACACACACACACACACACACACACACACATATATATATCAGATTTTTTAATGTCTGTGTCAGTTCTTCGATAAGGAAGCACCAAGCAGAGAAGACAGAAATCTAAATTTAGAATCTCTCTCAACAATCACAGTGTGACAAATCTTATGATCAATGTAGAAGTTGAGCCTTCCAGTGAGAACTTTGATTTCAGCAGGGCAGCTACAAAATGACAAAGAGGAGGGCAAATAATGAAGAAGAAAATAAAAGAAACAACATGAAGGTGTGTGAAGTTTCTGGTGGTACTAAGACAGTTTCGAGTTCCCAGAAGATTTAACAACATTGGTTTAGTTATGGTTATGTGTCTACACTTCACAGAGAAAAAAGTAGGCTACATTTTTACAGAAGCAGACTTTAACGTATCATAACATAGGTGTAGCAGAGCTGATGAGGTGCTTAAAAGATAAATATTGAAAGTGTGGATTATCTGTGCATATATGTGGTACACATGCACAGAGCTCTTGCTGCTCTCACCAACACTATTTGCTGAGTGTATATTACAGAGAACTTTAGACAGTCTGTACAGAAATTCAGATATCACAAATGCAAACAGTCACATTATACTGAACCCTTAACATTCAAAAACAAAGGTGAAAACTTCAGAAATACAGAAAATTGTCATGAGGGAGGACTGGACAGGAGCAGTTGACCCACACAATGCAAGCCAGTGGAACAGAATGGAGGCCCTACATCCAATTTCCACTATATACAGTACTGTGTGTGTGTGTGTGTGTGTGAGTGTGAGTGTGAGTGAGTGTGTTTGTGTGTGGGTGGGTGGGCGGAGGTTTGTGTGCCTAAAGGTGTCTTATAGAACCTATTTGTAAACTCAGGGACTTTGATTAAAATCCATATTGTATCTGTAATAGCTTGCATATTTTCTCTGTAATGCAGAGGCACATTTCTCTGTATTGTGTCTGTGAAATGGTATATGTTAGAGTTCCTTTATTAAGAGCACTATGATAAGTAGAATTTGATTGATTGAAGATCAGCACATCTAGGTCATGTGGCTTATATAAGACATCAATAACATCAGATTGCATATTTTACATTTTAACTGTTAATCATAGATGAGTCATAGTTATGCAATTTTTCAGCTTTAAAACTTTCATCATTAAAAATTGCTTGTCCAGGTAGCTTTTACTGTATTTCAGTCAGTCACTGAGAATGAGGGCTTGGGTTGACATTTTTTGGGCTTTAGTTATGAGCAATTTTGTACAGATACCAATGATGATTCTAATTGTATCATTGTATGTGGTTTCACTATTGTGGTGCAGGAGAAATGATTATTGTTTTGTATTTTTCCTCTTTTAGTTCCTCCAAAAATTATAAATTTATCAAAGGACATAGCAGTGAATGAAGGTTCCAATGTGACCCTGATGTGTTTCGCAAATGGAAAGCCAGAACCCACAGTCACATGGAAACTTCTCTCTTCAACTGGTAAGACACTGAAACTTTATATTGCTTGTTACTTTTTTGCTTTCTATCTCTTTCATTCTTTTGTCCATTTCTGCCTTTTCTAGGACAGTATTATTTTCATATTCAAGCTGTCTAAAATAGCCATGCACAGTGGAATGTTTAAGAAAATTGAATTATTCTTATTTATCAGTGGTGTTTGGAAATGGTTGAATTTTTTTCTGTTGCATTTTATTCAGTGGCGTTTGGAAATCAAGTCCTTAACCTCTGATTTCATAGGTCTTAATCTTAGCAATCACATCTTCCTATTAATTAATTGGTCATATCAGTAGCTCTTCATTTCATGCAACTGTATTAAAACTGCAGTGTCAGAAAATAAGATGCAAACTATTAATAAATATGTTCCATGTTAATGAGGGGGTCAAATGCATTCATCAGAATTTGTTTAAACTGCAAGATTGTTGCATTTTTATTATCTTGCCTCTTGCCTAAATTTTTTAGCTGCTTTGGTAAAATGTGTTCCTCTTATGTGTGCTCCATTTGATCAGGAAAAGGCCTGAATGTGAGCGTTTTTTTGAATTGCAGCATTTGAGGTACTATTAGTTTTTGTGTGTGCCTAAGGATTTTGACTTGCTTTTGTGTGCTTACAAAGATCCTGGGCTTGAAATTTAAATTTAACAATGATTGACTGGCCCAGTTTTAGAAAGTGGAGAAAACCTTGACGGTGGTCCATTTGCAGAAGAGCTACGGGAATGACTGGGAAGTCCAACTTGTATAACCTTTTCAGTAATGAGCTACTGTCACTTTGAGGAACCATTGCACACACAGTTTAGTTTCTCAAAAATTTCACTGTTAGATGCTAATTTACTAACACATACATAAATGTATAAATGTGCTCAATTACCCTATAGGCGAACTGCATGGTTTGCATAAAAGTCAGAGCCTGGAGTTTTGCTCCACTTGTTTTACTCCATATATTTCAATCCTCTAGCACCAAGCAGACAATATAGCCTCAGTTTCACGCCAGCATTAGCAGAAGTGGCATCAAACCCACAGCTATTGCTTAGCTCTTCATGATAGACTGTGATATTTTTTTCAGATTTCTCCCAGAATTCATCTGAAGACAGTCCTTGCTGTTTTATTTAGTGTGCAGAACCAGGAATAGACTCTAAAGTGATGGTTTCCACATCCAAACTGAAAATTTTTAAAGAAAAATATATCCTTCTGGTCAACTGAAATGCATTTTCATCACTTGATAGAGATTGTAATATACCGTAATACATACAGTAATATACATTTTTGGCAGCTCCTTGAATGTTTGAACATAGTGGTAGTGTATTGCTGTGTCTATGCAGTGCATGTGTTGTACTAGCATTTCATATTCATTTGTCATCTTGTCAAGTTTGTTTTAGACTTGGATGTGGATGTTGACATTATACTAGAAACAAGCCTAGGATAGGGGTGGGTTGATCGGCCAGGGTTTCCTCATTTGAGTGTTCTCAGACACCCTGCAGTTTGTCAGTTACCTGCAAGTTACCTGGATGATGTCAGTGGAGTAGCACCGATCCTCCGAAGAGCTCCCTCTTCACTGTGGTACTCTGAGAAACATTTCACTTCATTCAGTATTATAATAATCATTATTTAGATAAAAACAGGGAGAATCTGTGTAGCTGATGAGTGTATTCCCTGAAAGCTTAAAGGGCACCTACACTGCACCCCTGGATTCAGTCTGTGAATTTGCTGGAATATATTTGTTATTGCTGATAGACTCCAGTGACTATTATTGTTGTGTAAAAATAACACTTGAGCAAAGTCTTTGGTTGTACAAAAGGATATTTTGTGGGCCCTGTGTGCTTTGTTGAGCTAAATACTTTCCCTTGGGGTTCAATTTTCAAACATTTGACTTTTTCCAAAAATCACAATTCCAATTTCCAATTAAATATCCATGTTAAATGATAATGGTAATTGCGAACCTCTGGAGCAATGTTTAGAATTCAAGTTTGAAATGAGTCCATAGAGGCTTAACCTATTTCATTGCATATAAAGAATCAATGAAGAATAAATTACAGGTGGATCAGTCTTGAGTAAGACACCCACACATTAAAAATAATTAAAAGTCCCTGCAAAGAGGTGTCTAAATTTAGTAAAGTCATCATCCCCTTTTATTTAAAGTTGAAAAAGTGGATTTAATGTGTTATTTCTGCTACTTTATATGCACAAGATCACAGCTTTTTGTAAAGAATAAGGGAGGGTTTGCAAAGAATGGGGACGTCTACATAGGGTCTCTGGGTTGCAAGCACTGATAGCACAGCCATCTATAGGACTGGCAATCAGTGTAATGGATGAAAGAAATAAGAATGGTTTTATAGCCAAGCAAATTCCAACTCGATGGCAGGTGTCTTCTCACCTGCTGGAGATTGCAACAAAGAATACTGACTGTAGGCACTGTAAACAGTTTTTGTGGTTGTGAGAAGGGCTCTGGACTTTGTGTAGGCAAAATATAAACCTTATAGATGGTGCTGTAATTTATCTTAGCAAGAATTTGGTACAATAATGAAAAAGAACAAAGTGCAGGATATATACCTGTGATAATAGTTGTAGGGGATATGGATACATTGAGACTCCTCGACTACCGATGCATCCTGAACTCATCTTCAAGCTCTTTCAAGCTCTTTCCAACACAATATATATATATATATATATATATATATATATATATATATATATATATATATAATATATATATATATATATATATATATATATATATATATATATTGTTGTGTGTGTGTGTGTGTGTTTTCTTATACTCACAGGTTAATTGTATCACATGATGAAGAACCATTTTTTGTTCGTTGACAGTGAAACTAAACGTATGTGTGTATGTCGTGCCTTAGCAGTAAAAAACCTCCCATGATGCTTTGAAGTTCAGGATTGACATGATCTCCCACACACACCAGCTGCCTTTCAAAAGGCACACTTTCCCTTTTGCCAGCTGGACCTGCACTGCCGCTTATGACTGGAAGCTCATCGGAAATTTTGTTTCCCAGTTTCTAGTTTGGCAAGAGCATAAGCTTGTTACTGGTGCGCTCAATGCACTCTTCCAGTAGGTCAAATTTAGATGCCAGCATAATGTAAATACTTACATTATAATAATTTTTCAGTTACCTACTCAGCTCGAGGAGAGTTTTTGTTGTTTTTGAAGAAAGTTAGTCTGGCATTGACAGCAAAAAGACAACTGCAAAAATATAGCAGCAGTTATCTATTCATATATTAATATATTCTTAATGAAACAAATATTATGAGCAGCAGTTTTTTTTTATCTGTATTGTCACTCTCTGCCAACAGATAATGAAAGAATATCATTGTAACATACTGTAGTAGCAATTGTAGTATATATTGTAGTAGCACTTGTACTGTACTGTGGTTAAGTAGCTTTACACAGTGCAACAGCAACTGTGACAGCTCCAAACCAGCTCTAACAAAAATGATGTTTGACATGCAATAAACATTGTGTATGCCACAAATGCCATTGAAACTACTGATGGATAATGCAGCTCTATTGCTGATGTATGCCCCTAAACGTTTTTTCTACCCATTCCCCCTAAGATCATGACTACTTGGTCGCTTTCACAGTGGCGTCAGAATACATCACACAAATTGGCCCTTAAATCAAAATGTTCAAGGGCAATTGTGCAGCTTAGGATGGCCCTGCAGTTCCTTGCAGATGTTACACCATATCTGTATTCTCTGTGCAGGCATTTCATGTGTTTTCACCAAGCAATTTCTAATTTGTACATTTCTCCAATTTCAGTTTCCCTAGAGACAAAAACTAATAACCAGCGACACCACCAGTGTTCCCATGAATGATAAAACATAACATAACTGATAATTTAGGAAAACATTTGATAGCTCAATTGCTGTTTTAGCAGAAACTTCACATTTATTAAAAAAGGGATTTCAATATGTAGGCCTAAAACACAGACACATTAATGTTCATATCTAAATATTCGGGGGACAACACATTGAAAAATCCACTATGGGGTCTGTCTTCAAACATTAAAAGTGAAGACAGACCTGCTAATTGGGACTTGCACCACATGAGTGGGTGATAATAACAGCGCTTGATTTTAAATGCTGGTTGGGTATGGAGATTCAAATGGTTGTTGCAGCCAGGGTTATTGAAGTGTGCTTGAGCTCACAATTCCTCAATCAATTACGGACAAGGGTAATTTTCATTATGCATGGATCTGAAATAATATGAATGTGATTACTGGACTTTAGCACTGGATTGTCCTGAATCAACAGTGGTATTCATTCACTATTGCCTTGCAAGGTTACAGGCATTGTAAGTTTGAATCCTGAGGTGATTTGCTGTGTTTAGTCATTCATTTGCATGCA
This sequence comes from Megalops atlanticus, assembly GCA_019176425.1. Taxonomy (NCBI): domain Eukaryota; kingdom Metazoa; phylum Chordata; class Actinopteri; order Elopiformes; family Megalopidae; genus Megalops; species Megalops atlanticus. The sequence goes on along the minus strand of CM032877.1, from coordinate 5,950,962 downwards.
TTGGAAAAACATTGTATGATGAGGCATGAAGGCAGGTAAGGCAGACATACTGACAAGCAGGCAGGTAGACAAACAAACACAGACAGACAGGTAAGTCAGACAGACAGACATGCAGACAAGGTAGACAGAGACATAAAAAGGCAGACAAGCAAGGCAGATGGATGTACAGACAACCCAGAAAGAAAGATACTACAGAATACTGCATAATATGTGCATACTACACAATATTGCATTTTAGGTGAAGCTGAGATTTTTTTTTACTTCACTGAGGCCTCAGTAACCAGGATGATGAGTGACAGGGCTATGAGTGTGTTCGTCCCTGCAGATAATTGTCTCTTTATCTCACTTGAGATGCAGATGCAGGCATGTCACAATTGACATGATTTCTGAAACATATAATTTCTATGTCTGTGTTTACCTTACATATATAAATAAATAAATAAATAAATATATATAATAAATAAATAAATATATATATATATATATATATATATATATATATATATATATATATATATATATATATATATATATAATGTATGCAAATTTGGGCACCCCTGGTAAAATTTCTGTTACTGTGAATAGTTAAGTAAGTAGAAGATGAACTGACCTCCAAAATCATAAAGTTAAAGATGACACATTCTTTTCAACATTTTAAAGTGTATTATTTTTGTTTTGTACAATTTTAAGATGTTGAAAGCACCATGCAAAAGTTTGGGCCACCAGAATTTGAGCTCTCAGATGCACCTTTAAAGGTCTCAGACCTTAATTAGCTTGTTAGGGCTATGGCTTGTTCACAATCATCATTAGGAAAGGATGATGCAAATTTCAAAGCTTTATAAATACTCTGACTCCTCAAACCTTGTCCTAACAATCAGCAGCCATTCCTCTAAGCATTGCCTAGCACTCTGAAAATTAAAACAATTGATGCTCACACAGGAGGAGAAGGCTATAAGAAGATAGCAAAGTGTTTTCAGGTAGCCGTTTCCTCAGTTAAGTAATGTAATTAAGAAATGGCAGTTAACAGGAACGGTGGAGGTCAAGTTGAGGTCTGGAAGACCAAGAAAACTTTCAGAAAGAACTGCTCATAGGACTGTTTGAAAGGCAAGTCAAAACCCCTGTTTGACTGCAAAAGACCTTCAGGAAGATTTAGCAGACTCTGGAGTGGTGGTGCACTGTTCTACTGTGCAGCGACACCTGCACAAATATGACCTTCATGGAAGAGTCATCAGAAGAAAACCTTTCCTGCGTCCTCAACAAAATTCAGTGTCAGTTTGCAAAGGAACATCTAAACAAGCCTCATGGATTTTGGAAACAAGTCTGTGATCTGATGAAGTTAAAATAGAACTTTTTGGCTGCAATGAGCAAAGGTATGTTTGGAGAAAAAAGGGTTCAAAATTTCATGAAAAGAACACCTCTCCAATTGTTAAGCACGATGGATCATCATTCTTTGGGCTTGTGCTGCAGAGTGGCACAGGAACATTTCACTGGTAGAGGGAAGAATAGATTCAATTAAATACCAGCAAATTCTGAAGCAAACATCACACCATCAGTAAAAAAGCTGAAGATTAAAAGAGGATGGCCAACAGAATAATGATCCTAAACACACCTCAAAATCCACAATGGACTAGCTCAAGACTCGCAAGCTGAGGTTTTGCCATGGCCCTCAGGCCCGACCTAAACATCATCTCTGTGGATAGACCTCAAAAAGAGCAGTCCATGTAAGACAGCCCAAGAATCTCACAGAACTAGAAGCCTTTTGCAAGGAAGAATGGGCAAAAATCCCTCAAACAAGAATCCAAAGACTCTTAGCTGGCTACAAAAAGCGTTGCAAGCTGTGATACTTGCCAAAGGGGGTGTTACTAAGTACTGACCATGCAGGGTGCCCAAACTTTTGCTTCAAGCCCCTTTTCTTTTTTGTTATTTTGAAACTGTAAAAGATGGAAATAAAAAAGTAATCTTGCTTAAAATATTAAAGAAATGTGTCATCTTTAACTTTATGCCTTTTGGAAATCAGGTCATCTTTCACTCATTTAGCTATTCAGAGTAACAGAAATTTTGACCAGGGGTGCCCAAACTTTTGCATGGCACTGTATATAATGTATGTATATAAGGTAAACACAGACATAGAAATTATATGTTTCAGAAATCATGTCAAAAAGGAAAAGCCAACATAAAGTGTCTTGGTAAGATGTTGGGCCACCACAAGCCACCAGAACAGCTTCAATGCACCTTGGCATAAATTCTACAAGTCTCTGGAACTCTACTGGCGGGATGGAACACCATTCTTCCAAAAGATATTCCCTCATTTGGTGTTTTGATGATGGTGGAGAGCGCTGTCTAACACGTCGGTCCAAAATCTCCCATAGGTGTTCAACTGGGTTGAGATCTGGTGACTGCTAAAGCCATAGCATATGATTCACATCGTTTTCATACTCATCAAACCATTCAGTGACCCCTTGTGCCCTGTGGATGGGGGCATTGTCATCCTGGAAGAGACCACTCCCATCAGGATAGAAATGTTTCATCATAGGATAAAGGTGATCACTCAGAACAACTTTGTATTGATTTGCAGTGACCCTTCCCTCTAAGTGGACAAGTGGACCCAAACCATGCCAGCAAATGCCCCCCACAGCATAACAGAGCCACCAGACCCCCTCACGGTAGGGGTCAAGCATTCAGGCCTGTACCGTTCTCTTGGTGTACGCCACACATGCACTCTCCCACTTGTCGAGAATATGGTGAAGGATGACTCATCTGACCATATCACATCTCTGTAGACCAGTGCCTATGGTTTTTGCACCACTGAACTCTCAAATGTGCATTCATCTTTATAATGAGGGGTTTATGCACTGCAACCCTACTATAATATCCCTCTCTATGTAATTGGGAGACGGACTGTTCTTGCTGACAGTCTGAACACGACATTCTCAGTCACCTGAGGAAGAGTTGCTCTTCTGTTTTTCCTTACATATTGCACTAATCCACGAGCATCACGTCATTGAATGTGCGCTGTCGACCACAATTTCCGACCCTATTTACTGATGTCTTTCCCATAGATCTAAATGCAGATGTCACTTTATTCACTGTTCCTATTGAAACACTAGCCAGCTGAGCAGGCTTTGTGACTGAAGCTTCTGCCATCCGTGCCCCAACAATGAACCTCTTTCAAAGTCACTTAGATCTTCTCCTCTTGCTGTCTTGATCCAAAAGCCACAGAGCATGATTGGATGTTAATTGCTTAATTGTACCATGCAGTACACCTGTGTGGAGGCATCTGCATTCGTTATGTTTCTCCACTCGTTCATTCAGGGTTTTCCTTTAATTTGTCAACTGTCTGTGTTCCATCCCTACAGTAGAGTTCCAGAGACTTGCCTCTTTGTTCTGGCCTTGTAACCTTACTAAGACACTTTATGTTGGCTTTTGTTGACCCGTCTGTACTGTGTGTGTGTGTGTGTGTGTGTGTGTGTGTGTTTTTATATATATATATATATATATATATATATATATATTTTATATATATGTATATAATAATAATGGTAAAGACATCAAATAACACAAACAGAATTATGCAGTGACCAAAAAACCAAATCAAAACTACCTCATATTTTAGTTTCTTCAAAGTATCCTTTTTTTTTTTGATAAAAATTTTTTCTAAAAGAAATTCATACACAGGCATTACCCTCACTATTTATATTTGTCTATGGTATGGCAAGGAATTTGTGACCACGGTTGCAAAAATCCACACAGCAGTTTCCGTGAATTAGACAACACAAATACAATGTTAATCAGTGCAGAGTTTGTCCTGTGATCAGTAGCAGTGTGTTTTCATAACCGAATAATGGTAGGGGCTATAGATTTTATTAAAATGACTGAAATGTTGACATTACTGCCCTGTTGACTGTCATGGTGTTAGTATAGCAACACGCTAACATTTTGCAGGGTGAGGTATTCTGCTGTATCAACCAAACAACTGGCTGTAGCCACCCTTGCTGTTTGATGCTGTCCCCTAGCTTCCCTCACTATCTTGCCGGGCCACAGCACCCCTATGCCCACGGCCACTCACAGCACCAGCGCCAGACTCACTAGGTTCTCATTGCCCTCACCACACCACCACTTTTTCCCAGAGAACCCACAATTAAGTCCACTCCCCAAATATTCTCCAGTGTATCCAGACAGTGCAGCAAGGCTCAATGTCTCTGCCCTATGGACCGTGAGCCAAAAATCCTCCGAATTTAAGCTAAAACAAAGTAAGCAATCTTGATTCATAAATACATATTTGTAAAGAAGATGCACATATTACAATGGCTAGCACATATCCTACGCTAGGCTAATTAGCTCCATAAGGTAGGCCAGCTAGGTTGACTCGCTAAATCACCAATCACCAATTTCCCAAGAAGGAAAAATGCCATTTTGAGCATGTAAAATCTTTTACTTCATGATGACATGTCACTCAACGGTTTGCATTTTTGCCTATTTGCACAACACTAAGTAAGCATTCTTGATTCATAAATACCACAGTGTAAACAAGACTCAGAAATACCAACAAATAATTTGTCTCCTAGGCCAGGCTAACTAGGTAGATAGGGCAAACTAGATTTTTTTTAGGTTTTTAAGGGTTTTTTGCAACTTCTCTTTGTTTGTAAGTGAGTATTTGACCACAATTGCCTTTAAAATAATGCCTGCAATTGTATTTCCCTCCCGCACATGTCAACACAGACCTGTCATTGATTACTGTTGGAGTGTGAGATACTGCACTGAACATAGAGTGCCATCCCATGTTATCAAAATCCAAATCTAGTGGGAATTTGGAGACATGTTTGTGTGACACGCTGCTTTTGGGATGATGCTGAAATGATTCCAGAATGAATGTGGATGTCCACCTGCCATGTGTTTTTACGGTTCACCTTGACAGCAAGATTAAGCTGTGCAGAGAGGATCCCTTTAGATCCTGTTTAAAAAAACATTATTGCAGGACTCAATTTAACATTTAGTGAAAGGATACAATATCTTTCTAATGTCTGTTGGCAGTTTGGCATGTGTTCACCCTGATGTCTAGGTGCAATCCACACACTTTTGTGTGTCCCTCAATTTTGAATAATGAAACGCGCATTCATTATTTCTTTATGGGCAAACTGCCATAGAGGTTAGAATCTGTGGGGTATTCCATCTAACTGTGAGACAACTAGAAGTACAGCCTACCAAGCATTTTTTACAGGAGAGTCAAAAGCTGCTTATCCCATTGACCAGACCAATAACTGCACTATGCCATGGAAACAACATTGAGGAATGTACGATGACAACAAACTTATGCGTGAAATCCCATTTTAGGATGAGTTCTTGCTGAACATTTTATTGAATTTATTTATATAATACCTTATGAAGGAAAGTGTGGTTTCCTGTCTCAGCTGATTAAACTCTGTAATTTAATAATGCAAATGCAGTTTTTCCAGCCTTTGATAAATTATACCCTCATTTGCCAAGAATCACAACAACCAGTCTTTCTGCTTCATTAGTGCACAGACAATAGGTGCTTCAGAGAGCCTGTCAGAACTGATACTGTTTTTGATTTTCACTAATCACACAAAAATAATAAATAAAATATATTTTTTTACCTGTAGGCACTACTAGGGAAGGGTAGCAGCATGAATTTTAATGTCACCATGAAAGAAATAATCAGATGTGGATAATCCAAAATTTAAGGAAAATATTCTAAACATACTGTATTTATCTGAAAATGTATCACACCAATATAATTGAATGATTATGTTATGAATCAGTGAGGATTATAAATCCCAAATCAAATGAAAAAGAATGCTATCATTTTGTGACGAATGTAACATAAAATCATTGTATATTTAGACAGTCTGACACATGGAGAAAAAAAAAATAGATCATTCAGTGTGCAAAGGATCTAAGTGGCATGTTGTGCAGACTTGTTTTAGAAAAGGTTAATTCAGAAAAAAATTAAGGCAGATGTTTAAAGGATGACTGTAAACCTATATAGATGGCTCCTCAATGTACACCTGTGCTCAACTCAGTGCAATGCCAGTGATTGCAACGTTTGGATGGTTGTACAGTCGTGTTGTATCTGTTCTGAGAAACTACTTTCTGCTGGAAAAAAAGCACATGTCTTCCTCAGCATATGCTAGTGAAATAAATGCATTATGCATAGTCACCTATATGTAACCATTTCTCAAGTCATTAGAATTCAGCCTTTTATTGGCCATGACTAAATGACCCCCTCAATGGCAGCACACTACCAGTTACAGTGCCTGCCTCCATTCTAGCCTTGTACATTTTTTACATTAGCTATGCCATTCTTAGTGCTTATATGAAGCAATTCCAGTAATAGTTTGGAGAAGTGCATTAATAATGTATTTGAGCCCAAAATTACTAAAAATGCTTTTACCTCTCTATTTAACATAAATGGTTTTGGTCACAAAAATACCAGTTCTTTCATAAGAGATTTTGAATCAATGGCCTTCAATGAATGTGTTCTGAACATTGGCCCCATTCCCAAAAGATTCCATCAGGCTTTCAGCCAGGATTCACTCACTTTTTCATACTGAATCTCTGAGTTTCACATGCTATGAGGATGCATGCTATGTCTTTTCACATGTAAAGCCATCATATGAATACCTTATGTTTTACCAAAGAGTATTAGTTACTCAGCTGTGGATTGAACGTATTGAACGTATTACTCCATCAGTCATACATGTTCTGTTTTTGGAAAGAGTTATCAGTTTGATTTGACAGGGATAAAAAAACAACATTATTCAGTGTTCAGTTTTTAGGCTTTACCTTTTCTAAACAGACTTTTGTCAGCTTTGGAGTTTTTTCATGCTGTAAATAACAGTGGTGAGCACTTATGTTTGTTCATCTTTTGACAATACCCCACTGGCAACAACCAGTGAAGAGATTTGTTCCTCCTTTAATCAGAACTAACAAAATGAATGATTAATTGAAGTACAGAGCAGGAGGGACTTCTGTTGTGAACAGCAAAAGCAAGTGTAAATATGCAGTTAGTTTGCCTGGGGCCTTATTGAGAAGCTTCATTTACAGGACATTGGAGATATTTCTTTGATTGTGCAGTTTATACGTTTAGCCGCTTAGATCATGTAGGTCAAAGTCAAAAGCACACAATATTTGAAAGAAAAAAGAATGATACACACAGTATTAAAAGATGGAAAAAAAAAAAAGTTTCATACCTGTGTATCTCTGTAGCACATTGATGTCAGTGTACCTATGGTTAATAAAATTGCAACTATGATGGCAAGAAACATCCTGTTCTTTCTAAAAGGGTTTTTGTTTATTGTGTTTGAATGTTGACCTGCATCACCTAGATACAATGCAAGTGCATTTGTGAAGGACCTCAAAGTCTATGATGACCACAAGATTCTCACAAGCAAAACCACTTGCCAAAGGACTGGTCTCCTAACACTTAAAAAAAAAAAAACTGGAGCACACTTCCACCCTTACAGAAAACCCATTTCTATCTTCTGAAAATATTATGTTACCTTACAGTTAAAAATCATCATGTATATTTTATTGGAATGTTACATCCATTTTACATCCATTTTCAGGAAATATATATATATTAGGGGTTGCACACAGTACTCGATTACTCGAGCAATTGAGCAGTTACATCAATGCTCGAGTCGTTACATTAACCTCGAGTACTTGTTAATCACATTATTTCTTATTAGTGACGAGACCATTTGTTCTTCTATATGTCAAATAGCATAAATAGTTACAAAAAAAAAAACATGCACGCACGCACACACACATACAAATATGGTCATGTGACGCAGTCTCGCGCACTTTCACTTGCACTCCTGTTAAGCGCACTTAGTTCCAGGGAAAACCAAAGGAAGGATGGCGGAAAAGGGTAACGGAAAGTCAGTTGTTTGGAAGTGCTTTGAAAAAAGTGAGAATGGCTCTGAAACTGCAAATTATGCAATATTACTCTGAAATATCACAACACTAGCTCTATGCTGCACCATCTTAACAGCAAGCATTCACACTGTATGGAAGCTAGCACTAGCAGTGGGAACCCTGGCTTTAGCCAGCGGCAGAGCAGCATGGTTCAATTTGCTGAAAGGCCCTTAACAGAGGCTAGGAAACAACAGATAACAAACTTGTTAGTAAGTTTTATTGTTAAAGATATTCGTCCCCTGTCGTCAGTTTATGGGGACGGATTTCAAGATCTCCTTCGGTTTTTTGAACCAAATTACACCATTCCATCTCGCTCTAGCCTGTGGAGCACCATTGCCTGTCAGTACGACATACTTAAGTCAAAAATTGCCACTGAAATGATGGGGAAACAGGTTTCCCTCACCACAGACTTGTGGACATTGTGCACAATGGATGCCTATATTACGGTGACTGCACATTACATTACAGACGATTGGGATATGATGTCTCGAGTGTTGTGCACCAACCTGCTTTCAGAGAGGCACACTGCTCTTAACATCGCACGGAAGTTATCAAAGAATGGGACATGTCTGTCTTTTGTACTGTTCACGACAACGCAAGCAATATGAATTTGGCACTGGAGATCTGCGAACAATGTCCGCATCATTAAATTGCACTGGACATACTTTGCAGCTAGCTGTCAAAGCCGGACTTGATTTGCCTGAGATAATGAAAACTACTGATGCAGCACGACGTGTGGTGAGTCATTTCCGACACTCAGCAGTAGCGACTGCAGCTCTAAAGAAGCGTCAGGACCAACTCGGTGTCAAAGACAAAAAACTCCAAAACGACCGTGCCACTCGTTGGAACTCAACGTTTGTGATGTTAGAACGACTGTTTGAACAACAAATTCCTGTACAAGCAGTCCTGGCTGACGAGACCATCACCAAGCCCCAGACTCGCCATGCCTTGACCCTCAGAGTCTCACAGTGGGAATTAATAGAACACCTTCTCCCTGTCCTGAGACCCCTTTTAAAGGCTACAACACTCATGTGTGCTGAGTTGCACGTTGGACTTTCTTTCATTTACCCCGTTGTGTTCAACTAAACTGACAGTGTTCTAATGGCCAGAGACTCTGATATGGCAGGGATCCGTTCATTTAAGAAGACTGTAGAGAGAGAGCTGGTGACACGTTTCAAGCTTGACTCTGAAGGACTGGCAGAATCCGTTCCTGTCGTGGCGTGCATGTTGGATCCCCGCTTTAAACACCTGCAGTTCCTACCAGAGAAAAACAAGAGAAGGGGCGAGGGTCCATTTAACACGGCTGGCGCAGGATGTAGACCTGGAGCAAACTGTTGCAGGTGAGAATCAGTTTCAGGATTTTTGCTGCATCTCATTATTCTTGTGAAAGTAACTGTTACTAGTTGTAAACTGAATGTATTCTAGCCTACTAGATGTCTCATGTCCGAATTTAGGCTATTTTTAGCTAATAGCGTGCCTTTTCTTTCTCAAACAGATCAGCATAGTGATGCTGCTGCTGTCAACAAGGACGGGGATATCCAAACCATTATGAACAAAAGAGCAAGGCTGGAAAGCGACTTTCAGGAACTTTTCAGGCCACACTTTGAAAGTGCTAACACCAACAAGCGAACGGGCAACAGCACTGAGGAGGTGCAAAGGTATTTCCAAACACCCAACATCCAAACTATGGATAACCCGCTGGACTGGTGGTCACACAACCACAGTGAGTTTCCCCGTTTCGCCAAGCTTTCAAAGATCTACTTAGCAGTCCCAGCTACCAGCACACCGAGTGAAAGGGTTTTTTCACTCGCCGGAAACACCGTGACTCGTCAGAGGTCTAGCTTACATCCCGCACATGTTGATGCCCTCATTTTTTAAATGCGAACCATGACCGAAATGCCTGTAGTCATTTTGAAGAGGATGATAATGAAATGTAGGCCTAACGTGGCGGTGTCAATTTCTGTATCTCAGCTACATTTTGTTACAATTTATAAGAACAGTGGTTGTCATAAATAAAGTGTTAAATGTTTTAAGACATTACAGCCGAATTTTTGCTGTCTTTAGCCTACTATCTTTGTTTTATAATAAACTTGTAGAAATTGAAAATTATTTCTCGAGTTATTGAATTATTTCCCTTCCAACATGTCATATAACGTAGCCTAAAGGCAAGGAGCATGTTATTGCCAACAATAACAGTGACAAACAGTTGGACTGATTACCACGCCCCCCTGACCACACCCCTGAGTACTCGAGTAGTCAAGTTTTTCAGTACACAAGTACTCGAGTAGTAAAATTATGTACTGGAGTTTTTCAGTACACAAGTACTCGAGTAGTAAAATTATGTACTGGTGCAACCCCTAATATATGTATATATATATATATATATATATATGGTACCAGTCATTTGGACACACCTGATTAGGAAAATGGGATGATAATAATGCATTCAAAGACATTTAGATCTAAAGACTACTGCAATGCTCTTTTGGCCGGCCTACCTGCATGCACAATTAAACCTCTGCAGCTGATACAGAACGCAGCTGCACGTCTGGTTTTCAACCAACCAAAAAGGGCTTATGTTACCCCCCCTCTTAGTCTCACTCCACTGGCTCCCTGTAGCTGCCCGCATCATGTTCAAGGCCTTGATGCTCATGTACAGGATGACCAACAAAACTGCACCTAAGTACCTGAACTCACTGCTGCAACCCTATGTTCCCTCCTGACTGCTATGCTCTGCCACCAAAGGGTGCCTGGTGGTCCCGTCGCATCGTGGCGTTAAATCACTATCCAGGACTTTCTCCACCATTGTCCATTGGTGGAATGAACTTCCACACCTCATCCGTTCTGCTGAGTCCCTCTCTGTCTTCAAGAAACATCTGAAGACACAGCTCTTCCGCTCTCACCTGAGCACCTAAAACACCTCCCCCCATCTCCTGTTAAACTATAATAAAAAAAGTTATGGTTTGGCTGTAATAGTCTAACGTATTGATTTGGTGTAATGGTTTGGTTGTAATGGATTTGGTGTAATGGTTTGGTTGTAATGGCTTAACGCACTCGCTAGCTTTATCTGCTAGTTGGTACCTCGCCTGGCCAACCTTTGGAACTGTGTCATGCAGTACTTCTAATATTGTTGACTCTGTGTGGTTTTTCACTTGTGTTGTATTGTACCTCACTTGTAAGTCGCTTTGGATAAAAGCATCTGCCAAGTGAATGTATGTATGTAATGAATGTACATGTAAATGTAATGTAAATGTAAATTCTTCAATGCTATGCACATTGAGGCTTCCTAGTTCCTAGACCCCTGACCAGAAGGCAGACACTGCATGAATTGAATACATTTGCAACAGCGCATACTCAGAATGCTTTAATGCAGTCAAAAAAATATCAAAAGTACTGTAGTTCAGTGAGTGATCAGGCTTTCTGACAGTTGGTAGATTTCAGCTGAGAGAAGAACTTGAGAACTTTCATTGAGTCATTTCAGTAGCAAGAGAAAGGACCTTCACATGACTCACTGTGCAGTTTGTGTGAAATTGTATGTATTAATGTGTCTGCTTTTAAATTGCTTCAAATATAGTTTGGAGAGGTTCGTAAACAAAGAAAAACCTTTAGGTATTAAGCCAGTCTTGTCTCAGGAAATAAGCACCAATCTTTGACAGCACAGAAAGGCATTTATTGGCCAGAAGATTGAAATACATAAAAGTATGTTTTGGAATGATTTTGGAATCCCATACCTCAAACAAAATCTCCCAAGTTTTCTACTCTTTGAATTGTTAACTCATAACCAGTTTTAACCGGCCATCTCATATAATTGTGGCACCCATGATATTGCTGAAATCCGAAATGGTGTGTTTCAGCATTAGTAACAGATGTGGTTTTCATATCATATTGTAAGTTTGAACAAAAGACTCACAGATTCTGATGGGTCAGATCAAAGTGAATCTGTCAAAGGAAATTATCTCCCGTGACAAGTATTTTAAAAAGAAGAAAGCTAAACTCCTACTCAACTGTAAAATCTACCCTCAAGCTTTTTTTGCATGGTTTATCCCACTTGTATTTATTTCTGTGAAAGAAAAGAAAGCTTGAGCAAAAGAAAAATAAGTGACAGCTTGCCTTTATAATTCATTTTTAGTGCCACATATTTATCTTGTATATTTAAATCTATAGTTCTGAGCTTAAATACAGGCATTCAAAAGTCACTATTATTAGTTTGCATTTGTCAGTAAGATACATTCAGACAGATGCTTTGATGGCAGTTTCAGATGAGCTGCCATTCTGTTAAAGACAAGAGTGCATGCAAGATGGAAAAAATAAAAATAATTTGTCATGTTCCAATTTCATAATTTTAATCCATTGGGAAATGCGCTAGAAAGGATTGGATGCCATCTATATCCCATTTAATTATGCAGGTGTTAAACTAACAGATGCACCATAGAGCATTTTTTTCAGGTGAGGCCAGAGTTTCTGATATATTCCTGAAACATTCTGGGCAAGTTATTCACCAGTGAGATCCTTGCCACTTCCTTTTCTCATTCTCATTGCATATGAAACCATCTTTTTTGTACATTTTGTACACTAAGGTCATGCTTTTGCAATGGCATGCAACGGCTGCTTGTTTACATCTCTGACCAAGAAATAGAGAAGGAGCCAACTTTATTTATTTGATGCGTACATCTTCCCTTTGTAGACATCCCCATGCTCCTACATTTTCCCACATTCAGTGTTGTAAGTGGCCACATTGCTGATCTAGTATCCTCTGAGGACCTTAATTTTTTTGCATATCCCCAGCGAATTGACACCTGCTGGCCTCTCTGGATTGATCCACTTCCTCTCTGCTTTCCAGTCCATTTCTCCCGAGCTTTCACTGTCTCTGTCTTGTTTTTTTTTTTAAATCTGTGCCCTGGAAACGGCCTGCAGGCACGGCTCTTCTGCTCTCCTGGTTTCAAGGAGAGACCGAGTGTGTGGCTGCGGGAGTGTTTCTGCGCAGATAACTCCCGCTTTCACATCCCCCACCATCTTTGCGCTGTCTGCTCTCCAGATGGCCGCGCCATCTGCACGCTGGTGTCTCTCACCGCCGCTTGGAGGTCTCCAATGGCCTCTGTCCCGCTTGCCTCCGTGAAATGCCTTGTAGCCACCCCACCGAATTTAGGCCCTGGATGCTCCTCCACTTGGAATTCCCAGGCGCTGAGGATAGCGCCTCTTGGGTAGGTGGGCGTTGGCCACTGCTGCTTGGAGCCAGGCGTTCTGCTGCATGGGGAACAGCAGCCTGCAGCGACACTCCGTGCTTGTCGGACACACAGGGGAAGTCCAGCTGCCTGTCGCCGTGGCCACCGTGTTCCGTGTGCACAGTGGCTGTACCAACACAGTCACACACTCACTGGGCACCAGTAGCAAACAGTGCTGTAGCTGCACAGTCCCTGAGGCAGGGAGCAGACAGCTGACAGCCTGTGTGTCACTTCTGTCCCCAGACACAATTATTTGTGTCTCCACAAAATCTAAAGAGTTTATTTCTCAGATGTGTGGTACAATGCTTAAATGGATGGATATGATGAAGTGGTTCCTGACCCACTTGTTGAATTGTAGGTATTCTTTTTATTCAGAAGATTTACTCTTAGGAAAATGCTTAGTTATTATATTATGGTTAATATATTGGTTCATTTAATGTTTGATAATATAATTTGTTAATATAATGATTAATATATTATTATTATTTTTATGCAGATGTTGCCTGTTAAAATTCATGGACATAGCTCCATTATTGAATACTGACTTTTGCAGAGCATTTCAGGCTCAACTTAGACAGTCTGACATACATTTTATAATGATGCTTGACATTTAGGCAGGCGATGATCTACTTTTCACTCCATTTTACAGCCACTAAAGTCTAGGTTTTCCTGTATATCGAAGGCTATCTTTATCACATTTCAAAATAGATATCAGGGTCAAATGTTGGTGCTTGCGTCCAACTTTCATCATGCACAGGAACATGTATAATACTGTTTTGCTATGACAGAAAAAATGTTGGATTTTTTGTGTTATCTTTTATTGAAGGCATTTCTTCAATAAAAGGAAAAAAGGTATTAAAGGGAGGGATAAAAGAATACTAAACTCATAACAAACTGCTTACAAAAACTTTCATTGCATTCTTGGATCATCATGTGCACCTGAAGATAAATTATCTTAAAATGGGAAAGTAAAATTTACCTTGCTGTGTAGGATCTACATAACATCAGTCTTTATTGAGAACTAATTTATTCATTTCTCACATCTATTTTAAGCCAAAGGAACATGGCTTCAGCATTATGTGTTAAGCAACCTGAAGTTGGATGTCATCCAGTTCTTTATATCTCATGTGCACATCAATTTGTGTTGTGGTGTTATATCCTTGTTTGCAATAATATCTAGGAGTGGTACCATATTTAATGAGAAAAACATCACTTTGAAGAACCCTCATATGCAGATGTACATCACTGTGTGAAGGGGGTGGGGAATAATTTATTTTGGTTTGCTGCATTTATCTCTGGAATGCAGTGAGTTATTTCTCCCATATGCAAGCAGGAGCTCCCCCTGACATTATCTATTGGTTTGAGAACAGTCTGAACTGTCTCAAGAGAGAAAGAGCATGCACTTTTAGGATCTTGTTTTACTTTGTGTATTCTCTTTTCTTCCATGTTTGACTAAGTGCTCTGAATCATCTAAAGCACTTGCAGTCAAGCTGTTTTTTTTGTTGAACTGTCAGAGAGAACAGTATAAAGCTGTCATATCCCCATTTTTGTTGATCATTATTGAGGTAAAATACTTATTTTTCATTTTCTCAGACTTGACTTAAGCCGTATATTTGTTGCAGTTTAAATTCTGTTGCTACACATTACTTTTTAAAACTCTGAATAACATCTGAAAATTTTTAGAGCAGGGTGCTGCTTGGCCTGCTGGTAGATTCGGAAAGAACAGCTCCTAGAATAACGAGTGCATAGGACATTGGTACCTTACAGAAAACAGCTCTCTGGTTAAGTCTGACGCTTTCAGCGGAGAAAGGGTTAACGCTGAGAGGACTGGGTTTAGACATGGTTTCTGGGGGTGTTCTCTCTCGACACCCCTCGTCAGGTAAGCGAAGCCCTCAAATGATTCCTCTCATTAGTGACTCCTCCCAGGTGTAAGCCTTTGTCTCTCCAAACTCACTAAAGTGAATACATGTGCATTTTAGTCCTGTCACTGGTGACATCTGGGAATGTTATAAAAAGCCTTGTGTGTCCTTCACTTTCTTTGATGTTGAATAAAAGGATTTTTTTCTCCCTCCAAACTTGACTGAGTACATCTGAGCATACTTTTTATGACACCCTCCAATTTTCTCTTTAGTGAGGCAGAATAGATCCAGGCCATTAATATATGTAAGGGTTGCTTGTCTCTCTTTTTTACCTTGTATTGTTTGAACTTTCAGCCTAACAACATGTTGTGTTACACCATGTTATGAACTAGGTGACTTTCAGTTACCAAAGTTGTCATGAAGTTTTATGGTAATGTAATAGTGTAGTGTGCAATGCTAAATATACTATAATATATAGTAGTGTCTACAGTGTATAGTATAGATACAGTAAAGTATTGTATAATATAAAACATTGGATAACAGTATACTACATATAATACTTTAATTAGGTCACTGGGTAAAGTTGAATTGTTGTTGAAATGTTTGGAAGTAGAGTAATTGCTTTTGCCACTAGGGTCCTCAGGGTCTTTAGGGTAATCAGACTCTAACCACATTGCATTTGTCCGTAACTTGAGTGGCTGATTTTGGCAGGATTCGCTTGTCTCCTTCCTAACGAGATCATGGCTTTGGTGGTTTCTGAAGGTAACAGAAGATTTTGTGCAAACATTGAAAAACATTTCACATTTAACATTTGATACGCAATGTTAAAAACAAAACATTGTAGTTTGAATGAATAGAGGACTTACTCTCTAATTTATACAACACCAATGCATGCAACATGGGGACTTGCTGTTGTAAGGTAATGGTGTCACTCACAGATGTCATTACTGTATTAATGAGATGTCAGACTGTGGTGAGAACAGGACAGCAGAGGAAAATGCATAGAACTCTAGGTGACCACAAGATGCTGTACAGCATGACACTTTGGGTGGCAATATATGACTAGGTGGGCATTTTTCACAACTGCTGTATGTTCTGTCCCAAGCTATGACAGTCAGAATTGCACTGGCTAGATATGTGGTGGCAGGGGGGTGCACAGGCTTTCTGGAGGGCAGGGAATCAAATTTATAAAAAGGTTGATCAACACCTGCAAAATCTCACAACCTGTATGTGACATAGAGCTGTGCTGTACATGTGGGAAAAAATAAATTAGGCTTAACTATTAGTTTGAACACATTCGTATTTGCATTGAAATATGAATAAAAGTAACGTGTTTTAATAGCCATTGCTCCTACTGATGATGACTATGTTATAATGACATGTATGTTAAGTCTTCATTTTGTGGAACAGACATAGAACAATGGAGGTGTACATTAGCATTGCCAGCATGGTGCATAACAAAAATGAAATGTGTACATCATGAATTAAATAATTACACCCTGATAATTACAATATCCATATTAATGATATCTAATTAAGTTTTAAATGATAGTTTTCTGTCATTTCTATTTCCAGTGTGTTACAAGCCACCATTAAATGCATTAAGGCACCTGTTTCAATTGGAGGTCATTTATTTTAGCAAGTGTCCAAATGAATCCTGTATAAATTAGTTATGGACGTATTCAATTCTTGCATGTGAACTGGAACATAATGCTAAGTATAAAGGCTATGGATGTCCTTCTGCTTTCCTTCCATGAAAAAAAGTCTTTTCAGAAGACATTGTGGAAAAAATGTTACAGCTTTGTTTTAGTGTTCATGTTGATATCAGTGTGTAATGCTGTGTGTCCTATCAGGGTCTTCATCTCCTCTTTTCAATCCAACCCTAATGCACTGTGTCTTTACTTCTTTGGATTTTTTACAAAGCATTTTGAATTCCCATGAAATTATAGAAGGATGCTATGTATGAAAAAATAAAAGTTACTTTTATTTGTTCCACAAGGTAAATGGAAAAAAAGTGCTTTGTACTTTGGTTTAATGAAGGCCAGATTTTTTTTGCTCATATTTTTTTCACTTAAAGTAATACACACAGTCTTTCTTTCCCCATACTATTTTTTCATCCTTAGGTCTTGTCTCAGAGGACGAGTACTTGGAAATCCCCTCCATCACCAGGCAGAGGGCAGGAATATATGAGTGCACTGCAATCAATGAGGTCTCCACAGATGTTCAAACAGTAGAATTAGCAGTGAACTGTAAGTCCCTCCCATGTGCCATCCATTCCCTGGCTATTACACCAACACTTAAGAGAGTAGCTGACAGAACGTTTGTTTCTTAATCATCAAGTGGGGAAATACCACCCTGATACTGATATATTTAAATCATATTGCCACCTTCATCAGAAAGACAGGTTTGTCTTTGGATTTGATTTCAAGGTTTGGCTTCATGGAACCCTGAGGTTGATGCCCAGGCATTTAATTCTTTACAACACAGTTAAATCTACATATTCATTAAGTTTTGCAATCAGTTGTGGGGGAGCATATATAAAGAAACAGACTCAAATATCCAAAAGAAAAACATTAAAAGTATTTGATCTATATGAAATGAATCATAAATCTTCAGTGAAAAAAATGGAAACTGACCAGAAGGAGAGTGGATAAAATGTCTATGCCTGTCAATATTTCCTCTCTCTTTGCTCCAGAATCTGAATCTAAAATCATACTTGAAAGAAAATGCTTAGTTTCATTAGCTTTGATCAGCAGTGCTCTTGCTGTGCGGCGAGTTTGTCTCGTCTGGTGAGCTCAGTTGCATCTGTCCTGTGCTGCCGATGTGTCTGTAGACCCCCCGTCTGTGACAGAGGGCAGAGATGTCGGCGTCACTCTTGGCCAGACAGGGGTCCTGCAGTGTGAGGCCGACGCTGTGCCTGCGGCAGATTTCGAGTGGTACCGCGACGACAGAAGGTACCCGCTTTGATGTATTTTTAATTACATCTGCTTTGTTTTATTTTGCAAGTTTGTTCCTCGTGTTCTTGATATAAGTTCCAAAATGGGGAAATGGAAATTGAATTGCTTGTCAGTGGGTTGACCTGCCTGTAAATAAATTTATTTTTCCCTGTCGTTCTGTGGCGCCAATACATTCTCATGAAGATGTTTCACCAATGGTGACATTATTTTGCGCTCAAAATAAAACTGCCTCATTTAAGATTCATACAAATACACATTGCTCCCAACATGCATTGTATTGGGAAAATGAATGTGGAATGCACCACTAATGCTGTGTGGCTCATTTTAGCATTTCATTTTCCTCTTATGAAAATAGTATGAGAAAAAAAAAAACATGCAAAGTGCTTGCCTGTACAAGCAAGCATTTATAAATCATTGACTAGGCACATCCATCTGAAAATATTCCTTAAGGTTTCCCTGGACTTTATGTGATTTTATCAATTTCAAACTTTATCAGATGTCTTGTCAATAATATATATTAATGTTACTAATAATTGTGAAAGCAAACTGCTGATTAGTTCTCAGATGACTGCAACAGCTGCCCTTCAAACTGCATGAATTAGCAGCACTTCTGATTTATTGAGGGAGCGTTACAATTTGTTGAAGCTTGAACTCCCTCCATCAGGCCATAATGGGTAGACTACTGGAAACAGTTCCTGCTGGACATGGCCTTTTAACCCTGGTTGTCAGCCAAGCACAGTTTATGATGGTGATGGTAATCAAATTTTCATTCTACATTTTTTTGCTCAGCAGACTGTCTTATCCAGAGTGTCTTACAAGTTTTTTTTTTTTTTTTTAAATACATCTAATTCATTTATACAGCTGGATATCTGCTGATGTAATTCAGGTCAAGTATCTCTGGTCCAATAGCAGTCCACCTAGGAATCAGACTGGCAGCTTTTGGGCTGTGAGTCCTGCTCCATGACTACTATGCTTTGTACTGTGGCTGTTTTGCAGGCTCTTCAACGACTTAGACAGCATTGAGATTGAGGATGATGGCAAGATTTCAACCCTGACATTCTACAATGTGTCGGAGGTGGACTACGGCAACTACACCTGCGTTGCCATCAACAAGCTGGGCAGTGCAAACACAAGCATGGTTCTGTATGGTGAGTACAGAGTGCATGCTGTTTTCTGCACCATAGAAGCCTTCTATGAAACATGCCTTATCTGAACGTAGGCTGCACTGCATTAAATACCAGTGCGATGGGGAAACTCTAATCCAGTCGTACTATAAATGAACAAAAGATATCGACAATTACCATGCTTGTCCCTGCCCACTTACAGGAGATTAAACATGAGTCTTTCACCATTGATTTGGTCCTTCAGTAACCTCACCAAGCACGTTTGAAGGGCCGTCATATAAATGGAATCTACCACTCCTAACACAGTTTAAGACTTTTTAACAGTAACACCACTCACGTCACATTTGCCTAACACAGCCTCTGAGGTGCTGAAAACCCATCCCCCAGCTTATTTTCACGTTGTTCACGATGCTGTGTTGTCAATGATTTTTTGCATTTGTTTGTTTGTTTGGTCATTTTGCTTTGTTCTGTTTATCCTTCTGGTATAGAAGTTATTGAGCCCACTAGCTCAACGCTATTGCAAGGTCAGTACTGTGCATGAGCATGTCCACATTTGCTCTACGCTCTGCTCACCTATCTAAAAAAACTCTGACGTGCATGAAAAAAATATCCCTTGCCATTTTCAAACTGACCGCAATATGACTATGACCTGCTGTCTCAATTAAACAGAACTGTTTCAGTGTGAGACAGCACAGGATACTTCCTTTCAATGTAAGGGTCAGACAGTTTCCTGGCAGAGTCTGACTGAACGTAATTACCAGGCAGTGACTGGGCTGCTGTGAAATGCTACTGAAGCACCATTAGCGTAAAAAATTCCAGTTCGTAACATTAATGAACAAATTCAATTTGGTATGAAGCACATTATTAGCACAGCCAGAAGTACATTACCTCTATTTGTTCTGTTTTGCCAATTACAAGATATGCTTGACAATCTTCTCGCGAGCTGAAACAGCTGTGCATTGACTCAGAGTGGAAATGGTAAAAGCTGCTCAGTTTTGGTTTTTCTAACAAGCTTGTTGTTTGTCTTCTTTTAAACTAAACCATCGCACAACATGGCTTGTCTTCTTGGTTTTGCATGCGCTCACATCTGCATGTAAGTACATGTTGTAACGCTGCCCTGTCTTCAAGTGTCACTTGCAATGTTGTGTCTTATATGTTTTTCGGTGTATTGATAGAAAGCCTAATGTAGTTCCATGTATGTATTCTTAACTCAAAATGCATGGAAAAAGCAAATGTTAAAGGGTGCCAATTGTCTCCTGTCATTGTTTTTTGTCATTGTGTGAAAAGTAATGGAAAATCCCCCAAGAAGTCATGTCTCTTTACTTACCCTTCCTAACTGCAGTGGAACGGGAATGACATTTCGCATTTTTTGAGGTCATAACAGATGTCAGAAATGGAAGTGGTGGTCTTTTCTGTTTTTCCAGTATGCGCATTTTAATTCAGCTTCCAAACATGTTAATTACACTGAAGATTTCACAGTAAGCAAAACAGGATGCATTAACTGTGTCCTCTCCTGAGATTTCTTAATTGCTTTGATTTTGAATGTGGGAAACCACTATTATTTTAATTATCCTAGTGCAGGATTTAGTATAATCTGCTATGGCAGTGTAATTGGATAGTTCTCCCAAATGAAAGCATATTGAACCTAGGAAAATCCAAGGGAAATGTGAACTATTATATTACAGCCATCAAAGAAAAACACTTTAACTGTCCCTGTCTCAATAATGCTGTCATAAAATATTTAGACTACGCAATCAAGACCAGTATTGTAAGAAAAATGTTATCTATAATAAGAAAAACAAGAATGAAATAGGTATGGGAATTGAGGCTCACCCATTAATTAAAATAAATAAATCAAAAAATATTGTTAGGAAAGAAATGCTGTTGAAAAAATATTGGAATGATGAAATTTGTAATGATATTATTCCTTTTGACTAACAGAATTTCATGGTTGAATTCAAAAAAGGGTATATATTTTTAGTAGGGGTTGCACGACTTCAGATTTTTTAAAGTCAACAGTTATGTGATGAAAGTCGAGTCAACGTCGACTAATCGCTGATGTACGTTCACACCAGGAGCGGCGAGAGCGTCAAAATTCACTCTGGCTGCCCTGCCAACAATGCTGTCGAAGAAGGGCAAAAAAACGTGTCTAAACAAACGTGTCGACTGGTATAGCTGTATGTGCCACAGTACATATTTAATGCCACATTTAATGCCATTTATCGTTATTTTCTCCAGCTAAGCAAAGTCTATGTGAGCTCTTGGCCATGTATGATGTGCTGGTAAAAAAATAAATAATTGGTTAACAATACCGGTTACATCAACATAGCTAAAGTTTAAAATGTGTACTTCAAATGTACTGCGAAATGACTGTATGATGTCAACACAGACTTGTGATAACAACACAGACTTTAAGCATGAAACTAGCCCATTTTATGTTATATATGACCGCTGGTAATGACACTGGCGTATAAATAATACTGAAATATCAAGGTGTGATTGACTCCCTAAAATGTTTAAAATGTTTCAGATGTTTTAGTTTTACCTGTAATTTGTTGTTAAACCGCAGATATTCAAATTTGATGACTCAGAGACGTCTTCCAGATGAGCAAACGCTCTTTTAAATACCTCTTCCAGATCTATCGGCATACATCACATAGACGTCTTGGAGATGTATGTGTTCTGCTTACAGGGATACTAATAAACTAGCTAGCTATCGAGTTTTTTGTAGCTCTGTAACGTTAATACTATAAACTCACGTTTGGATTTGACACTTGACAGAACAACTAAGCTAGCTAATAAATTAGCTAGTATGTAGCTAATATCTATAAATTATTACAGGCAAATCTACAAACCTGGTAGCCCCCGATGCTAACTTTGCGCCATGCTTTACTTTTTTTACTTTTTTTTTTTTTTTTAGCGAGGTTGTGGTACCACTTCAAAGTGGTGTCATACAACTCTGAGAAGCCTGACACACACAGTATAAGCTTCTCCAGTTTGTCCTCTATTTTGACTTTGATTGGATCTTTAAATTCAATGTCTATATTTCGTGCCGGTGTTCCAGTACGTCACACTGTAAAATCATTGGTTACACTCGGAAAGGTCAGCGGCAAACAGGGTCGAAGTTCAGCCAATTTGAACATTGAGCGGAGCATTACAACGCCTGGTTTGAACACTACGCTACGCTGAGGTCGGAACGGAGGCATGACACTCTCTTAATAGAAAAACAATGGCAAAGCGAGCGTTGGGACATTTTGAAGCTAGTCATGTGTAAGCAGCTTTAGTGTCATAATCACGTGATCAGCGAGTAGTCGACATCAAGTTTAAAGCATCATCGCAGAGCAGTAAAGTCGACTAGTGGACTAGTCGACTAGGCTGTGCAACCCCTAATTTTTAGTATTTATTTCTAGTATATATTCTTAGTTATACATAGTGTACACTATGTTATGTACTGCATACCAACTAGCTAATGGAAGTGCCTGCAAATACCTTGATAAGTGTCTCTAAAATTATTTGAGATTAAATTCAATAAAAACAATGTACTGTAAATAAAACAATATATACTATAATATGAAGCAAAGAATTTCATGGTAAAATAACTGTCAAGTTTCGAAATAATAGCCCTTGATCACTCAAGCTTCAACAATCAATAGTTGAGACACCTAGTTAATGTTGTGTTTATTTCTATTAACTCCGATTTTCAACTGGAGCTGATTTCATTTCACAGCACAGATGTTGCAACACCTTGGTTGAGCTATGGCTCTTTTGTGGAGCGCCCCGCTATACCAAAACTCTTCAGACTCTGCTGAGTAAAGTTCTCTCTGCTCACCGCTTGCTCATTCTGAGATTAGATACTGAGAGCCTTTGCTATTCTTACCGCTGATTGTGATAGATGCAACGTACGACTCTTTATTGTGTTGCCATGCCATTACGGGACACAGCGTCCGTTTCTTTTTTCAGCTTTGTCTTCGACGACTGAAAAAACAGTCTTTACTGAAGGTAAAACTTGTGTCTTGTATGTGGGTTACATAGCTACCTATCTGAACAATTCTCAAACTAAACCCAAGGTATCTAGTGCATTAGAATGACAATTAGTCTACTAAAAACGTGTACAGGTGGTCCCCGACTTACGATGGTTCGACTTATGATTTTTCGACTTTACGACGGTGAGAAAACAATACGCATTCAGTAGAAACCGTACTTCGAATTTTGAATTTTGATCTTTTCCTGGGCTAGCGATATGAGGTACGATACTCTCTCGCGATGCTGGGCAGATCCCACGCGATCACAAGGGTAAACAACCAATACTCTACAGTGTACTGTGTTTCCAGTGTTTTTTGGATATTGTGCTTCTGTTTTTCAGTTTCGGTACAGTATTCAATAAATTACATGCAATATTCAACATTTTATTATAAAATAGGCTTTGTGTTCGATGATTATGCCCAACTGTAGGCCAATGTAAGAGTTCTGAGCACGTTTAAGGTAGGTTAGGCTAAGCTACGATGTTCGGTAGGTTAGATGTATTAAATGCATTTTACGATACTTTCAATTTATGATGGGTTTATTGGGACTTAACCCCATCGTAAGTCGGGGACCACCTGTAGTCAAACTGAAAACAAGCAAACAGAGGTGCATATATATGAGGATGGAATGCATATTACAGTTCAGGCACCACTAGTGAAGAAAATGTGCCACATGCTCTCTTAATAATGTCTAGAAGCATTTTGTTCTGAATATCTAATTGTGTACCACGTAAAATAGGCCTATCAAAAATCAGTGCCCCTTTGTGTTCAAATAAGTGTCTGCTATATAATATAGTCGGTACAGTATGATAACGACACCTTTTTTTCCTGTGCTGTATCACTTTTCCCTGCCTGACAGTAGCTTGTGACAGCTACACTGTTTTAGCGTAGACGTGCAGCAGGGCAGGGTGAGTGCACAGTATCAGTGAGCTTGGATTTGACACTGGGTGCACAGCGAGCTGCACAGATCCTGCTTGGGGGGTCACCCGCGACCGCAGCCCAGCACCAGCTTTGCCTGTCACAGGGGCCTTTACTGCAGCAGCTCTACATCCAGGCAGCAGCCGATCTGCTCGTCTGCAGCAAGGATGCAATTAGGCCTGACCTCAGCAGTTTACTGGTCAAGGACTCATTCTGCACTGAGATGATGCCCTGGAGCTGCTCAGAGGGGCCGTGCTAGTGACAAAGGCAAGAGAATGCCACTGAAGTGCCACCACTTAAACCCTCAACAATGGGAACAAACTACTACAGGTCATGTAATGACCAGGTTCCTTAGCATGGCTGTGGCCAGAATACGTTATCCCAGTTCATGGAGTTGGTAAATAAAATAGAACAGATCTACTTGATTGGAGAGAGCTTGTTTGTATAAGATCATGACAATGAGTGGTACAGTTCAGCTTTCTTTTTTATTGCTGTCACTGTTGTGTTTAGTAAGTGCCTGTCATATAACCTCTCTTGTAGAAATGACAACCTCTTTTTTAGATATGACAACATCTGTTATAGAAAAAACAGCTTCAACAGACTATGCAATATGGGGAGGTCTGTAATGAATAATCTATTATATCTAATACCCTAAACAAAATAAACTATTAATAACAGGAATGTAAAAAACCCCATCAGTCAATCACTAACCCATAGAAATTAACAATACTGATACTGGTGACATGCATGGTGTTTTGGAGTTATTACTGTTTTAGACATGAACAAAAAGAGTTGATTTTCTGGTAGCACACTTGAATATTCAGTCCAACCCAAATAAAAACATGTTCTTAGAGTTAAGTGAAGAAACTTTTCAAAGTTACCCAAATTGTTCAATCACTTCTGTGACTGTGAAACGTGTAAGGTACTGAAAAAGCAATGTTTCTTACATTTTGTACTATACATTAAGGTATGGTTAGATTGAATAGAACACAGATATATAGATATACTTGCAAGACAAGATAGAGTTGACTACAGAACAGAGGATAATCGGGGGAGGTGACAGAGCAGTGAAAACACAATTATAGGTCCGCATTGTGCTTTTAACTTTTAAGGGGAAAAATAGGGCAAAAATAATCACAACTGTTGTATTCATACAAATGTTTTGCTGTCCCTGGCAGGGCCTGGAGCAGTGCAGGATGGGAACAGTGGCACCATGGGAACGCACACCTCAACCTGTCTACTTATTATCATAGGTCTTCAGTTTCTGCTGAAGTTTTGATGCAAAATGATTTTCTGAGTGGGCAGTTTCATTTTTTCCCTGTTTTTTCTCTTTCCTGGAACCACAGACTGTTGCACAGGCTACCCTCGTTTCCAATTCCCAAACTGTAGAGATGATGTAACATATTAACAGAATTTTAAATTTAAGATCCAAAATAATACTGCCCAGTTTTTGGCTTCATATTAATGCCCCTGTTTCTGGTCTCACAGATTTTGGCTTTCTTTAATTTCTTATGCTACTATTATATATATTTTTTTTCTGAGATGTAATAACGATGTAATAATGATAATACTTTTTCTGGTATTTGGAGAAACCAGAATAATAGTTTGAGAGAAGAGGCATCTGACATTCTAGTCTGTCTTTTCCCTCAACAATGTAAATTATGATATTTTTAAGTGGTTTGTGCTATGCTATATTTTTAGTAATATTGATTACATATTTTCAGAGGTAACAATATTGAAGTTGTAATTATATGGAAACTGTTTCTGCTAAATTGAGTTAAGTTTTACTAGCAAATGAAAAGGCTTAGGGCCTTTTTTGTTCCTGTGTGTAAATGGCACAACAACAAGCAACTGGTAAGACCATACAGAGAGAGCTGAAAAAGCATATCTGATAAAAAATAAACCAATTAATCAAGCAAAGCTAAAGCTTTATAAATAAGTAATATATTGGAGTAATTACCGTTTTGCGAACATCTTATTATTATGTAATGTAATTTATTGCACAGTTATTAATGTCACATATTTTGTATTATGTTACATGACATTATATGTATTATGAGTGTAAATGGTCACCATTTTCTAGTCAGGTAATATTAAAAGTGTCACCACATGATGAAACCCGTGCTGGTCGACTCAGGGTTTTGGGGACAGTTATCTGCATTGATAACAGTGGCTCGTTCTTTTTGGACACCAGAATCTGTCATTCCCTCGAACAGAGCCCAAAGAATTATCAGCACTTAATTTTGCATTTTTTAATATATACATATATAAATATGTCAGTGTCATTTGAATTCATTGGTAGCATAATCTATCACGACTGTAACTGGTTCTGGGAGTCATATTTTGATTGGAAATGCATATTCAACAAATGTAATGAATGCGAAATGCGCAAAAATATATCATACACTTTTCGTCAGAACTACAATTCAGTTTCTGTTAGGAGTGAAGTAAGATTTGTTTAGGCAGTGAACAAAAATTTGTTTACCATTTCCTTGACCCAGGAATACACACAATAAACATTATGCTTTCAAACCCTTACACTTTTAAACTCCTGTGTAAATTGGCACATAGATATGTGTTTACTTGCCTCCAGCTCCACACCAGTTGCCACATAAAACATCCATTCCAATAAATGTGTATTAAAAAAAACTGAACTATTACTTATGGTACATGTTCCATGTTCCATGTGGTTAAAAATGATTAATTTACTATGAACCGTTAAAACCATGAAAAACATTTAAAAAGTTGAGACGTAAACTGTTATTAATAAAAATAAATAATAAACATGGTAATAATATTTGATTATGATGATACTACTAATTTATAAATAAATAATGATGAGGATGAAGATGACGACAAAGATGATGATGCTTTTTCATGGAAGGTAAAAATGAAAACCCTCCCTTCTGTGGAATTGCAGTTTCTCGGCTCCTTCCTGGGATAGTTAAACATTTCAGACTGTTCATTTTTTGTGTGTCTTTTGTTTGGTATTTAAATATGTGTTGGTTCTAACAATGTCAGTGTCCAACACAATTGCTATTGATTCATACTCCACATACCATTTACTGATAGGGACGATTGTGTCAGACTTATATGGAAGCAGGTCCTTTGTACACACCTAATTCTTCAGTGGAGTTAATTTTACAGCAGTGTGGAGAACTGGATCAGTGAGGTACTTCCTGTAAAATGTTTCTTACGTGGACTGGATTGGTCACATGACTAGTCACATTGTTTTGCAAGTTTCCAGTGATGCTTAGGGTAGATTCAATAAAAGTTTCCAAAAGACCAGAGGTTTTTTTTTTTGTTGTTTTACAAGCATACAAGAAAACAGAACTGGCACTTTAAAAAACTGCAGTGTAATTTAGCATATAACAGTTTTAATTTTCGATTCAACAAGAGCTTGTATTGTACCTACCCTATAGAGCTGTATTTGATGTGTTTGTGACAGTGCTGTGAATGCATCAGAGTGTTCTGTAGTCTTCAGATTGTTTGTTGGAAACAACAAAGAAACAAGCAGGGAATGGGTGAAGTGCCAGTGCACTGTGATTTTACCTATTGAAAGGTGACGCCTGTCTGTACATGACAAATTTATGGGTTTTATCGTGATTAAATAGAAATGATTGAACCTCTGCATACCAATCCCTGCTCCACCAGCAGCAGAACAAACTATTCTCAAAACGGAACAAGGAAAGGTGTACATGGTATTCTCCCCATGACAGTTGATTCCAGAAGGAAGGAAAAGGACATTCTATTCTATGACTCCCTGTAATGTAAAGGAATGTTGGCTCATGTGTATTTTCTTTCTGAAGATTGTGTGTTCATATTTAAAACTGACAATAATAAAATGTTGTATCTAAATGTCCTGGTCCAGCAATCTTATTTTATTTTAAATGAGTGTAGGCTGCATTTAATCTAACTGCTATGGTGGTGTTTCCTTTGTTCTCTACCACACTGTTGTTTTTTTTGACACTTAGACAACATCTCAAGTTCAGTTCACTGAAATTAAATTGTTTAACAACCAACACCTCAATAATGAATGTAATGCTTTATTCTTTATTTAACCTTTGGATAAATTGCATTGTGGATAGATGGCCTGTATTGATTGAAAATGACAGATTGACTCTTGAGCTTTGTACATTAATACTCCTTCTTCGAATGAGGTTGTATGTCATTAAATATGCTTCCCTGTAATTTCACAGTCAGGTAGATGCATATGTGGTCTTCTTTAGCAAGGAATGGATGTCCTTATACACTTGAAAAATGCGCTCATTAAATGGCGTGAAAACTGTTTATATGATCTTGCTATGATGTTCACTTTTTGGATCAGTGGTCTGAATATGGCCTCCTTTCTGCTTGTCAGAGTATCTGGACAACAGTTGCGTCTGTAACAATCACCACTCTGGTTATCACTGTTCATAAAGACACACAGCTTGATGCATTGACTCGAACGCCATCTTTGTACGTTGCTCGTGCTGTTGTGTGGCCTGTGATCTCGGAGCCCATATCAGAGGCAATACAAATCCGCTCATCGCGCGATTTGCCTCCTGACGAGCCGCACTAACAGCTCTCTGTGGAGTGATAGCCGCCACGCTGACCATGAAACGGCATTGATTTCTCCAGCCTCAGGGCTGCTGGCCCTTGCCTTCTCCAGCGCAGCTGCTGTCCAATCCGCAAGCGGCTGGCTCTAGTGTCTGCTTTCAGTGGCTCTGGTCTGGCCCCCGAGTCTGTAGCCCCACTGAACCTGAGGAGATTACACCTGCAATGTAATGGACACAGTAATTACTGTCTAGCGCCACCGCAGCAGATAAAAGGGTAATTTTTTAATAAGATGGATCTGTCTTTTCTACCCCATCAGAACACTGCGATATGGTATGTTAATTACACTCTTCACCAAATGGCTCTCTCTAATTGCCATTTCCTCCCCACAGACAGTGCGTCAAGTGATTGCCAAACACTGGATTAAGCAAGCTCAGACCTGACATCCAGTGATTGCAAGGGTCAGTCCCCGCCACATAATGTATCATATATCAATGTACCTTGATCAAGCATGAGTGGGTGATTCATCTCTATCTCTACAGTTGTCTGAATAAAAAAACAGCAGGAGGGTTTGTTTTATGTAACGCCGCTGTGCTTATGTTCAGAGAACTTGCCATGTTGCACCACATTCTGATTAAAAGAGGGATTAATGCATTGTCTTTTTGCCCTTACCGTAATTGGTAAGCATGGATTTGTGCTCCTGCTTTTTGCAGCTCATGAAAAACCCTCCAAAGTGGATCACTGATTGCCACCATGCTGTTTCATGTCATCTACCAATAGATATTTTATTCATGTGAACAGCTGCTTCATGGTATGAGAGAGTATAGTGCTGAACAGAGAACATTAGAAGTAATGGCTCATGGGCATGTTAGTCTTGTGAATCACTTCAGATTTCTATGGAAATATATTTGGTAAATGCAGAAATACTAAATGTAACACAAACAAAATAATCATTCTTCATAGCAAAAATTCATGCAGTTTAATCCAATCATTTTTCCTTTACTGCCTTACTATTGAACTCAACTGCTGATTTTTGAAAGCAATGGCATTTAAAATGTTATCACAAGCGTGGGTTTTTCAGTATCTACTTTTTCTGATGTTCATACTATATTATTTTGTGTTCGTTTAAAAATTATATTTTTTCTGTCATTCTTGAACAATGAATATTTGATAAATGCATTTTGCTGACATCACACAGTTATGGTGACATGTATGCCTGACATACTGCTTGTATAATGGTGGTGTGTGCTAATATTTGTATTTAATTAAGTCTTCGGCCAACATTACCACATAAACTGAACTCTTAAACCGAATCCAAAGGTCTGCTGTTTACAGTATAAAGAGAACACTCAACCCTTGCCCTAGAGGCAATTGTGCGGGCAGACTTTCATTTCAGCCACTTAACCACCTTATTCAGCTCACCATAGTGGCAGAACCAGTTCAGCACACAATGTTCATGGTATAATGTTCCGTAGTTTTTAGACATACTCTGGAATATTTCTGTTTCAGTAATTTCACCAATTCCATGATACATTTTGCCCATATTTAAAAAAAACAAAATTTCATTATCAAAACCATTCAATGGAACTTTTTTGCACAAAAATATGCACTGTTATTTATTTGGATAGCAAACATGGTTATCCAGGGTTGTGTGTCCTATCAACATCCTCACAAAATATCCCAGTTCAATTTCCTTTTGTGTACCAATCACTTTATATTCACGTATGGAGCTCCCTCTTTTCTCCTTCCTCTGATTTCTCACATGGTGTTAAAACAAAATCAGGCATCGCTTGCTTTCACAGACATCACACTGTGTTGATGGTAAAACCACTCAAAGAGAAAACTCTTGGCAGCCCTTCATATACCATATAAAGATGGCGCATGAAGTATGGTATATTTTTGTTTATTCTAATGTGGAAGTTTTAGGTGTTAGGAAGCAGCCACAGCTTCATTGTAGTTCATTACACATCAAGAATATCCAAAGAGAATCAGAGTTTCAATGCTCTTTAACATGTTTTACTCCCCCTCCTCATTTCTCATTTTGACCAGTCTTCAAGGTGAATTAAGGCTGTGGTGTGTTGCAGTTTCCCATGCTAAATATTACTTCAGAACCTCCCGTGGAGCAGCCTGAAGAACAAAGGCTCGCAGTCAAGCTGTGTGGATAATTCAGAACAAAACTGAATGCCATCTGTGCTGAAGAAAAGATGAAGGTGCAGATAATTCCACAAATTAAAGACCAGCAACCACCTTAGATGTGATTTTTTATGATTATTATTAATCTTAAATGACTGTATTTAAATTGCAAGCCCACTGCTGTGTAGTATGTGTGGGTAATGAACACTGATGATGACTAGAAATTTCACTGAACATTGTACAAGACATTCATTGGTAGCTTATTATTTGAAAAGCAGCCCACTGTTTTAATTGGATTTAGGGACAAAATCTACCACACAGCTTTTAGCCATAGCAATACCGTAAATGTGAGTTACAAATTTAAAGCAGAAATGAAGTCCCTTTTTTGTTCCAAGACTGTAAGTCATCATAACAGAAAGCATTTTTACCTTCTGTGATATTTTTTTTTGAAATTTTTAGAGCTTTTTCTTCTCCTTATTTTTATTATTAGTAAAATTTTAGGGATTATTTAAAGACTTGAGAAGTTGCAAAGATTAAACTGATAAAAAAACCTTACTTTACAAGCATCCTAACAGAATTACATTTAAAATGAATTGCATTCTTTCGATTCTTACATAATATTTTTCATTTTAGTGACCATCAAACTCATAATGATGCCTAGATATCAGGAAAAAAGAAACAATAAAATGTAGCCTGTGCTTTAGTGTCAAAATTTGGTGATTCACAGTGGTTACCCCTGCAATTATTTACCACATATTAAATAATGGATATTTTGATATTTGATATATGTGATAATATTAATTATACAATATTAATATTAATTATCCCAGAAACAGTAATTAACAGCTAACAGTAGGTAGTTGTTTTTGTGTTGTAAAATGAGGAGATATACTAATACTGTGCATGTTTGATGGTATTTTGAATATATTTACAACTTTAAAACTGGAATTCATTTGAAAATGTCAGTGCAATTGGGGATCAGAATCTCTTCGGAGGCAAAACAGAAACATGATTAATGATGTGACGGTCATCTTTGCTCACACACCTCCTCTGTCCTTTTGTCTGAAGCCCATGAATGCCCATTTTGAGCACAAAAGAAAGGATCCAGAGAATGAGGAAAGCTTTGTGTTTTGAATGTCTACTGAATTGAAACCAAAATGAAATTCAACCCAAGTGAATGTCCACTGCATTGGATTTTTCTGTTGTGGTCCATGTAGACTTCTTTATCTAACACAACAGGAACCTCAACCCCAAACAGGGTATACACAGGGATTTTATTTATTTATGAAGGCAAAGCAGGAAACAAAAAAATATCAGAAAAGATAGGTAAAATGAAATAAACACAACATGATTTACATTCACCTCAAAAGTACTCACAATCTACTTATTTATCAGCAAATAACTAATATGGGATATGCTACATATATAAGGTCAGCCTGATTGTAAGTCCACCTTTCCAAAGAAAATAATTTTCAAAAATGTCAAAATTTTCAAAAATGACAAAAGTCACGCCAGGGAACAAAACAGACAATTTTAACAATTAAGAGGGAAAGAGTAAATATTTCCTCACTCGCCAAGGTATCAGCAATCCTGCCTAGCATGTATATGTAATAAACAGGTTTGAAAACCGAGATGCTACCAAAAACTATGACTGTGTTTTGCAAAGACATTGCAAGGCATTTTCCTTGACAGTAAAAATGTGTGGCAGTATGTGTAAAATCAGTCATGTCCCATTGACAATGGGTGAATGTGGTAGAGGACTACACACTCGCTTCAACACTTTCCTGCATGAGTACAGGAAGGTATCATTCCACAGTGCTGAATAATTTTGAAAGAAACAATGGTTTTGTGAAAGTATTGTATACAATTTGAAACTGAAAACCAAATACGTTTTGCATACAGTATTTCTGTTTAATCCATGGTAACTTTCAGTGTTAGCGGTGCTGGTGCTTGGAGTTCCCAGTGCAGTTTATTTAATTTTCATTGACTGCAGTTTTACTTTTTTGCCCTATTAGCTATCACAGTGTATTTCATTTGACGCATTTACATGAAATGCAATGAAAATGTAAACAAGTAGGCTAGTTAACCTGTAACCTGGAAATTCACTGTTAATGTCCTCCAAAATCTAACTATTTCTAGTCAAAAACATGTGCCTAGAGTGGAAATAGCTTGATATCTGTATTTCCAAGGGGCTCTTTTTTAAGAAAGCTGTACTGGCATGTCTGAAAGGCTGAGTAGGAGAATAAATAACCTGTAAACTAGGGAGAAAATACTGTGGTGATGATGTCCTAATGCACAAATGTCCACACAGGTTCTAGGGGCATTGTACAAATTCACTCAGTTGGAGTTTCACAAGAAGACTTGTAAACACTCACTGTGAATATTCCCTCAGCAGCAGAGATGTTTCCTGCTTGCATACAACATGCCCTTTTACTTTCAACTGTAGCACAGTGAGAAAAAAAAATGCATTGCAGACAAGGTAGTGTTGAGTAATTTAGGTTTGATGTAGTTCACAGTTACCCATTGGAATTGGTTAGCTCCTTTTTGTTAGCGTAGGGAATTCGTTAATAATAAGAAACTAAGTTTAGCTTATGTGCGTGTGTCGCAGGGATGCTTATTTGGGTCCATAATGGGAATTCTGAGAGGTTACGATGATATGTGTTTTAATTCAGATTGAAATATTAATTTTGAAGTAATGATTTCATATGTTATGTGAATGTGTAAAACATAGTATTTCTGTTATTTTGATGTAAAATACAATTTTATTTTATTATTTGTATAGTTTAATACATGGGAAAGTGAAAGGTCAGAGGTCAAGGGGGGAGGGGAGGAAGAGAGCAGCTGCGGGAAGACCGTGTGAGTGTTTGTGTGCTTCTGAAGCTAAAAAATATAACGTGAAAAGCGTTATATATGTCAGAGATTATCTTTTTAGATTGTAGAGTATTCGAACAGAATATCTACAGTTAAACTGGATAGTGATAAGGTGCAGTTTTGCGTAAAAGTTATTGAAGTCGCCTGAGCCTTGCCGGTTAGCTTTACATGCTAGGGGCATTCGCGAAGGACTTCTGTTACCGCTCGCAGATAAACTGTGTTGCGTCTATGAAACCTGCTGTCGCTGCTTTGAGATTCCGACCTCCACCTGCACGAAGATTTGATTCTTGGTGTTGCTGCATGGAACGACCGCCTTCATCGGTGCAGTAAACCACTCAAGAAGGTACTGTGCATTCGTTTTTTTTTTTTTTTTTTTGCTCTTCAGTGACCGAAGCGGCCATTTGA
This sequence comes from Megalops atlanticus, assembly GCA_019176425.1. Lineage (NCBI taxonomy): Eukaryota > Metazoa > Chordata > Actinopteri > Elopiformes > Megalopidae > Megalops > Megalops atlanticus. The sequence continues at coordinate 5,916,977 of CM032877.1, read as the reverse complement.
ACTCTAGCACCGCTTCAGGCCTGCAACGTTTAGTTTCTCATTTGCCGGCTTAGATTTAGGTTGTGTGTGAGTGTGTGTGTGTGTGTGTGTGTGTGTGTGTGTGTGTGTGCGCGCGCCCTCAGTTGTATTACAGTTACGACCGTTGTGTTACTGCTAACGTATTAATAGTACCCCTGTGGAGGGATTTATGCGATTTATTAGTAGAGGTGAATTAAGATATGTGAATTCATTTATATTTTGCTGGTAAGGTATTGACCAATATTTTATTTCATACTGAAGGGACTTTGTTTAATGTTTCTGTAATACAATATTTGGATTTTTTTTTTTGATATCTGATACTTTTTGGTTGATTTAACCCATACAATCTTAAACAAGTAAGTCATTCTACATTTAAATTTAACCTATTATGTTTCTGAATTTATTATTAAGACATAAGTGTGGAGAAAGAGTTTGTGTTTAAAGGGCGTCATTTATTACTAGTATTTCATTTGGTTGAAGCAATAGATTTTTACATATTTACATATTTGCCACTGATATAATGTAGTTTCTGTTACTTACATATAGAAAGACATAGGACACAATTCAGACAACAAACAGAAAGATTTAAATTAATTTATTGGGCTAATTAAAGAACCCAGGACGCCCCTTGTAGTACCAGGTATATGGCCTAGGGGACGCTACACAACATTTTTCCACTGCTTTTTTTGGAAAACCAATCACAGTTTATTTTGTGTAGCACATCTTCACAGGGAATTTCTTATAGAGATTTATGATTAAAAAAACACAGTGTCATGAAAACAGGATCAAACAGTTAATTAGTGATCAAGGCAATAATCTTGTATCGGAGATGGAATCAATATAATGATTGGTAAATCAAACTCCCTTCAGCTGGCAATAAGGAATAAACCTCAAGCTGGTCCAGACTGAGCAAGTGTGTGCCCCCTCAGACCATGGTTTATCATAAAATGGTAAAAGCTATTACAGGTCAGCAACAATAAATCAAACAGATAACAACAACAACAAAAAAACCTGCAGAAAGCTAATGTGGGGTAAACAGTTGAAGGAACAGAATGTATTGTACCTGTATAACATCTGATATACACTGATGACCAAGGTTGGGAGGGTTACTTTTCATATGTATTCCACTACAGATTACAGAATACTTGCCCTAAAATTTCATTTGTAACGTATTCTAAAATACTTTGGATTACGTTCTGAAAGTTCTTAATGGTTTTTTAAAGAATGTTCATCTGATGAAGGTTCTGACTGTTTATTTTTAGAATGTTCACTTAACGTTGTTGTGGCTAACATTTTGGCACCCCCATGTTATGTCTATGGGCATTTCATCACAGTTTCTTCAGTTAGAAAAGGCACAAGCCACCCTAAATACATTGTGAGTGAGAAAGGAATAGCTTAACAATTTAATGTATAATATGCACAGTGTAAAATTGTTGGAGTAATCACAGTTTTGAACATGTGAAATTTCACTTGTTTTGTCATTGTATCTACTCGTTCACTAGTTAGCTTTAATACTATACCTACTAGCCTACTAGCTAGCTGAATAGCTAATCCAGTGCAGCCAAACTATGTAAGATAGCTAGCTAGCGATCAATATTAGTTTAAATAATGAAAAAGAGAACTTACTTCAAGATGCTTCTTCAGGTTAGAGGTCGACTCTTTTGAAGCAGATAGTAGTTTGGTTGCTGGCAAACACAGCTTACATTGTACTGTTATGTTGTGACCATTGCCAAATTTGAAAGTAAAATGGTCCTGGTATTTCCATGACATTAACGCGTTGCGCTGTTTGCTTTCTGTCTCACTCTCCATTCTACTGTCTTGTGAGTCAGACAGGCTGCGCGCTTTTCTTCTTTTTTTTTTGTGAGCAGCATATGGGAGATACACCCTGGAATTGCCTATCATTGGATAGATTTTCCAACTGAATAAACATCCTAAATGAAAAAAATTAATGAAACTAAATGGAAAAAAAAATCCAATGTAATCCCTTCAGTAATCTAAATATTTTTAAAATGTAACTGTAATTTGATTATCACCAATTTAAATGGTAATTGTAACAGAATACAGTTACTCATATTTTGTATTTTAAATACGTAACGCCATTACATTCCATTACATTGTATTCCGTTACCCCCAACCCTGCTGATGACCCAAAACATTATGACTACTCACAGGTGAACTGAATAACGTTGATCATCTCCAAACAAGGGCACATGGCAAGGTCTGGGTAGATTAGATGGTAAGCAAACAATCAGTTCTCGTAGTCAACATGTTGGATGCAGGAGAAATGGGCAGGAGTAAAGACCTGAGCGACTTTGACAAGGGCCAAATTGTTACGGCCAGACAACTGGGTCAGAGCATCTCTGAAACGGCAAGGCTTGTGGGGTGCTCCCGGTCAGCAGTGGTGAGTACCTACCAACAGTGGTCTGAGTAGGGACAAACCACAAACCGGCGACAGGGTGTTGGGCGCCCAAGGCTCATCGATGTGCGAGGGCAACAAAGGCTGTCCCGTCTGGTCCGAACCGACAGAAGGTCTACTGTGGCACAAGTCACAGAAAATTTTAATGATGGTTACGGAGGAATGTGCAGTGGTGGATTTAGGTATGGGTGACATGGGCAGCCGCCCAGGGTGGCATCTTGCCGAAGGCAGCACGGGGCACCCGCAAAAAAAAAAAATTTGGAATGGTGACATTTGCGCGATCGGTTTTCTAACGCTCATTTGCACATCACGTCATAATATCATGTCACCGTGTGGGTCAATTAACCCTGTCAGAGTGGGCGCCTTGATTCCAGTTTGTGAGCTACGCAGGCTACTGCTTGGGAAGGTCTCCCGCTCAGAAGTACGAGATGGAGAGGGGGGTGGGGGTAGGTTGACCTCAGGTCTCCCCACTGGAATCCCAAGGTAGGGGGAACGAGGGAATCTATCAAAAAGTGCACCTCGAACTTTGTACACTACTAATGCAATTAGTAAAATCAGCCACACAACGAAATGCTATCAAATAAACCACAATTCATTCATAATACTGTGAATATATAGTTTCACAGACATATTGTTGCATTTTTTTCTGGTTTCTGCAAAATCGTTAAGAATAATAAAACCAGTCTGCACACCACTAAGGTGAATTGGTTTAGTCTTGACTCTTGGTTGACAGTGTTGGGTGATGGGTAATGTATTGATGCTCGAGTGCCAAATCAACACAAATGGATAAGAAAAGGTCTAAGCCATCAGGTGCCCCGTTTAGCAAAAAGAGGAAAGAAGAAGAGGAGAAACATGCAAAAGATAAAGGTAAACAGCTATGTCATCTCTTTATGAGTATAATATTATGCATATAATGAAATGGGCTAGTATAACACTTATGTTTGTTAGCCTATGTTGCTATGTTGCTTGCTATGCTATTACACATAGGGCAACAATATTCTGTTTTCTGTCCAACTAGCTTACATAATATTGGATATAATTTCATACAGTTTCATCATGATAATGTGTGTAGCCTACAGCAAAACGATTACAACCTAACTAGCACATTATTGATTTGGTTAACTTTCATTGAGGTGACATCATAAAGGTTTTCTGTGATTGAAGAACGGTCAGGGTTTAGATGGCAGTTATGTAATTTATTTTGTGTGTTTCTTGTTTGAAGTACAATAGTGTAATAATCAGGTTCTCTTCTTTATAAGTGTTATCCTATTTGTGTATTTGTGTGATATCGGATTTGTGCAATTTAGATTTATTTGTGTGTTTTTTGTTAGCAATAGGGTAATAGTAATAATTCGATTCTCTTTTTTATTTGTATTTGTATACTACAATTTGTTTCTATTTGTCTTTACTTCTTTTTGATATTTATGAGTCTTATTTTTGTATGTATATATATATATATATGTATAATATTTATATATATAATATTTATTTAGTTTTAAATGTTATGATTATTTGTGTTGTTCCAAATGTCTGATTAAAAATTACAGTTAGGGCAGAATGGTGCTTTTTTTTGTTGGGGGGGCACTGAAGGTGGGGGTTTGCCCAGGGCGCCATGCAAGCTAGAACGGTCACTGGGAGTGTGTCATAACACACAGTGCATCACACCCTGCTGCGTATGGGGCTGCGTAGCTGCAGACTGGTCAGAGTGCCCACGATGACCCCTGTCCACCGTCGAAAGCGCCGGAACTGGACCTTGGAGCAGTGGAAGAAGGTCGCCTGGTCCGATGGGTCCCGTTTTCTTTTAGATCACGTGGATGGCCGTGTACATGTGTGCCATTTACCTGGGGAACTGATGGCACCAGGATGCACTGTGGGAAGACGACAAGCTGGTGGAGGGAGTGTGATGCTTTGGGCAATGTTCTGCTGGGAAACCCTGGGTCCGGCCATTCATGTGGACAACAATTTGACACGTGCCACCTACCTAAACATTGTTGCAGACCAGGTACACCCCTTCATGGCAATGGTATTCCCTGATGGCAGTGGCCTCTTTCAGCAGGATAATGCTCCCTGCCACACTGCACACATTGTTCGGGAATGGTTTGAGGATGATGATGAAGTGTTCAAGGTGTTGTCCTGGCCTCCAAATTCTCCAGATCTCAATCCGATTGAGCATCTGTGGGATGTGCTGGACCGACAAGTCCGACGCCAGATACCACAGGACACCTTCAGGTGTCTTGTAGAGTCCATGCCTCGGCGGGTCGGCACTGTTTTGGTGGCACATGGAGGACCAACAGCATATTAGGCAGGTGGTCATAATGTTTTGGCTCATCAGTGTATTGCTGTTAGATTTTTCCATTACTTAACAGAAATCTGAAATTTAAACCAACAGACTGGATTGTGTATGGTCTTGACTCCGTGGTATTTGCTTTCATTTTCCTTGTTATTGGCTTTTGGCACTTTGTCTTGTTGACATCATGAGCCGAAAAGAGGACCATAGATTTTACAAGTCAGAAGCATATTAATATATTTCAGTCACAAGCTTATTGCAAATGTAATGGAAATTAAATGGAGATTTTGATGGCAATCATTTTAGTTTGTGCTTTCACATGTGCGCAATGCATGTACATGTTTCAATATACCAAGCTCATTTTAAAATTTTCATATATTTCTTTATCATATGGTTCCAGAGGGGAAAAAATTCCATCAAGAAGATATTTACTCAGAGCTTCTGTTGACTTAATTACTCCTTGCTCCTTGTGATTGCAAACTCAGGGTGGGCTTTTGTGGTCTGATGAATTGATGAATTCAAAAATCAAACTCAAATGAGATGTTTTGTTTAATGTTTCTATATGAACTCACTCTGTCTCATCAGAAAAATGTAGTTATTTCCATGCATGTTGCAACTGCCCTCCTCCATCTGGGTCTCACGTCCCGGGTCTTGCCAATTACCCTTAGCTAGCTGCTGGGCAGGCTTGCTTTGATGGGGGGGGGGTCCTCTGAAGGGTGGACCCAACAGCAAAGACTAAATGTTATATGAATATGTATTTTTACTTACATTATAAATATACAGCAGAGTTGTGTTTTTTTTGTGTGACATCTCCCAACTGACACAGTTTTACAGACAGTACAGCTTTGGAATATAAATAATGCTGTTTCAGCAAAGCTTTTTTCACCCCATCCTTCAGGATATTTCCCAAAGAGAAAAACGTTGAATGGATTTGGAGCATTGTGTTTATTTGCTGAATTCACTACCTGCTATATTGCAAGATATAATTTGGATATAATATCATGTAGAATTCAAAACTCATTATGTTAATGATGTGGCTTTTATAAAAATCACAGAGCTTACTGAAATTGAAAGTGAAGGACAACATAACCCGTCAGGTGAGGTATTGGGACACATTTGCATAACATGTAAGACCTGAATTGTTGAAAGGTGAAATGTTGTCTTGATGTCAGTAAAGTAATCTAGATAATGGTGAAGGATAATAGGCTATGGGGAAGCCACATTCAAGTCCTGAAATGGCTCTATTCTTCCTGATGGACTCCACCTGCCAGTTGATTCATCTTGTGAGTGAAAGATTCAATGTCAGAGGAAGTACACATGGCCACTTTGTGTGGAACACAGTTTTTAATCACTTAGATGGATACCACAGGTTATGCTGGATGACTGAGACACTGTTGACACTTTAAACTTTCCAAGGGTTCTGAAGAGGGAGGGTGGAATCTCAAGTGGAACATAAAATTCTGTATTAAAAATACATACCATCAATAATCAATATAATATCTGGTATGGGAAATGTGCCATTTCCACATATATCAGTCATCAATTTCAGCCAACAGCTGACTCATCGTTGAGAAATCATAAGATATTTTTAACTCATTGAAAACATTGTTTCTTTTTGTGTCACTCATAATGTTAGTATTTCCGCAGAAATAAATATATAAATATATATATATATATAAAGGAAGGACTTGTGATAGCTATTTAACTATCCAGCTATTCATTGCACAATTTAACTCACTGCCACGTATAATTCCTAGGTTCGTCAGTCTGTCATCTTGAACACACAGGCACAAATTGGGGTGCCCAGAAATAAGAATGAAATATAAAACTGACTCAGGATAGAAAGGTGTTGTACTACCATACTAACCAATGTATAATTCCACGAAGAATTAATTAAAATGTCCCTGAAAAAGATTTAGGTATCCCCAAAACTGACATGCATATACACAGGTAGTGATAAAAAAGTTGATGATGACAAATATTATACAACAAAGTATAATAAACTCTGCAGTCATGTGCAGTACAATCCATAAAATGGGGTGATGGACGGCAGCCAAATGAATAAAAATGACAAGCCTCTCGTTGATATTTTGAAATATATGAACTTGATGTGGGACTCAATACAGGGGTTAGAGAGAATGTATCATTTAGGTGAGATGTTATTGTTTTGACAGGAAACAATGGAAACATTTCACCAAAGTTATTGACCAAAGTCAGACAAGTTGCCTGAATGTGCTGCCCAGTTGTAAGACTCCAGTTTTTTCACATGGAGTGGTTGAATTAAAGTTTTCCACATGGGGAGTTTGAACTGAAGTCATTTATGTCAGAATTACATTTGGGTCACCAAGTACAAGTGCTGTGTTGAAAATATTCTATTGAAGTATGATTGTTCTCATTCTACACATATAACAAGATTACATAGTACCAATAGGGGAACATAAATTTTACTGGCAATCAAATTATTTCATGTTATCATCTCAGTTTTACATCTGGGAAAGAAAAATAAAACAAAAACCATATGACTCGTTATGTCTTTCTGAATGATAAGGTTTTTGGTATAAGGGAAGATACGTTCAACACTAAGTTGCTGTTTGAAACTGAAACTATTTTGAAGGAGATTTACAATCATTAGGATATCTGCCAAAATGTGTTTGTCTGTGTGCAATAAGGAAGCTGTACACTTAACTAAATGCACGGAAGTAGATAACAAGGACACCATGATGGTGTAATAAGCAAATAATCCTTTAGAAAAAAATATCATTAAACTTTATTACACTTCACGGTTACAACCATCTCTTACTCATTCTCAAATAGAAAAGATACAGCTATACCTGAACATGCACAAATACGTTAGTACTGTATGCTCACTTTGGCCATTGCCAAGAAAAATCATGAAACATATACACTTTGTTTAATTGTTCTACACAGCCTTACCAGACCAGGAAAAATAATAATTAACAAACAATGATGGCCCATTCATTTATAGATACCATCCGCAGTGAAACAAGCTAGTCAAAAAGCAAAGGTATTCACAACGAGAATGAAATATTCTACTATATCTAATTGCATGGTGTGGGCAAACATTTACAACATATTTTATTTAGGCAATGCAAAGGACACACTCACTGTTCCTTCAAATACCTGTTGCCAAGACAGAGACTATGCAGACTTTCTGGGCTTGCATATCTGTGGTATCTTGCAAAGTTCGAGGAGAGCTGAAGATGATGTTCCAGGTTTTTTGACTGTAACCTGAAGGGAAGCTGACAGAGACTAGGTTGGTTTAACAGAGTTTTCTGTATTGGTGTATTTCACTGGAACTATTCAGGCAAGGATGTAAGCTTGTCAAAAACAACAGATGGTGATATATGAAAACAACTGCATACCATAATTACACTAATATAATCGTGCTTTAAGTTATTCTAGAACTGCCAGACATAGCAACAATATCTACCTACTATATGGCATAAACTTTGTAAGTTGTATCAAAATCCAAATATATCTTATTACTATTAACCAAAAGGCAACAGTAACTGAGTTATTGCTGCAGTTATATAGCTAACTTTATTAACTTGTTAATCTAGCTAGTTTTTACTTTATTTTGTTACAACAGCTAGCTTATAAATCAAAGCTGACAGCTAGCTAGCCATATGCAACTGTCATTGCTGTTAGCTCATAAACTAGTTCACTCTGTATTGATAAGGCTGACAAGCTACCAACTTAGCTACCTAAGGCATGGTTTTGCAGCTGCTATTGCGCTTGACAAGTTGTCAATACCTTTGCCTTTGGAATCCCAACAAGTAGCTATCTTTGCAAGGCATCAATGGTATGCATGTCTGAAAAGTCTGTGTAGCCTCTGTCCACCAAAATGCTGACACTTATCAGTGATTGAAATCCAGTATAATGATGGGAGGAAAATGTGTATGCAGTGAATTGTACTATACACTTTACAGTTTCAGTTGTTTCTAAAAGGGGTTTATTGATTATTAGTCTATACACAGGTTAATAACTATTCATTACATATGTTTAACATGAACTAAAAGGTCAAAAAAAAATTTTGGATGGAAAATGAACAAAAAATACTTAGTAATACCAATATAAATTAATGACTTGGCTGTAAAATACTGAAATGATTGAGCATTTTAAAAGGAACTTGGAGGTTTTGAAATGAAATTATGCCATTCACAACAAGGATCAAACTGTTTTATTTACATTTTTTCTGGTTATCACTGTGTATGTAATCCCTTTAAATCCTAGTATTCAGTGGGCCAATAAATTCATAGTTTGTGGCATTCCATTTGCACTGAATCAGAAGTACTGCCTGAACCATGTGCAAGATAATATACTGTTTCACTGCAGAAAATCTATTTCCAGCAGGCACTAATCGAAGAATAGCTTTTACATTGCATAAAACAACAGGTCAAACAATACATACACTCATCATAATTTTACATGAATTATACAGTATTCTTGGTTGTAGTAGCCCATTTACACTTGTTAGGTTAAACTATGCAACAATATCATGGTGGTGAGTTGAAAACTATGCACCCTGTTGTAAAGCAATTCAAGTTAAATAACTTCTTTTAAGAGTTGTGATATAGCTGCATACAAATGTTTAATCTTAAAGCAAAATCTTATGATAAAAATGTTTTTCCCTCCACATACTGTAGACATTGTTGGTTTTGCAAGTAGAAGTTTCACCAGCTTTGCACTGGTTCAATGAAATATGACTATTGTGGCCTTACTGTCATAATGGCACAAGCATGATTCTTGATGATTCCAATCATTAACACACAAAATTGCAATATAGTGGACCTCAGGTGTTCCTGCAGGGTATATGACATCTTATTTGATTGTAAAAACAAGTGTAAAGTGTAAGTCCTTTAAATACACTGTAAGATGATAGGTGTCTGCATTACAATATATTCAGTAAATGCTGTAAACATGTAACACAAATCTAGTAATGCAAGACCTGGAATAAATTGTTCACAACCCATCTAAATATATATTTAATCTCTAAACAAATTTAGCTTCACAGACTTGGTTGTTTCCAAACTACATCATTCAGTTATACCTTCAAGAACTGATGGAATGATCCACTACAATGCTCTCTTTTTTATTATAACAGTTATTGTTATTTTGCTGTTACTCTCACTGTTGTTATTTAGTACCATTATCATAATCATTATTATTATAACACATTCACTTTTCCTGTTTATTGTAAGCAGGACTGAACATTTAAACTATTATAATTTTGTAATTGTGAATGCTGCACAACATTTGATCCTTTACATTGAACCATCAGCCCTTACTACACTCTAGGAATGCTGGTGATTCTAAGGTCCATTGCGTACTGATTCTGCAAGCATACCCTTGGCCCAGCATCTTAGCCCATCACTCTTCGCCTCATGCCTTTGCCACCATTGTCAATGTTTACTGACGGGAACGCAATCCCCTGACAAGAGGCCTAATTTCAGCGACCACACTCCATAAAAATGGGGCCCCATCTCTTCTTTATGCGAGTGTGCCTGGGTGCTGGAGCCGCCTGATATCAGTGCCTGTCTGGGAAAGGCCCAAATTCAACATCAAGGTGTTGATTGTACTCCCGTAAGGCTCCGTAAGGGTGATCAGCTGTGACAGCCATGACATTGAGCGATTCTTACTCGTTTCATAGAGGGAAGAGATATTAAAGGTTCAGCCTCTCATTCCAATGTATCAACTGAGTGGAGATGCATTTCCAGGAGCGATTTTTCGAATAACAATCTCTCCCCCCTCTTTCTCAGTCCATCAACCGTGTGACAGAACACAGCAGCCACAAAAGTCTGGATGATGTTTGTTTGTCACGGTACAGGAGCCTCTGTCTTCCCCCAGGCTGGGCTGAAACATGTGCTCAGAGAGGGGTGCAATAGAATTGGTGTTCCCCACTAACTAACGCAGAGCGTAAATACTTTAATCAAATACTCTGTAACTGCATGTTTAGTGCAAGATCCCCTTCACTGTATATCAATACAAAAGATTAACATCCATTACTCTACCATTTGATTTTACATTACATTCCATACATGTTCACTTCCATTTACATGTTCACTTACAACTTACAGTTGTATTTAGGCTATTATAGCGCAACATTATAGAATAACTGGTATCCACTTGAACTGCAATTACGGCAGGGTGATATGTTAAGGTCAAAGGGCAAATGGGGATAAATATTGACAAGTGAACAAAGAAAGCACCTAAACCCACACAATATAGCCCTCTCTTCACATCCAGCTGTTTTTATTTTGTGATCTATAATAACTCTTGTGCTCACACTGAAAAAGACCTACATACCATTAACACAAAATTAATTTCTGGGTCCCACTCCAGACGAGCTATTCTCTCTACCCCCCACCACCATTTTTTGTTTTGTTCTGTGAGTTAATTAGACACTTAACAGAAAAAAATAAGTACAATTACAATTGATGGAGATTGTAGACCTTTAAGTTGCCTTCCAGCTTTAGGAAATCCACCATTTCCATGGGATAAAATAATTGTCTGTTGTGGCAGATGTTGTGTCACCTTCGAAAAGAGAAGGACAGGCTTGTGGATGTGCTGTCTCTTCTGTCATGTTGTCTGTACAAGTTTCATGCCTACATGCTCAGCTAAACAGTACAGGCACCCATTTCTGTCAGCAGCTATCAGATATTTTAAAAGTACTATTCCTTATCCATATGGATGTTGGACTGGATATTATAAATGGATTATACAAGAGGAATGCAAACTATTTTATATTACTTGATTATTTTTATTATGTTGTAATTGTTACTATTCTGTAATTTGAATTATGATTTGCCTGTTTGCTGGTGGTGACAACTTAATTCTTCCTTTGCAATGTAGCATTTCTATTCTATTCTACTAAAAAAATGACTTCCCAAAAAAAGTGCATAAATGTTCAGTACATCATCCAAAATTAAATATAGTGCATTTTGCTACTCTTTAAGGACTGCATTTGTAACTACATATTATAGAACACTTGTATATGCATTAATGTCCTAAGGAATGATCGCACAATATATTACGGTTAGGCTGACATTGAATATATGAAATAAACTGCTGTTGTTCTGTTGCATACATCTTTCAAAAAGAAAATACAAGAATTCAACAAGAAAACATTGCAGTTTTATTCTCGGTATGGAGAATACCTTTTTCTGTTGGTTACTTAAAAAAATAAAAAACAAAGTTTGCTATTGTACAGAGATAAAACAGGACAGGACACACCAGTGATCCAAATGTATACCTCAATACTGAGCAAAACCATTAAACCATTTACCATTGTTTCTGTTGTTTTTTAAACATACAAAGGTTGGAGAGACACATACTCTGAAATACTACTATCATCCCAAATCTGTCAATCATGTACCCCACCCCCCCACGTCGATAAACACTGTCAACTCATTGCTAAAAAAATGCAAACCGTCCACGTTTGTTTGATTTTCCTTTTCTCATACGGGACCGCTAGTCTGACGTACTCTGAGGTTGGCAGAAGCTGGAGGCAACCACCGCTGCATCAAAACTTGAAAAGGTACAACAAAATGACAGTCAAGAGAAGGCAGGGCGAGCTGTGTGGAGATAGCACTGCGCTGTTCACGTCGTGCACAGCTCCTGGGCCTGCAGGTTCCCAAAGAGAGAAAGCAATTAACACCACAGCCATGGATCTCAGTGCAGGTTACTCAGTGCAAACATTTTCCCGGATATGAAAATTATCATGTACTACACACCTGGGGATCGGACGGGAAAGGTTAAATTTGAGACTGAATTTTACCATTGCTTGAAACCAGTGGTCTTTAAAACGGCTCAGCTTTTTTATTCCTTTTCCACCTGCTCATGCCATAGAAATGTGCATAGAACAATTTGGATGGAGATAATTTGGATCCATACCCATTTTTTTAGATTGCTCTTCAAATGTTTACTTTTTAAGGTACAAAAATGGGTTACACCACCTTTGATGAAAAGCAAATGCTTTTTTATGAAAAAAGTAATTTTTCAAAACTTTTCCATCAATTTTGTAAAAAAAGACATGAGAGTCTTCTCAACAATATGTCTATCACAGAATTGTTTTGAGATTGTGTGACCTTCAGGTTTACATGGATAACCTTTTAGTTTACACACATTCCAGATCGCACACTGTCTACTATAGAACAGCAAAGAGTGTAGTGTGTTAATGGGCAGATATTTGTGTGAACTCTTGGTACAAGTATACAAGTGTTCTCAAATTTTCAATGCTGAAAATGTTCTAGGATTGTGCGACGAATCCAGTATGAAGTCTGCCATATGGCAGGCCATATCTCCATTTTCATGGTTTCATTAAAAATGAAACAATCTACAGCCCATCTGAATTGACAATATGGTAACAAAGACCATGTCATGGATAACATTATTACCTGCGTCATAACAACAAGAAGCCTACTATCCTTTTTTAAAATTAGATGTGTAATTCATAGTCATATTATGGTGCTGGGACTATGCAAGTATTCATAGTGAACAGTAAGTTTAAAAAAAAATCTTCAGTTTTGTTTGTGGGAAACATTGTTTGTTGGAATGCAAATGATTTTTTAAATAATAAGCATTTAAATAATAAGCATTTATTATTAATAATTACCAAGGATTAAATCAGAACAGTAACAACATTTTGATTTCATATTATCATAGGATCTCCCCACAATCTAGTGCTATAGTTTGATGGGACAGCACAAACGTTTGAGCAGGTATTATTTTCACCATTCAGAAACTGCTTCAGCAGCAAACTGTACAAATCCAGATATACAACATATTATATACTGTGGCCATTATTGTAAAGACTATATTGCTTTGTTTTAATAATTCATGAAAAAATTCCTACCATACAATATTATGCTGGCATTTGTTATCCCCATGGTGTTCATTGCCACACAAGTGTAGTTTCCATAGTCCTCTTCAGAAACGTTGAAAAAGATAAGCATGGATTGTCTACCTTTGTTTTCAATTTTAACTCCATTGAGTCCATTGAAGAGCCTGCAAAACAATTAAATATGTACAATTAGTGCAAAATGCCTGGCAAACAAATGTAAATCTGGCATAAGGTCTGCTGTAAACCATGAATGTAAATGACCCCAGATCACCTGCCCTCAAACAGATTTCAGAGCTAACAAATATATTCTTTATACACAAATGTCCAGTGCATATACTTACTGATCGAACAGACTAAATTCCCCACAACAAAAGAAATCTGGTCATAAAGAAATATTAATAACTAATATAACTGTAAAAGGGAAGTCCATATAGTTAGAATACTATAATGAAAATAATCTGTTTAAATCTTTCACAGCGTGCCATTGACTGCTCAGAGTTTAACATAATTCAATATAGTCATTTAAAATAATCTCACTAAATTATTCATATCACTTTCATTTTAAATATGATTATTTGGCCTCGATGGGGCTTTGCTTAGATCTCAAAGCACCTACTTACAGACAGAGGTATTTTTGTCTTTGAGTCTATTCCACTTTTGAATATTTCATTGAAATCAGCACAAGGTTTTCAAATGCTGATAGCATCAAGATATTTTCATGATGCTACCTGAATTTATACAATGCATATAGTTTCTAGGGCATATGATTACTCCAGTTTCTTCTCTGTTATTTGATCACCTTAGACATCACAGAAGTGATATAAAGCATAGCATTACAATGTTTGCTTGGACACAGAATATGGAGTTCACTATAGTGTTAAGTATTATGTCAAACAATATTCTTATTACACAGCATACTGCATTGAAAACAAAAAAAGTCATATCTACCATCCAAATAAAGCATCCTCCTCCTACCCATTCTCTGAAGATGACTGATCACTGAAGAATGACATTTGTCAAAGTTTGACAATTGGTATCTGACAAATTGCAGGGTGCCCAAGACGGGTGAGAAAAGAAAACCTTGGCCAACCCACCCACCACTATCCCCATCAGAACAAAGCCAATTTATCCCCCAGTCCTTGTCAACAGATGACCTGGTGTCGAATCTGCACTATAGGGCTCAGCCTGCGGTCAAAGCAAACGCATTGCTGAGTGAGCCAATAGGTAGCCCATTGTTGTGTTGATTTTGATTAAAATAGCCATTAGATAGTAGTGCATTTTAGAGGCCAGATATCTAGTTCGCTGATTTTATTTTCTACCAGTTAGCTGGCTTGATTATTATATTATACAGCAAATAATGTTGCCAAAGGAGTACTCTTGCTTGATAGCTAGGGACGTGCAGAGAGCCCAGTATTTGTATTTGTATCTGTATGTCAGTGCTTTGCTGTGTTTTATGTGCTTTTGTTTTTCCTTGTGTTCCAGCCCTGCCCCGCCCCGCTCTCCGCCCTGTCTCCGCCTACCTGATCATCTCCACCTGCCTGCCTGCACACCTTTCCCATCACCTCATCAGCCCTACCCTATATTTGCCCTGCTTTTCTCTGTCTTGTTGCCAGTTAAATCTCAGTATCCTGTTTCGTCCTTGCCTTCTGTTACTCGGTTTTTCCACGGTCTTCTGTCTCCCGCCCTGGGTCTCTGTGTTTGCCCGCTGTTCTGTCACGTGAGTTCTGTTAGTCTGTTTTCTGTTTCGTCCTGTCTTTGTGTATCCCTGTTTGTGCTAGTCTGCTCCCGCCTGCTGTTCTGCCTCCGCTCCCTGTTGCCGGCCTGCCCGGTTCTGCCCCTGTCCAGACCCTGTTTCCCGCCTGCTCAGCCCCGGTCCAGCCTGCCGTTCTGCTTCGGCTGCCTGGGTTGCCCGTGGTAGCTCCCTGTTGCCGGTCTCCCTGGTTCTGCCCCTTCCCAGACTTCACTCCCGCTTCTCGTCTGCCCTGCTCCGGACCTGCCTGCCCAGTTTGTGACCCCTGCCTGGCCTTCGATCTCGTCTCTGCCTGCCGCTCTGTTCTGGTTGCCCCGCTGCCTGCCTGCCCGTTGCCGACCCTCGCCTGTCCAGACCACGTGCTTGCTCTCTGTTTGTTTTTGGACTGACTTCCCTGGTTTTGACCCTGCCTGTCTTTGACCCTGTCTTCGTCTGCTCCTGTTTTGGGGCTTTATTAAAGTCACTCTGCCATTCACCTCCGGGTCTGCGTGTGAGTCCTCACCCCGCATCCCTGACACTGTATTTGTTGAAGGCAGCAGAATTATTTGTATTTGTATTTGAGTAAAGGTGGAAATAGGCGTAACAATCCTGTTTTTGTTTTTATTACACTTCTAATTTTAGGATATTAAAGTGTTAATATAAGTGTTCTTCAATAAACAGTTGTAATAATTATGAACACTTAAATGTAATATTGGTTTATGGTTTTCATAAACCCAGCAATAAACATGTATAACCATAAACACCACTGAAATGGAGGTAACTTAACTAGTAGACAACAGAGCTAACAATGGAGCTAACTATAGATCTTGCTGTCTGCAAAAGGGGAGTAGCCTAACAGGCTATGCAAATATCTCAATCCTTGTCAAGTGTAGATGCCATTCAAAACAATCACACAAAAGGTAGGCCTACTTCTACACTGCCTATAATATAGGCTAATTTACAGGGCTAACAGGCGAACGCTAGCCTAATCTCCTCCCGGTCAAACAAGCTCCGCTGCGCCTGCGTCTTCTAAGTTGAATTAGTGGCACAGGAACTTTGCTAGAATGGCTGTAAATAGCGCTCCATTTCTCCAGTGTGATATCGTCAACTGTGTGACACACAGGCTGACTGAGCAGTGAGCACAGCGTGTAGGTGAACTAGCTAACTACACTGCCAGAGCTAACGTAGGCTAATCCTCCTATCGGTAAAACAAACTGCTTCACATATTGCAGGTCCAACAGGAAAACGAAAGACAAGTAATATTATAATAAACTACCTCAGCAAACCAGTTAAAAAAAAAAAAAACCAAGACAAAATAGTGACGTAGCAATGTACTACGTTTTGCCTATATTTTAATCAGGCTGTGCTGCTCCTTTTCAGTCTGTGCTCTCTCTCCCCTCCACTCTCCTATTATCTTCCTGTCATGCCAGCACAAGCAGGCGGAGCACAAACCCACCGCGCTCACAGTTATGAGGAACACCAGCTATTTGACATGTTATTTTTCTTCTTCTCGAAAACAAATAATTTAAAAAATATTTGTACAAAATAAATATTTGTAAAAACCCACTATTTGGCCTTGTCGAATACCATATTCAGATTCGGCTCCACCCCTATTGCTAGCTACCTTATTTTATTACAGCCAGCTAGGCAAATCATCAAAGACCCACATCCCTGTCATGATATATAAAGATCTGCCATTTATAGACATTTGAGGGCATCATGAATTAATATCCTCTTTGAAAAACAATATTGCCACCAGTCTGTTACACACAAATTTTAATCTCGGTCCAAGTGTTTCTTCTAACTAACAGAAAATAAGTACATAGGTCATGTGAGTAGCATGGTGCTTTTATATGCTGAAATGTTTTCGTTGTGGAGAGTGAAGCCAAGCAAATATTCACTTTAGCCTGATGTTCAAACTTAAAAGCTCTACAAAGGCAACTAATTAGTGGCAAAAATTCTTCATTACCAAAACCAAGTAGGAACATCTACTTTCAGAGAAACTGAAAAAGCACGGTTCCATTTCTGTAATGAATCATATGAGAGACTTGATACCTGAATATCACTGCCTACTAGCAGTGATGTTAAATCAGGCAGAAGTGATGCAAGGCTTATGAAATTTAAAAGCATACTCCTTTTTTGAACTTGTACTTGCCTGCGGTCTTCTTTATACCATGCAAAATCTGCCAGAGGAACTGCAGAGGCCTCACACTGTAGGATGCCTTTCTGACCGACAGGGGTTCCTGTACTCCTGACATCTGAAATGAAGGGTGGATCTGCAGGACACCACAGATTGGAGAGTTACCTTTAGGATTGCAACATGGTCAAGCAGGATTATGTATAGTTCAAAACATAAATAACAGGATCAACTCAAAACAGACATTTGCTGTTATTTTTTACATGACATTTTACGTTGCAAGTGATACTGAAAAGGCAATTCATGAATATTTACTATTAATTTAATTTGAAGTTTCTACAAAATGGATTTCTCCCATTTTTGCTGCTGGTAATTAATATCACATTTTTGCAATGATTTCATTTCATATTCAAAGGTTTGATCATTAGATCTCTATTACATTTAAGAGATGTGGTCTAGTACGTTCCATATGCCATGTTGTTATTGTGGTCTTATCTGCATTCAGGTATTTTTGCTTGCTAGATGCTTGTGGTTTAGATGCTCTGCCTGAAAAATGACAAAATGTAAATTTAAGAGCGAGAATGTGTTTCTTTAACTTTGTATGATTTTCCTTACCATTGTGTATAATTTCACTGTTACCTGTTTTCAAGCCTTGCTGAAAGTTAAAGAAATTCAATAGTCTTTAGTTCCTGTGGTCAATACCTGCTGTATACTCCCAGTCTCTAAATGTGGAAACTTTTTTCACACAGCCATTATATTGTGAAATACAGTGATCTTTATATTTTTATTATCTTTACATAAATGATAATAATACTTACAGTTGACTGCTGCAGTTTGTATACATGAACTTGTTTGGTGTGATTGACCAGTACATAATGTGGTCACTAAGCCTACTCACTGCTCTCCATGACACAGACAGAGGCTTTGCGTATTGAAGTTGACTGTAGCCCAGTCACTTTGTATTTATCTCTTCACCATTGACAAATGGTACATTTAGGCATGCATTTTTATGACTGATCCATGCATTGGGCATGCAGTGTATTTGACTCTTCAATATTTAAATATTTGACTCATTCAATATTAAATGAATGCCACAATACAATATATGGGTATATGGGGTAAATATCAGAAACATAACCCGAAGAAAGAACAAGCTGGCCTCACTTAACAGTCGCTTTGCTTACAGTTTACGGTGATCTGCACAGTCCTCACGTCAGGGGCTGATATGTCGTTGTTGGCACTACATTCGTAGATTCCTGACTGTTCTTTGGTGATGGCTGTGATCTCTACATACTCCCCTTCATTCATGAAGCCATGGCCTGCAGCAAAAGAAAGGAAACACAAACTTTATTTGCAGAGAAAGCACATTTCCAATGGTTCATTGCATTGAGAAGTCAGGGATTTCACTGATGGATTGGCCTCTAAAATTTGCTGCAGGAGGCCCTGATGCAGCATAAGGAAGGAGCTCTCTATAAATAGTGTCATTTTTCAGTAGCACCAAAGTAGCAAGCATTCATTATAACATGTAGAATAGCTAGTTACCTTTCTTTGCAAAATGTAGGAAGATATACTGCTACTTAAGCGCAACTTTCAACAACAAAATCAGATACAATTAAATCAATTGCTGTGGGTGCCATGCATTGCAGTACCACTGATTAATGGTCACAGCAGGCTACCTGCACTCCAGAACTGAAACTTGCTCAAACAGGCTAATCTCATCACTCTGTCTTTAAAATTGTTGGGGGGCCCCCCTCTGAAAGTTCAGATTCACTTAGCCAGTTGAATTACCCAGGGTGAGTCTTCATTTAAATGAATCAGCAAAAATAAAGCAATCAATCCAGACTATTTTATTTTGTGATCTGTGATTCACTTATGAGATATAACTCATAATTGTTCCATGTTTCACTGTTCCTCAACTATTGACTGTGGAGATGTTGTGATTGACTACTGAGATTTGAGCTCAGGGGCACTAAACAGATTTCAATGATCAAAAAAGGGCAACTAGTAATAAAATATTAAGTTAAAAATAATCTACAATAGCAGAATCACAACAGAAATATCACTTTCCAGGTTGCTAGAGAAAATCATTCTGACTTAAATAGGCAATGCAAACCAAGGCTTTATTATCTAGTGACTGGATGGCCAAATGTGGTTCATCATGGACTACTTGTTGGCCCTTTGATAAAAGAGAAACTAACAAACAAAAAAAAGCTTAGCATTAATATTTGCAACCAAAAAGCAGTGATGGGCATTTATTCTGAGAATGAAAAATCCAAGATGTGCTATTATGAAATTAGTTCCACTTTGAGAAATCGGTCTATATTCACATTTATGTCATTAGAAAACACGTTTAGATAACAGTTTTGCACATTTTAAGTTTTTAAACATGTCTGCATGTTTTTTTAAAAAAACTTATACACACCACTTATGCATACACTCATTGAACAACATGAAGCAAAAAAACTTGTTCATATGCATGTATTCAAACACCATTTATTTCACATTACAACCGAGATAACACAATGCAAGGTAACAACTACAGAGTGATTGATGAATTTACATAAGATTTATATTTTAATACTACCCCCATACACACATAAATCATTCAATTTTCCTGCTCAATTAAATATCACTTTTTTATCCTAAACTGCTGGTGCTTATAATTCTAAATTAGTATGTGTATATTTCATGGAAAGCAATCCCCACTTTACCTTTCTGTGGCAAAGCCTTTAATAATGTACTGAAGATGTCAATACTAATCCTCATCTCTCTGTCCTGAAACACATGTGTCTGACTCAGTTATTTCTCTGAAGAGCTGAAATCGAATAGCACATTCAATTAGAAATATCCCATTCCCCATCAGTAGAAATGTCACATACAGCAATAACTCCACATTAGTATGATCTCATTAAACTCGCATGCAATGGCTTGCCCTTGTTTCTGCTGCTGGTAGAGGATTCATTTGTAAGATTGCAGCATGGAAATTCTCCTGTCTCTTTTTATGAGTTTAAAGGTGGGAGTGGCCAACTGTGGCAAAGCAACTGTAAACAACAACTGTACTGTACGTCTCACATTTTAACATTTATAAGTGACAGAATAGGAAGTCTTTGCATAGTAAAAAAGTGACACTAAATATTTCTTTGTCTTCACATTTTCTTACGGTGGTAACTGATGACCAGGCAAAAACTTAATGGCACAGGATAGGTTAGCTAAGTGAATTTTACAAGTCAAACAGTACCTTATCTGAATATCTAAAAGAGGAGATGTTTCTACAATAATTGTTTTACATGTGAATAATTTGATGTTATTTTTCCCCCATGTATTGACAGAAAGAAACACAATTGTTCAACATGTGAGGTCGGACAACTATATCCTTGTAGGTCCTCTGCTGTGATTTCAGGATGGTCAGATACATATCTGTGTTTTGCACCATGAATGTGTATATCCATTAATGCTGTGATACCCTATTCCTATTCTATACAACAAATTACTGCTCATTCTTTATTACACAGCAGATAATTGTAGCTACTGGAAGCAGCTAACAAATTCATAAAGTTCTAGGTATAGGTATGGAAAAGGATGATGTGAAATTTAGAACTCATAGATAAAGGTTATTGTTTAATTATATAAATAAAACCACTCTGTGTGCATTGACAGTTCCCTGGTGTTAAATATGGAAAATATGAAAGAGCTTGTCATTGACTTTAAGACCAGGATCACAAGATCAATACTGATGTAGTATTTGAGTACAAATATCTTGGTGCTACCATAAGTGATACTTGTAAATACAAATACACATACATTTGCACCAAAGCTGAATAAAGGCATTATAAAGGCAGTGCACAAATTCTGGAATTTTAAACTAAGTAAAATAGTACACAGAAAGTAAACATTATTTGACAATAACCTAAATATGCTTCATTTAACACCAAATGCTTGTGATTGTGGGAGACACCTCAACATTTCTAAATATTGAATAAAGCAGGTCTGTTTCTTCCATGACTGAAAAATAGAGTATGCATCGTTTGCACTCATAGAAACTAATCTTCAGCATCACTTCCCTTATTAAGACAAAAAGCTAATGCTTTTACTTCTTTGAAATAAGTCTATAAAGACATATAGGAGGTGCAGCTATTTAAAATGCATCTGCTAAAGAAACACAAACACACTGATTTACTTCATTAGCCTGTTTTTTGTTTTGTGTTTTTCTGCACAAACAATACTGATATGACTAGATATTCCTTTGTAGTTGGGTCAAGGTTCTGATTCCTCTCCAGGCACCACAGGGGACAAAAACAGAAGATTTGGTCAAATGTAGAAAGCTGGAGATTATCTAATCATGACTGAGATCTAAAAGAGCATGTGGAAGAAATATTCCACAGTGCAGACTGTGAGGAGGTCTAGTGTTGAGTCTGTGTGGACTGTGGATTGGTGTAGATGGGTCCTGGCAGGAGAGTGGCCTGCTGTCTGAGATACAGTCCATTCAGATGGACTGCACAGTGAGTTGCCACAGCAGGGATCTTATGACTGTGAAGGGCTTGATAACTGGAACCTGTTCATTACAGCAGCATGGTGTTAGTAAGAAAAAAACAAATTAATATATAAATCAATTTGCAGCCAACCAGCAACCATGAGCTTAGTTGAATTCACTTCTATATGATTCTTTTTATATTAGGGTAAGTAATTACTTTGTTCTGATCAATGGAGCACAACGGTGGATGATACCAATCATTTAAGATGTCAATCATGCTAATCTTTATTAATCCTGATGATAATTTAACTTTCTAAGAGAAGAGTTTTTAAAATTGTTTTGAAATGAGCAGAGTTTTTAAAAGGACATACAATTAAATATATGGCTGTCAGTCTTAAAGAATACAGTGAGAAAGAAGCCAAGGGGCTCATAAGGTTTATCTAAACTGCCCTGACTGTCTACTACACAGGGGCTATTAGCTCGCTTTTCTCCTGTCTTCTCATTTTTTGCATAGGTCCACCTTGTGCCAGAAGATATCAAGATCTTGTATCCTGTTCAACATCTACTATGGTTCTGATACACAAAAGGGAACTAAATCCCAATCAGTGAAAAGTACAGTGTTCATTTTCAGACACCCTAATTCCTCCTTCTCAGACATGCGCCTTCTACTCTGTCTTCCTGCACTCAGACTTCAGGTGTCAGACCTTCTCCCTTATCCTAACTCCTCAGCCTCAGGCATATTTTGTCTATTGTCTCATTTTCCAAAGCTTGAAACATTCCTTTAAGCTACGAATATCCACATAAATTGAATTGTTTGTACAGACAAGCCCCCTGTGAAGTGATTGTTAATAACCTTAATATGTGATAAAGTTTAACTGACAGATTGACAGATCCCGATTTCTGAGGTGTGAATCAGCTGGTATTAAACTCTGTAGCACGAGTAGGAGGCCAGTCCATCGCAGGCCTGTTAGCCATATCAGGGAAATGTTTGGTCTGTATAAAAGAGCCCGAAAATAATGTGGGGGATTGAGAGCTAAAGGCTCTGGTAAGAAAAGTGAATGTATACTAGTCTCACACCAAAAAGAATCAGTTTTGTGATAACACAGTGTTGTGTCACCAAACCTATTAGAGTAGGGCTGTACAGACTCAGTCTTGTGGAAACCTGAGTGTGCTCATTTTTCCTTCAAACCAACATTATTCCCTAACTATAATGAATGTTTTCTTCTGTGGGAATTACCCATTTACACTGATGTGCTCTCAGTATAAAGCCACAGTATTATAACCCAATGTTTATTGACTATACTCCCCAATTGGATTTAGTAGACTTTGTATAGCAACGTACTCCTATTTCACTGCCTGTGGCCCTGCAGAATCAACCAAATGACCAGAGGCAGCTCTTACCACTGGCAGCCAACAACACAACTGAACTGGAGTGGGAGCGGAAGCTTCTTGAGTTGAAGTAGCCAAGGGCACCGTAACTTTTTCATTTCCCATTTACTATAATGGAGAAAATGATAGTATCTTCAACTAAACTAATACATTCACACTGGCATTTTTTGCCTGACTGCATTCACAATAACCCAGAGTTCCCCTGATCATCTCGAAAGGATGTAGCACCCCATCTCATGCTCATTGCCTCTCCTGGTGCCAACCGCCGACTCACTAGGTTCTAACTGCCCTGCCCACACCACCACTTTTGCTATGGGAACCCACAATTAAGCTCCCTTCCTGAGTATTCTCCCATATATCCAGAGAAAGCAGCGAGGGTCAGCTGGACACCCAATGGACTCTGACCCAACAGGTCCCCGCCCATTTGATTCTTAAATATCTCAGTGTAAATACCTAACACATATTACAATGGCTAATATGTGTCATAGAATTGTGAAACATCACAAAGTTTGTTGTAAATGTAAATAGGTAAATAAAGTAGGTAAGGTCACAAGCTTCAGATTAAACATTCAATTTTAGAGGACATTTGTCAACGGGGGGCTCAGGCAGGGTCTCAGGCGCAGACAGCGGAGAATGGCAACCGATGGTTTGAATGCAGAAAAAGGGAAATCCAGAAGACAGAGTCGAAAAACAGGCGATATCAAAAAACCAGGTAAACACAGCAAAAGGTACAAAGACGAAATCCAAAGACGAGGTTGAGAAAAAACAGGCAAGATCAAAACGGGCAGGCAGAATAACAAGACAGAGGAAAAAACACTGGTACGAAACAGATAAACTGAGACGAACTGGCAAAGGGCTAAGAAACAGACGGGAATATAAAGGGAACACGCTAACAAGAAAACGAGATACAGGTGAACAAGCGGGCAGGTGAAGCAGATGAGCAATCGGGCAGGGAAACAAGGGGCGGGGCAGGCAAGGGAGAGAAACGAACACAAAAGCACATGGCAGGGAAAATAAACAACCAGCTACGTTGCCGCAGCACTGACAACATTCGAGTATAAGTTACTGCAGTAGCTGGCATTGTTGTCTAGGCATTGCTGGCACTGAGTAATGTTTTTACTTGTCAATACTGCCTCATAAATTAAGCACAAATTTTCCAAATTAACTCTGGAAAATTAAGTACAAATAAAATATAAGTTTTCCAAACAAACATAGAAATTAACTAACAAATTTCACTCACCCACTAGCTAACTGGTTGCATTGAATTTGAAAATAATCTGTTGTGATAAAAAATGTGCAAACATTTTCAACATGTATATTGCATGTTCAAACTATATCCGTATCAGAGTAAAGCAAAGTCATTTTCTACACTTTCATCAATGATGCTCAAATAGATACCCACTCTAATGAAAGGTAAAGAGATAGACCAGTGCACATGCACAGTGGGCAAATGTTCATGAGCTACAGTGCTACAGTTTCTTCCATTACATGCCATGCCCTAGACAGGATTACATTTGCTAATTTGCCTATTGCCTTACTTAGATGTTGCATACTGGTTGTTCTGCACAGTTACATTGAAGTACTTAAAATTCTAAAAGAGATTAATGAGGGAACAATTTAAGCAATTTCAACCTAGGCTCTGGCAACAGAACCAGAGCGAACAGGTGGATATTAGTTAAAAGTATATTTCTCTGCAGTGGCTACAGAGACCCTTGGATCATTCAAGACCAAACCATATGCAAAAGTTTTCTCTCGATGTACTGTCTTCTTGAGCTACTTTGTATTTTTTCATGGTTGTGTCAAATATCAGTTTTTATTTAATGTTATATACATATTAATATTCATCAGTTTTTTTTTTTACTATTTTAATGCATTAGAAAAAAGTTGATTATCGTTATTTTGCAAAAATGAGAATTACAATATGGAGACGTACACAGTTAACATACACATCATGAAGCACAAATAATATCTAGATATTTTAGATTTAGGACAAGTAATATTTTTAAATGTTTACCCTCCTGGATTAATTTGTTTTGGCAAGCCAACACCTTGAATGGCACTGGTCCTGATAAACATGTGGTTCGAGAAACCTGAAACTTGAAAAACTCGAAATGCTTGATTCATCCAAAAAGAAAGAATTGAGTCAGCAAAAAGAATCAATCTCTCAATCATTACAGTCTGCTCATTAGTCTACCATTTCACTGACACTGCCATGGGACCAGAAGTTCAAAAGTGACACAACCAAAGACAATCCTGCTTGTCATTTAACATAGCCTACTGTTCCATTGACACTGCAGTGAGGCAAATATTTACAAACATTTCCACACCAAAAGCTCATATGATTTCTGCTGCTGTTTGAACACACTGTTTGGCAGCAATATGAAGCTGCATATAATGTACAATGTGTGAATCTAGGGCATGCCATTTTAAATGTGCTGTAAAGTAGCAATAAAAAAAGCTTTAACCAATTAGTGAAAAAAGACAATATTATTGTGCAACATCTTCCTTCCAAATATTAATTTACATTAAATTTCTTTCAAAATGTAGCTTACACATTTTTATTTCTGTCTATTGGCCTACAGTGGATATAAAAAGTCTTTATGAAATTGCATGTTTTTGAAATGTAAAGACAGAAATGACAACAATGTAAATGTCAGACGTTTTCCATGTGTAATGTGATCTTCCAACAAACAAAAATCCAGAGAAAAAACAAATAGTAAATTATTAGGAACATTTTAAATAAAAAACTACAGCACCCTGACTGCATAAGTCTGCACACCTTTTCATAATAGGGGCTCTGGCTTCAAAGTTAACCAATCACATTCAAAATCATGCCTGTAGGTAAATAGCATGCACCTGCCCTCAATGAAAGTGATTCTGATTAAACCCAGATTAAAGTCAGCTGTTGCATTTGCTTGAATGTTTGATATAAAAGAATATCAAAGGCACTGGATGTACCATGGAGCACTGTCAAAACCATCATCAATAAGTGGAGAAAATGTGGCACCACAGAGACATTGCAAAGATCAGGACGACCCTCCAAAGTTGATGAAAGGACAAGGAGAAAACTTATCAGAGAGGCTACCAAGAGGGCAACAGCAACACTAAAGGAGCTACAGGAATTAATGGCAGGTACCGGTCAATCCTTGCATGTGACCACCATCTCTCATATTCTGCACATGTCTGGGCTATGGGGTAGGTTGGCAAGACGGAAACCCTTTCCTACAAAAAAGAACATCCAAGCCCGTCTAAATTATGCCAAAAGATTCATTCAGTCACCCCAAACCATGTGGGAAAATGTGCTATGGTCTGACGAGACAAAGGTTAAACTTTTCGGCCTAAATTGTAAAAAAATATGTTTGGCGCAAAGCTAATAAAGCTCATCATCCAAGGATTACCATACCGCATGGTGGTGGTAGCATCATGCTTTGGGGCTGCTTCTCTTCAGCTGGGTCAGGGAGATATCTTGTCAAGATAGATGGGATAATGAATAGCTCCAAATATCAAGATATTTTGGCACAAAACCTTCTGGCCTCTGTCAGAAAGCTGAAGATGAAGAGGAATTTCACATTCCAACATGACAACGACCCAAAGCACACAACCAAGTCGACCATGGCATGGCTTCAGAAAAGGAAAATCAGTCTTGGAATGGCCCAGTCAGAGGCCAGACCTCAATCCCATCGAAAACCTGTGGAATGACCTAAGGAGATCTGTACACAGGAGATCCCCTCACAATTTGAAGGAACTTTTTTGCAACGAAGAGTGGGATAAAATTCCAAAGTCTAGATGTACAAAGTTAATAGAGACTTATTCACAAAGACTTGCTGCTGTAATAAATGCAAAAGGTGCTTCCACAAAGTATTAGTTGGGCGGGGTGTGCAGACTTATGCAATCAGGGCAATTTCATAAGGGTGTGTAGACTTTTTATGTCCACTGTACATTGCATAAAAATCTTTGCAAAAGTGTTAATAATACAAATGAAATTACATCTGAACACATAAAAATTAAACAATTAACTCTGTCCTTGATAAATATGTAGTCTTTGCCATACATTTTATCACTGACAAATGTTTTACTGGGTAAAGCATTTGTCTCGCATGCAATTTAGCAGATTAGCAGACGAGTATCAACATCTTTGATATTTAAAAGCTAAGCCATGGTGCACAGTAATAGACATTAAAGTGCCTTCTCCGACGTGTTTCTCTAGTGATGCTTCATTAGTCTGACTCCATTTAATAACAACGAATCCCCAAAAGCTGTGTTTCATTGACTCCAGATAGACTGCGTGCAGGAAGTTCACATGTATTAGACTGACACTCCCACTCTCCTCAAACCAAAGAGATGTTTTACTGACACTACAGTGGGCGTAGAAGTTCATCTGTATTAACACAGGCATTTGTCTTCAAACCCACTGTGTTTCATTGATACTTTGGGTGTTGATATTCACAAACCCACATCTTGTGATCAGCGATAGTGTCATGATAAAGAGTGGTTCACCTGGGGGATGAGGCTCATGCTCTTCCACAAAACCACACATAGGTGTCATTAACCTCATAAACCAACAACTTGAGTGTTTAATATGTGTTCTTCAGCTAATAGCCTGAATATCTTTCACACAACCCATGTCTCATTTTTATTACCAGGTCAATCAAATGTGCAATTAGCCAATAATATTACCAGCTGTTCAGACACACATTCCCATGCTTTTAAACACAAAGATGAAACTGATGAGAGAAAAGCTTTTCTGTTGGAAAGTTTGCATCACTGAAAACACAGGGTCCTCAAAATAAACAAATAAATTCATAGACAAACATAAAAACAGAAACAGTGTCCACAGTGAAGATTACATCTTCATATAGCAAATATATAGTTCATACTTTGCAGTTCTATGCAGACTATACAGTTCTACTGACAATCAAAAATAGACAACAATAAACAACAACATACTATATCCATAGAAATGAATAAATCAACATCAACAAGATGATATTTACTTATATGTACTTATATTTACCATCTTATACAAGATGGTAAATCCATGTACAGGGCATGGATGATAATGTGCACTAGAGAATCAAACTGCATTTATGGAGAGATTTGTTTTTTAGAGAATGCAGGGGTCCATACTCTTGGCGAACAGCTGAGGAAGACCTCATGTACAATAGTGTAGGTGAATTTTTTATCTTGAATTCTTTATCATGAATTCACTTAAATCTGTTGAGAGATGGTGATGATTTTCTCATGAATTTGTTGTTCTGCCTGTGTTATATGACAGATTTTAAATGTGTCCAGTTCCCTGGGTGGCGGGTTGTTAATTAGTCAGTCGCTCAGGATTGCGGACAAAAGATGTTTGTAGTAAGCAGCCGTTCAAATGTCCCTACAAAACTATGTGATGGTCATAGCTTATTAACCAACACAGGTTATTTTTTTAAAGGGACAGCACAAAATTACCAGTGTGGTCCATCTGAGGAGGGGAGGAAGCTGAATATGTATGTAACTGTCCATCCACTATGTGACATCACATGGACAGACAATAGGGTAGAATTTGTTTTGCTTGGCTAAGAACAAATTTCCACAGTTCATCCTTCATTGAAGGCAAAGTCTCCCGCTGGCAAGAGAAAAAGTTACAACTCTTTAATACATTGCAGTAATCACATTCGTTTAAATCTGGAGTTAATTAATTTCATTGTATCACTTTGTATTTAAAAGTGGAACTTTCAAACTCTTCATTTTGAATTTTCAAATAGCCTCATAATTTGAAATATGGAACATTTACAAAAATCCCCAACAAATTAAAAATCTAAGACTAAAATGAATTTGCAATGAATTGTCAGTGTCAGTGTTCCTTTCGGAATACAAAATACATATTTAGCTGGTTTTAGTAGTTTATATTTGAATAACTAATATTGTTGTTGTGCCTATTCTTTTCATTCACCTTATTCTAACACATTATCAAAGTACATAAATGACAAGTTGTTCATATGTACAAAAACTAGATCTGCCAAGAAGAGTATTAATATCCAAATATTACAACCAATTCAGACACGATCACCTGACACAAACTGAATAAGCACTGTTCCAAAGCAATTTTACCATGTCTTTCCATAATTCATTTCATGTAACTTGGCCTTGCAATTTTTCATCTCACCATCTAATTCTCTGTATCTTACATTAGAGATACTTGGTTAAGCTTTAAGCTTTACTTATTTTTTATTTTATTTTAAATCCTAAAAATGAAGTGTCCATGCTCTTTACATTGGTTCATTTTTTTGTCTCCTGTTAAGAAAATGCTCTTAAAACCTCCATAGTCACGTACTATTCAAAATCTCTCCATTGCCACCTTAAGGAATTAGAGACAATTTAAAGCTGTGATGACCACACTCATACCTCACTCCTACTGCCATAGTTTAAATGTGTTTTGGAATATCAAGATTGTAACTTGTAGTTTGTTGGTCAGCAATCACGTCACGCTCTATGGTTATATCCTTCATATTCTTCAAAGTGCTTTTCTCAGTGAAGGTCCTTTAAAAGTCTCAGAAAGACAAAGCTGTGGTGGGACGTGCATGGAGTCCCCTGTTTCGACCCAGGGGAAATTGCTGTTTTTCTTACAATCTGTCATGCGATGCAGTATTACCACTGCTTTTTTTTCTCAGGGGGCACAGATTCCTCCCTCAGGAATAGATTTCTCCCTGGAAGATGATTTTACTTTCTCCCTTAAGAGGAGAGGTCTGCTAGTTGCACAATAGCTTGGGGCTCAGAAGCTGGTGCTATGTTTTTGAAGTTTCCTCACCTCATTGCTGTTTGGTTAGCCTAGTATTTGAGCTGTTTGAGAGGTTGCTGTAATATTTTACCTTGTTGGCTGATCAATCTCCCAGTGGATTTATGATTGTAACTTCCTATGGAGACTACAACAGGATCTTGACACAAAGTTGAGAGCTCAATGCCTCTCAAGCAGCTTTGATTTTTGACAAAGAGATTCCTTCAACACAGTGGTTCCATCCTTCTGGAAGCAGTCTGAACCATGAATATCCACTCCACTGTGATAGGAGACCAGTGTCTGTACTCAGTAAAAAATGCTATGCATTCTTGTAATACAAACCAAGAATAATGCCTTTTTTAATGCAAACTAAATAAAATCAAAACATGTCAATTAACGGAAATGCACAGAGCCACGCTTTTATTAAACACTTTGATCTACTGTACAATAATAACAATAAAGTCCAACAAGATAACTGAGTACACATCAGCTAAAGAGGAGACAGAGAAACTATTTTAGCCAAACTGGGTCAAATGAGGAATTTGGCTGGGACACCGGGCAGTAATGCGCAGAGAGCATTTCAGGGGCAGGGGCACAGAGCTGAGAAAAAGGGCACCTCCAAGGGGGTGCTGGGAATGCCTCTGCTGAAAAAATAAGTGCAGTTCTAGGCCAAAGCAGCCAGGACTCAAACTCCACCAGGACCCAGTCAGTGTACGCATCTGACAATGTAATGTCAGCCGATGTTCTTAGCAAAGAATAGAATGGGGTGTATAATGACCAATAACGACTAAAGGGAGTGCTTCTTGAATGTCTTGAATGTCTTTGTGCTTTAATGTCTCTGCCAAAAAGGTTAGCTAAATTTAAAAACCTTTCAATGCAGGTGTTTTAGAGTATGACTGTTGAGTAATAAGAATTTGAAAAAGCTGCAGCTGCTTAGGAGTGAATTCTAAAAACTGAAAACATCAGGAACGATTATTCCTTAAATGATGATTACCATTACGACAATAATTTCTCAGATTGAGACGAACAGTGAGTTCATGCTGAGAGCATTCCAAATGACCATTGTAAGGACATTAACTCAATGACTTGAAGTGTGGAAAATAAGTACTGCATTCTGACTACTGAGAGAATCAAATTATTATCCTGCTGCAGTACTCCTCTTCCCCCAAACACAGATGAATCTTTACAAAGCAAAGTAGGCCGAGGGCTACCATCATGTGCCAAGAGAAAAGTAGGTTGTACACAGCTTTTCTTGTCACAGCTCAAGAAATGCTAAGATATGAATAGAAACCAAAACAAAATAGGTATGTTCTAAAATGAATACAATTTAATTACAACCTTAGGCAACTCCACAGAAGAATATGCTGGTTGGTATTTGGTTAATATACACATATATTACATATTCAAAGCGTTCCATAGTGACCATTTTACTCCCCCACTGCTTATTTAAAGCAAGATTGAAAACTGTATTTATTAAGTGCAGCAGTCTTTGAGGGATGTGTATAACTATGTGTGTGTGTGTGTGTGTGTGTGTGTGTGTGTGTGTGTGTGTGTGTGTTTGTGTGTGTGTGTGTATGTGCATTTAAATCCATAAGTAGGTCACCCTCAAGAAGCATATGGTAACACCCAGTTATGTCAAGTAATAACTACTTTTAACAACACCGTAGCAAAAACTCTGTATGTGCTGCAAAGCACCAATGCTTGTCCAAAAAAACTGAAAACAATACTTTGGTGCTTCAGATTTTTGGTAAGTTGCCATGAGACTGTGTTGAGATACAAATATGTTCACTTATTGTATTGTATATGAAAAAGAATTTCTTTTGTACTCATTGTTGTGTTGCCACACCATCAAAATACAACATCAATGTAAACAAATTGTCAATGTCAGTGAAAATTGAAACTGCGAGGCAAATATCATACCCTTCTTAAATAAAGCCATTACCTCATATTTTCCACCCTGATAGTTCAACCATGCCTGTTTGATACCCGTCACAGAATGACATATACAGTCTACTGCGACAAAAGACAGTAGAGGAATCCTTTAGAAACCATTCAAAAGTAAATTAATGACAAAAGGTGTATAGACTAGAAAATTGTCTGCATCTGTTCAGAAAATCCAACACTTATTTTCTGGCTAGTATAATGCAGTGGCGGACCGTGTCCTCTCACCGTGGTCCTTCAATTTCCGAAATCTGCCCCCACACCCCCCTTCCCCAACCCCCCAACCATGCGCAAGCACCCTTGCCGAAAACAAAAACAAAACAGCCAAACTACCACCTCAGTTGGCTACACCTACATTCACAGCTGTACTGGGTTTCACTAGAATGATAGCTATGGCATAAAGCTACAGCAAAGTTACAAAAAGTCACTCTGAAGAGATTTAAAATCAAGACTCACTCATTTGATACTAGATATAGCATATTTTGGCGAGGCAAATTATGATCGCTTCAAATAGCTAACAGCTAGCACAGAGTTCATATCAAGAATTCCAGTTATGACCAATAACTAACTCTGTGCTAGCTGTTAGCCATTTGAAGTGACTGTAATTAGCCTCGCTAAAATGCCTTGTGAATCTTTGTCTGGTTGCTGGAGTCCCAACTTTAGTTTTGGTATCCCCCTGTTAACAATTTCAAGCTTCTCAGCAAAAGTTCTCTGAGTAAATGGTACACTTAACAAACTACTAACAAAATCAGTTTCCATTGCCGTCTCTACAACATCTCCATCTGCCATTTTTTTATATTACGGTAACCTGCTAGCTAACGACTTCACTTTAGCCTGCACAAGCCTCTGATTGGTCAATAAAAACATGATCACAGGGTCCGCTACAGAATACCCAGCATACCCTGTCCCCACACAAGGCATTTTGGCATTTTTATTGGTTGGTTTTACTGTCACCCTTGACTTTACTGGCACTGTATTGTACAACAAGGGTACTCTGTTGGGCTTAGAGAATCCCCTGTGCTGAGTGAGACCAACGAGACACTGCTATATTATCATCAGCCATCAGATGTCACTGTTAGCCTTCACAGTTCATTCAAACAGTTTATGCAAAAATGTAAAAAATAGAATTAGAAATATAGAAAATAACTTATAGAAGTAATACAGTTCATGATTTTTGTACTTTTATTTTATTTATTAGAAGCATGCATAGATGTATCTAATCTAGTAGGGTATTCAGGGAATACCCTGAAGGCCCTGACAGACCACCACTGGCATAATGATATTTTCCTGACAAAATGGATGAAAAGCATACAATCTGCCCTTCCTTTCATATCATTGACAATTGTACACTTTCATCCGAGAGGTTGCAGGCCACATTAATTATGCATCTAACAATGCCCTAAGTAACAGAGATGAACAAAGCAAAACATCTCAGCATTTGCAACAGCACTGAAACTTAGGGGGCGGAGGTTCGGTGCCAAAGGTGCTGTGTCGGCCCTTGGAGAGTCCTGTCCAACCGTGTCTTGATGGCCGCTGGGGATGCACTGGCTCGTTGGGGGTGATCAGGTGGGTATAATCAGCCCTGATCAGCAGGAGGGGGCGCACCCGGTTGCCCCATGGAGGAACTTCACCTCGTGCCGAATTGTACAGAGGGCCAGGTCCTCTGCTTTGCCCTGCAGGTGGAGCTGTTCGGCTGCAGTGGGGAGGAAGATCGTCCGCCCGGAGCCGTCATCAAGCACCGCGTATGTCTCTATGGACCGACCCCTGTGATGCAGGGTGACTTGAATAGTATCACAGGGCTGTGGCCGCTCGGTCGGTCCAAGTAGAATGTCACTGGATGTGTCTTCTTTCCAGACCTCTCGTTCACCTCGTGCAGTACCTGCAGGTGCTTGCCGTTGCAGGTACTGGAGGGCCACTTCAGGGTGCACTGCGCAGCCTGATGGGTGTGAGCACACCGCCAGCACCTCTGGTTCTCCTTGATCCATGCCACCTTCTCGTCTCTGGAGAACGGCTGGAAGGCGGTGCACTGGCTGAGGTAGTGCTCGGCACTGTCACAGTATGGGCAGTATGCGCTCCTCCCCCCTGGTTACCCAGCAGGTGGCGCTGTGGGTGATGATCTCTGGGCTGCAGTGCTGGTGGCCTGGTTGGCTCTGTGCGGGACGCTGGCCCTATGCCTGGTGGTCTCTGTTGCGGGCCGCTGCTCCTTCTGTCCCGCTGAGGGGCACTCTCTCCTTAGATGTGTGCCTCTAGCTGGAGCCAGCTTGCAAAGTCCAGCAGCGTGTACATCATGGACTCAGGCTTGAGTCGGCTGATGTACCTCTTGAACCTGCTGAACTGCTAAGATGGGAGATTCTGCAGGAGGTGCTCCATGTGTAAGCTGCAGGCTAGCTCAGCTTGGCCCTGCCCCCCCCAGAGTCTGGAGGAGTCCCACCAGGGCGTGGATGCGGAGGGCGAAGTTGTCAAAGGCCTGCCCATCCCCTGGCCAGATTGGAGGTAAGGCCATGATGGCCTTAATCTCCCTGGATGCCAGCTGGCGTGGTTGCCCGTACCGGTCATCCAGTGCCTTCACTGCCCATGTGAAGGGATCAGGGGCCTTGGAGAAGGCGAGTGCCAGCCGCCAGGCCTGGTCGACCTTCAGGTGGTCCAGGAGGATGTGGTACTTGTACTGCTCGGTCTCTTCAGGAACAAGCAGGTTGTCGAGGGCCATCTGGAGCATGGTGTACTCGGTCTCATTCTCCTTGGTCAGGTCTGGGAAGGTTGTACCTTCCACCCTTCTGTAGGACCGTCTTCGCACAGCAGGGGGCGCTGTTCCCGCTGTCTGTGGCGGAGCTATCGTTACCGTCCCTGGGTGCTGTGTTGACCAGTGGGAGGGAAGGGTGGCAACCGGCTGTGGGTAGGGCGTCAGGTACGAGGGCACGCCCATCACTGATCCCTGCAGCAGATACTGAGTGGGCTGCAGGAGGACTGCATCTGGTCAGGGGTTGCAGCCGCCTGCATGGCAGGGGGAAAACTTGGCTGAGGCTGAGGCAGGCTGTAGGGCAGCTGAGAGAGCTGGCCCTGTGGATGCTCCCCCTGGTGGGTTGGGTGCATCTGCAGTGGCAGCAGGGAGTGCTGCTGTGGAGGGGCTGGTTGCCGTGGCAACACGTGGCTGTGCGTGGCCCTGTCTGTCGGGGTACCCTCCTGCCCCGGTGGCAGGTGGTACAGGGCAGTGGAGATGGAGGCCAAGGAGTGGATGACTGGTGGCAGTGTCAGGGGCGATGGTGGCAGCTGCATCCGATGCAGGTGCTCTGTCAGCTCCTGGACAATGGCTGGGTTTGTTCCTGGCTTCACAGGCTGGGTACGGGCCGTCTGGGGTGATGGCCGCCTTGAACTGCGACGTGAGGACCTGGCGCTGAAGGGAGTGGAGGTGGCAGAGCACTGCAGCATGCGCTCCATGAGCTCACTCTGTTGCCTCACGGTGTCCTCCATGAGCTCACTCTGTTGCCTCACGGTGTCCTCCATGAGCTCGCTCTGTTGCCTCACGGTGTCCTCCATGAGCTTGCTCTGTCGCCTCACGGTGTCCTCCACGAGCTCGCTCTGTCGCCTCATGGTGTCAAGGAGCTGCTGCGCCAGTTTATCACGACTCTGTGGGGTCATGGGTACTGGGCTCTGCTGCACTGAGGGAATCCTCTCTGGCGTCCTGAAGGGAGTCATCTTGGCCTGTCCCTCCTGCTCCCTGGCATGGACATCCGCAGGTCTGTGGGTGCTTCTCCCCACATACTGGACCTTGTAGCTCTCGTATGAGGGTGAGGGGGCTGAACCCGGTGCGCCTGACATTTCCACTGCAACAGCACTGATCTGGCTTGAAGGACCACTGAAAGCACGATCCGGCTCGAAGGACCACTGAAACTGTACTACCTCTATATTGTCCCACATCCCTGGCCCTGTTGGGGTTCTTATTGGTGGCCAAAGGATATGGACAGGTCAGAGGGCAAATGGTGACCTGGGGGCTGTCCTTGAGGGTGTGCCTGTGCCTTGGGTTACCTGCAGGGGGTCCTGCTGATAAGGGGAGCAGCAGGACCGGTTTGGGCAGGTTTCAACTGGGTTGTAAACGAAGTGACTGTGAGAGGTAGGGGTGGTGCACAAACAAAGACAAAGACAAAGACAAAGACATGTGGCCCTTTTCTACATGTACTGTAGTACTGCAGGAACAGTGCTAAACATACTGTGTTTGTTGTGAGGCCTGGCTAGATCATTGCGAAATCAGGAGCTGATATGCACGTAAGTGTGTGCAAAGATGCACTGTGGAACAAAAATGCAAGTCCCACAGCAATTATATCCAGTGGATTGTAACAGTCCCCCTGACATTACGAAGCTGTCTGTTCATGCTTTTGGACAGATTATTAGACTGGAAGTGAAAGAGTGAAAGTGACTGTGGGGACACATGAGAAGAAATAAATAATGGAGCCATTTTCATCTGAGCAAAGCTCTGGAGATAAGATATGCCTCTTACATTAGTGAGATTAGGATCTACACAGCGGCTTCTCATGTAACACCCAGGTAAAAGACTTCTGTGTATCCCTCGTACTTTTCAGAGGTGACAAAAAGACATGAATGCATTTCTGCGGACCAGTTTTTTTTTTTTTTTACGGTAAAACTGTTCCCTTGATATAAGACCATGTGACAGATTAATGGGTTATTCGTACATGTAAATGGGGAAATTTACTCAGTTGTGTACGTAAAGGTTTAAAACATAGCCGAAAGAGATATATATTACTATATGCAACCATGTGTGTTCTTACTAGGGTGGGAATGATCCATTCCACTGTGGACTGAGTCTCTGTTAGTCTTACTGAGCATCAACATTTTGGATATTCATCCCACCAATTTATCTTTACAAAGAAACAATAAAACAAAACATAACAAAAAACAACAAAAAACATACCATATTAATCAGGCAACATAACAAAAAGAGAATTTTCCTTTAAAATGGCTGGGCAGTTTTGATTGAATTCAGGGGGCAGTGCATCCCATTAGAACCCAACTGTACTATTACTGCAGTTTAAAAACAAAATATATTCTCTCCATAATATATTGGTTTATACTGTATTGGTTTATTTACAGCAGTTACAAGCTTCAACATATTTGTCTCTCTCTTGTTATAAAGCCAAAACACTGAATATGTGGGCACACTTTCTGTCCATTTTTGATTTTCAAAGTGCTTATATTGTGTCAGTGCTGCATCTGTAGCTATAGAGTTTTCCAAACAGCCTACTGCTTATCTTGTAATGCACATGTTCACTGGGTGCATGGTTCAAATGCTTATTTTTTTCTAGTTGTGCTAAGTGTGAAGTCTTGTTTTTTTTCTGTTATTAATATATACTGTATAGTAACCGTGAATGTACCTTATAATTATGTATTGAGCAGGTGCTTCACATGAATTCAACATTATTAATTATATTAGTATTGGCTAATGTAAATAGGAGCCCATTCCATGGGAGGGGGAGCATATTTCCTGTGCAATGCGGCTGTCATTTGTGTGGCTCAGAGTTCCATGCTCAATAGATATTGTGAACACATCCCTGTAGGACCACTGTGGGCTGTTTTTGGATGAACGGTGGCAGTCATTTCGGAGTAAAATGCAGCAGCGCCCGTTCTGAGTGACTGGTTAGTTACAACTGCGACAAAGTCGGAGCTGGAAGAGGAAGTACATCGTCACACAAGAGGTCGGACTGGGGTCTTAGTGAGCTGAGGGAAGCTTTCATTTTGATGGACTTCACGGATGAGACAGACAGCGCACACTCCACACAGCTGCTTGAGGGAGGCTCCGTGATTCAGAGGGATCTGTGACAGTGGAGCCAGTATTAAAGGACTTGACTTGCTGTACGACAGTGTCAAACCTCATTTCGAGCAAAAAATGAGAGCTATAGTATTATGCCTCACGATGGTGGACACATGGGGAGAGAAGTCTTGGTACCATAAGCTTCAGGAGACGATCTGTGGTGGAAAATGGATGCCTCAGGTTGCCTTGGCAGCTGTCTATCAGGGTAAAATAATGGATTTAGCTGCTTTAAAAGCAGTAGGGGATGCTAACTGGTGCTCTTTAAAGGTGAACAGGGGAACAGTGAGACACAACCTCTTCCTAATTCTCTCAATGCTTATAGAACCCTGGGACTATGGTTTCCAGAGCTACTCGGCACAACAGATGCCCTGCATGCCAAGCATTTGACTATATGAT
Source organism: Megalops atlanticus (assembly GCA_019176425.1). NCBI lineage: Eukaryota > Metazoa > Chordata > Actinopteri > Elopiformes > Megalopidae > Megalops > Megalops atlanticus. The sequence goes on along the minus strand of CM032877.1, from coordinate 5,878,752 downwards.
GCAAACGTCTTGCCCAGGCTTTTTACAATTAATCTCTTGCCAGTTAGGAAAACTGGGCCACAGCGTAGTGTAATGGTGCAAAGGAGTGGGGATCAGAGATTGCCACTTCAGTTCCCAGGTGGGCCACTGCTGTTACACCCTTGGGTGAAGTACTTAACCCAGATTGCTTCAGTAAATCTTTTGCTGTATAAACAGGTAACATGTAAAAATGATAAGCTGTGTAAGTCACTCTTGGTAAGAGTCTAATATGCAAATCTAATGCATAAACCACCAGTTTACTGGTACAAGTACAGCTCAATGTATTAGGCAAAATCATACCTCAGTAAATATTACCAGTTTACCATTTAAAACAGGCAGTCATTATTTCACAATGCACTTACTACAGCTTTAACAGATCTTATTTCAAGTACCACATTGAAATTTAATATTTCTTTCTTTTGAATTTACTCCTCTGATGCAACACAGAATCAGTATCAAATTTCCAGCAAGTAAACCTTCATGAAAATGCGGTTTTCTTGGAATTAATTATTTTTTAATTAGCAAAACAGAACTCAAAGATCACTCAAGTCAATTACATTTATTAATCAAATTCCAATGATAAAATCTCAAATGTGTTCTAAGCAACTGGAATGGCTGAACTAATTTGTGTTTGAAGTTTTTGTTTAAGAGATTGACTGCGGGTCAGTCCTCAAGGGCCACAAGTCTTGAAGAAGTGTAATCATACTGATTCATGACAGCATTTATTGCAATAGCTCATATATGTATATATAATTAGACTTTCATGTAATACACAGATATTTGACACCAAATAACCCTGACAAAGCATGCAGCAGGGAACACATCATATCATAGAACCCATAACCTGTTGAATTAAAATAGTTACAGACAGTACATATATGCCAAACAAAGCCTCTTAGTCCTTCGTTCAAATATGTAGAAACACTGCAGACAAAAAAAGAAAGAAAAGAAAGAAGAAAAGGGAGAAAAAAAGATCATAACAGCCTACAACCAAAATCACCTTCGAATGTGAAGAGTGCAACACACACACAATAAGCAGCAGCAGCTGCATGTAGACGACTGGTAATTCTGAATGAACCCCTATCAGTGTCACTGCAGCAAAGCTGAATTTCTCTTGCTGTCAGTTCTCTTGATTGATGGCCTTCAATAAATAAAACCGGTGGATACATTGCCACTTTTCCTTAAGTACAGTGATTTACTTCCCATAATAGTATCCTGCCATCTGTCTTTTAAAAGCTGTGGCAGTCACTTACAGTGCTCCTGAATTAACCACAGTTGGCCAGCCCCCTCTCCATCTGCACCTGTGACAGGAGTGACTTTCCACACCTTTCAAGCTGTATTGTTTGATAAATGTCAGGGTAACTTCCAGAAAACTTTCTCATCCAGTTGCATCAAAGTGATTTATAGAAATAAGACTATTTGAGGTTGGTTGCTGGTTACTGTAGTTTCAAGTATTATCATATGACAACACCTCTACCCCTATTTCTCCAACTGCATGCAGATAATTAGATGAGATGAATTTTCAATATGCAGCTCTACTGCAGCAAACACTGTCCTTCCCAATCTTTGCTGTGTTCTCAGTCCTGACCCACAGGAAACTACAATGGGGTTGCCATGGAAATCTGCTCCAGAGAGGATAAATAAACAAATGAAACGGAAGAAAATATCAGCATTATGTGAGGCTGTGATATTAGGATCCAGGAGGACTCTAAAATTGTGGAGGAGATGTGGCTTTGGCTGTCACTTCTCGAACCTACACTATGTTCAAGTGTGGCAGACAGACAAGTACCATCCCACTGAGATCTCAAATCACTTCCAGTCTGCTCAGTGTCATGCACTGTAGAGCACCATGCTTCTATTCTTCAGGGGGAATCAGCTCCCTCAGAAACATGAATGACTCGGTTTCCAAATCGAATACTGGGCTGGCCACCAGCATTAGATGGAGATCATTTAAGTGCCAGCATTCAAATGTGCAAATGACAAAACACATCAGACATCCAAGCAGTAACATTTACCTGCAAGTAATTCATCCTGGCACGTAGCATTGCTGAGTCAGTAATCATCATCTTTTAATCCCTGCCTTCTAATTTCAGACAGATGTCTCTCGAGTTCCAGCTCTCCATTAAACGCCTCTTTGAAACATACTGAAATCTTATGTGCACTTTGCATCACCTTGATACAATGGATGCCTTTCAACTCTTGTATGTAATGATACAAAATACAAATTTTAACAAGGCTTACAAATCAGTTCTTTCAGTTTTTTCCCCTCAGTCATTTCAAATAGCTCAGTTACGATTCTTGCTCGGACTGAAGGTAAGCAACTGAGAATTCAGGAAAAATGCTTTCCCATAAAATAATATTGAAAAAAGTCATTTGAATGTGGCATCTGAAAATTGTCACTATGATTAAAAAATCATAACAGTCAGGCTATCACCTCTTACTTTCATGTGTGGAATTGCCTGAACCAGTACAGCAGTTATGCAATGCAGACTGTCAGTGAAGCAGATCGGAGAACATACCATCTCTGGCTAGTGGCCAGATGTAGAATTTCTTGCTTTATGAGTTTAAAAATGACCTTAGTAGGTAATAAAGAAAGTAATTTACCTCAGTAAATGTGTTAATTTGTTAGAAGTCAGTTTGTTCCTGGGATTGCAATCTAATAGACCTGTCTCAAGCACCCTTGAATCCAGTTTACTTAGCTTCTACTATTAATAACTGGGGACTTTACTACATGGTCACTTTTATCACATTTGAAGCAATGCATGATTGACTGACTGTTTCAAACCATGTTTTGCTGGCATTTAACTGAGATAATGAGCGAATCATTCTATTCTACAAATCAACTAATTCTCTGTGCTAATCTAGGTCAGCACTTTCCCATCCTGAAACTGGTCATTCAGTAATACACTAATGAGATCTGAAGTTTTGCCTTTAATTGAAGCCTTTGGACAAACTTTTCAAAGTCAGACTTCAAACTGTCTTCTGCCTTCATGCAGGAGCTTTGTTTTTTGCATTGGTTTGAAATACATTAATAAATACATTTCTTGGTGGCATTGCATTTATACGACATTTCCAGAATGATAATGATTTTGTAATATACCAGTGACCATTCTTAATGTAAACACATCTAATTGCAATGTGCAATTATCACTAAATGCACAGATTCCTAATGCCCTTTCAAAAAATAAGCTGTGAACAGTCTATATTTATGAGGAGTGCTCCAGGTGACTGGGAGAGCAAACGCATGACCTGTAGTCTTGCACATTATAATGAAAGAGTCACGTGAAAACAGCAAAGCAGGGAGGCGCATTGCTTCCGCTTGCATGCTCCTCTTAATACTCTGAGATGAACCTCAGACGACACATGTGCCTCTGGAAGTACCAATCTCCCTGATGGGCCTATCTCTCCTGCCTCCCGCTTAATGCTGCAGCCTTCTCCATGTGGGAGCAGAGTGAGCGGAATGAACCATCAGCATAAGTCTGAGGTGACACACTCACAGCTTTGCTGTTCTGACTCACTAAGTCGGCTGTGGCATTCTGTCTGTACCTTTTGAGTAACCAGATGCAATTGTTACCCTTTTCAGTGCTGACATGTCATACTGAATTCAGCTATCAGTGAAATAAACTAAAAGAAAAAAATTTGCGAGGATCAAAAAAGCAACACTTGATTAAATGTAGTGCTCAAGGTTAAGACAAACAGACAAACTGCCATAGCTGTTGGATTGAAGCCTATGTGAACCCGCTGTGATGAGCTTTTGTCTGTATTTGTAGGGGCCAGAGAGGAGATGGGAGACAAAAAATGTACTTTGATTGACTCACTGCTGTTTCTATTAAGAATTACTAGACCATATTATGCCAGTTACAAGTATCCTCATGACTTATTAAACTTTAAATGAAAGACATTACCTCCTCATTGTGGAGGCCTTTCTACCTCTCTTGTACAGAATGGAGGCTCTGGATAATGGCCATCATTAGACAGCACAAAGACCAGAGAGCAGGACTGTCAAGTTATGTCCACAGTGCATCAAAGAGAGAGACAGAAAAAAGAACAGGCAGTGCAGGACCAAAACGATAATAACATACTTTAAAACGCCTCATTTCAAGCACTGATCTGCACGCCTAACACAGCGGCAGATATCTGTATTTTACACACAGGATCTGCGTCAGAACATGATGAATGAATTCTCATTAAGGGACAGAAGGCTGGGAGCAGGTTTACACAATAAAATCAATGTCTTTATTTTATCTGTGTGTTCTTGGGACTAATTAACTGCTATCAGACACAACAGGAGAGGACAAATATGAATAGTGTATCGGCGTGTTGCTTTAGTCTTACATCCTACATCAAGATGGCCGCTCCCAGTGGCCTATACAGCAATGCAGGCTCTGCCTAGAGAAAACCATGGGGATCTCAGGTCCTTGTTCCAAATTGTGTAAGACAGCATGAACCTACGAGCAAAGGACAACAGCAACTAGCGGGAATTTGCTGTGTCTAGGAAAGACAGCATTTCATTGAATGGAACGGATGTATTGTTGCACTCAAAAGCAGTGCAGCACATGTCCAAGCTCCTCGACCACAGTGAGTACAACTCTCATGCCCATTCAGAGCGGATGTCCTACTGTGTGAAATGATGACCCATTTGTGTAAATGAATTAAAGAAGATACTCGAAATCAGTGGAAAAATACTTTTACTTGAAGTGCATGAAACAAATGTTTGTTTACTCACATCGCAATGGATGACTATATGACATAATAAACTGCAATCTACATAGCTACATAAAAAGTTATGGAAGATATCTCACTCAGGCCATTTGTCCTACTGACATAGAATTAGGTTCAAACTATAAGTTGCTCTCAGCTAAATAACATGCAAATTTATATTTTGGTCGCAAAGTGTGGAATCAATAACTAATATCAGCATGTTACACAAAGAATTAATTCTTTCTTTCTTGCATCTGTTTAACATTTTGCACTCTGCAGAATCATCTCAGCAAATGCAACTGTTAATTGCAGTTTGATTGGGATTTACAACTGGGTGAGTTAATTGCTGTTCCAGAGTCATTAATAGTGCTATTCCTGTCCTATTGTTTACAGATGTGATTGACTAACCCCCCCCACTTGTATGTCTTTAGTTAACTCCTGCAGTAATCTGAGTAAACAGCTGCCTTCTGATTAGGGCTTGGGCAGTTTAATAACCTTGCGTGTTCTTCTCCTTATCACTCTTTTTTCCCCTCCAGGTGTCCAGTTTCCTTCACTGCCCTGTACACATACAGTGTGATATAGAACTGTGTCTTTATTGCTATGATTTTACAGTAACTGCACATTTGTGCATGAGAGGGCCTAAGTGCACACCGTAAATATTGTCAGTGGAGTTTGGGGATCCATTGGCCAAATGCTGTTCACTGCACCATCCCCCACAGTCAGCATTCGTGTCTCATGCCCATAAGGGTATCTAGGCCATCTCTATTGCTTTTCTTGCCAGGAGCTGTTGAAATGCATTTGCTGTGTATATCTGTAACCATCATAGATATAAATAATGCAGGCTATTGACCAGCTACTCTGTAAATGTAATGACTCAAAGACAGGTCAGCAGACCGGATGCGTAGAGGGAAGCAGATATGCAAATGAATAGCTGTGCGCAAACTCTGGAACATGCATTTAAAGTTCCATTAACCCCATATTTTGGAAACTGATACATTTATATGGTAACAAGGCCCCATCTTTGCATTTATCCCACTCAGACCCCTCGCAGACAACTGCTGTCGTTGTTTTACAACTCGCCTCAGCTGACCACAGTATACAGCCATAATCATTCACTTAGATGTTCAACGGCAATAAATTTATCAATCTGAAGTCATTCATCTGTTATGAGGAGCTCTCTGAGATGAGCAGACAGCATAAATTTTCTCCTAGTTGTAACTACAATTGTCAGATGTTAAAATGTAAGTGTTTATCTGAGAATTGAATTGAGTCTGAGAATTAAAAGAGAAGCATATTTTAAATGCAATATCAGGTTTTAAAAACTGACATTTTTTTCTTAAGCTTTTTTTGATGTGAGGTAACTGTGATAATATATGCATCTCTTCTTCACATGCAACCCATCACCTGTAAACCATTAACAAAACATGCCATTTCATTAGGACAGCTTCTAACATATTCATGCTGTGACTCTTTGAAACATTCAAAATTGTGGGTATAGAGCATTTTGGTTTCAGTACTGCATTTGCTATGAAAGACAACATACAATGTTCCTTGCAGAACGGACAGAATACCCTTGACCTATGTCTCTTTATTGTGCTAAAAGACAAGTGCTGTAAGAATTTTTGCAGTTGACTGATAGGGAAACAGTTGGCACAGGTTTGGTTTGAAACCCCAAAGCTCCATCTGACAACTGTAGACTGGCTCATGAATATTTTATAAAGAGGACAGATGCTAAAGTGAGACTTGAATGCATATGCACAACCACTCTAACATATTACTCTGAAATGACAATGAGTCTGATGTACCACCCCAAGTCCCTGACCAGTTTACATTCAGGGCCACGTGTGCCTTTTACCCAAGATTGGATAATTTTTTGTTGCTTTTGGTTACAGTTGCTCAAAATTGCCCTTGTTTTTTCATGAGTGGATTATGAAATGGTCTTGTCTGTAATATTTGTATTACAACTTTATTTCCCACAAAATAGTGTGCAATCATAATATATAATTGATTTGTTGTTTTAGATGGTGATGATACATTGTTTGTTTATCATTGTTTATCACAGTAACAAGCCACCACCATTCTCGATGTGATGTGAGTTTCACTGTGCATCCACTCTGCAGGTGAGACTAAGGAGACATTACTTTGCCTAAGAATGAAGGCCAAACAGTGAATGATTCCTGAGGCCATCTAAAATGCCAATGAAAATGAAACGTAGGTGTGGCCATCACTGTACTCTAAAGCAACTAAATCTCCCCCCCAATCAGACTCTACTTGATAAGTAACAGGTCACCATGGTTACAGCATCTAGGAAAGCATTACCATAGCTCCCCAGACCGTTCTCCATCTCCTGATCTATAACAGCACACCTGAAAATAAATCACTTAATATATATCTTCATTAGGGCAGTTGGAGTCAAGGCATTTAGAGTATAATTACAGAGTGCCTTTGATTACTGACTGCCAATCAATTATTCTAATATAATTTCTAACTCCCGAGAAGGCCAGAGAGTGATTACTGCTTTATTGGATGTCTGTCTGCAGCTGCTGTCTGGGGGTTTGTCTGAACGGCAGAAACACAAAAAGGTTGAGTCAAAAGGACATGTCACATAGGCGAACCAGTGGAGTTATATTCCAATCACCTCCTTTTGAAGATATGGGTGTTAGAGTTTGAGATAACGTTTTTATTATAACTGTGCTTTATGTAAATGTGTCCATTTGTATTTGGACATATGCAGTAATATGGCATTGGACCGCAGGTAAGGCTGTACTCTTGAAAAAAGAAACACTGCAAATGAATTTTTACAGTGAAATAGCAAATGAAACAAATGGGTCTCTGATGCTGACATGGCCAAGGCAAGTAGGCTACTTGGCAGATTAACTATTAATCTGTTGCTTGGCAGATTAACTATTCCACTTATTTTGGCTTGCCTTCAAAGGACAACTTGACTGTCATAGCTCATAATTTAATGTTATTTTTAAAATACACGACACACATATTCAGATGCTGCAAGCTGATCAGTCTCAGTTCTGTTTCAAAAATGTAAAATCCTTCCACTTTTAATGACAGATTTACAAAACTGAGCACTCTCACTCTAAAGTATACTAATTTATAGTACATTACAGGACACCATGGCTGCTGTCTTAGTCAAGCTAAGCCAGATAATTTTTTTTGAGAGTTTACGTCTCCTTTGTCTGAGACAACAGACAAGATTTCCAGAGCACTGCGCTGATCAGATCATTTCAGAATATATGAATCAGTTTTGAATAATTAATGTTTTGAAAGGAAAGAACAAAAATGATTACAGTTGCTTTAGCCTCAAACACAATAAACATATAGCCTTACCAAAATGTTACAGAGTAACCCATTAAGAAAACAATCACCACAGACATTTAGATATAAACAAAGCAGTCTGAATGTAAACAAAGCAGTTTGACTATATGTTTACTGTTTGCTAATTCAAAAATCAGCTGATAGAACATTTTGCTTGTATTTACAACACCCTTTACTTTGAATTTTGCAATACTGAACAATTTTATTTTCTATTATAATAATACAGTGACATGCTTGATATCATCTCTGCTGTGAAGATCAAATATCTGACATTATGGGCATTACGATGTCCAAAATAATCCAATGCTACTGAATGGTATTTGAATGTACTTCATTCATGAAATTTACAGTTAAATAAAGGAAACTAATGGAATTTTATTCTGTATATGTTTTTATTGTCATACTGCATTACTATTGTGGCATGCATGGGACAGAAGTCTGGCAGAAGCCACAAAGTACAAAGTAGTAAAGCAGAAGCAAACAGCTAAACATTCAAATGTGCATTCAACCCTTTTAATGTCTTAGAGAGCATCTATTTTATAAATTTTAAAGTTCAGCTTAAGCTTCACACATTTCTGCTGAGGTACTCTACTCCCAAACATAACTCCAGGACTTCTGAAACATAGCTCATAATACATCAAAACAATTCAGAACCAAACTATAGTCATCACTACCACCACTTGCAGCCAAAACAAGGTAACATTGGCAACAGCATAACCCTAGCTGGTGGCAGTTCAGACTGATCCTACCTGGCTTGATGTGACAGGGCTCAAAATCAAAAGTGAACATTAGCTGAAGTTTGACCCTTCCCTACAAAGGCATGCGTTGTTGACTGCTTTGAGTTAACTGGATGAGCAGACATTTTGGTGGAGTTATGACAAGCTCTCTACCAAGTGTTTTTTGCAGATAATATCCCTTTGAAAAATCATCCCACTGACTTTGACTGGCTGTTCACAATGTTTCTAAATTTTAATGTGGTATTATTGTATAAAGTCATTAGTTTAAAATTAAACATAAAGGGACATGGTAAACAATGTAAACAGGTGTCCTTGTGATATTGAAAGAGTCCATTTAGCACTGAAGCTGGTGAGTGACAAAGGATTTTGAGGGAAAAAATATGTCACAATAAAATGAAATTAAGAAAGTAAGGTGATATTAAACAGGTTCTATGGAGTGGTTTGTAGGTTCATACCTCAAACCCATCCCATGCACTAGTATAAAAATCCCACTCAATCTCCCTCCCCATCTCCACCCTTTCTTTTCCCTGTTTAGGATGCCCCAATGAGAGGGGTCAACAATCTTGGCCCGTGGCCAGGTGTGACTCCTTCATTGGACTCAAAGATCAGTACCGTTATACCTTCATCAACAGCAACACTTACATTTTCTATTGTATTAACTTCGACACCTGCTGTATAATAATAATAATAATAATAATAATAATAATAATAATGATAATAATGATGTTTGGCATGAAGCCTAATTGATAACTAATGTTTATACTTTTGTTACTTATTTACTAACTCTACATAAGCCCTGTCTATGCTTTTTCATGATAACTACTGCATTACATCATGTTAATTGATGTAACCTTAATGTAAAGTGTTACCATATTATTATTGTTGTTATTGTATAATCATATATTACACAATATTAAATTATTGTAATAAAAAAAATGAAAAGTAATACTGGATATTTCTTGAAGTAACACAGGTTGAGTACTTTACTCAGTGCAACCTCATTCAATTCCCTAACTTCTATGCCAAGCTCTCAGCCCCAATACCCCAAGTTAATAATGATCTGCATCCATGCATTCAAGCACTGACTCTCAGTGGTGCTGATGGGACCAGTGAGAGAGCCCATGTGAAAACAGAAGTGGCACATGTGAGCTCGTAACACAGAGATAAGAGGGAAGAGATCAGCCCTGGGAATATATGTTCTATTCAGGCTTCATCAGGTGTGCGACTGGTTTAATAACATGGAGAAAAGAGTGATTGTGCATGAAGCAAATTAGCATGGTTTGATAATGACGGGTCTGGGAGAGGGAATACGGACCAGTCAAGCTGATGGAGCTCACACAGGGGCAAAAGGAAGGACCCCAAATCCCAAGGGTGCACAGAGTTTGCCACTGATGTCTGAGTATTTACTGACATCTAGGGGGCGATTAAATCAAACTGCAAGGTTGTCTGGCCTTAGTACTCAACAGCAAATGCAACAACACAGAATTTTTTTTCTTTTTTTCATTGCTTACACATATTCGAGATAAAAAATGAAACATGAAAGAAAATGAACAAAAGTCTATGGGTTTCCCCTATTTGTTGTTGGGCCTGGTGGTAGCAGCCTGTAGAAGACTGTAGACAAGAAATGTGGAAATGTAACATTTCTGACAGTACCTATGTAGGTAATTAAGAATTGAAATGGTATTCTTATCATTCATTCTCATATTCAAAGGCCTGACCTAATTTCAAATGGTGTGCTACCTGGAAGATTTGTAGAGGCAATGCACCAGGCAATTATTATTGGTTATTTCTTTAACAGGCCCCTCTACCAAGAGCAACTTACATCTTATATTCCTATCTCATTTTACACAGTATCCATTTTATAGAGCTGGATATTCACTGGAGAAATTCAGGTTAAGGACTGTCTGTTCACGATCACTTTTTTCCACTATTAGGAGTCAATGCAATAAAATCACAAAAGACATACAAAGGTTCTGTTTACAGTCACACAAATATACACAACTCATGCTGCATGTGCCAGTCTAAACAGCTTCAGGTACATTACTGTTCTTTGGGGTGGGATGTTTTCTCCAGCTTGTTGTCATAATTTTTTAAATTTAACATTATTAACCAAGTTCAATGTTTTCCTATTTCTGAAAAACAAACAGTATGTGTACATTTCAGCCCAAGAAATATTGAAGCAAGCACACAAATATTACAATAAAGCATGCACACACACACAGACACACAGACACAGACACAGACAGACAGACAGACACACATAAAGAAATATAAATAGTGTTGGGTGTCTGTGTAAGATAACAGAATACTGCTTTATACTATCAAGCCATTAAAGTGTAAGAACATTCCTCCTGATTTTATAATTCAATGGTGATTTAAAAGACTCCTTCCCTGATGAAAATCATTCTTTTAAGATGCAGCAGAGACAAGTGGAACAGTGAGAGGTGACATGTGGTCATCACCTGTTATTTTTCTACATATAATGGTTTGATAGGTTGCTGCTGGCACATGAAACACACCCTAAAATCCAAGACTAAAAATTCTGCTCACCACTTGAGCAAATCATTTTAGTGACAAAGTCTATGAAAAGCACTGCAGTGTCCATATTGCACTTTAACTCCACTACAACACCCCCTATTTCAAAAGGCGAGATACCAGCTCTCATAAGCTGCTGTGGGCAATACACATTTCACACATAGCCAGAAGGTGACAAAAAAAAAAAAAAAACAGGCTGAGACACATGGCAAAACTGTCAACTTTAACCCAAGCCCTAGATACTATCAAGCCTTGCTATAAAATAAACTCATGTTGCACGTATTCTCTGAATTTTCTGTTTTCCCATGTATATTTCCTACAGATCCCTGAAGGATAAAATAAATCCAGATAAAGCATTAGCTGTACTTTCTTTAACAAATTCAAAGATCAAACCTGATCCACAAGGCAATATATATTCACTGCATTTTCTCTTCAGTTCAGTGGGTACTTGAGATCAGCAGATCAATTTTTTTGAGCATATCTAGAGGCTTGAATTTTTCAGCTTTCCTTTGTGTTTTGACTGCTGTGATATTTAAAGCCTCAGGAATTAATGGAAACATTAGTCTGAGTGCCAATGATGAGTTTAAGACTGACTTTGGATCATCTTGGGATAGTATTTTTACTAAGAAAGAAGCCAAACCTCTATACCTAATTATGATTCCATGAATCACTATTGTTATTATCATTAATACTAATATGACTACTCTGGCAGTTTTCATTTTTGACATTTTACCCCTAAACCTATATATACATACATACATATCATATATATATATATATATATATATATATATATATATATATATATATATATATAAAATTTATCCTAGGAACATAAATCACTTAACTGCTTCCTGAGGTTGATGCAGTTCCTGTGCCAATTAGTGCTGATTCCACCAACCATGCTATTGAGGCATGCTGTGAGAGTTAATGTGTAGTCCACTGAGGCAGCCAAAACTATCTATTCAGACTTTCTTGTTCAATGAGGTAGTTGTAGGGTCCTCCAAAACTGATGGAATAACGATCAAAATGGAGAAAGTAGTCAGACAGCACTTCCCAGCATGAAATTGCAGAGGTAGAGTATATTTCCACGATTGTTAGTGGCCATTCAAGACACAGATGGACTGTGTACTGTGACAATTCGAGTGGTCTATGGGTTTGTCATTTTCAACGTGAGTGCACACACTCACACGCAAATTCAGACGGATGCGCTCTACAAGGTATGTTGATGGAATTGTGCTGTCTACGGGGTTTCAACCAACAAGTTCTCCCCAGAAAGGTTCATTTTCTACCATATCAACTCCTATCTGACACATCTACAAAGTGACAATAAAAAGCCCTCGGTGTGTGACACAAAGATACCCAGCTCGTTGTCTTTGATTAACTTGAAATGCCATCCATCCTGATTGCATATCTCAATTAAGTTTCTACTCATCGTTCATGTGCTGACATTAAAATGAATCTGCTGCAATATTTTTTCAGCATGTATTTTTTTCACCCATAGAGATGAGATGTTGCCCTTCAATTGTGTGTGTCCAGCCTGTCAATATCAACAGGAAAGTTATTCCCTGTTATACCTTTTCACATGTCACCAGCTGTCCCAAGGACAACCCTGCCAGTCATGAGAGGTGACAATGCCACCTGCCAAAGGGCCAGCAGACAGGGACAGAATTGAAATGTCAGGGCTAGACACTGACTAATGCCACCTTATAATATCATTTATCTCTGTAACAGATGCCCTTATTGAAGCAACTTTAATTTTACATATTATCCATATCTGTAGATGGAGGTTTCCTGAAGCAATTCATAGTAAGCAATTCATAGAAAGTACCATACCAGGTTACAGCAGTAGTACTGCACCTGGGGCCTTGAAGCAACCAGGCAGATGGTTGCCATTCTCCTTCAGGGTCCAACAGTGGTGTTTGTGTGTGTGTGAGTGTTTGTGTATGTACGCATATGTTCATTGTGTTTAAATGTGTAATTTCACCTACATTATAACATTTTAAGTTGAAGTTATTGACTTAAATTTAGCACTATCTTATATGCACAGTGCTTTGAGACAATCTTGTTTGTAAAAATGTCTTATAACAAATAAAATTTGATTGATTGTTTTGATTCCATTTTAGGCTGATGTAAGTCATTATGTAGGTTTTATGTTCAGTGCACTAAATGCACTTGCACAACAACCAATGAGGAACAAATGCTGGCAGTTTAGATAGTTCCATTTTCCAAAATACACCTGTTGAACTCTATTGAAAAAGCATCATAATGCCAAATGGTGTGTACTGACAAGATAAAATAGTGGGCGAATACATCACATTTACATCTAAAGTTTCTGTTACTGTTTGATACTTAAATTGTACCAACAAAGCATGTAAAACTACATAAACAAAACTATGTAAAATATAGCAAGCCACCCTTTCCATGTTCAAGGAACCCAGGTTTTTCATAGATTTGAAGTATTCATATTTTCACTTTGAGATCAATATTCTTTCAGCTCTTTCAGCTTTGTGATGGAGCCGGTGTCATTTAGTTAAACTAGTTAAACACACCCCACAAAACCAAATTTTGTAAGTATGTTACTGTTGCCTTCTGAGTTTGAGTGTATTGATCCACACTGCACATTTGGAAACATCTGAACACCCTTTGTGTTGTTGGTCACTGTTTGTCATTTCTGTACATAGCTACTGTACATGAGCACTCTGCTTTACGAGAGACTAAATCTGCAGCTGCCATTGTTCATTATAGTCAACATGGGTATGAGTGCTCAATACACCCCAATACTCTACCACAACAACTACACAACACATGCACATACAGCATTTTAAATGATTTTTCATGAAAGCTGTTGTTTTTTAATCTACAGGAAGGAGAAGACAGACACATCTTGACTTAAACCACAGCTTTTAAAATGCTAATGCTGTCTAATCTAATTTCATGTGTCATTCATTTCACTTAATGTGTCATATTTAAAGACAGTCAGCACTCCATGTAAATGAGGAAGTCTAGTCATTTCCACTATGTGAAATCCTTATTTTTTTCCCACAGATTTTTATATTACTTATCTCATATCTACTATGCCATGATTGATAAATACTGATTACAGACAGTCAAGTGCATGTGATTCCTTTCATGTTTTGAGTCCTTTGATCATTTGAACTAATAAGTACTTTGCACAACATATCTGATCAGGGTTGTTAGCAAAGGTCTCTGAAGGTAACTGTTTATAATCTCCATCTTAAAATGTTTAGGCAAGTGAATTAATGATGCACACTTTAAGATTTGCTCTGCTCAAGGTGACTGCAGAAGGTACAATTAACATACATTTTAATCAGTTTATGTGTGCGAAAATATCCAATCTCAATGAGCACGTGAATATGGATGAGAATGGAGAAAAAATACACCACAGGTGCTGCACTGTAAAAAAAATAACATTTATATTCAACCCATTAATACCCATGATAGTCTGAAAATTTATATTTTTTATCGCCCACCCTGCACTGCACTCTTTTCGGAAACAGTTTTTTCTTTTTTTCCCTGAGACAATGGATCTCATGTAACTTTGTTGCAATAGCAATGTTGCACGTATATTGCTTCATAATTTATAATTTATAAAATATATTCATAAAAATATAAATCTTATATTGTTTTAATAAAAAGTAAATATGAAATAGGCATGTATTCATCTGTAATTTTAAGTGAACTATTTCACAAAGTAATGTTTGAAGCACATTCACATTGCCTTCAAAAAAACAGAGTTAAAGCGTCAGCAATTTCTTTCCCCAATTAATCAACACTATAAACAGCGTTAAGATATCCCAGGCAAACAGTTGGCAGAACGTGCACGATATAAATGACCTGTGAAATGCAGACAGCTGGAGACAGCTGGATTGATTTACTTTGGATGCAGAAACTTCCTGAGTGAAATGTACCGATAAACAATTGGTGCATAATAAACAGTTTGTGTCCCATATGGATTATTCATGCATATACATCCATGCCCAAAATTTAGCCATGGCAATACATGGCTTCTTAAAGCACTGCTGTAGTGAAAAAGACAGCAGTGTGTCTTTACTTTGTTGATCAAGTGACTGCTTGGCCCACGTGTAATCATGGCAGGGGGCATTAATCCAACAGTGCAGCAAGAGACCACCCTCCTCACAAAGCAGAGCTATGCCGGCTTCTGCACGTAGGCATGTTTCTACTAACAAACAGGATCCCTAGAGCTGTGTGAGTTTGAACTTGAGTATCTGTTTGTCAGATACTCAATGCACATCAACACACACATGTGCACACAAAAGGTGTAAATGAACCTCTAATGTTTTGCAGTGCAATTTGTTACATTGGAAAGCACACATCAGCCTTGTGTCTCGCTTGCATTTGACCCACATCTGCTTTGACAAAACGAAGGCAAATTCTTCCTTCTCCCAGAGAACCTCCACTCTCTCAGTTTGGTTGCCTGGACATTGACAGAATGGGGACATTTTAATTTGAAATATAGTGATGAAATTGTGCTTTCTCAGCAGAGGAGAGAAAAAGGTTATGAAGAAAAAACACTTTATTTTATGTCCTAATTACTAGGGGAGAAAAACTATTTGTGGTAATTATGTGCTATTCCTGAAAAGTAGGCAATTTCTAGGCTAGGTAACCAAAAAGCAATGATCTGGTAATGCTCCACTTAATTGATGACATCCTTGAAATACCCTCATTACTGTATGTCCATTCACTTTCCATCTTAACAGATAAATATCCATCTTGAGATCATTTGAAGAGACCAGCTAAGAATGTGTTTCCAGGTACTTTATAGGTACCCTAAAATACCTCTATTGTAGATACTACTTATTTTCATATTTTTGCCATGCAATTACAGTATATAATTTTCCTATTACTAGAGCCCTGAACAATAAAGTGCTGTGATAGCTTCTTTTCTGCAGCTGGCTATAAGTTAAGCTCAGTCACGCTGGTTAGATAATATCTAAATACATATTGTAAAAAACCCAATATTTTCTCTACTTGAAATCACCAATTCAAATGGTAATTATAAATTTAAAATGGTTCCTACAAATATTCATAATACCATGAAACCCATTTTGATTGCTCATGTCCAATATTACACAATTAATTAATTTACTTGAGAGCCAGTATTCTTTTTGTGGATATAACTCTTCTCATTCAGGTTATAGGATTTCCTATTTTTCCTACCTTACCTCTGAGAATTAGCTCTGCTACAGTGTAAATGTCAAATTTCAATAGAGTGCAGTGTCACAATAAGTAGCAATTATCAGGCAGGCTGAAGAGACTCATCTAGCTTTCAGACAACCTGGCATGAGAACTACCATTCCTGTTAGACTGATTCCATTTTGCCTGCCGGTTGCTATAACTACTATATTTGTCTTCCACAATCTCATTATTTCTCATTGACCCAATATCCCTCCCTCCCTGTATTTGACATTCTTGAAACTTTCAATATTGGCTGGCTTTGGCATTTCCACTTCATTTGCTGCCCATCACTTTGCACACAGACATTGGAAAGAGATCTCAATCAGACAGTGATTTCTATGGAAAAAATATGTCCAAAATGTCATTAAAAATTACAAATGAAAATATATACTGTAAAGCTTTTCAAAAATAAAACAAAAATGATAAACTTTAATTGCATGTGTCATGGCTTATGTGTGCCATTTGTCATTGATGTAAAAAGCCAAGGCTTTACACTTTGTGAGTGCATTTTTGTATGGTTGCATGTCTCATACGTACAGCTATACCTTTGTGTCTCAAGGTTTGGTGAGAAGCTATTTTCACTGTTCAGAACTTTCATCACTGGCTACATTCTGAACTCACTGATGATGATGAGGCTGTGCCACTCTGAGGCCATGGAAGTGAATCCCCTGCTTCATTTCATAATTTCATGTGAACTTTGGCAGTGGCCACCCAGCCTCATTAATTCAGACAGATGACCTTCCTGAAAAACAATGACTAATCAATAAGCTGTTTGCCTCATCAGACATGGAAGTACGATAAATACAGCTTCTGCTGATTTGCAAGACATGTATTAGGAAACAGTTTATTATATTATAATGATGCCACTTTTTAAAAGTCGTAAAAATGAAAACAATTTTTGAATTTATTCTGGCTCTAGTCCCTTTTAAAGGGTGCCAGAATCAGGACAATTATGCTGTAGAATCACAGAGGCACATACTGTGCGGCTTGATGATTACTATTACAACAATGGTTTCAAACACATAATGACTGGCAGCAACAAACAACTGGACTCATTACACTTTAGTTACATCATTGTATTGACAGGGCTTTTCATAACAACAGTCATACAAGGTCGGAGACCCTCAGAGGGTGACTTAATTATTGATGAAAAAAAAAGAAAAGTTATTTTCATCAACTGCCGACAGTAAATCAGAAACAAGCCCAGATAGGACGACGTACACTATAAAGAGGAATTATCAGTATGAAAGGAAATAAAAAGTGTTCATTCCCATTATTAAGGTTTGAGTGTGTATTAATTTTATTCAGTAATTCCTGAAACGGTTATATTATTTCATATATACATATAAAATAAAAAAAATCTGCAAGTAGAAATAATGACAGCAAAAGGATGAATTCAATCAAACAATTACATGTGGGTGGACAATCTTTCCATTTGTTCATTTATTCCCAAACATAAAAGGTTCACTGAATATTCTTCAGCAGAAACCAGGGGGGGAAATCTCAATTGCCTGTCAGGTCTAATGTGTACTGGGAGCGACAAGGCTTTATTATAAAAACATAGCGCTGGTAAAATTAAATTAGGTATTTGGTAGTAAATGTCACGTCCTTTTCTCTACAGGCTGTTATAATCTTTCACAGCAGGCTGTTCTGAAAAGCATTCACTAAACAATGAAGGGAGTGTGAAAGAAAGTAGTAGTATCACAGTAAACAATGGTGACTAAACTCTGGTAAGATGCTTAAAGATGGATTGGAATGCCGACATATAACCAGGAAAACAAAACCATTCTTGCCCACATCTTGTGGTTTAACAAGCGTCGTTCAATAACACAGGGGGCGATGGGGGAAACTGAAGAAATAAACATGTAACCATACCATCTGTGTGTGTCTATCCATGGTGTCATGTAAACAGTTAGAAAAACACGGTTTTTAAAGCTTTTAGGAGCACGCTTCTCAGACCTCTTCATATTCCAATGTGACAATATTCGTGATGAAATGTGCCACATAGAAGTGCTATTCTGGGCAGCCCGAGTTTAATTTTTTGGATGGGAGACATTAGTTCTGGTGGATTTGTACCTGAGCTGGTGCGTGTGTGTGCATGTGCCTATTTGGGGGCAGGTCAGTGTCTGAAATAGGATAAAAATGATACCAGAGAATATCTATATTTTCTATCATTACCATAAGAAATTATATAATGCCCTTCTTTTCTGCAGTCATTTTAAAGTAATTTTTATCAGTTCAGAGAGAAATTCCATCATTTGCATACATGAAAGTACTGCATACAAATCCAGGGGGCTGGATATTTCTGGAGAGTACATGCAACTAAATGGCAAATTTTAGAACTGGTGCTGATGTGGGTGATACTAACACATCTCTATGTAATGAGGCGATTACCCTCAAAAATGACATCATTACATCAGCACACCTTCTGTAAGTGTTTCTTCTATTTCAAGCTATTTTTTTATCCATTTGCTAGATCAAAGTGTAATGTAAAAATTAAATGAATCAGTGAAAAGAAAAAAATAGGCTGTCATATCTACTGAGCATGCACGTTACGTACTGTGTAGTCAGGGGAGAAGAGAGTGCCCTCGATAACTGTGTGTTATCATTTCAAGAAGATCCTAATTGTATCTTGACGTGCTTTTAAAATCAAAGGGCTGCAGCATGGCTTTAAGCACGGTTTAGCGAGGACACGCAATGATGAATTAGCCACGTTTAAAGATTAGTCAGAGCTTCACTCAGAGGAATAGCATTGGATGACATGTTATTAAGCTGTAGTTAATAGCCTCTTGGAGTGGCGAGATGCGAGTTCTAGGCCGGGGCTGCTTCCTCCGTCATCACGGGGGGCCTCTGCCGAGAAACCCCGAGTGAGCTAATCATGTCAGGCGGAATAATGCTCCGGTCCAACACCCCCCACCAAAGCAAACAGATGCAGTCAGCAGCAGCCTCGCTCCCTTTCATTATTAATGATCAAAGTTCAACTTGAATTAGCCACGTTGTCGAAGATTTATGATTGTGGAGCACAGAACCCATTCGGCAGAACCTTCACACCTGTCTCTGGCTCCCTGAAAAATTTGGCTTTGACTTTGCCCTGAGGAGTGCTAACACCAACCTGACGCTAATCTCCGTGCTTGACCCCATTTCTTCTCTGTGCAGTGGTCTCTCACTGAACTCGGTGGCGTGGGAACAAGGAAGTAGAACTGAGCGACTGATATACTCCAGCTGGACAACTTGTGAAAACAGCACAGTCTCCTTTGATTTCCAGTCAGCACTCATGTTTGCTAGACAAATTGTTCTGTATGTATGCTTGTATATTCAGGTTGAGGGGACTCTGAATTAATACTCTGAATTGGCTTTTTGAATGAACTGTTAATTGGAATATTCCTTTACTGGTATTGTACAAATCAACATGATGCATGTATGCTGCACAGCTATGGGATTATGTGTTAATGCATATCACTGTATTTCATCTAATGCAAATTAGAAAAATACAAATCTTTATATTTTAGCCAACAGAAGATGTTCTGCCTATGGGTTACACCATCATCAAAATGATCTGGATAATGTCAACTCCAAACATATGATGTCATTGGATTAAGATTGAAAATTCAGATTTACAGGAAAGAGTGGTGCAAAAGGAGTTCATGGGATCAAAACGGAGAAGAAATGTTGGGCAGGCACTTTTTTGTTTTGTGCTGAATATCACCTGGTTGCGCATCAGCGTTGTACCCACAAATATCTGGGGAAAAGAAAGTTTCTGTACCTCTTCTGCAAAGGCATGGCTGACTGTAGTTTCACAGCCAGTCAAAGTGCCCACAATGGAGGAGGCGTGTGAAATTACAGTGTGATCTGAAAGAACCCTTCACATTCCCTCAAATCATTGGATCTTACCTCCCACAGATGGTTACAAGGACTTTGTGAACCAAAAAGGGTGGCCCTCTCAAATTCTCCAGGAACTACTCGTGAATGCCACATACTGGTTATATGCAATGCCTCTATTATTTAATGAATCCCAATTTAGAAATACTTGATCTTGAATTAATGCAATATGAACTGTTTTAATGAAGCTTAACTTGCTCTGTAAATATGTTTTGTAGAGGTGATTACATTGTATTTTCTATGGCTATATGATAACCAAAGCCTTTACCTCAATGATTGGTTTAGTGCCAATGTAAGTACCTTAATTCCTCTGCATTGACCAAAGACATGGGCAGGCTTTGCCAAGAAATCTAGGTTTATTACACTTTATCAAATACATAAATTTCATCAGAATGAAATTCAGGACACTTGAATCTTAAATCTGGCTAGCTGTTGTGAAAATGCATATAATCTTGCTCTTATTACCATGCAGGATGCTTTAAAACGTAGGAACCTGATATTCGCTTGTGGATAAACATTTACCATATATATCACGAATCACAAGCATTTTATCTCTAGCAATCAATCAATAGGTTTTCTGAACAGTCCCCTAAAGATGATCAAACACATAAAAACATACCGTACAATTTGAAAATCTGAATAACATTTGCTGGAACTACAGAGTGGAAGCAAATGCTCATGTTTGTCAAGATCTGATACATCTTGTGTATAACATTTTGATAGGGAATTCTGCATAGCTTGTCTGTGTCCGATGTGTGTGAAGGGCACACAGAAAACAGTGTGCATATCACTGTCTTCTCAGGAAGAGGAGGGGGATTGGGATTGTTACGACAGCAGTGCCCTGCTTTGAGACTAGCGCATTATGAATGGGTGGCAAAGGCAGCAGTGTAATGTAGTGGCAGAAGAACGGGTTGCAGAGTCTAGTCCTACGAGGGTCACTTTTGTTTATTGGCAATTACCCTGAATGTCCAGCTGTATGAGTGGACAGTACATTAAAGAGCCAGTCTCCCAGCATAAGGATGTCTTCTTAGCAAAAAATAACAATAATAACATTATAAATACGTCTTCACATCTGTGATGAGAGGGGATCAAGGGTTAAACATGCTTGAGAAGTAACTTAAGAATGGAAACATCTCAGCGTTAAACGAAAATTAGAGTGACTGATTAAAACTATATTACCTCTTTAATTAATCACTGAACTTTCCCTCTCTTACCCGCCTTGTAGGAATGCATAAAGTATTACTACAGGCCATAGAATGTTAGTATGTCTGCTGCTGCAGTCAGAATCCTGGTGTGGTGCTCTGAATAGTCTATAAACACTCCTGAAACAAGTGAATTCAGAGTGGCTGAAAACCATCCCCAGATCACCAGAGGTGGTAGATCAGTGGTGTCCACCAGAGATCCGCCAGTTGCTGTTCTTTGTTCCATCAGCCATATCAACTTCACTGGAACCATTAATTGGATTGGAGCCTGGATCATGTGCTGTTCCAGGTTTGGACCATCAATCTCCATAACCTGGAGTGGACACTACTATTCAACACACAATGCAGATAATTTGTGTAGTGAACTGAAAGCTCACTACCCACCACAACATGCAAACACGTTATAAAGTATTTGAATAAAAATGCAAGGCACCCCTATGGTAAATGTATCAAAATACATTTCACAGGAAGTGTCAGGTTTACACTGATATAATGTAAATGTGTAGGGAGTAGACTTAATCTTTTCTGGACATAATTGCCAATTCTTCTCAAAGGCAAGTATCCAGTAAGAATGCACCAAATGATGTTCTAATGCAGGAACACCTATTTAACTACCTAGATACAATGGCAAAGTAACATATTTCAGTTGCTTACATTATGAGATAACATAGGTGTGGGACTAAAAGTACTGATCTTATGAAATTCTCAATGTCAAACATTAATGATGTGCTACAACTCTTAAAATAACAACTTGATAGGAAATCAAAATTAATTTTCTAGGTATTATAGCTACACCTCCCACCACAGTAGATTCACCTTTGCTTGCAACCATTGCACTAGCTCAGAGCCCTGCCCTTCTGGGAGAAATACAGTATTTATGATTCAAAAAATGATAACCACATGAAAAAAATCATATTACTGGATGTGCCGAGTAAACAGAGATGAAGCAGAGGGAGGGAGTGATTAATATGTTGGTGCATCCAACCTCATGTGCACCCAACCTATGCTTATTTGGATGTCAAAGAGACTTCATAAAAAATTGTATTATTGAAAGAACGCTTAATAGAAATACTGCCCATCCCTGCCTGTAGACAATACTTTTGCAAGGCGAGAGGTAACTATGGATGCTACTTTCAAATATTGAGGACATCTACACACTACAGCCATACAGAGCTTTTGTGATATAGAATGGGTCAAAGAGGCTGATTTCATATGAATGTATGAGTCTAGGGAATAAAGGGTAGAACTGGGTTTAATTAATGTGTGATGGCCAGTAGATAACCCACACATGGACGTACAGTATGCGCAGCACCACAGCACAATCAGGGGTTTCGTTGGAGGATTTGCCTCTGCATATTTGTGGTACTCACACACAGTGTCCAGAGTGTGCTGGACACATTAAATATATCCTTTTTAAATGTCCCATCCAAGCATAACAAATGTCATAACAGTTGACCCACACTTTTGTTGTAATTTTGTCATCTTTCATATGGACTGGTTGTAGTTTCTGACTTTTCTATATTTAAACTATATTTATCACATTTGGTTTTATATTGTTTTAATTGCTAGGCATGAACACAATGGCACAACACAATTGTAAGGGAATAACTTTTTTATGCCTTTAGTTGTTTTAACAGATGTCTTTTTATCATTTTCCAGCTGCCTCTCCTCTTGTCTGTAGCTGCTGCACTGGCCTCTGATTGTCTTAAAGGGGTGTGACCAGGTCAAATGAGGACTTTTAAAACTTGTCATTGCACTGTGAGAAATGCAGTGCATTGACATGGGTTTTTACTGAGAGGGGGAAATTGTGCTTAATTCAATATATTTTGTTCATCTGCATGACATGTTCTGCTAACCAGTTACCCTGCTTTCAAAGAGAGCCATCAGAATGTATAGGACCCAAAGCACAATTAAAAGTAATTTTTATTATTCTTTTCATGATAAAAACTGTTTACGTTGCACTCATAAGTGCAAAATGGTTTGACCCAACCTTATATGAGAACATTCTGTGTGTATTGTGAAAGAATGAATTTCTGATACTTTACCTCTGTTTTGCACAGCAGTTGCTAGTAGAGGCTTAGAATCTGCCTTCTGTGCCTATCTGCTCAGACAAATCCTGAGATAATGCTATGTCGACCCCTTGTCCCAGTTTGATAGCACTGTAGTTAATGTGTTCTCTCTGATCCTGGAATGTTGTGGGTTCTACAGCTAGGTATCAGCAGAGACTTCAGAAATGATACCCACTGTCTCTGCTGGGGTTTGGGGCAAATGGCCCTGTAATAGCCTGGTGTCCTGTGGACCTACTTGCACATCAAGATAGGCTCTGACCCTGTGAGCCACCCATGCTTGGATACAGCTTGCCTACACAATGTTGACTCCACAACAAAAAACATTATGAAAGATACAAAATTGCATGGCTGCTCCACTGATACCAGTCAGGAAAGGGGATAAAGGTGCATTCCAATGATGAAATGCATATTATTACATTTTTGCTGAATTAAATGTGTTAGAGGCTGTTTTTCTCTTTTTAATCTCAGCAACTTCATGATGATTATAGCCATATCATTCTTCCTTTTGTAGCTCAGAATCTATATTTAATCAATTCTTGTTTTTTATTACCACACTTCAATATCTTCAGCATCTACATCAAAACTCAAGATTGCTGAGGGATGTATAGACATGACCTTTTTTCATTTTCAGTGTAATGAATAGTTCAAAAAGCCATAATGCACTGTATATGATTATATGAAGAAATTCAGGAGCAAAAAGCATTACAGATGAATATTTTCTTGTGCTCAAGTACTCTCAAGTGCCTACGAACGACTCCACCTTGGAAGGATCTAAAGTGCCCCATATTTCTATATCAAATGAAGGGGACAAATATTGAGCTCAAAGTTCTGACTAAAGAGACCCACCAAACAAAACAGTTGGCCACAAGAGGATCCAAATTCCTACTAAACATGTTTTTTTTTTTTACTGAGAATATATAAATTTGACAAGAGATGTTACATTTTGGAGTTGTTTCTCCAAAATGTAGCTATGGCCTATCATCCCTGTGACAGGAAATGTTATCAGGGCCTATTGTTCTCACTGACAGAAATATCACAGCAAACGTCATGCTGTACATTTCCGGAGAATAATGGCCTGATTACCACTCATCAAGAGATCTGCCACCTGTCTCCAGCATCAGTCCACAATACCATGGAGCTGTCAATCATGTTGTCACAATGCCAAATTAGAGGGCACAAACCTCCAACTCACTCACTCACAGCAACAGCGACAATTTGGCAGTAAATTGCAGAACAAAAGGGGCATTTGTGAAAGATTTGCTGCCATAATGTGAACTCAGACCGACTTTTCCCTAACAAGACAATTCGGAGTAAAGTTGTCACCACAAAGGTTGTTATGTAAGCTTGTTTGGACATTTTGTCATGTAAGTAATACTCGTCCAGATCGCCTTGTGAATATAGGTCACAGTGGTCATATACTGAACATCTACAGAAATGCATGTATGCACATGCACACTTTTAAATTCATTTTGAATTTAATTATTGATTATTTTAATTATTGATTATTTTTGGGTGTCAGTTTGATAGGAACTAATAATTCATCACAAGTTCAAGGGATCAAAGTGGGATTTTGACCAAACTGAGAAACTGTCTTTAATAACCAAAAACAAGTGAGCCAGGCCCTCCCTTTGCTCATCTGAAATAATGTTTCATGATGTCATATATTGTCTGACTGGTTGCTCTAGCAATACCATTGTCCTTCAAAAGTATGGTTTTCCTTGTGCATCTCATGTGCAGATCCTACAACTCTCTTTTTGGCCAGCAGCCAAAGATGAGATGGATGATGTCTCGTTCTTCATGGAAGCCGAAAAAGAAGTGACGGGAAGATAGAGACTTGCACTTAATCAAGCTCATACTTAAATCGATTGCATACATATATTAAGAAAATGGACTCCCTGCCTAAACGATTCATACAAATGGAAAATGTTTCATCCCTTACTACACACCTGAAATTGGAAATGTCATGGCTAATGAATTTAAATGTAATTTATTTAATATCATGCCCCGTGCTGGCTGTGTCTACAGTATGTCATGTTACATCCCCGAATTCCAAGGTATCGAGCACTTTCCTAGAGCAATGGCTGCTTTGGGCTGCTGTCACCGGAGGTGCCACAAACTAACATCTATTAATTGTCAGATGTCATAGTCCGGTGTACATCGTGTTTCGTTTACCATTTACGACAAAATGCATTAATGGCAAATTTGTCAGTGTCAGAAACCCTTACATTGGTACTGAGGATTTCTACATTGAATTCAATTTATTACCATGAACCTTGGAAGCACGCTGGGCATGCTATACCAAACTTTCAAACAAACAGAAAGAATTTAATTACCTTACTTTTGAGGACATGCACACTTGGAGGTGGGAACGGGGGTGATTGTCATAATTGAATGTGAGAACTGTTTAGAAATGTCACTTCTCGACAGTATTTAAGTTTTTGCGAGAGCAGAGGCGTTCCTGGCAAGGCTAAAACCATCCCTTACATCTTGTACCTTTCATTAGGGCTCCCACATAAATGTCAACTGAGATAACGCACAATCTCTGCATAGCCAGCAACATTAACCCACCCAATCAGCACAGACCTGCATGTTGGTTTTCTAACAAGTGTTTTCATACGTAAACAACTGTCATATATTATGACTAGCTCATGTCCATCTAGGGTGTCAGTAACTACAACTAAATTAAAACTTACTTCCTCTACTGCAGATCCTCAGGTACGGCTCAATAACAAGTAGAGCAAGCTGAACAAAGCAATTATAAACTAAACCTACATATTTATAAATTACCAAAATGGTTACAAAACCAAATGCTGCAACCTGCTTTTAACCGTGTAAAAGAATCTAGAGTTAATCCATTTCAACTGCATTGTGGTTAGACTCTGAAGCGCTTTTCAGCCACAACATTTTGTATTTGTTTCCACAAATACAACACATTCCAGCAAAATCAGACATGTTCCTGGAAGGAGTGAGCAAGTATTTAAATATCTTGATGATATTAGAAAACCTCTCAACTGTGCTGCATTGCCTGCAGCATATGAGTCACTCTGAAACTGCATCAGTTTAAATTGGCTGACTGCTACTTCATTAACACGCTCCACGCACACATACTGCTCTATAGCCTCTGCTTGAATGGCCCCCAGACCAACAAACCACATACTGCTACTTGCTACTCTAAGTGTGAACCAGGACCAGGTTTTTATTCCCAAAGCCCAGAGCCTGAAAATATTTTTTGAAACAAAACTGTACTGTCTTGATAGGAATTTTTAATGTCCCAGTGCGGAACTGTTCTTTTTATTTATTTTGTTTTGCTATAGAATAATGTGAACTGCAACAATACAATATTTAGCCTATATTTTTATTGATCAGTTCTTAGCACAAATGCATGGAGCATTGCTTTGAAATATGAACTGACGTTCTGCCAGTCTGGAAAAAAAAAATTACGGGTTGGAAATTGAGTTATTATTCACATTCTCTCATTAGACTTGTGGGTGACATAGGTCTGACTGATCTGTCTGGTAGTAAAAGTAGATGTGGTTTTGTAATGACATTATAATCTTCCCACACAGGCTGGGGTATGAGATCAATATTTTTCATACTTAAAGTAGGTGTCTGAGAAATTTTCAGTGTGGAAGTGACATATATACTCTTGTTGATAAAGTAGTATTGGCATTATTGGCTATAAATAAAAATGCTTCCATCTTAAAAAAATAATATTCAGGACATTTACAGAATCACTGTAAATTTTCATTAGTCATGGTATATTTAAGGGTGTGCTCTGATTCTGGAGGTCCTGTTGCCTAGGTCAGTGCAATGACTCTAGAGATGGAGGCAAAAGTGGGAGTGAGAAGGTGGCAGACAGTGAAAGGCTATTCTGTAGATAAATTTTAGCCACTGATGCTGAGCAGTGAGCTCCAGTGGAGAAGTACGAAGACTGATTTTCATTGTTACATTGCCTCATTTTTATGCAATACAAAAAGGGCCATTACCCTCACCTGAAGGGATGGGCTTTTCTTGCCTTACATTGTGATGTTAGTGTTCTTGAAAATCAAATTTCAAATGCTCAGAAATCTATGAGTTTTATGCTATGTAAATTTCAGTCATTAACTACAAACCCTACAAGGTATTTTACAGGATACACCCAAACTACTTTCCGCAATAGCTTTTTCTCTAACAATTGAGCATAGCTCTACTCACATTAACATGTACAATTGTTGCCAGATTATGAAAAAAATAACATCCTACCTTTTATTGAACTGTGTCTCCACATTATGGTGGGCTCCGGTCTTCCAATAGCCAGACACATCAGAGTGACGTTACTGCCCTCGTTCACGGTGATGTCAGAGGATATGTTTGTGATCTTTGCTGGAACTGCAGGAAAATATGCATAAAGTGCACACAAAATACATCAGTTCAGCTGCAAGACAAACATATCTTTAAGATCTTGCAAGATTAATACTACAGATCATTTTTAGTGAAATTCCATCAGCACCCTTTAAGTAAGTCCTTAGTGACTGTAAATAAAGTGTAACGAGTACCCTGGCATTGAGAACAATAAATTTTAATATTTGTCTAGACTGTTATACTAAGGATTTTGCTTTTCATTGACCTTTAAATAATCTACTGACTTGACCACTGATCATAACAAATTAATAATATTCATTTACTGGTGCACAACAGGCATATTGCATACAGTATTTGCATAGTTTAGTGAATGCATGTTTTTTTGTGAAAGCATGTTATGTTATGTGTACACAGAACCTTTAACCTGTTTCATCATTTTTCTACATGTCTTTCCTTTAATCATTTTGGGGCCTGACTCAGATGTGAGATACACATGCATAAATTCCTCTTAAGTGCTTCTGCGGACAGCTGCTCATCACTTAAGCTCCTATGAGAGATTGTGACTTTTGGGTTGAGTTTGGCCAAAATGACGGGGTAACTCATTCTCCAAGATATGTAAATTCTAACTTGAGACTTACATCCATTTCCTCTCCTCAACCCTTCTCCACAGCAAAAGGCTGAATAAGTCATATGCTGCAATGACCATCGTGTGTAACCACAACATTGTTGATAAGTAGGCAGGGTAAGCTCAGTGAAAATAAAAATTCACACAATGAGTTTCTATTTGATTGATTTTACTTTGGAACAAATTCAGACCATTTCATAACCATGTCTAATTAGTCTATCAATAAATTGTTGAACATTTGCCTTTTTTTCCAAAATTTAGAACCATCAGAAAATGAAGTCTACCCACACCTCTTGCTATTTGTTAAAGTATCTCCTTATACATTAGTGCAGTGTCTTTTTGTTTCATGACTGCTTTAAAGTCAATTCAGCTACCATCATTCCCACCTTGATTTTGACAGACTGATGGTGGGGATGCCGGTGTCACTTCCACAACTTCCTAAAACCAAGCAAACACTTGAGCCATGACATATACTTTATATTCTATGCTGGCTGACAAGCTATAATCAAAGATGCACAATTCAGACAAGTGACTTGTGCTTTTTTACAAATAAAAAATGCTATTCACTTGTCTAAATGACAAGTGTCATCTTGCATCGGTAGTGTGTGATTGTTATATAAGAATGCATTTTTGTAATTATACAAAGAGCTTTTGAGTTTAGGTTGAGTTTATCATTTAGGATGGGGCTGTAGATATATAAGTGAGCAGTTTTACTCATGTACTATATTGCTGTGTCACTGCCCACTTCAAAGACCACCGCATTATACCCTTTACATAGTAAAAATTGAGTATTACAGTGAAATGCATTTACAAGAATTACTGACAAATAATCTATCACCTATTATGATAAAACTGTGGGATCAAAAAAAAAAAATCATTCCAAGACTAACGCTGTTTAGGCATTCTGCTAATAAGCATATATGCATAAAAGAATCATTTTGTGCTCACTCACAACACGCAAAATGGCATTCAGTCAAGTGCAACAATGCTACTTAGAATTTAAGTATGGTTGCTCTGTAAAATTCATGTTACTACCATAGTATCATTTACAGTGCAAAAAACATTTTTAGAAGAAAATGTCCTGTTTAGTTACAAGCCTGTAAGTGATTTAACATCACTGAAAAAAGAAAGCTTCCTGGTAATGAAAATGATCACCTTCAGGCTTATAATTGTCTTTTTCAAACCAGCCAGAGATGCAGCTGAGAAATTTACCATTCCACAGTGTCTAAAGCCTATGATTCCACAAGGCTGAGAATGCTTCAGAAAGAAGGAAGGAGACAGGAAACAAATGCAAAGTGACAAGGTACCAACAACTAGAGTGTGATTTTTAGCCTTCACAGAGCCAATTATAACGGTGACCCTTAAAGAGCACAAAGCAAATTATTATCTTATAACTGAAACAATTTAGTTGAGAACATTGACTGTGTCACAACACTGTAGCCATACATTTGCCCAGCAACAAATGCCAAGAATATGGCTAAGGGCATTTCCATCTTCCATATTATCCATCAAATCCATGACATTCATTCATTGGTAATTCCACTTTTAAGAGCTGTCCTGGATGGATGTGATTCTAAGCATTGAAATGCACTGTATTAATGTGGCATAAAATGGAAACTACATCTGACAGCTCATCTTAACTGTAAGGTTGAATGTGTCTTGGGGAAAACACAGTGTAACTCTACAGTCTGAGTTGGCTTTCTGAGCACTGATACTTACATGTTTATAATGACCATTTGTTTCACATTAGAGAGAAATGGTATCCCGTAACACATACCCCCACAATACCCAGCCTCCTCCTACACACAAATCCATCCCCACAACAACATAAAATGTTTTTCTCAAAATAACATTTGCATATTCCAACACTAAAGTAGAAAATTTTGGCCCACATTAGTCTGTGTCCCTAAATGTGAGCAGTTAAGTTATATGATGATGTTATTAGATGTAAACAACATTTTCCCTAAATTGTAGAACCTGCTGAAACCATGATGATGTGTAACTATTAAACAAACATGATCAAATAAACATCACTTTGTTAGGTGAAGAGCACAGCACATTTTGGTCCAGTTGAATCTGGGCCTTTGTTTCAGCCAATGGAATTTGGGGGTTATTATAACTGTGAATTGGCAAACAGACATTTTAAAAGGGATTGTTCTGAAAGGAATTCAGCTACACAGCAGCAGTGCTCATACAAGAAATCTATTTAAAAGCTGCAGGATCAAGGCACCCATGCCCGTAACCAGCTATGAGGTCGCCAAAGTCCAGACCTCGGTAATTTCTTTAGAGCTAAAAATAAAATTTGAAGCTAAATACAACTGGATGGAAAAAAAATCAGTGGTTGAGAACTTCTCCTCCGAGATGAGTGCATGCTTAATTCAGTTTAGAATTGTTATTTAGTGTCCGCTGTGTGTGAGAGTTGTTGGAATTTACGCACATTGGCGGCAGCAGGTGGCTTGTGTGTGAACTGGCAGCATACCATTCGGTAAGACAAAGCAATGATCGTTATGCCATTATCTGTAAGAAACGTTCAAAACAGTAACCTGGTACAGCATCTCTAGTAAAGGCAATTGTATGAACATATATGCATACTCTGGCCATGATGAAGGCTAGGCTATTTCTTTCATATTAGTAGGCTAGCTAACGTTTCACACAACACCATTGATTAAAAAACAGCTTATGTAGGAGAAGGTATCAATAATAGTAGGCCTACGAAAAATTTCAAAGCCAAATTTAGAAATTAATATAAGTGTATAATGACATTAGCTTGTAATGCTGTTACTCTCAAGCATTTTCATGGCCTGGTTACAGCCATGAAGGCACCTCAGACTATAGTCACCTATGTCCCTACATCAGACATCAGACAAAAAGACATTAAAGGACCAGGCCAGGGACATTAAATTAAACAGTCCCTCTTTCCTCTTGATCATACAAAGACTGGGCCACAATGATACCTAAGAAGAAACTACTGGTGGCAGTGGTTGGGCATGGAGTTTAGCTCTGTTTGTGTAAGACAAGACATATCAACACAGCCAAAATGTGTTGCCTTAGCAGGCTCCTACTCCTGTATATCCTGGCCCTTTTGCTTCCCACAAAGGAAATGAGATGGGGGTCTGTCTGGAACAGTGCAATAATGAGGTGGCAGTCCTTGATGCCAATTCAGCGGTTGCCAGGAGATTCGAAGCTGCTCCTTTGCGGAGGCTGATCACACTGTAGATTCAGAACTGCGGGATATGTCAGTCTTTTCATTACAACACAGCAAGGGACGGTGCTGGAAATTAATTTTGAAACACAAGAGAAGCCTGTGGATACGGGCGGCAGCTTTTCTAGTGTTTGTTTGAAGCAGCAACCAAAAGACAGCCTGCTGCACTTTGCAAGTATATTCCTATTACCATTTCTCAGATGTGGTTTGCAAGTACGGGCAGGGGCATAATGTGTAGTAAAACAGAATGGAAAAAAAAAAAACTGAATGTATACACACACACACACATACACATTCAGCTCTTTTAAAATATAACATAATAATGAATCTGTACAAAGCAAACAAAATTGAAAAAGAAAATTTAAAGTTTTTGGCAATTTTCAGAGACTAGTTCCATCTCAAGAGGTCTTTTTAAAGAACACAATGGAATTTCTTCTGAGACAAAACAGGTTAGGAAATAGCTCAGCGTTATTTCTAACCCTATTATAATTATTGATAGAATAATGGCTAAAGGACTTCACCATGCAGAAGACTGTCAGGGCAGCTGAAAAGCAGTCGTACCTTTATTCAGAGGCACTGCAAGAAACATGACTTTTGTTCAGTTAAAATTACAGGCACACTAGTAGTGGTTGTTTAATGTATTTGAGAAGGATTCACATGTGATATTTTTACCAAAGTTCTAGGAGTCAGGTAACAAGGATCCCAGCTTGGTGTTGTGAGGTTGGATTCCTGGGTAGAGAACTGCTTTTGTGTGCTTCAGCAAGGTGTTTTATCTGAATTGCCTCAGAAAATATCAATAAATGTTATATATTAATATAATGTTAAATATAAAAACAAGTAAAGACACAGGAAACGCACAAAACAGGCTGCCAGTTGTCCTGAGTATCTACCGAGTAATATTCATTTTACCTTTTGGAATAAAGCTCAGAAATGCATCAATAAATGCACACTTTTCTGAACAAAAAATTTGCTAAAACTTGACGAGATTTTTTTTCTTTCTGAAGCAGCTACTACTATTTCTGAATATTGAATATGAATAAGAAAACAAATGGGAAATTTGGCATTTTCTGTGCTTCACACAGGGATTTGCTGGTATCCTGGCAGTACTGTAAACCTTTTCTATTTCAAAATACAATAATAACATACACTTGAGCCTGGAAAACATTGCACTTCCATGATGTTAATGTTTAATGACCATCAGATGTGGATGGCATGCTCAAAACAAGTCAAGCTTATCAGCAATTCCTGATGTATTTTAGCTTTTTTCATCCATTGGTTCAACCATCCACATCAAAGGCATTATTCTGACTCTGTTCTATCATCTATAATTGATGTGCCCAATTCTGTCATCTTGATTGTGTTGTCAGTTGAAGCTAGCTTTGTTGTTGGTGTTGTTGTTATATACATTGTGTGCGTCTCAATATTATTGGACTAATATTGATTAATAGTGCCTGTGTTTATTGTGAGAACAATTAATCTTTATCACTTCCACATTGTTTTATATTAATGGTAATGTTGCCACATCATTTGAACTATCTCAGATATGACAAACAAGATTCTATTATGAAGGAAAATTTAGCTAGTTAGCTAGCTAGATAAATACTTCATTATCAGATTATCAGATTATCAGCTATCACTTCACAGTTACAGGAGCACAGCAGCTTGTGTGAGCTGGGAAAACCTTCCATTTGTCACTTTTTTGTACACGGCCATGTTATTCTAGTATATAGTAGGTACTGTATCTAACTGGCTAACATGTGGAAAAAGAGCAACAATTACTGAACTATGGTTACTATGGTTAAAATTGACTTTAAACCCTGCAGATACAGCTAGTTAGACATCCAGCTACCTATCTAGCTGGCCAGTTAGTCAAAGATTTCAGTCAATAACCTTGAACCAGCTGGCAAGCCAGTTTTCCTCTACCAACCATACAGGCTACAGGCTAG
The DNA here is from genome assembly GCA_019176425.1 of Megalops atlanticus. Lineage (NCBI taxonomy): Eukaryota > Metazoa > Chordata > Actinopteri > Elopiformes > Megalopidae > Megalops > Megalops atlanticus. The sequence continues at coordinate 5,844,947 of CM032877.1, read as the reverse complement.
CTGTTCCCCTCCTGTCTTCACACAGAATCAGTGCTAAGACAAGCCAAAATTGCTGTAACATATACATCAACAATAAAGAGAACAATGCTCTACTTCAGCATCTTTACTTGAATTATATCTAACAGTAGGGCCAGATTCAGATACAGATAACTTTGTGTGTAGAGTGTGCAGGTGCGCTGTAAGGGGGGGAAGTTAGAATGATTCCAAGGGCCCAGCACTGACAGGGGGCCCTCATAGAACACTATTATTATTATTATAGGTTTGGGGGGCCCAATATTATATTCTTTCATAGGGCCCAAAATTTCTAGCGGCACCCCTGATAGTGTGTGTACAATAATTCTGACAAACAATAAAAAAAACAATAAATTCTGACAAAACTATAAAATTTATAAATGAACAAAATGACCATCACAGTTCAAATGTATAACACAGAATTCAATTTGCAGTAAACAAATAAAAATACTAAGTGTTTAATCAAACTAGTAGGCTTATACTGTAATTAGTAGGTTTGTACTGTAAATTATAATTAAAAATCTATTGTGTAGGTGACACAGATTACATGCTGATGAGGATTTCATTCTGCACCTATATGCAAACACTGAACTCAGAGCTTACCACTTCATTGGTGCTTCTCGCTTAATATATAAACCTTCGTGCTGACACCCTGACTGATGGCACTACTGGTCAACTTGCAGATACCACAGAAGATCACGTACAACCACATATGCTCACTTGCTCAGAGATGCGTTTGTGTGCTTCAGCAAGGTGTTTTACCTGAATTGCTTCAGAAAATATAAATAAATGTTATATATTAATATGCTCACATATGCTCACTTGCTCAGAGATGGAATGTACTGTGACGTGTTGGGGTAGTGGGCTGGGCATAGACCAGCATGCTTTGCAAAGTGCTCATTTAAGTTTACCCACCGTGACTGTGTTTGCATTTCCCTTTTAGTTAGTCCCCTCCTAGTGCGTGCGTATGTTCTGTAGTTGCTGAATAAATGGCTAGTTAGCCAAATTTAGCAATGTGCAGCATTGTTCTTCCTTAAAAGAACCTGGTATGCTACAGTACTATTGGTGTATAAAAGGACTGGTCAAAGTGTTTTGAAACATCAGACAGCACAACAGAGAATGTGTGCAAGATCATGTTGCCTTGCTGTGTCCTCCACAGTATGGTTATGAAACATGCTATTCATTCACCAGCAGATGAATAGCAACGAGAGGAGCCTGAATTGTTCAATAGAACAGGGCTAAGTTTCAGACTCACTTAGAATTAACTGAGCGTCTTTGAATCAGATTACGAATTACATGTAACCGTGCACCTTTTTACCCCTGGTTTGCATTTGTAAAGTCTACTCCTACATACTTCATATGTGTTGGATACAACATTCATTGTTATACAAGACAACATAAGGACAGATCTAAAACTTGATTTAGATTTTGGAGTTCTTTCAAAGTCATGCTTCTTTTGACCACTGAGTTACCAAAGTCCTTAAAACTTCATTGCTTACACCATGAAATATATTGCATCCATCTCTCTGATTATTTTTCTTCATTTACACTTATTCATTTGGCAGATGTTTTTATCCAAAGCGACTTACATAAGTTACAGTTCTTTTTTTACAATGTTATCCTTTTATACAGCTGGATATTGTACTGAGGCAATTGTGGGTTAAGTACCTTGCCCAAGGGTACAGCAGCAGTGTCCCAGCGGGGATTGAATTGGTAACCTTTCGGTTACGAGTCCTGCTCCTTAACCGCTATGCTACACTGCCGCCCCATTATCTCTGAATCAGAGAAAATATTTTTCTTTTTTCCCTTTCAGCAGCATTTCGGCTACTGTATATTTGCGTTGTGGAGGTCAGAATGGCATTGTTGGGGTCTTTACGTATGCTACTCATTTCTCATTTCTGAACAGTTGGGACTCATCATCATATGAACAAGTGGAAGAACAAAATCTAGTGTTTCCACAAATTTCAGGAATCCAGTGCAGCTTTATTGTCCCAACTCTTCCCAGAGCAAAATTTGTATGTTTCTACAAACATTTTGATGAATGAGCCCTCCAAATCTGCTTACAAATAATTAACTAATTAACTACCTAAACAACTGCAACAACAAGAAATGTTTATCAACACAGAATTGTTGACTTCCAATGCTCATAACCAACTCCCAGGTGCTCATTATCTTGTGACCTAATAACAGCAGCTACACATTATCACAAATCAATAATAACCAGCCATCCCGCTGAAGCCCATCAGCATGTTTCATATCACATGCGTGGGCTCACATTGCCAACTAGTTCCTGTACTACAATCTCAGCTATGTCAAACATATAAGCATTTTTATAGTGTGAATACATCATAAACTATTCACATATATATTCATAATTTCACTTTGCATTGAAACAGTTGGTGCTCACTTCTCCATGTGATTCTTAAACGTAGTGTTTCCATCTCACCTCAGTTGGTGAAACAATTCTGCATCATATCATATCAAACTGCTTCAACTACTGCAACAAATTCAGTGATTGAAAAAAGGTTTGCCAATTTCTTACAATCAGATGCAGTTGCAGAAAAAAATGAAGAATTTTAAATTGAGCCTAAAAAACTTTCTGTCAAGATTCTGTCAAAAGGCTACCCCAGAGAGTCCTTTTCTGCTGGCTCCAGAGAAGGTATGCAGGAGAAACAGAAACACACTCCACAACAACGACAAATGAACAAGAAAAAGTTATTTTTACCGTACATTCTCTACAAAATGTACTCCTATCAGCCATGAAATATGCAGTATTGCTAAGAATGTTGTTATTAGCAATGAAATTATAATGCTGTCCTTTTTTTTCTTATTGCAGAGCAAGCAATAATAAACACCAAAAACATCTAAACACCAATAGCTTTGCTTTAATGTTATACATTAACTGTGATATTTATGTTGTTTACAATAACCAGGGGATGCTTGTCACTCAGAGATTTGAGACGCCAGGTTGCACTCCTTATTTCCCATTTCACTCTCTCTTCCCAGTCTGTAGAACACTGTGCCAATCCACACGCTCTCATGTTTGGAATATGTCTGAAACACGCCCATTGTGGTGACACATGCTACAAGTTTTGATTTAACAGTCATTTTGAAATTATGTTCAGTCAGATGAGCATGGTACTGTCATTACAGTATTGCTTGGAATACAGTATACATTCTTTAATGGTATATAATCCTTTATAAGCAGTTAATGTTATGAATTAATAACAGTGTAGTAATACATACAATTTAAAAGCAAAGCACACTGATATTACTTTTTCTGTCATTTGAGTTCCTTAGAAATTATGATGGAATTCAAACAAAATATTCAGTACATTCATCCTCACAAAACATTTGAACTTTTACAAATGTGAAGGGGTATAAAAAAGCATCTACTCCATACAAAGTGTTGTCAATCCATGCCCCTCTGGTAAACAATTTCTTTTGAAGACATAGAGGCAAAGCGATCAGTCATCATTTTGCTATGGAATGCACCATGTGCATACATCATTAACAACACCAACATCGATGATGTGGAGCATCTGAGGGCCAAGGTGCAAACTAACAGCAGAGAGATACCTATGCTGGCTCAGTCACTACTGCATACATCACTTCCACACAAAAGCCTTATATACATGCGCTCCTTTGCATACTTCAAACAGAAAACTCCGACTCATACGGTGGTTAACTTCATTTGAATTGATAACTTTGTTGCTAAGCAGAAACCCTTCTGTAGGGTGAAAAATCACAGGTATTGTTTCCAAAACTGGATAAACACTTAAGCAAATCCGTTGCTCTATCCAAATTTCAAGCTAAGAACTACAAGCTCTAGTTGCATGTTTTGATTGCTGCCTTTGTAATCTCTGCGTGAGGTTGATTAAAGATAGCCCACACCATCTCACAAAAAAAAAAGTTCAAAGGTATCAATCACTGTGACACCTGAGCTTGATACAGAACTTGAGTTTGATACACACAAAACTTATTTTTATAATAAAATGTAACTTTTTTATTTGACTTTTAGAAAAGGCTGTTTTGCCCGGACTGACCCTACTCTTAATCAAAAGTCTGGAACAATGGTCTTGAGACTGAGCTGTCACACTGGATTGATTTTCGTGCCAATAATATCCGCAACTTAATTATGTACTTAATGCTTCCAGGATCCCAGCAGGACTCATTGTAGAGGTCTGTGTAAACTGTTCATTCTCACTCAGATGTAGATAACTATGTCAGAAAATAAATCATTAAAGTCTGTCCATTCAGGAAATGATTTTTTTTCCCCACAATGGTGACAGAAGCAGGGCTGTGCAGAGACATTTAGAGGGGCAGGTGCTCAAATTTAAAGAGGGGCACATGGATCAAGATGTTAGAACACCAACTACAGTGTAACCTGCCAAACTATAGCAACCAATATTCAAAAAGAATGTAAAATGGAATCTTATAACAAACCGCACCATATACTTTATGATTACACCTTAGAAGAGTTTGGCATTTATCAAAATATATTATTGTAATTATTATTTGAAGATTACTCAGTTGCAGACTACTCTCAGGCTGTTAGAGGACACATGATCAGCTGGTGAACCTGGACATTGCTGTTTCTTGTCTGTCTGCTGGGGGCTGTAAGCAGACAAGAATGCATACCAGAAAGCACTGTTGTGCACAGAGCAGTCCCAGATAAGTTAGCTAAGGCTGGGAATGTGTAAGGCTATTCAGTTATGAATCTGGACTGTATATGTAATATATAATGAAGCAAATACAAAACAATAATATATTTTAGCTGTAGTTTATTATTGAAATAGACACAAAATAACAAAATAAATAATAATAGTAATAGCAAATAAAATCTTTGGTGCCCACTCAAAACAGCCACACAATGTTACTGTGTGTTACCGTTTGATGTTCAATAGATGCATAACAGAGCACACACACACTACAAAAGCTGACAGATATTGCAACAACAACGTTATGGAACACATTTAATCACTAAACACACACTGTTCAAACTAGCAAAACGATCAGAGAACTAACTAGCCTAAAATGTGACCTTCAGGATCAGACACACTATATTGCTGGCTGGCTACTACACTACTGCACAATTTCCCGATGAAGTGTAATACTACATATGGAGGACAAAAAATGACATAAGCATAAATAAATAAATGCAGAAATAAATAAATAAATAAATAAATAAATGAAAAATAAATACATTTTGGTAATGAAAAAGGCTATTTGTGTATTTCTACATTTATTTATTTATTTCTGTATTTCTACATTCATTCATTTATTTATTTATGTATTTCTACATTTACTTATTTATTTATTTCTGTATTTTTCCATTTATTCATTTATTTATTTATGCATTTCTACATTTATTTATTTATGTATTTATTTCTGTTTTTCTACATTTCTACTTTTATTTATTTCTGTATTTCTACATTTCCACATTTATTTATTTCTGTATTTCTGTGTCCGTATGTTAATTGAGTGGGTGGTACTATACCTCAGTCTGAAGCAGGATTGGTCAGCTGGGCGAACCAGACAGAAGCAAACGATTCCTATCAAATCTACATTACACAAGCTGGTTAGCTAACCTTGGTATTAACTCCACTCAATGGCTCGTACAAAACTTTCCATCAATAATGCAGGGCTACATTAAAACTAACTGTCGACAGCTCAAGTTTAGATAAGCAGCTAGGTGCGAGCTAAAGGTAAACCTCCCGTATAGAGGGTATGCACTGACGTCACTTTCCCACCGGAATACGCCCCCTCAGTCGGACTGAGTGGCAAAACATGCTGCAACATAGCTGCCTTTAGTAGAGGAAACTGCAAAACCGGGAGTAAAACAAACGATTATCGTCCTAAATGAAAGGCAGTTGGACTCGACAGTGATTCTTACAACCTACCAAAGAACCAGTGGTCCATGGACATTGACATGTGGCCAGGAATCGGGGTTTCCTGACATTTATATTATAGGCCTACCTGATTTCGACCTCGAGGAAATACACAAAGCAAAGCCTGAAGGCGTACAAAAGCCGGGACATGCTGAAACACTTAACGTGGGTTTATGTTCCAAAACTCTCCATTGACGCCCATTATAAGGAAAACGCTTCATAGCTTAATTTTCCAAACAGCGATCAACCAAAAAAGAGCAAAACTGAGGACACGAAACGAAACGTCGGCCTAACTACCATATTCCTTGAATTTTAGTTTTGCTTTTTTGATAGGAGATGGTGTTTATGACATGTGAGATGTCAGACAAATGTGGTGATCATTGGATGCTATTTTGGAACATTAAGCCACGTTAAGCCGTTTCACGTTAAGCGTTTTAGAATGTCTGCAAAAGCCTTGACGCTTGGTCATACTTCAAGGCGGAATTTGTTTGCGAAATTAAAATGATGAGGACACCAATGGATATTCTGGTTGTATGTGGTTTGTAAAATATTTTTATTTTATTACAACTTTTATTTGGAAAACTGTAAGCTACACATTTCGGTGCCTGGATTCCAGTTTTTTTTCTGTGAATTGCAGCGATCCATTTGCTTCTGCTTTCTTTAGCTTTCGGCAGTCTGTAAAAAGATAGCTTCGATTTGTTGTTGAATCTGTTTGTACAGTCAATCACACAACAGCTCTTTCCCATTTTAAATGAGTTTTTTGTGTTTTCGCTGCTTTCAAGCTGAACGGTAACGCTGCCACTCAGTGGGCGGAACCCGCAGTGACTCTGCTTACTGTGACGTCACGTGCATAACCCCAGTCAAGTCAAGGCAGTGGCAGTCCAATCGCACCGCTATAACCAATCCGGCTTTAGACTGAGGTATAGTACCACCCACCCAATTAACATACGGACACAGAAATACAGAAATAAATAAATGTGGAAATGTAGAAATACAGAAATAAATAAATGTAGAAATGTAGAAAAACAGAGATAAATAAATGTAGAAATGCATAAATAAATGAATGAATAAATGTAGAAATACAGAAATAAATAAGTAAATGTAGAAATGCATAAATAAATAAATAAATAAATAAGTAAATGTAGAAATGCGGAAATAAATAAATAAATAAATATAAAAATACATTTTCATTACCAAAATGTATTCATTTTTTTATTTATTTATTTATTTATTTATTTCTGCATTTATTTATTTATGCTTATGTCATTTTTTGTCCTCCATAACTACAGGCCTAAATATAACGTGACAACAAGCAAACAGGTGAGACGACCCGACTGCTTTGAAACACAAATTAAACTTGCCATCTCTCAACGTCGCGGAGTAGCCGTCTTTGTATGAAGTGCGCAAATAGCTCACTTGTTGTGTCACATCAGATATTATAACGGTTCAGATTTTAATTTTAACTGGCAATTATGGAGAACAAGAAATTACTGACCTTCCTGTTTGCCAGTGTCACTGACTGCTGCTTTCTTCAAATTCACGGGCACATGCGAGCTGGTGGTTGTGCGCTTAATTCCTATTGGCTAATGGGCCCTTCATTCAAAGAGGGAGGGGGACGCGCAAACAGATAACGTAACAAACCCACGGCTACCGACAACTTCACCCTTCAGTTTATGGATGGCAGCCAGACGGGCATTTTTAACTTATAGTTTAAATACTATTAATTGTTAAAATTCTTCTTGATAAGGGCAATGGGCAGGCAAAAAAAACCACCTTGCCAAAAAGGGCACCATGGCCATCGAGGGGAAAAAGGGCAGGTGCTTGCCCCCCCCCTGCATGTGCATGGACAGAAGCCTCTGCTACTACTACTATTACTACTACCACTACCGCTACTACTACTACTACTACTAATAATAATAATAATAATAATAATAATAATAGTTGTTGTTTTGTAGTATTGTTGTTGCTGTTGTGTATTTGGCTAGTAAATGTCCTTATTCTGAATATCTCACTTATTAGAATATATAATTTTAACATTCTGTCTACAGGAGATCTGTCTACAGGAGAGCATGCATTTTTCTTTGAAAGGGACAGAAGTGTTCTTCACACACAACACACACACACACACACACACACACACACACATATATATATACAAAAATACAAAAGTGGAGAATGTCAATCATACATCAGGCTGAGCTAGTACTCATTACTGATATATCACTACAGCCTCACGTGTCAATGGATTTATTTGTTACGTTTATTATAATTGTCTGCCTGTTACCCACTGGGGGAACACAAGTCATTTCTGTGGAGTATGCTGACTGCATGCACCACTATTTTAAAATGTAGTCTATGCATTCCTGTAGTCTAATACTGTTAGTAGTAGCCAGGTTTCAGGAAATGGAAAAGAGTTTCTGCTTTAACACCTTTGAGAAGGTTCAAGCAGTGATAACTGGCTTCGCCACACTTGTGAAGGGAAATCGGTATACAAGGTCTATTTGCAGTTCAGTTTTACAATGTCTTCGAAAGGTTCAGTAATAACTAACACCTGTTTAAATTCAATGGAAGTTAAGGACAAATGCAAAGAAAGATTTTGTAAAACCCTTAGGTAAAATGCAAAGCAGAAGAATGAAAATCAGTTCTTTGGCTTTGGATAACTATACCACAAAGAAAAGTGATGAATGGTGGTGGTATTGAATGGGTCTTTTCTTTAAATCTGTTGAATGTCCCACCTTTGACACTCCTGACATGTTTCTCTGTTATGCTTCAAGATAAGGAATGACTATAATCTTTACCAGGTACAAAAAAGATGCATTTCCTGAAAATTTGTTTTCACACACTGCTCCAGCTCATGCAACATATACTATAAGTGCTGTTCTGGAAAGGTAAGAGAAAAGGCTATTTATCCAATAATCATATGATCATGACAGTGCCTTCCTCCTCATAGAATATTTGAATGCTCTTGAAGTTTCAGAGCTCAGCACTGCCTAAAATGGCAGAAACCAGGTAATGAGGCAGCTCTTAATGTGTTAAACTGGCACTTTTTCCCTTGGTCTTCTTCCCCATTTCCTTGCTCTTAATGTCTCTGAATATTTCAAATGTCTCATTACTCATGTTTGAAATACAGAAAAGGAGCTGCTTCTCAATGCTGTAATGAGTCCCACAGCTTATTATACAAACGCATATTGGATTGAACAGCAATCTGTTTTTTTTTTTCTTCCATTTCATGGAAGGGTTCAAGTCTAATCTGAAAAACACAGTGTCACACCATTACACTTGAGGAAACAAAATAGGACTAATCCACAATTCCATTTACAGTGGTTTATAACGAAATTGAATTACTCCTACCCTTTCACACGGCACATTGTGCATGACATTTGGATTCTGTGGGAGAGCCCGCCTCTGAGGCAGCTGTGTTTGGCTGCTGGAACAGACAGACTCCTCAATGCACTAGGCTGGAATGAGCTGCTGATGCCGCAGAGAGCTTGCCCCGTTGTCTGAGTGCTTGCCCTGCTGTCTGCTGTCTGAGCCGTTGAGCGTTCAATGTGTGCCATGCCACTGCTGTGAAACCCAAATAGATCATCCCCTGTTTTATTCATCATTCATTTGCTGGGCAGACACCCTCACCCAGGACAACTTACACAGATTACTTGTCTCTGTATTACACACTTAAACAGTTTACTGACACAACTTAAACACACCACTCAAAAGTGCATCAGCAGCACCACACCTGGGATTTGAACATACAATCATTGGGCCGCGAGCCCAGTTCTTTGGCTACTCACTGATTCAGCACTAAAACATCCACATTGTATGGATACATTTACCAGATAGAGGAAGTAAAAAAGTTGTTAACACTGAGATATGTATGTAACGGTTGTGGGTCAGCAAGCGAGCAAGTTTCGAACCGGGGTTCTCACAGCCAGCGTCGTTGCCAGTTGAACTAAAGGCAAATTGCCCTTAGCCTGTCGGCAACAACGCTAGTTAACCAGGTCTCAGGGAGTGATGTAACCGCTGCAATCACCTGGCTACCTGCTACCCGCTACCTAAGGCTTTACGCAGGGCTCACATAAGCTACTTACTTTAGCTCTGCCACATGTAGGTACTGATTTTAAAGACAATTGCACAAACTGCAAAGTTATTGTGGTTGAAGTACACAATCTGAAACATCTACATGACTAAATACACAGTAATTATCATACCATTTTTGAAAGCAAGCATGCACAATAACATTTGAATTCATAGATGCTGTTACTGTGGGTATGTTAAAAAAAACTTAAACCACTGTGCATAGCCACATATAGTGTGAGTAAAAAGAAAGTAAGTAATGACACCCCAAATGAAGCATTTTACACAAATTGCCCAGTGGCATTTTACACAAGTGACAAGCTTCTATTATTTCAATTACCATTTACCCCACACAACATGGCTTAAACATTTATTTCACACATCTATGGTTTTGCTACCCCTGGTCTGTTTGCTATCCATTGGAACCTCATTTTGTTTCTATTGCCGGACATGTTCTTTGAAGTGTTTGCACACAAATCGATATGTGTAATAAACGCAGTTGTTGTCAGAAAAAAGAAAATCAGTTTGAGATGAAAAATACACTGAAATGTCAGTGATTACATATATGACTATTCAAAACAAAAGCCTTAACTGGTGGCAGGTCCTATGCATTTCAAAACACTGTAGCCACCATTTTGGGTAAGAAAACAGGTAGTTGCAGCAAATGGAGTAGGATTATTTTTTACTGACAGATAGACTTTAAAAAAGCAGACAGAATTGGTCACACATTTCAGCATGGATGATGTTTTTTGGGCTTATAATATATTCAATAGTATTATGTAAGTATTACATACTATAAAGTAATTAAAATCATTGCAGCTGGTAATAGTATACCATATGTCCAATCTGAGGCTTTTCCTCTGCTTCTTTATTTTCTTATTATTATAGTAGATCAAATGTTAATTTTTACATTAATCATTTAGCAATTGGAATGCACTGGATGCAAGAGGTGACCACAGTGGTTTTGACAGAGGACATCAAAGAAGATGAACTACATGCTCAAGATCATTATAAAAGTGATAACTGTACTGTGTTGACACATGTCAAAAATGTATTATAGTTTTTAGTTTCAGTTTTAGTTTAGCTTGACTTCTCTTATACACTGATGAGCCAAAACATTATGACCACCTGCCTAATATGCTGTTGGTCCTCCGTGTACCGCCAAAACAGCGCCGACCCACCGAGGCATGGACTCTACAAGACCCCTGAAGGTGTCCTGTGGTATCTGGCACTAAAACAGTAGCAGCAGATCTTTCAAGTCCTTTAAATTGCGAGGTGGAGCCGCCATGGATTGGACTTGTCGGTCCAGCACATCCCACAGATGCTCAATCGGATTGAGATCTGGAGAATTTGGAGGCCAGGGCAACACCTTGACACTTCATCATCTTCCTCAAACCATTCCTGAACAATGTGTGCGGTGTGGCAGGGCACATTATCCTGCTGAAAGAGGCCACTGTCATCAGGGAATACCGTTGCCATGAAGGGGTATATCTGCAACGATGCTTAGGTAGGTGGCACGTGTCAAATTGACCTCCACATGAATGGCTGGACCCAGGGTTTCCCAGCAGAACATTGCCCAGAGCATCACACTCCCTCCACCGGCTTGTCGTCTTCCCACAGTGCATCCTGGTACCATCGGTTCCCCAGGTAAATGGCACACACGTACACGGACATCCACGTGATCTAAAAGAAAATGGGACTCACTGGACCAGTCGACCTTCTTCCACTGCTCCAAGGTTCAGTTCCAACGCTCACATGCCCATTGTAGGTGCTTTCGACAGTGGACAGGGGTCATCATGGGCACTGTGACCGGTCTGCGGCTACGTAGCCCCATATGCAGCAGGGTGCGATGCACTGTGTGTTGTGACACATTCCTTCCATAACCATCATTACAATTTTCTGTGACTTGTGCCACAGTGGACCTTCTGTCGGTTTGGACCAGACGGGATAGCCTCATGCATCGATGAGCCTTGGGCGCCCAACACCCTTTTGCTGGTTTGTGGTTTGTCCCTCCTCAGACCACTGTCAGTAGGTACTCACCACTGCTGACTGGGAGCACCCCACAAGCCTTGCCATTTCAGAGATGCTCTGACCCAGTCGTCTGGCCATAACAATTTGGCCTTTGTCAAACTCGCTCAGGTCTTTACTCCTGCCCATTTCTCCTGCATTCAACACGTTGACTATGAGAACTGATTCTTTGCTTGCCATCTAATCTACCTAGACCTTGACATGTGCCCTTTTTGGAGATGATCAATGTTACTCGGTTCACCTGTGTGTGGTCATAATGTTTTGGCTCATCAGTGTATGTCTTTATTGATAAATAATAAGGTACTTTAATATAAACATGATCAAGATCCACATGCTTCATGATCAGTGAGGATCAAAGGACTGAGTGAGCTGTATGGGCTAAAAAAATTCAAAATGGAGAATCTAAGACATAAGGTAGATTCTAAACTTTCAAATGAACCTTCATTGGTCAATGTAGACCTACTGACCCCACTGGCCTTTAAGCTAAATTAATCAAACTTCTTGCAATTGTCATAAACATACTGGAGATGTGTTATGCAGCAAAAATACCTACTAGATCATCTGAATTTAAATATTTTTATGCTAAATTATCAAGCTTCTGGGGATTTTTTTGGTTTTTTTGGACAAGTTGATCATGAGTTATAAGTGCTCCTCTCAGGATTGGAGGGAAATGGGGCAACTCTTGCAATGTATAAAAAAATCATATGTGTAAGATTTTACAATTCTGCAGTACCTTTAACATACAGATGGTCATTGCTCTTAATAGGAAAAAAATCTTCAAGTAAGATTGTAAAAAAAAGTTCAATAAAAAATTAAAACTGGCCTCTCAGCTTTGCAGCTGCGTTGACTGGTATGTGTACTGTTTAAGAGTGCTGCCATAGAGCTAATGATCCCTCCTGACAATGGCCAAATGTTATTAAACAGGCTGCTATAAAATTGCTTTGTTATGTGTTACTGAACACATCACTGACACTATTTGCTCAGTGGATAATGAGTTTGGTTTTAAGAGTAATCCGAGATGTGATTAAATTGCTCTGTTCAATGGATCGTTAAGTGTCTCCAAAGAGTGTTGCACAATTTAACTTTGCAAGTTTAAATGGAGTGCCATATTTTGGACATAGAGCATTGTGAATTTTACTTTTGCTAAAGCAAAGGTCTCTTTGTGGTTAAAAATTATTGATATTATTCATGTATTATTTAAGAGTTATGAAAGTGCTGCTTTAATTCCTTGGTGCTTCACCTGCACTTTCAAAAAAATCCATAAAACAGCACATTATTATCGATTGAACAGTGTAGCCATCAGAGCATTTTTTTCCAGATACATTGCGTGTTAATAATTAGAAAAGATTAAACAGTATTACACATATTGTATCTGACCGTAAAATTATGTCAATTAATTTCCCAAAAGCATACATAAGAAATAAAAATTTTCAATCAGAAATCAAATATAGAGTTTACAAGGGTGATTTATTTACCCTGTCTATATTGTCTTTTACATTTGAGATCATTAAAGAAAAAAAATCATTCTTACATTGACTGAAAAAGCCAATTCACTGATCATCTTCTTCTTGCTCTTAATCCATCTGATTTTCTGTACACAGCTCCTCTTACCCTGTGCTCACACTGGCAGCGACTATGAGCGACAAAGCGGCCGGAAGTCATTCATTTCCAATGGTTGCTGGGCGAAACTGAGCGGCATGACGCGTCAGGTTGCCTGGCCATGCGATCGCCGTGACTTGGCGACTAAAAAAAGTTAAGCAAAGTGCAACTTTATGCAAATGAGCAGCGACAGAGTCAAGCGACAGCCAATCAGGGCAGATGTGTTCCTCTTATATTCTTTCGCTGTGAAACGTTTTCTTAAACTTTAGTTCCTATATTATCATTTTAGTTCCCATAGCGGGATTGCAAATGCTACTTTGCGGTCCATGGTGAAACGGTAGTCTTTGAAGCAAGATCACACTCTTATAGGAAAATAAATTCCCTCCAAAACATTTTTTTCAGCGCGAATGCACCTGATTTGTGGGTTCACACATATATTGGGTGGTATATTAACAGGCCTGCCTTTAAGAAAATACGAACATACAACTCCACAATGAATATAGCAAAGACGACGTAAATATAACATATAAATATATACAAAATATAATTATATATTTATAATCTTTATTAGTATATACATTTTTTTAGAAAATTGATGCATCTCCTATCAATACATTTGTAGCCCACTTCCTCAAAACTACGTAAGCAACACCCACAAGCTGGCTGCAGCAAGCGACAGCGAAACAGCGACTGTTGCAGCTAGCAACACAGTGACTTGGCGATATACAGTGATAAAGTCGCTGCCGGTGTGAGCGCAGGGGGCCAAACAGGAAATATATAAATATATGTATTTATAAGCTGAATATATAAATAAAATTTCTATATATATATATATATATATATATATATATATATATATATATATATATATATATATATATATATAAAGCTGAGGTAGAAGAAGTAGCAGACTATACTATGGCAAAACACAAAAGACCGTTCTCATCAAGGACACTTGGCAAGAACGTTCTTCTTAAGAACACAAGTATGTTCTTAGCGTTCTGAGTATTGATAAACAGCCCCGGATCGATAAATAGCCCCTGTGAAATTTGACTCCGCTACATGAAAGGACCTAATACCAAGAAAATAAGGACCCCTTAATGAAGTCCAAATTATTGCCTCATTCAAATTTAAATTATTTAATGTTTTTGTTTGATTATCTTTGATTGTACTGTGAAATTTTACTGATGCTGATGTTAAACTTGTTTTGCTCACTCAGTAGCCTATGAAGAAAAAAAGGAAATTATTCAAAAAAGATAAACAACTGTCTTGTGATATGCCTTAGTGTAAACTAACTTTTATATATTCAGTGTCACCTAAATATATTCAGGAATTACATTTATATATTCAGGGCATATATATATATATATATATATATATATATATATATATATATATATATATATATATATATGCAAAAGTGTTCTATGCAACAACATAAAAATTAAATTTTATTCTATATAACAACATAAAAAATTAAATTATATATATATATATATATATATATGACAACCACTGCTGTCATTTTGTTTTTCCCATACCATTTTAATGCCTTGGGTGGTGACAGCAGTAAACCTCTGTACTTCCCTGCCATGACACTTCGTTACTTTGCTGTGTCATTCAAAAGTGTCTGGATCGGAAGATGTCACAGAATAGAACAAAACACATTGTTGTAAATCATTTTAAAATGAACAGTGGCTGACTGAACATTCACAAGATAAGAGAGTGCATAGAGGTGTATGAATTATGATAAAGGAGATTTCATTTAAAATTCTCAGTCATGTCACGAAAGGAGACTAACTAGGGTCCCTACAGCATATGGCACTTCATCCTCACCTACTGCGCCCCGCTGTTCAGTGAGCAGACGCTCTCACCTCTAACTCACAGACTAGGTGAAGGGAGATGAGCCAGAGGCACTACTTTGTGCTATACACAGCCTATTGCACAGCACTCTCCACTACTTGCAAATCCATTTCCTTTTTTGTCCATTTGACAGAATATGGCTGGGAATGTTAGCTGCTCGATTGCAACAATGCCTAGTAGTACTATTGTACTTATCATCACTTAATAATCATTTTTTAATACAGACAGTATGTCTGATGATGATGATGGTGATGTTGTAATATCTCACTTCTTTCCAATCAGGCCATCTGTCCATTGCTCTAGCTTTTTCCCAGCCACAGATAATGAAAGAAGTTCAACCTAATAATCAACCTAATAATCAATTTGCAGTATCTCAACTTGGAGATCCTTTGTCAACAATGTGTTTGCACTAATCAACACAACCCTCTGGATTCCACAAAAAAACATGTGATTGATATGCAGAGACATGCTAGAAAAAGAGGCTCAGGAGTGAAAGGGCGATAATTGCTTTTACTGCTAAGAAATTATGAATTGATGGAGTTACCCAAAAGTACTCAACACAATCATGCATTTTCATAACAATACCATGAGACCTGTTCACGGTTCACTGTTTGGTTAATTATACTGCCCTCTGCTGTTCAGTTTTACTGTCTGTCTTGCTCACACTCAGACTAGTTAAATTATTAAAATGCTACTTGAGGTAACATCTGTAGTGTCAGGATCACACTCTACTATACAACAATACTGTGTAATTACATATCAGTGGAAATAGCCAATTTAAGGTGAAGCAAGTTTAACTCTTTATAAAATGATTACTTGTATATGCTAGTTACGAACACAGTTGCACTGAGTATCTGGATCTACAAAATCATTGAAGACTTGGAGAGAACACACAACTAAGAATGTTAGGTGCCGACCAGTGGGATTACATGGCTGAAAGTGAACAAGAGTTGTGGTAACACACACACTGACATTTTTCTTTATGTTAGAAAATACAAAGCAATGAAACCAACCATTCCTGAATGTAATACTTGTCACAACAAATTTAGTGTACTGCTTCAAAAATAATTAACTTAAAACACCATTTAACAACAATAGTTTACATTATGACTTTGAAAACAGAAAGTGCATCACTGCAGACTGGCCAGGTGAAAAGGTGAATGGGAAGATGACACATTAGCATTATTAACTTGTTTGCATGCTCCTGTCTAGATTCTTGCCAGCAAAAAGGTCATGTTGACACAGACCATGTCACAACTAACAACAGAAATGACAAAAGAGAAATGCTGATGAATGTAGAGTTAAATTCTAGTTCCTTTAAGCAAGCTTTGACTTCAACTTGGCCCTCCCACTGTTGGCCATACATGGACTGACTTTTAGGAGCTCACAGAGTCTCCACCTGCATTTTATATAATGGCATTTCACACAAAAGACAGCCATTGTGCAGTGTGATTAAATATATTAATTTTTACTTAGGCCTCCTTCTGCTTCAGTGACTTGCCAATGCATTCATCAGCATCCACAACTCTGTCCAACTCTGTGGCCTTCTCAATATGAACATTAACAAAAAAGAGGACAGAAGGGTTTGTTTTGTTTTTTTCCCAATGTAATTGTCATCAACATGGATTATTAAATAAAAGCATACAGATGGATTCACTTCAATACACCACAACAATGGCTCACTTTCTTACAGTTCCAGTTTCTGTGCCTTTCAGAAACTTGGAGGGAATGCAAGTCTGCAGCTGCCTCTGAAATAACCTTCACGCGTCTTCCCTGTGTGCTGGCCTTGTTAGAATGATGCTTTGTTTGCTCAGCTGAAGAGTGCCGGGCTGAGGGAAGAGCTGCAGGTTTCACATTTCTGTCTGGGCTCTGCCGCTTTCCCATTTGTTCCATGTCTCCTATCAAATTACCACCAATCGATATCCAAGATTGATGTTTGGAAAGGGACGAGAGCCTCTGAGAGGACATGGGATTTCAGCGGACATCATCCGCAACCAGATTAGATGTAGCATTAATACCCACATTCCAGCACTGTGTTTTGTTCTGTTTTTTTTTTTTTTAAGAGAGTCAGCATAAAATGAGAAGTGTACCTCCATGAGACAGTACTGTAACATTACGTAATGTATGTAGCTAATGATGAAACGCTCCAGGCCAGAGAGCATTGTCCTACTCCCTCCGCCCCTCTGTGTTACCCAGATGGCTGTAATGCCAGGGTCTGGTCTGGTGTCTTCTGGAACAAGTGGGAGGGAACCGGGTTATATCCTTTGTTGAAATGTTTCACACCAGGACACAGCATGACACGTTTAAGCCTGTGAGCAGGGAGGACTGGGAGGCTGTGGTCTCCTTGGATCAGGACCTCATACCTCTGTGCCAGACTGCCTCTGACAGACCAAACAGCAGCGGCCATTTGTAACACTCCTGTGCACCAGGAGCTTCCTTCAATGATACTGACAGAACACAAGTTCCCAAACAAGCTCAACATTGCTGCAAAGCAACATCACAATCGTACACTTCTTAAGAGGACTATAATATTGGCCGCATTTGCAGCAAGGCTGTAATCTGCTCAGTAATTTGCAGCAAGACTATAATCAGCGAGAATGCAGCTGCAGTTCTGATCTCTTAGCTTGTGTTTAACAAATTTCCAGGAGATCACACTCTAATGGTATGAAACTGCCTGATGTATTATAGAGACATGGTGAAACAGAATGCTCTTGTATTTTTCTTATTGGCCTCAGTGGCTCAAGAGGTGAACAAAGAATAAAATTTCACATCTCTAACATCATCACCCAGCCACTAAAACTAAAACCAACAATTTAAGACATTTATATTAATGATCTAATAATTCATGACTGAAATGAGAGCTTGATTTACCACACAAATTTGGTCGTACTTCATTGACTCAGCTCATCAGTAATTAATCAAAAATCCACAAGCTAATTAGTGTACATCTAATCTTTTTCGAAATAAATAAGGGCCAATTATTTTATTTTTTTTTCCATAATTGGTGTCAGGAAAAGAAAATACAAGAGGTTAATGAGCAATAGATAAGATATACTTTTAATGATGCAAAAGTATTTTCATTTGGAAAAACTTCAGATTGCTTCCTGTTTTAGAGACAAATACATGTGGGTCACTGCAGGTTTCCAAACGGACAGAGCCATTATCATACACAAAATAGTAATCTATTGAGAGCAAATTGCCCAAACTGTTTTGTGTATCATGAAAATGGGATCCTGAATTCCTTTGTCTAATTTTGCTGAATTTATATGGTGTGCATAATTAGTTTCTGACCATTGTTCTATTTCTAAATCCATAAAGACGGTTTTGAAATTACCACTGCCTGATTGATGTTGTTTTTTTCTCATTGGTCAGTTCACAAATATTAGTAGCATGTTATACAACTGCCAGTGAATGCATCATGGCTATTTGATCTTTAGTTTGTTTATATGGTATGGAGTGTCCGAAACAAAAAAAGGTGGGATTGTTTTGGGAAACAGAGTGTGAGGGGAATTGATTTCACGGTAAATAACAAAAGTCTCTGCATTGACAGCTGATTTAGTGAGGCCTGCTGGAAAGAGGCCAGGGCCGCTTCAGCTCAGCCTGTTTCTAAATCAATCAATATCTATCAACGATCTGAAATTAGAGCCAGATTAAGTCACGTTTGGAGAGCTTCCCACTTAATTAGATAACTTGCCAAGGAGCCTCTGGAGTTATTCATTATGTTCATATATATTAAGATATATATCACAAAAACACTGAAACCAGCCCATCTTTGTTTATAACTTCATCTAAAAACCTGAAATCTTTGTAAATGGAAAAAATCTATGAAAACTTATGGTTTTCAGTTTAGTTCTGAACAAATATGAAAAGTGATGTTTTGTTGGGAAATAAATTGGAGCTGATGTTTTGTTTTGGACACATTTCAACCCCTAGGACCAAGTGAGCAGAAAGGATGTAATTTTTACATGGGAGTCTTTGAGTGGATAATTCAGATCAATTCTAGAGGTAAAACCGTACCTTGTACAATGAGGTGCACTCTTGAGGATTTGGGCTTCTTATTGGTCAGGATGGAGCAGACATAAGGCCCCTCATCAAACACGTTGACATTCTGGATTTTAATGCTGTATTCTGTGACGGCTGTGTTGTTGAGTAGGATGACACGAGGGTCTAATGACCACTTTTCCCGTCCAGCAAACAGAATGGTGGTGCGGTTCAGCCAGGCTACCCTTGATACCTTGTTGTCCACGATACACCTATAAGAGAAGAAAAAGAGAACCAAAAGTGAAGAGGAAGACGAGACAAAATAAATAAATAAATAATAAAAAAAAACAGGCCAAAACTGAAACAAGCCATGACACATTTTATCTTTAATTTTGAGTAAGACATTTAGGGAAGTGTTCCTTGACACAAACTGTACATTTCAGAGGTCACTGCAACAAACAATAAATATTGTATGAGACCTCCCTACCCCCCTCTATAATGTAAATTAATGAATAACCCTTAATTCAAGTTTTAACTCTGTGGAACTTGAAGCTTCCTTGAAGATTCTGTTTTTTTTCAGGTGCTCTCTATAGATGTTTTTGCCATGCACATTCACCACCTCAAGAAGCCCTGTTTGTTTGCCTTTTGTCATGTGGCTTGTCCTGATTGTCTACCACCCCCCATGCCCGCAATGGATAATCACATTGTGTTCTTAGACACTGCTCTGGAATTCTGATCTCATGCTCTTGGAGGATTTTGCACACCGTCCATGAAAACTCCTCAGCAGCAGAGCATCTAACAAACATCCACAGGTGGCACTGAGAGGCAATAAAATTGACAGCTGTTCAGTTCACACTCTGTGGCTCTTGCAGTGTGAGAATGGGATACCACTATGCTACAGATGGAATGCACCAATGTACTATGGATCAAAATGGAAATATCCCACTGTCCTCACCAGCTGTGACTGGGGACAGGGGTAACTTACAAAGCAGCTTAAATAGCAAGCTGATGGCCAACGCCCCCTGCAATGCCTCACTCTTCTGTGTGTATTCGTAAACAATATATACACATTAATTTTCAGTTAGCACTGACTTCCAAGAAGAAAATAAATTAGCAAACTTCTCACTGTTATATACATGCATGTAGGCACATACAAACCAACACAAAAACCCCAGCTCTACATACGCTTGTCCATCACAGTTTGAGTATTACACAGTTTCAGGGTTGGGGAGTAACGGAATACATGTAAAAGCGTTACGAACGTTCTTCGGATTTTGACATCACTTGGACATAGTTCGTGAGAATCACCCAACCAGTATTATGCCACATTCACACTTTTACTTTTTAAAAATTAAAAACACAGTGTTGAGAAAGTAATCCAAAGTATTTAGATTACGTTACTTACCATGAGTAATCTAACAGAATACATTACAAATTACATTTTAGGGCAAGTATTCTGTAATCTGTAGTGGAATACATATTAAAATCAACCCTCCCAACCCTGCACAGTTTATTGTTTTCCACCAACCTAGATTTACAACAGCCAAAATTACACCAAACGCATATTATCCTCAAATCAGCTACATATAATAAGCAACAGAACTGGTCTATTAAAATGGCATTTATAAATGACTTATTTGTTGAACACACAGCATGCAGAATTTTAAAGCACTGTATCCTTAAACACGGGAAATTCTCTGGGGGCTTCTATGTGATTGGTTGACTTGGTCAAGTTATCAGTCTCTCTCATATAATCTATATTGAAACAAAGCCCATAAGCTCATTCCTGCTCTGGAATGGTATTGATTCACAGCTGTACTGCATAATGAGAACAAGGCAGGGCTAAAGTGCAGAGAGGCATGTTGGAGGTAACATGTATAAGTAATCATTTTCTCCAAAAAATTCAGTAAAAGTCCATTTCATCTTTCTTCCACATTTGAGAGAAAGAAATGCAGAGCTTTGAACCTTGACAAAAAAGGGCTGTGAGCAGAATCCACACATCCACAGCTAACTCATTTCCTAATTTTCAAATTACGGCCTGGCTTCATTCTAAAGGTAATGCTATCTGCCTCTAACTTTAAGGTAAAATTTCAAGTATTGATTTTGTTCCCATATTTGTTTCTTACACAATGAAGTTAAGGTTCATAAAGTCACTAAAATGAACAAGAA